>CM038141.1:66272823-66940559 GCA_021437245.1 Aegilops speltoides | reverse complement strand
CAATCCCCTCGGCAAGATTCAGCGCAGGAGGATGCGAAAGCAAGCTCTCACGAGAGCGGCAGATGAAGAGGTCGAGGATGATAATTACATACCTCCTCCAAGACGAGGCAAGCCTCAACGACGACGAATTCGTCGTGCCCGAGGATCCCGTCGAACAAGAGTGTTTTAAACACAAGCTTATTGCCACGACAAATAGCCTAAAGAAAAAGCAGCAACAGCTTCAAGCTGATCAAGACCTGCTGCCCGATAGATGGACTGAGGTCCTCGCGGCCGAAGAGTATGAACTCAAACGCCCCTCCAAGAGCTACCCAAAACGCAAGTTGCTCCCCTGATTAGAAGAGGAAGCATACATACCTTCATCACCAGCGCACAATACGGCCGACCGACCACCCCGTGGTCGTGACAGAGAGGCATCCAGGCCTTCCATCAAGACCGTACCCCGGCATCGCTCGAAAAGTACGAAGCCACGAGGGAACGCGCCGGACTTGCGGGATATATTGGAGAATAAGGCAAGACAATCCAGATCTATCTATGGATCACGTGGGCGCCCCACGACCCACGACAAATACCGTCGCGCCGGATACAACAACTCTGGCCGGGCCGAACACAGCAGGCAACGCTCCCATGAGCTACGCCGGGATATTGCTCAATACAGAGGCGCCACACACCCGCTATGCTTCACTGGCGAAGTAATGGATCATCAAATACCTGAAGGGTTTAAACCCGTAAACATTGAATCCTACGATGGCACGACAGACCCCGCGGTTTGGATCAAAGATTATCTCCTTCACATCCATATGGCCCGCGGCGACAATCTCCACGCCATCAAATATCTCCCACTCAAACTTAAAGGACCAGCTCGGCATTGGCTTAACAGCTTGCCCGCAGAGTCGATTGGGTGTTGGGAACACCTAGAAGCCGCATTCCTCCACAACTTCCAGGGCACATATGTGCGACCACCAGACGCCGATGACCTAAGCCACATGATTCAACAGCCAGATGAATCGGCCAGACAGTTCTGGACACGGTTCTTAACAAAGAAAAATCAAATCGTCAACTGTCCGGATGTAGAGGCCCTCGCAGCCTTCAAACATAACATCCATGACGAATGATTGCCCGGCACCTAGGACAGGAAAAGCTGAAATCCATGGCAGCCGTCACATCACTAATGACCCGCTTTTGTGCGGGAGAGGATAGCTGGCTAGCTCGCAGCAACAACCTCAGTAAAAACGCTGGCAGTCTGGATACTAAGGACCACAACGGCAGGTCGCGTCGAAGCAAAAACAAGCGCCGCGTTTACGGCGGCAACAATGTGGATACGGCAGTCAACGCCGGATTCCGAGGCTCTAAACCCAGTCAGCGGAATAAGCCATTCAAAAGAACCACTCCGGGTCTGTCCAATTTGGACCGAATACTCGACCGCTTATGCCAAATACATGGCACCCCCGAAAAGCCAATTAATTACACCAACAGAGACTGTTGGGTATTCAAGCAGGCAGGCAAGTTAATTGCCGAAAACAATGACAAGGGGCTGCATTGCGATGACGAGGAAGAGACCCGACCGCCGAACAGTAGAGGACAGAAGGGTTTCCCCCCACAAGTGCGGACGGTGAACATGATATACGCAACCCATATACCCAAAAGGGAGCGAAAGCGTGCACTAAGGGACATATATGCGATGGAGCCAGTCGCCCCTAAGTTCAATCCATGGTCCTCTTGCCCGATCACTTTCGATCAAAGAGACCATCCGACCAGTATCCGCCATGGCGGATTCGCTGCATTGGTTTTAGACCCAATCGTCGATGGATTTCACCTCACGAGAGTCCTAATGGACGGCGGCAGTAGCCTGAACCTGCTTTATCAGGATATAGTGCGCAAGATGGGCATAGACCCCTCAAGGATTAAACCTACAAAGACGACCTTCAAAGGCGTCGTACCAGGTGTTGAGGCCAATTGTACAGGCTCAGTCACACTAGAAGTGGTCTTCGGATCCCCGGACAATTTCCGGAGCGAGGAGTTAATCTTCGACATAGTCCCGTTCCGCAGCGGCTATCATTCTCTGCTCGGACGAACCGCGTACGCAAAGTTCAACGCAGTGCCGATTTACGCATACCTCAAGCTCAAGATGCCAGGCCCTCGTGGAGTCATCACGGTCAACGGAAATACGGAACGCTCCCTCCGAACGGAGGAACACACAGCGGCTCTCGCGGCAGAAGTACAGAGCAGCCTTCTAAGGCAATTTTTTAGTTCGGCCGTTAAAAGGCCGGATACGGCCAAACGCGCCCGAAGCAACATCAACCAAGACCACCTGGCACGATACGAGCACACGTAGCAATGCGGCCCCAACCCTAGCCCTTGCATAATTGCAGGACCAACCCTCCGCGTACATCATTACGCTCTGGAGATACCATGGGCCTAGCTGGAGGGGCACGACCACAACAGACCCAGAGTGCGGCTCGACCACACCAAGGGCTCACAAGTGTGTCGCTCTTTTTTATTATTTTCCTTCTTTGTGTACACAGGACTCTGTTCACGGAGGCCACTGTCCGTGATGAACCCGCCAACTCACGATGCAACAGCCAGGAGGGAAGAACGCTGCATTTAACACTCGGTGGTCTCCATTACGAGCATTAAATTTGATTATATACCCCAGTCCGCAGCCCACCCCTGGAGGGGGACATGTTTAGTTAGTCCAATCCCTTGCTTACCGCACTATTTGTATCATTCCCCACTCATAGCAGAATTCCTTGAACACATAATGCAGCACTTTTTGCCTGTTATTGCATTACTTTATATATATGTTCAGTAATGACATCTTGCACCCGTATATTTTGGTATGGCCGAACACAGCAGGGGCTTATGTTCCCCGCATTATGGTGTGATAAGTCCAAACACTTTCACAAGTGCGGCACCCCGAACTTATAGCATTATATGAATCGGCTCCGAATCATGTCTTGGGTCAATAGTTAGGTTTGCCCGGCTCCCACGTTTTGGTACCTTACATTCCGTTCTGTCGGCTAAGGTGGCATTGGGAGAACCACTGCGATTGCGCCCCGGTTGAGCTGGGTGAGCGCCTTAGTGGAGAAAGCTAAAACTGACCGTCATGATAAGGCGAGAGACTGGTCGCTGTTCGAGAGGTCTTTTCGAGTCCTTAAAGACTTATGCCGCGTCAAGTGAAGAACCGGATAATGTCCGGCCAAGGCGTGGATAGTGCCCCCAACTCGGTCTTCCGAATACAAGGGGCTTCGCCGAAATTTAAAATTATAGAATTCTATGGCTAAGTGAGAGTGTTCAAGCATTATAAGTCCGGTTGCCTTGTTCGTTGTGTTGAGGCCTCCCTAGATGGACCCAAGAATGGGAACAAGAGTGCTCAAGTTTATCCCGAACACCCCAAAGACTGTGGCTTGGGGGCTGAAGCCGACGACTTGCCATCTCTCAGATTTTATAAACGGCCGCATAGAAGGTAATATTTTAAATCAAACAAGCGTTGCTTAGCGCATATGAACAAAGTTTTCAGCGCACAGGATAATTCATAGCGAGTCTACTCAATAATTACATCTCGGGGCACTCATCCGCAATCTTGCGGGCACCCTTCAGACAGTCTTATAGTACATCTCGGCGTCACGATACTCCTTGCCCGGGCGGCGTCGCTGATAAGCTTCTCCGCATCCAGCCTGCCCCAAAGCACCTTTGCGCTGGCAAGGGCCCAACGAGCACCTTCAATACAGGCGGAGCGCTTGATGACCTCCAACAAGGGGCACGCATCCACCAGCCGCCGCACGAGGCCGAAGTAGCTCCCAGGCATGGCCTCTCCAGGCCACAGCCGGATTATGAGGCCCTTCATGGCCTGCTTGGCTACCTTATGGAGCTCGACCAACTGCTTCAACTGGTCGCTAGGGGGCACCGGATGGCCGGCCTCAGCGTACTGAGACTAGAAGACCTTCTCCGTTGAGCTCCCCTCCTCGCCACGGTAGAATGCGGTGGCATCGGATACACTGCGAGGCAGATCTGCAAACGCCCCTGGAGAGCTCCGAATTCGGGTAAGTGTCAGGTAGTTTACATTAACATGCTTGCTTTGCATGAAAAATGCCTTACCCGCTGCTATTTTCTTCATATCCTCAACCTCCTGAAGGGCCTTATGGTCCTCGGCCTTGGCAGACTTGGCACTTTCGAGAGCCGTGGCAAGCTCGGACTCTCCAGTCTTTGAGTCGTGCTCCAAGCTCTCATGCTTGTCCATGAGAGCCTGGAGCTCTTGCCGCACCTCCGCCACCCGCGCCTCCTGCTTCTCTCGCTCTGCCCGTTCACACCGCATTATGTTCGTCATGGACATAGCCTCCTTCGGGTTGCCACCTCATTCGTGGCCCCCGCAGCACCCATGTTATCCTTGTTATTTTTATTGCAACCTAAATCCTTTTCTGTAAGGTAACTATTCAAAGTGGTGTTACTCACCTTCTTTGTCCTCGAGCTGCTTCTTGGCACAGCCGAGCTCTTGCTCGGACTGCTCGAGATCCTGCTTTAATGCACCAACCTCCGCATCGGTCGGGCAGAGGTCGCAGATGGCAGCTCTGCGAACCCATATTGACATACTTTTTAGCAACCTCACAGATATCTTATTAGATCCTCGATCGGCTTTCCTTTCCTAACACCGAACCGAGCATCGGGGATACTGTCTATGCGGTATTACATTACATAATTTTAACTTCTTACCTCAAAGCCTCGTTAGAAGGCTATCGAGCTTCGGTCAGCCCGCTCTTGGCGAGCTGAACCTTTCAATCACCGCACTCATGATAGTGCGGTGTTCTTCCTCGATGGATGCGCCTTTGAGCGCCTCCATCAAGTTGTCCGGCGCCCGGTTGACGGGGCCGCCAAGAACACGGTCTTGCCCTTCTTGCGAAGGGGCGCTTGCGGACTCGGAACCACCGGGTTCGGTATGGAGTCCGCGCAAAGTCCGGAGGCTGCCTTGCGGCGCCTCGAGCCTCCTCCTGATGGGTCCCTTCCTAGGATCCCACCTCAGCGTCCTCAGCGGCGCGAGGGGTGGAGGTAGTCGGGATGGAATCCACATCCTACGGAGCCAACGACCCGCTCGATGAAGCGGGGAGATCATCATCGGCCGGACTGCAGCGGTATGCGGCATTAGAAGGATACTATGTGACACAAAAGAGAAATTATAAATCATTCAGAACTGGATACTTACGATCTTGCGAGGCCCGCCCTTGAAGGCCACTCTTCGCCAACGCTGGTGTTGGCAGAGCTATCCGGGGAATAGTTTTTCCCTCTTGACCTTCGGCCTCCCGCCGGGAAGCCTTCCTCTTCCTCTCTCCCTCCTCCGAGAGAGTCTTCTTCCTCCTCCTCATCTTCGGGAGGAGTCCGCTCGAGTCGCTTGAGACCTGAAAACGGGAACTCTTTCCAGTACCCGTGGCCACCTTCTTGGCCTTCTTCTCCGGCACCACATGCGGCGCCGGAACCAGTAGCCCCGCTAGACGGGCGTCAACTAGGTTTTCTGGCATGGGAGCCGGGCAGATGTGCTGCTCGTCCTTCTTCATCCATTCCTGTCAAAGGAAAAGGGAGATTGAAACCCGCTTAGGGTCGAACTATTAACAACAAGTGTCCCATAAAGGGGTAGAATCACTTACCTCGTCAGCTGGACGTTGCGAGTGAAATCCGCGGTCTTCCGTCGCGGATGCGGGGGCTTCGGCGCCCTTAAATAGCACCCTCAGCGCCTTTCAGACGTCGTGTCAAGAGCCCACTCAGCGCTTGTGTCAGTGCGGATCAAACTCCCACAGTTGAATGCCCGTTTGGCATGGGAGAATCATGGACGAGCATGACTTGGACCACATTAACAAGCCTGAGCTTCTTGTTCACTAGCTTCTGGATACAGGCTTGGAGTCCCGTCAGCTCCTTCGAATTACCCCATAGCAAGCCCTTCTCTTTCCAGGAGGTGAGCTGCACAGGGATACCAGATCTGAACTCGGGGGCCACCGCCACTTAGGGTCGCGCGGCTCGGTGATGTAGAACCACCCCGATCGCCACCCCTTGACGGATTCCACGAAGGCCCTTCAACAGAGGACATTGGGCATCTTGCCCAACATGGCGCCTCCAAGACTACCAAGTGCCCTTCACTACCTTCGGCTTGACATTGAAGGTCTTGAGCCACAAGCCGAAGTGGGGCTGGATGCAGAGGAAGGCCTGGCACACGACAATAAACGCCGAGATGTTGAGGATGAAGTTCGGCGCCAGATCATGGAAATCCAGGCCGTAGTAGAACATGAGCCCCTAGACAAAGGGGTGAAGAGGAAAGCCCAGTCCGCGGAGGAAGTGGGGGAGAAATACGACCCTCTCATGAGGCCTGGGGGTGGGGATGAGCTGCCCCTTGTCGGGCAGCCGGTGGTGCTGGCGTCGCCGAAAGGTATCCGCGCCAAGCAGTTTGGCGATGTGCTCCTCCTTAACGGTGGAGGCCAACCATTTACCTCCCGCTCCGGACATGGTCGGAGAAGGTTGAGATGAGATGCGCAAACTTGGGCGCTGGAGCTCAAGAGTGCGCGGAGATGGATAAGCAAAGGAGGAAGAAGGCGTAGGTGAAAAGGTGGATCCTTATCCCCTTATATATAGGCGGACAAAGTCTATACGTCCCCACCGGCCTGGTAAAACTCGCTTATCTCCCAAGCGCCACCATCAATGGCGCGGTTGGGTTACCCACATCCGTATTGATGAGAATCCCGGAATAAGGGGAACACGATCCCTGCTTCGACAATACGTGCCAAGGAAACCGCTTCGCTAAACGCGCTGAGGTGGTATGATAAAAAACAATTCAAGTAAAAGCTTGGTAGTGGTGTGACGTCATGCCGCAAAATACGTCAGCAGATTGAACTTGTGCACATATTATTCTCTCTACGCTGGAATGTGGAACTTATTTTGCAGAGCCAGACACTATCCTGGTGTTCACAATCTTCTATGGATTATTCAAAGGAGGAACCCGCCTTGCAATGCCGAACATTATGCGCTACCGGACTTATCGCCATTGAAGCCAGGTTCAGGGCTACCGAGGAGTCTCGACTAGGAGGTGTCCAGACAACCGGACTATCATCGTCTGCCGGACTCCAAGACTACGAAGATACAAGATTGAAGACTCCGTCCCTTGTGCGGATGGGACTTTCCTTGGCGTGGAAGGCAAGCTTGGCGATACGGATATGTAGATCTCCTACCATTGTAACCGACTCTATGTAACCCTAGCCCTCTCCAGTGTCTATATAAACCGGAGGGTTTTAGTCTGTAGGACACAACATCCATTACAACAATCATACCATAGGCTAGCTTCTAGGGTTTAGCCTCCATGATCTCGTGGTAGATCCACTCTTGTACTACCCATATCATCAATATTAATCAAGCAGGACATAGGGTTTTACCTCCATCAAGAGGGCCCGAACCTGGGTAAAACATCGTGTCCCTCGTCTCCTATTACCATCCGCCTAGACGCACAGTTCGGGACCCCCTACCCGAGATCCGCCGGTTTTGACACCGACAGTTGGGATGCGGACGACGAAGAAACTCAAAGCCCACCCACCACCCACTTTATAGCTACTGTCGACGATCTAACCAACATGCTAGACTACGACTCCCAAGACATCGACGGTATGGACGACGATGCCGGAGATGATCAAGAACCAGCGCCTACCGAGCACTGGAAGCCCACCTCAACTCATGATGTATATATGGTGGACACACCAAAAGGGAGCGATAACGAGGAACAACGGCACGGGGCGAAGGATAATCCCCCCCCCAAAAAACAACCAAAACGGCGACGCAAGCGCCGCCCCAAGTCCCGCCTCGATAACAACAGCACCCATAATGACCCAGCCATAGAGCAGGGCAAACCAGTGGGCGACGATCAACTCATCCTCGGTGAAAACAACAGTCCAGACGATCTCACACCGGACACACCACCAGAGCATAAGGACCTTCGAAAAACGCTTGTCGCCACTGCAAGAAGTTTGAAGAAGGAGAAACGGAAGCTCAAAATGGCGGAAGACATACTCAGAATGAGGTGGAGCAAAGTACTCAAGACCGCGGACAAATACGGCAATATCCAACAAATAAAGATCTACCCGAAGCGCAAGCTGCTGCCCGAATTCGACGAGGAGGCTGTAGAGCCCCCACAATTAAAAAGCAAAGAGGCCGCCTGGCCGGATAGACGACCAGATGACAGGCCAAGAGCGGCAAGCTGCGCCGCACATAAGCCAGCACATGACACATATAAATATCCTCGCAAAACGGATGGTCCGGTCAGGTCCATCTATGGGCCAAAAAAGAGGGCCCCAGGAAGCAACACAACACGCCGCATGTTCGAAGATAACGGCACGCCTAAATACAGGGGCATTGCACACCCACTATGTTTCACCGATGAGGTGCTGGATCATGAATTTCCAGCGGGATTCAAGCCCGTAAACATAGAGGCATACGACGGAACAACAGACCCCGGAGTCTGGATTGAGGATTACATCCTGCACATATACATGGCTAGAGGAGATGATCTCCACGCCATAAAATATCTACCCCTCAAGCTCAAACAGCCAGCTCGGCATTGGCTCAAAAGCCTCCCAGAAAATACCATTGGAAGTTGGGAAGAGCTCGAGGACGCGTTTAGAGCAAATTTTCAAGGGACTTATGTCCGCCCTCCGGATGCAGACGATTTAAGTCACATAACTCAACAACCCGGAGAGTCAGTGCACAAATTCTGGAACAGCTAACTTACAAAAAAGAACCAAATAGTCGACTGTCCGGACGCCGAAGTCTTAGCAGCTTTTAAACATAATGTCCGAGATGAATGGCTCGCCAGACACCTCGGCCAAGAGAAGCCGAGAACAATGGCCGCGCTAACAAGCCTCATGACCCGCTTTTGCGCGGGGGAAGACAACTGGCTAGCAAGATGCAGCACCAGCGACCCGAGTACATCCGAGATCAGAGATGGAAACGGAAAATGATGGCGCAGAAAGGACCAGTGCCAGAATAAAGAAAAAATCCCAAAGAACACGGCGGTCAACGCCGGATTCAAAAGCTCGCGGTCGAACAATAAAACAATGCCTCTTAAGGACAACAGTGACAAGCTATCCAACCTAAACAAAATTTGGATCGGATATGTCAAATCCACAGTACCTCCGGGAAGCCTACAAACCACACCCACCGGGATTGTTGTGTCTTCAAATAGTCCGGCAGACTCAATGCCGAACACAAGGGGCTCGACGCGCCAAGCGAGGATGACGACGAACCCCACCAGCAGAGCGCCGGAAAACAAAAAACTTTCCCACAAGAAGTCAAAACAGTAAACTCACTTCATGTGATAATACGGAACAACAGTGCGGCACCCGCCAAAGTAGGTGTCGCACGGTCCACCTCAGCGGAACCTCGAGATTGGATGTCAAAACCAATTACTTTCGACCACCTAGACTATTCCAGAAGTATTCGAAAAGCAGGATGGACTGCTCTAATATTGGATCCTATAATCGACAGACTACAATTTACACAAGTCCTAATGGATGGCGGCAGCGATTTAAACCTGCTATATCCGGACACAATCCGCAAGTTGGGGATAGACCTTACTAAAATTCTCCATAGCCGCACTTCCTTTAAAGGAGTGACGCCAGGCCCTTACGCCAAGTGCACGGGCTGCTTACTACTAGAAGTTGTGTTCGGGTCACCCGGCAACTTCCAACGTGAAAAGCTAATCTTTCATGTCGCCCCATTCAAAAGTAGCCATCAAGCACTATTGGGACGTGAAGCTTTTGTCCGCTTTAACGCAATACCACACTACGCGTCTATTACACTTAAAATGCCCGGTCCACGCGGCATCATCTCACTAAAAGGTCGTTCAAGACCCCGGACGCGGCTAGACGAGTCCGGCATAATAAACTAGGGGCTCCCTAGCTGCACACCCCTTCACAGGGGGCTGTGCGTATGAGCAATAAGGAGCCAATAAAAGCTCAACTTTATTCATTTATTCATGCTCTGTTTTAAGTACATTTTTGACACGATTTCTTTTCAAACTAAGTTCCTCTCTTTTACAAATGAACAGCGTGTTACACCCGTCTAGGATATAGCACAACGGAGACACAGGCGCAGACGTTCAGTAGGGACCCGTTGCAAGGATTCTTTTCAGATTAAGTTCCTGCGTAAACCTTTTTTACTGTCTCTTGTTGCTATATATCCCCTGGTTTCTCATTATAACCAGAGAGGAGGCCGACGCTTTGGCATCGGCGCGTCGAAGACCTTGCGTACCGACACTAGGGGCTTAGGGCATTGATCCGCCCATCATCATAAAGACCGAACACCTCAGGGAGTGTTCGCGTCTCGAAGTTAGGCCTTATATGCATCAGCTCGAATCATGTCTTTGGTCAAATGTTGGGTTTGCCCGCCCGTGTTTTGCTGCCTTACGCCCAGATCATCGGCTAACGTGGCACGAGGAGAACTATCGCGATTGTGCCCCGTTCGCCGGGTGAGCACCTCAAGAGAGAACCAAACCGATCATCATGATGTAGCGAGACTGGTCAACCACTGATCGACCTTCGAATGCTTAGAATTCTCCGCTTTGACGAAGGACTGCTTCGGTCAGCACACACGCCCCTAAAATTCGGAGAGCGCTGGTGCCCCTAGGGGCTATATCGTAGCCCCACCTTCGAACTCCTATGGCTAAGTGAAAGTGATAAAGCATTATAGTACGGTTGCCTCGTTTGCTACGCTATCACCTCCTTCACAGGACCAAGACGTTGGATTAAGTGTGAAAATGCGCTATTTCGCAAACACCCCTGCACAATGTTCGTGGGGGCTGAAGCCGAAGACTGCCATCTTTCAGGTTATACACAAGTATACATTAAACGGCCGCACAGGAGATATTTCAATACTTGAACGCACAAGTACAAAAAGCGCTTATATTATAAACATCATTTTACAAACCATAAAGTTCATTTGAATATGACATTTTCTGAGCACTGCGACTCTATTACACGAGCACCACGCAGAACTTCCCCAAAATAGTGCTCGGCGGGCAACCGGCTCTCGTCCGAACCCTGGGTCGCAACAGCGGTGGCATCCCTCTCCGTCCAGTATGTCTTCACACGGGTGAGGGCCATCCTTGCACCCTCTATGCAGGCCGACCGCTTCATCGCCTTGATATGCGGCACCGCCCCAAGGAATTGCTGCAATAAACCAAAATAACTCTTCGGCTTGGGCCTATCCGGCCAGACATGAGCCACGATATCCGTCATGGCAAGTCTGGACTATCTATTCAGCTCAGCCCACTCAGCCAACCGATCGGTCAGCGGAAGTGAACGCTCCGGACTATGGAATTGAGACCAAAAAAGCTCTTCTATCTCGTGATCCTTTTGACTTCGGAAGTGCACAACAGCATCTGCCGCACTCGCCGCTAAGTCCATATAAGGATCCTCTGGACCCCACAGCTGGCCAAGCTGAGCATAATTCAGATCTGTAAAACTCCTGCGCAGCAGAAAGGGCTTGCCAGCTACAATATCTCCGGCCTGGCGCAGCTCCTCCTTCATAGCCCTCATTGCGGAACGGGCATCCTTGGCTTCGGAGGTGGCCTTCCTCAGGCCTTCTTGCTCCGCTCGGCGCTCTTTTTCAAGAACCTCATAGCGGTCGGTAACATCTTTCAACTTCGCGGCCATTTCGGCCATCTCCTCCCTACTTCGGTAGTGAGCAGCCCTTTCGGCTTCTAGCTCTTCGGCCGCCCTCGAGGCAGCCGCATCACTCCTTCTGGCCTGCTCCTTGGTTCGAGCAAGTTTGGCCCGAAGGCTCTCCATAGCAGCGGCACCATCTGCATTGAGCATACATGTTGTAAGGAGTGGGCCTTGGCTCCCTTACTAGGTGACCACGGAGAAAAAACCTACCTTGTGACTCGTCAAGTCGCTTATTGACCAGCGCGATGTCCGCATCCGCAATGTCGAGTTGCAGCTTTAGTTCGGCAACTACATCAGTCCGGCTGGCCACCGGACTATCCGCCACCTGCATAGGAAAGGCAAAAATCGATACCTGCAATTTTGATCCTCGGCACGCTGTCGCTCTCGACAACCTACCGAGTCTCAGGGGCTACTATCTATACAGGACACACTTTATGTGCAAAACCGTCAAAAGGTATGTCATTTTTACATACCTCAAACCCCGCCAGCAAACTTCTGACAGCATCATGCAACCTGCCCTTGGCAGATGAAATTCTTTCAATCACCATACTCATCAATGTACGATGACCTTCTGAGATAGACGCCTTCTCGAACAGATCGCTCAGCCTCTCCGGCCGTATACCAGTTGGCGCCGAACTCTCCGGCCCGGCCGGACTCGGGGATACCCTCCGTGATGACACCTCAGGGTCGTCCGCCCCGCCTGACGGTGCGGCAGATGGATGCGTTTCTCTCTCCATCATCTCCGGACGAAGCTCCCCCGAACACGAGCTCAGCTGAGAAGGACGGAGATCCGAACTACAAGGTAAAAACTTCGGTCATCCTCAGAAGCAAAAATAGGGATGTCCCTTATTACAAAAATCCCCTTTTTCTACTTACGGCTCGCTGGAGGGCTGATTCCTTAGGGGAGATAGTGCGGCCGGGGCCTCCCCAGATGCAGGACCCTCCGGTGAAGATCTCTTCCCCCGCTTCGGGGCCTTGGCCTCCGGGTTTTCGGAAGCGGTCCTCTTCTCCCCTTGGAAGGAGGGATTCTCGATCCCCCCTTTCTCAAACGCCTCCTTTGTAGAGGCGGTAGTTCCTCTGTTTTCCCCTTCGCCTTCTTCTAAAGGCGCAACCTCCAGCATCCTGACCAGCACGGGATCCGGTGCGGTCTCCGGGATAGGGGCCGGACACCGTATCAATTTCGCTTGCGCTATCCACTCCTATTCATGGAACGATTGGTTAAAAAGCAAATTCAAGAAGGTGCAAACGAACGGTGTGTCCGGACACAGGGATACTTACTTGCGTATCCGGGCGATTGCAGCTTAGGCCGGCGTCCTCGGTCAATTCCAGACACACCTCTTGTGATCCGAAGAACAATCTATACATCTCCACGGATGTCGTACCCATGAAGTGTTGGAGAGCTCGTGGCCCCTCTGGATTGAATTCCCACAGGCGGAGGGGGCGACGCTTGCAGGGCAGGAGACGCCGAATCAGCATAACCTGCATCACCATGACCACATTGATCTCCCTCTCCTGGAGGTCTCGAATCCGGCCCTGCAGTAGGGGTACGTCCGTTGATGGCCCCCAGTTGAGCCCTTGGTTGACCCACGACATCAGCCGCTGTCGAGGGCCCGAGCGAAAGATGGGCAGTGGCTTCTGCTTGCTGCCCCTAGGAGCGGTAATATAGAACCACTCATGTTGCCACAAGCCGAGCTGCTCCTAGAAAGAGCCCTTGGGCCATGGAGCATCGGCCCTTCTGCTTACAACCGCCCCGCCGCACTCAGCTTGACGCCCCTCGATCATCTTCGGCTCCACGTTGAAGGTCTTGAGCCACAAACCAAGTGGGGAGTAGTGAGGAAGGCTTCAGAGACGACGATGAATGATGAGATGTGGAGGATAGACTCTGGAGCCAGGTCATGGAATTCCAACCCGTAGTAAAACATGAGCCCTCTCACAAAAGGGTCCGTCGGGAAGCCTAAACCCCGACGGAGGTGGGACACGAACACGACGCCCTCGCCGGGCTCGGGAGTAGGAATGACTTTCCCTTTGGCGGGAAACCTATGCGAAATCTCGCAGGTTAGGTACCCGGCTTCTCGCAGCTTTAGCACATCCTCTTCCATGACGGAGGAGGGCATCCACCGGCCCTGTAGGTCGGAGCCGGACATTGTTGAAGGTCCGAATCGCTCGAATCTGGAGCTCTGGGTGTTGGAACTCGGGGCGAGGGGTAGATTCGATCGAGGATTGAATAAAAGAAACGAGCCTTGGTCTCATTAAAAAGAGGGAGAATACCAAGAGCCATCCCCGTGACCGTTTGGGACTCACCTTCGATAGAGGAGGCGTGGCGATGAGCACGGTTGGGTTATCCACGTCCGTATTGAAGGGAATCCCGGAATAAGGGGAACACGATCTCTGCTTCGACAAGACGTGCCAAGGAAACTTCTTCGCTAAATGCACTGAGGTGGTATAATAAAAACGATTCAAGTAAAGGCTTGGTGGTGGTGTGGCATCACGCCACAAAATGCATCAGCAGATTGAACTTGTGTACATATTATTCTCTCTACGATGGAATGTGGAATTTATTTTGCAAAGCCGGACACTATCCTGGTGTTCACAATCTTCTATGAATTATTCGGAGGAGGAACCCGCCTTGCAATGCCGAACAATATGCGCGCCGGACTCATCGTCATTGAAGCCTGGTTCGGGGCTACCGAGGGAGTCTCGACTAGGGGTGTCCGGATAGCGGACTATCATCATCGGCCGGACTCCAAGACTATGAAGATACAAGATCAAAGACTTCGCCCTTGTCCGGATGGGACTTTCCTTGGCGTGGAAGGCAAGCTTGGCGATACGGATATGTAGATCTCCTACCATTGTAACCGACTCTGTGTAACCATAGCCCTCTCCGGTGTCTATATAAACCGGAGGGTTTTAGTCCGTAGGACGAACAACCATTACCACAATCATACCATAGGCTAGCTTCTAGGGTTTTAGCCTCCTTGATCTCGTGGTTGATCCACTCTTGTACTACCCATATCATCAATATCAATCAAGCAGGAGTAGGGTTTTACCTCCATCAAGAGGGCCCGAACCTGGGTAAAAACATCGTGTCCGTTGTCTCCTGTTACCATCCGCCTAGACGCACAGTTCGGGACCCCCTACCCGAGATCCGCCGGTTTTGACACCACAGTGGTACTATTGAATCACCCTGGGCAATACAATTTATGTATTTTAAGCGGTACAAAAACTTTTTATTACCAGGCAGTACGAAACTTATATTTCACAAAAGTACAAAAAACATGTCAAGCAGAGTTTAGTTTTGTGGAAATAATTTACGGGCAGTACAGTTTATTCATTTTAAGCAGTACAATTATTATTATTATTATTATTATTATTATTATTATTATTATTATTATCGGGCAGTACAAAACTCATATTCCACGAAAGTACAAGGTACGTGTGAAGGGAATTTGAGTTCTCTAAAAAAAATTAAGGGCAGTACAATTTAATCATTTTGAGCAGTACAAAAACTTCTTTATTGCCGGGCAGTACGAAACTCATATTCCACAGAAGTACAATATTATGTTTCCTTGGAACAGGAAAAATCTCAGTATTTTGAATATTGTTCAAAAACCGTGAAGAATTGGAAAAATGTTAAAACACAAAAAAGTTGCTAAATTTCAACACTTTTTCAACGTAAAATGTACTTCTCTTCAACGTGGCATTCTGTGGTATTCTTTTTACTCCAACGGGCGACGAGGAGCTTGAATGAAATTTTAACCTCCTGAGTGGAGAATTACGGGAAGTACAAAGGTAGCAGTAATGGGAAATACATACAATATTTAGGTAGAAGTACAGAGCAGTACATCATGCGAGCGAGGAAGTACCTGCTGAGAATTATTCCTGCTAGGGAGGCAGTACCATAGTTACACTAAGAGAAGTACCGAGTAGTTTGAAGTAGCAGTACAGGGTGTGCTTTATGCTAATCTGGTACTCACCTTTTGCAGCTGCTACTTGGAGCTGTGGAATTATGTAACGCCCCGGTTCCGATGCGCCAGGTGTCCGCCAGTTATTCGCCGTCGTTGCCTTGTCATTACTTGCGTGTTGCATTTGGCCATGTCATCATCTGCATTTCATATCATGTCATCATGTGCATCGCTTTTGCATACGCGTTCGTCTCATGCATCCGAGCATTTTCCTCGTTGTCCGTTTTGCAATCCGGCACTCCTATGTGATCCGGCGTCCCCTTTTTTCCTCTTCTCATGTGCGGGTGTTAAACTTTCTCGGAATGGACCGAGGCTTGTCAAGTGGCCTTGGTATAGAACGAGTAGACCGCCTGTCAAGTTTCGTGCCATTTGGAGATCGTTTGGTACTCCAACGGTTAACCGGGTAACTTCAGAAGCCTCCTTCTCTTTGCAGCCCAACACCCCTTCCAAACTGGCCCAATGCACATCTAACTCCCATCCATGCTCTCGGTCGTTCGATCACGATCGCGTGGCCGAAAACCGCTCCTCATTTGGACTCTCCTAGCTCCCTCTAGCTATAAATAGGTGTCTCCCCCCGAATTTTTGCGCAGTCCAAACCCTAGCGTTTTCCCTCTCCGCCGTCGGACGCGTCCGCCCCCGAGCCGGACAAAGTCGCCGCCGCCCCCTCGCCCAACCAGGGAGTGCCACATGGCCTCTCACCCGCCGCCAGCCGCCATCGGCCCGCCTGAGCCTGTCAAGGGCTCACAGACTGCCGCCGCCGCCCGCACCCAGCGCCTCTGGCCCGCTTCGCCGAGGCCGCCTTTCGCCGCCGTTCGCTGCTCCGCTGCCTCGCGCCTCGCCGCCGGCCACCACTTGGCGCCAAGGCGCTCCTCCCGTCCCAGCTACAGGTTTTGCCGTCGCTGCGCCTCGCTCAAGGGATCAAGGCCCTCCGGCCGACGTTGTTCCGCCACGACCCGCCCGCCAGCCGACCTCTACTGGCGCCACGCCATGGCGCCGCCGCCGCCCGCGCCTCGGCCTCGCCCGCCAGAGATCCACGCCGCGCTCTGCCGGATCCGCCAGATCCGTCCGCCCGCCTCGCCAGCGTCCTCCCCGGCCCTCCTGCCATCTTCTTCTCCATCTCCAGCGAGATCCGCCGCCACCTCGCCGCGGTTGACATTTTCCCCAGGGTGAGAAAATGACTAAGTCCCGAATATTTTGCATAATGTTACCATGTTCATTATATCATAACTTGCAAAATACTGCTCCGTTTCGTGCGTGTAATATGCCAAATTGTTCGTCTCGACGGGTACTTCATTTAGTTCCATTGAATCATTTTCATTTGAGCACATCTTGATGCCCGAAATGCTATTAGAAGAGTGCATGTTGATGTTAATCTGCTGCAACTGTTGTAACATGCTCATTTGTCATTTTTGCCATGTTTGATGTGTGCATCCTATGAGGTTGATGTCTACATGTGTTTTGATCTAGGCTATGCCATCTTTCCAGAGGTGCAATCCGTGAATTTTTGTGAGTTGTGTGCTGAGTACATCGAGCTTGTTAAGTACGGTACTTGCTGTAGTTGTTTTCCTGTCTGATTCTGTTATATTTTGTTGCTATGTAAACATGCTTCTACTAGTCATTCTATGCATAATCTTGAGATGTTCACTAAGTATGTTTTGTACTACATGTCATGCTCTATCCATTCATGCCGCTGGTTGCATTTATAGCCTACTGTAACATGTTGTAATCTTGCTCCAAACTTGCTAAATAATGTTGTTGTCATCCTGTTAACATGAAGTTCAGTTTTGGCCATGTGCTTTTCTAGTGATCCATGCACCCTATGAACTTGCTCTTGCCATGCTTAGCTTCTCAAACATGTCTTCTTGCTGTTTGCCTTGCCATGCCATGTATTGCTCTGTGGTGAGTGGCTCAAGCTCACCAACATGCCTACTTATTGATGTTTCTGCCATGTATGAATCTGTCATATAACTTGCCATGTTTACATGGGTGCCATCATACCTTCTGATCCTTTTTGTCTCATGGTCAGTAAGGGACTTTTGTTCTATGCAATTAGTAGATTCTTGCCATGCTTTTGGTTGCCATGATATGTTCCTATAACATGTTGTTTGATAGCTCTAAACATTGCAACCTGATGTTATTTTTGCAAAGTCTGAAACTGTTATTATTTGCAATCTTACCTTGTCATTTTGAGCATGTTCTAGTTGTTTCTGGACATAGCTCAGTGTTCATGTCTTGTCATGCTTTACCTGTACTTCATGCTCATGCCTTTTGTGCTTATGTTGCGGTGTTGTAGCATGTTTTTTTGATGCTTGCAATATGCCTAGTTGCTGTTTTGGACAGATTGTTGTTATGACTTGTATAGAGTGTATGTGTTGCACCGTTGCTCCGTTTTGAGTGTGCTCTATATGAAACTTGTTTGATTTTGCATGTAGCTTCATATTATCATGTTGCATCCTTGTTTTGAGGTGTTTGCTTGATGTTTGTATGCATTTTGCATCAATGCCATGTTTAACTTGTTTTGCTCATATCTTCTAGGACGTAGCTCCGAACTAAATGAACTTTATATGTAACTTGACTAGAATTTCGTGTAGTTCATCGTGGTGCATCTTAACTTGCTGTCTAATAACTTGAACATAATATTTATTCAGTTCTGGACCAATTTCTAAATTTGCATATGAGGACTTACCAGAATTGTTATGTGTTGTTTCCGGCCTCATTTAAACTTGCCTTGATGTGTTGTTCTTGTTTGCATCATCTCTTGCAATGAGTAGCTTCATGTAGCTTTGTCATGCATCATGCTTGTTGTGCACCATGTCTTGCCTATGTGTGCTGTGTTTACCATGTTGTGTGCTTCTTCTCAATAGTTCCTGTTTCGTTGCGATCGTCAGGATTCGTTCGTCTACGTGTGGTTCGTCTTCGTGGCTTCATCTTCTTCATGGACTCGTTCTTCTTCCTAGCGGGATTTCAGGCAAGATGACCGCTACCCTAGACCTAACTACTATCATTGCTATGCTAGTTGTTTCGTTCTCTCGCTATGCTGTGCTTCCTATCACTTGTTCTTCAAGCCTCCCAAATTGCATGAACCTCTAACCTTTGACACCCTTCCTAGCAAACCGTTGTTTGGCTATGTTACTGCTTTGCTCAGCCCCTCTTATAGCGTTGTTAGTTGCAGGTGAAGTTGAAGATTGCTCCATGGTGGACAGGGTTATGTTGGGATATCACAATATCTCTTATATTATTAATGCATCTATATATTTGGTAAAGGGTGGAAGGCTCGGCCTTATGCCCGGTGTTTTGTTCCACTTGCCGCCTAGTTTCCGCCATACCGGTGTTATGTTCCTAGATTTTTATGCTCCTAACGCTGTCGGGTGATTTATGGGACCCCCGACAGTTCGCTTTGAATAAAACTTGTCCAGCAAGGCCCAACCTTGGTTTTACCATTTGCCTCACCGCCTCCTATATCCTTCCCTTGGGTCGGCCAACCCGAGGGTCATCTTCATTTTAGCCCCCCCGGGCCAGTGCTTCTCTAAGTGCTGGTCTGAACCGGGCAGACTGCAAGGCCCCCTAGGGGAAACTCGAGGTCTGGTTTTACTCGTAGGATGACCTATCCGGTGTTGCCCTGAGAACGAGATATGTGCAGCTCCTATCGGGATTGTCGGTGCATCGGGCGGCTTTGCTGGTCTTGTTTTGCCATTGTCGAAATGTCTTGTAAAATGGGATTCCGAGACTGATCGGGTCTTCCTGGGAGAAGGAATATCCTTCGTTGATCGCGAGAGCTTATCATGGACTAAGTTGGGACACCCCTGTAGGGTATAAACTTCTGAGAGCCGTGCCCACGGTTATGTGGTAGATGGGAATTTGTTAATGTCCGGATGTAGATAACTTGACACCAGATCCGTATTAAAATGCATCAACCGCGTGTGTAGCCGTGATGGTCTCTTCTCGGCGGAGTTCGGGAAGTGAACACGGTTTTGGGTTATGTTTGACGTAAGTAGGAGTTCAGGATCACTTCATGATCATTTCTAGTTGACGACCGTTCCTTTGCTCTCTTCTCGCTCTTATTTGCGTATGTTAGCCACCATATCATGCTTAGTCGATGCTGCAACCTCACCACTTTACCCCTTCCTTTCCCATTAAGCTTTGCTAGCCTTAATACCCATGGTAATGGGATTGTTGAGTCCTCGTGGCTCACAGATTACTACTACAACAGTTGGAGGTACAGGTTATGCAATGTTCATGACGCGAGAGCGATGTTTGCTTCTTTTGGAATTCTTCTTCTGCTTCTTCTTCGAACAGGGGATAGGTTCCAGGTCGGCAGCCTGGGCTAGCAGGGTGGATGTCGTTTGAGTTTCTGTTTGTGTTTCATCCGTAGGCGGATGGTGCTCTTATGTATGACGGTGTTGTATTCGTGTGGCATTGTATGCCTTTTGTATGTATCCCCATCTATTATGTAATGTTGATGTAATGATATCCACCTTGCAAAAGCTTTCAATATGCGGGTCTATCCTTGGTGGGACCTTCGAGTTCCTTTTGGATAGGGTCGCATATTGGGCGTGACAAGTTGGTATCAGAGCCTCGACCAACCCTAGGATCCCCCCTTGATTGATCGTGTAGTTTGGCCATTGTTGAGTCTAGAAGAAAACTGTTTTCGGAGTCTAGTTATATCGGAGAGTAGGAATTCATTTTACTCCTCAGTCTCTTCGTCGCTCTGGTGAGGAATCTTGACGTACTTGTTTTGAATTACTCCTCTTCCCCTTCAAATTTTCTTTAGGATCACGCAGTTTGTTTTCCGATCGTTGTTCCCCAGCTCTTTTCATCCGGTGCATTTCTCGTCAAGTTGACTCGAGCCTCTTCATCTTTGCCAAGTTCAATCCTTAGTTGTTTTGTTTTCCCACCCGCCCTCCCTTTTTCTCCTCAGAACCGAAATCCGTAATCGAGTATCCTTCCTACTCGTGCGAAGTCTTTGCTTTCTATCCTCATTGTGTTCAACCAGTGTTTTCTCTTCAAGATATTCTAGCTTTCCCCTTCCAAGTGGCCTTTGTTTTCCTGCCCTCCCACCCCTTTTTCTTTCCGGAGCCTGAGCCTGTTTCGAGCATCAATTTCATTCGTGCGAAGCCTCTTCAGTCTTTCATAAATTATCTCAACCGGTGAATTCTCGTCTCAGTGGACATTCTTCATCTCTTTTTTCTTTTCAGGTGGATTCAATTCAAGTTTTTCGGTGTTGATCACATTCTTTTCCTCGGCTCAAATGTTTTCCCCTTGCTGGTTCAACTCTCGCCAGTTTATCATTCTGGTGTTCGGAATACTTCTCAGGAGATTCGTCTGTGTTCCAATTAATTAGAGGTTGCCACCTCATTCAGATATTTCAATCATTCTGGTGCATCATCTACCTCTTCAACAATCCTTTCCAACGGTGTTTTTCTTTTAGTGGGCCCTAGCCCACAGGTCTTTTCCCAGGATCTTACCTGACTCTTCTAATTTCCCGGAGCTATTCTCAAATCCGTTTCGAAGTTTGACTTAAGTATGGATTTCATCAGTTAGAGGCCTTTCCAAGATCAATTTAAAATCATTTCATCATCGGCTCAACCTCTTTGCTTTTCATTCTCCCGGAGTATCTCAGTAATTTTGGTGGTGTTTCTCGTCATCATTTGAAGACCGAAGAAGAGTTTTTTCCTCTAAATCTTGCCCGTTCTCTCGAAGTTTCGTGGTTCTAGCTTCATGTTATCCTCTCGAATTATTCCATTTGTCAAATATTCTTTTCTTACTCATCCGGAGTATGCCAGTAGTTGTTTTCCCGTTTCTTTTCACCGGAGGCATCATTCCTATTATCGTTCTCTATTTATCCCGGCGCTTCGATCAAATGTTCTTTAATCAGCTCGAGTTCTTCCTGTTCTTTTGCATCTAAATCCCCTCTAGCATATTTGATCTTCTATTTCTTCCCGGTGATTCATTCTCTTTCATCAATCATTTTGAATTCTTACGGTGATTCATTCAAATTCTTTTTCCTTCATTATCATTTTTAATCCATTTGTTCTTTCAATCCTACCCGTGATTCATGAAGACCTTGTCAAGTTTGCGATATGTCACTTCTCAATCATTTTCAAGAAGAATAAGTAGTATGCAAATCCATTTCTTGTCATCAATTTAATTTGATGAAGGATAAGCATAGATAAATCTTATTCTTATTTCATCCAAGTGGGTAATCCCTTTCTTCGGAGTTTGTTCTTGATGAATAAATTCTAGTTCCAAGTGTTTTCATCTTTTCTTTTTCGGAGTTCAAATTTACTCGGCCATCTCGTCGGAAACTCCATCTAAATCACCGCAAGGCTCATCTTATTCTTTCATCCTTCATTTCAATCTCATCATCCTTTTGTCACCGGAGTTCTTTATGGTGGTTCTTCATGATTTAATTCATTCTTCAAGTGTTCATCAAGGTTCTTTTGGAGGAGCTCAAGAATCTTTCTTTCTAGCGTCTCAAAGTGCATTTAATTCTCCGTATTCTTTCGAAGTGGAGTTTTGCATTTCTTCGTTCTTCTCAGCTATTCAATCTTTTCCGTTTGTGGTCGGAGATCACGTCATAATTTTGAGATGTTATCTATAAGTCCACAACAAGCTTACTCTTTTCGTTGTTGATGTTCTCAACAACTCCGTTCAATCCTTTCTTCTGAGGTTGCTATCTATTTCTTTCGTGGCACAATTTGTCATTTTCTTTTCTGTTCTTTTCATTCAACTCTTTCAATTTTTTCCGGAGGTTTTGTGTCATCTCTTCATCAAGTGTCATCCCATCTTGTGAAGCTCGTGTTCTATTCCCCCATGTTTTAGCCGGAGTGCTGCCTAAATCTTTTCAGTCTTAGTCATTTCTTATCTCGTTCTAACCGGAGTGGTTTCATAGTCTACCTCATTCCGTGAGCTTCCGATTCTCGTCATTCTCACTGTTCCTCTCTTATTCTCGAGTGCTCTCAATTCTTTGCTTCTTCTCTTGAGTTCTTCTTTTACCTCATCCCTTTGTCCTTTCCGTCTCGGTCCTAAGATCTCGGGACGAGATCTCTTGTTAGTGGAGGAGTGTTGTAATGCCCCGGTTCCGATGCGCCAGGTGTCCACCAATTATTTGCCGTCGTTGCCTTGTCATTGCTTGCATGTTGCATTTGGCCATGTCATCATCTGCATTTCATATCATGTCATCATGTGCATCACTTTTGCATACGTGTTCGTCTCATGCATCCGAGCATTTTCCCCGTTTTCCGTTTTGCAATCTGGCACTCCTATGTCATCCGGCGTCCCCTTTTTTCCACTTCTCTTGTGCGGGTGTTAAACGTTCTTGGATGGACCGAGGCTTGTCAAGTGGCCTTGGTATAGCACCGGTAGACCGCCTGTCAAGTTTCGTGCCATTTGGAGATCGTTTGGTACTCCAACGGTTAACCGGGTAACCGCAGAAGCCTCCTTCTCTTTGCAACCCAACACCCGTTCCAAACTGGCCCAAAGCCCATCTAACTCCCCTCCATGCTCTCGGTCGTTCGATCACGATCGCGTGGCCGAAAACCGCTCCTCATTTGGACTCTCCTAGCTCCCTCTAGCTATAAATAGGTGTCTCCCCCCGAATTTTCGCGCAGTCCAAACCCTAGCGTTTTCCCTCTCCGCCACGGACGATCCACCCCGAGCCGGACAAAGTCGCCACGCCCCTCGCCCAACCAGGAGTGCCACGTGGCCTCTCGCCCGTCGCCACGCACACTGCCGTCAGCCCTTTGAGCCTGTCGCGGGCTCAGCACCGCCGCCGCCGCCCCGCCCGCTCCTCCCCCTTCGCCGAGGCCGCCGCCTCTCCTTCTCCGTTCGCCGCCCGCTGCCTCGCGCCTCGCCGCGCCGGCGCGCTGGCGCCAAGGCCTCGCCTCCAGCCCAAGCGCGCCCGCCGTCGTCTGCCTCGCGGACATGCCCCTCCGGCAGCGTTCCGCCCGACCCAGCGCCCGCCCACCGACCTCTCGCCGGCGCCCGCGCCGCCGCAGCGCCGCTCTGCGCCCGCCGCTCTCGCCTCGCCCGCCGCGATCCGTGCAGCTCGGCCAGATCCGGTCCGGCCCGGCCTCGCTAGCGTCCTCCCCGGCCCTCCGGCCATCTTCTTCTCCGTCTCCGGCGAGATCCGCCGCCACCTCGCCGCGGTTGACTTTTTCCCCGGGGTGAGAACATGACTAAGTCCCGAATATTTTGCATAATGTTACCATGTTCATCACATCATAACTTGCTGCATACTGCTCCGTTTCGTGCGTGTAATATGTCAAATTGTTCGTCTCGACGAGTGCTTCATTCCTTTCCATTGTATCATTTTAATTTGAGCTCATCTTGATGCCCGAAATGCAGTTGGAAGAGTGCATGTTGATGTTAATCTGCTGGAACTGTTGTAACATGCTTATTTGTCATTTTTTTTCCATGTTTGATGTGTGCATCCTATGAGGTTGATGTCTACATGTGTTTTGATATATGCTATGCCATCTTTCCAGAGGTGCAATCCATGTATTTTTGTGAGTTGTGTGCTGAGTGCATCGACCTTGTTAAGTAGGGTACCTGCTGTTGCTGTTTTCCTGACTGATTCTGTTATATTTTGTTGCTATGTAAACATGCTTCTACTAGTCATTCTATGCATAACCTGGAGGTGTTCACTAAGGATGTTTTGTACTACATGTCATGCTCTATCCATTCATGCCCCTGGTTGCATCTATAGCCCACAGTAACATGTTGTAATCTTGCTCCAAACTTGCTAAATAATGTTGCTGTCATCCAGTTAACATGAAGTTCAGTTTTGGCCATGTGCTTTTCTAGTGATCCATGCACCCTATGAACTTGCTCTTGCCATGCTTTGCTTCTCAAACATGTCTTCTTGCTGTTGGTTGCCTTGCCATGCCATGTATTGCTTTGTGGTGAGTGGTTCAAGCTCACCAACATGCCTACTCATTGCTGTTTCTGCCATGTATGAATCTGTCATATAACTTGCCATGTTTACATGGGTGCCATCATATCTTCTGATCCTTTTTGGCTCATGGTCAGTAAGGGACTTTTGTTCTATGCAATTAGTAGATTCATGCTTTTGGTTGCCATGATATGTTCCCGTAACATGTTGTTTGATAGCTCTAAACATTGCAACCTGATGTTATTTCTGCAAAGTCTGAAACTGTTATTATTTGCAATCTTACCTTGTCCTTTTGAGCATGTTCTATTTGTTTCTGGAGATAGCTCAGTGCTTATGTCTTGTCATGCTTTACCTGTACTTCATGCTCATGACTTTTGTTCTTATGTTGGGGTGCTGTAGCATGTTGTTTTGATGCTTGCAATATGCCTACTTGCTGTTTTGAACAGATTGTTGTTATGTGTTGCACCGTTGCTCCGTTTTGAGTGTGCTCTATATGAAACTTGTTTGATTTTGCATGTAGCTTCGTATTATCATGTTGCATCCTTGTTTTGAGGTGTTTGCTTGATGTTTGTATGCATTTTGCATCAATGCCATGTTTAACTTGTTTTGCTCATATCTTCTAGGCCGTAGCTCCGAACTAAATGAACTTTATATGTAACTTGACTAGAATTTCGTGTAGTTCATCGTGGTGCATCTTAAGTTGCTGTTTAATAACTTGAACATAATATTTATTCAGTTCTGGACCAATTTCTAAATTTGCATATGAGGACTTACCGGAATTGTTATATGTTGTTTCCGGCCTCATTTAAACTTGCCTTGATGTGTTGTTCTTGTTTGCATCATCTCTTGCCATGAGTAGCTTCATGTAGCTTTGTCATGCATCAAGGCAAGTGCTTCTCTAAGTGCTGGTCTGAACCGGGCAGACTGCGGGGCCCCCTCGGGGAAACTCGAGGTCTGGTTTTACTCGTAGGCTGACCTATCCGGTGTTGCCCTGAGAACGAGATATGTGCAGCTCCTATCGGGATTGTCGGCGCATCGGGCGGCTTTGCTGGTCTTGTTTTACCATTGTCGAAATGTCTTGTAAACTGGGATTCCGAGACTGATCGGGTCTTCCTGGGAGATGGAATATCCTTCATTCATCGTGAGAGCTTATCATGGGCTAAGTTGGGACACCCCTGCAGGGTATAAACTTTCGAGAGTCGTGCCCACGGTTATGTGGCAGATGGGAATTTGTTAATGTCCGGTTGTAGATAACTTGACACCAAATCCGTATTAAAATGCATCAACCGCGTGTGTAGTCGTGATGGTCTCTTCTCGGCGGAGTCCGGGAAGTGAACACGGTTTTGGGTTATGTTTGACGTAAGTAGGAGTTCAAGATCACTTCTTGATCACTGCTAGTTGACGATCGTTCCTTTGCTCTCTTCTCGCTCTTATTTGCGTATGTTAGCCACCATATCATGCTTAGTCGATGCTGCAACCTCACCACTTTACCCCTTCCTTTCCCATTAAGCTTTGCTAGTCTTGATACCCATGGTAACAGGATTGCTGAGTCCTCGTGGCTCACAGATTACTACAACAACAGTTGCAGGTACAGGTTATGCGATGTTCATGACGCGAGAGCGATGTTTGCTTCTTTTGGAGTTCTTCTTCTGCTTCTTCTTCGAACAGGGGATAGGTTCCAGGTCGGCAGCCTGGGCTAGCAGGGTGGACGTCATTTGAGTTTTTGTTTGTGTTTCATCCATAGTCGGATGGTGCTCTTATGTATGACGATGTTGTATTCGTGTGGCATTGTATGCCTTTTGTATGTATCCCCATCTATTATGTAATGTTGATGTAATGATATCCACCTTGCAAAAGCGATTCAACATGCGGGTCTATCCTTGGCGGGACTGAGGGAGTCCTGGACTAGGGGACTTTTGTTCAATATCCGCCGGACTCCCATACTACGAAGATGGAAGATTGAAGACTCCGGCTCATGTCCGGAAGGTACTTTCCTTGGCGTGGAAGGCAAGCTTGGCGATACGGATATGTAGATCTCCTACCATTGTAACCGACTCTGTGTAACCCTAGCCTCTCCGGTGTCTATATAAACCGGAGGGCCTTAGTTCGTAGGACACAACATACATTACAACAATCATACCATAGGCTAGCTTCTAGGGTTTAGCCTCCTTGATCTCGTGGTAGATCTACTCTTGTACTACCCATATCATCAATATTAATCAAGCAGACGAGGGTTTTACCTCCATCGAGAGGGCCCAACCTGGTAAAAACATTGTGTCCTCGTCTCCTGTTACCATCCGCCTAGACGCACAGTTCGGGACCCCCTACCCGAGATCCGCCAGTTTTGACACCGACATTGGTGCTTTCATTGAGAGTTCCTCTGTGTCGTCACCGATAGGCTCAATGGCATATTCAACCATCAACGCTGTGCAGGGTGAGACTTTTCTCCCCGGACAGATCTTCATATTCGGCGGCATTGCACTACGGGCCAATTCTCTTGGCCATCTGGAGCAGATCGAAAGCTACGCCCCTGGCCATCAGGTCAGATTCGGAAGCTTAAACTTCACGGCCGATGACCGCGGAGACTTGATCTTTGACGGACTTGAGCCACAGCCAAGCGCCCCGCACTATGACGATGGGCATGATCTAGCTCTGCCACCGGACAGTGCTTTGGTGGCCGCACTTGGATCCGCTTCGGCCACTAGCCCGGAGCCGATTGCCCATATCGAGGGCCGGTGGATAGACGCCGCCCTGGGGGCTTCAACATCCAGGGTGATGGAGCCGAATACTAATCTTGTCCCCTGCGAAACTCGTGATCCCGAGGCGCCGGACTCGCCGACTCCGGCCTCCCGCGCCCTACCGACATTCGGATTGGGCGCCGTTATGGAATTCACCGCCGCGACATCTTTCCAAGACTCGCTTTTGGCGATATCCTGAATTCCTCAAGCATCTCTCGCTATCAGAGAATCTGGCCGACTATGGCCTGGACGGTTGGAGTTCGGACGATGGAGAAATTCAGAGCCCACCCACCACCCACTTTGTAGCCACTGCCGAGGATCTAACCGACATGCTAGATTACGATTCGACGACATCGACGCTATGGACGACGATGCCGAGATTTAACAAGAGCCAGCGCCACAGGCAATCGAAGGCCACCTCGCCATATGACGATACATGGTGGATACCCCAAAAGAAGGGATGGCGAAAAAGCAGCGGAGGAAGAATCTCTAAAGAAGCAGCCCAAACGCCGACGTCAGCGGCGCCGCTCTAAATCCCGCCACAATAAGAATGGAGATTCCGGCACGGGAGACAATAACACTCCGGAAAGTGCCAAAGACGATCCCCTCCCGCAAGATTCAGCGCAGGAGGACGCAGAAGCAAGCCCTCACCACACGGCGGCAGACGAAGGGGTTGAGGATGATAACTATATGCCTCCCTCCGAAGGCAAAGCAAGCCTCAACGATGATGAATTCGTCATACCCGAGGATCCCGTCGAACAAGAACGCTCCAGGCGCAGGCTCATAGCCACGGCAAATAGCCTAAAGAAAAAGCAGCAACAGCTCCAAGCTGATCAGGATCTGTTGGCCGATCGATGGACCGAGGTCCTCGCGGCCGAAGAGTATAAACTCGAACGCCCCTCCAAAAGTTACCCAAGACGCAAGCTGCTCCCTCGATTAGAGGAGGAAGCATACATACCTTCATCACCAACGACGACATGGTCGATCGACCACCTCGCGGTCGTGATGTAGAGGCGCCCAGTGCCCCACCAAATCGCACTTCTGCATCGCTTCCAAAAGTGCGGCCAAGAGGGAACGCTACCGGACTTGCGAGATATATTGAGGACAAAGCAAGACAATCCAGATCCATCTATGGATCACGTGGCGCCTACGACCCATGACGAATACCGTCGCGGGACATAACGCCGCCGGGCCGAACATAGCAGATAGCGCCCCTCGAGCTACGCCGCGATATTGCTCAATACAGGGGCGCCGCACACCCGTTATGCTTCACCGATGAAGTAATGGATCATCAGATCCCCGAACGGTTTAAACCCGTAAATATCGAATCTTACGATGGTACAACAGACCCCGCGGTATGGATCGAGGATTATCTTCTCCACATCCATATGGCCCGTGACGACGATCTCCACGCCATCAAGTATCTCCCGCTCAAGCTTAAAGGACCAGCTCGGCATTGGCTTAACAGCCTGCCCGCAGAGTCGATTGGGTGTTGGGAAGACCTGGAGGCCGCATTCCTTGATAACTTCCAAGGCACGTATGTGCGACCACCAGACGCCGATGACTTAAGCCACATCATTCAGCAGCCAGACGAATCGTCCAGACAATTCTGGACACGGTTCTTGACGAAGAAAAACCAAATCGTCGACTGTCCGGATGCAGAGGCCCTTGCAGCCTTCAAGCATAACATCCGGGACGAATGGCTAGCCCGCACCGGGCAGGAAAAGCCAAATCCATGGCAGCCCTCACATCTCTAATGACCCGCTATTGTGCGGGAGAGGACAGCTGGCTAGCCCGCAGCAACAATCTCCGTAAAAACTCTGGCAGTCCGGATACTAAAGACAACAATGGCAGGTCACGTCGAATCAAAAACAAGCGCCGCATTAACGGCGACGATAAGGAGGATACGGCAGTCAATGCCGGATTCCGAGGCTCTAAACCCGGTCAGCGGAAGAAGCCGTTCAAAAGAACCACTCCGGGTCCGTCCAATCTGGATCGAATACTCGACCGTCTATGCCAGATACATGGCACATCTGAAAAGCCAGCTAACCACACCAATAGAGACTGTTGGGTGTTCAAGCAGGCCGGCAAGTCAATTGCCGAAAACAATGACAAGGGGCTAAATAGCGACGGCGAGGAAGAGACCCGGCCGCCGAACAATAGAGGACAGAAGGGTTACCCCCCACAAGTGCGGACGGTGAATATGATATACGCGACCCATATACCCAAGAGGGAGAGGAAGCGAGCACTACGGGACGTCTATGTGATGGAGCCAGTCACCCCAAAGTTCAACCCATGGTCCTCTTGCCCGATCACTTTCGATCGAAGAGACCATCCGACCAGCATACGCCATGGCGGATTCGCCGCATTGGTCTTAGACCCAATCGTCGATGGGTTTCACCTGACACGAGTCCTGATGGACGGCGGTAGCAGCCTGAACCTGCTTTATCAGGATACAGTGCGCAAAATGGGCATAGACCCATCAAGGATTAAACCTACAAAGACAACCTTTAAAGGTGTTATCCTGTGAGTGGAAGCCAATCAGACAGCTCACCACACCGAAGTGGTCTTCGGATCACCGGATAATTTCCGGCGAAGAGTTAATCTTCGACATAGTCCCGCTTCGCAGCGGCTACCATGCTCGCTTCTGGACGAATTATGCTTGCAAAATTCAACGCGTGCCGCATTATGCATACCTAAAGCTCAAAATGCCAAGCCCTCGCGAGTCATCACGGTCAATGGAAATACGGAACGCCCTCCGAACGGAGGAACATACAATGCTCGCGGCGTATCTGAGCAGCCTTCTCGTGCATTCTCAAGTCCGCAATTAAAAGCCGGATACAGCAAAACGCGCCCGAGCAATGCCAACCAAGACCACCGGGCGCGATCGAGCATCGCCAGAGTAATGCGCCCCACCCTCGCCTCGCGCATGATCGCAAGAATAACACTCCGCGTGCATCATTACGCTTTGGAGATACCATGGGCGCATGGGAGGGGCTTGACCACAAGGGACAAAGAGTGCGGCTCGACCACACCAGGGGCTCATGTCGAGCGCCCCCCTTGGGTTTACTTTTTATCTTTTCTTCTTTTTATGAATACAGACTCGTTAATCGAAGCCTTGCTCGACGGCGACTTGCCAACTCACGATGCAACAATCGGGGACTATGTATAAGGCTGCGATTTAACAATCGTGTGGTCCCCATTACGAGCATTAAATTCGATTACATACACCAAGTCTGCAGCTCATCCTCGGAGGGGGACATGTTAATTTAGTCCAAATCCCTTGCTTATCAAGACTATTTGTATCACCGCTTTATTAGCCGACCTTCTTTCATAAATAACGCAGCACTTCCTTTTGCAAGTACATTACCTTTTATTGCAATTATGCTACCTCTTATATATGTTCATTATATGACATCTTGCACCAGATACTTTGGTACGGCCGAATACGCCAGGGCTTCCGCTCCCGGATTATGGTGTAATTAAGTCCTAACACTTTCACAAGTGCGGCACCTCGAACTTATAGCATTATATGAATCAGCTCGAATCATGTCTTGGGTCAATAGTTGGGTTTGCCTGCTCCCATGTTTTGGTACCTTACGCCCGCCCGGCCGGCTAACGAAGACTGGAGAACCATCGCGATTGCGCCCGGTTGAGCCGGGTTAACGCCTCAGTGGAGAAAGCTAAAACAGACTGGCATGATAAGGCGAGAGACTGGTCACTGTTCGAGAGGTTCTTTCGGGTCCCTAAAGACTCATGCCGCTTCGAGGGAAGTTCCGGATGATGTCCGACGAAGGCGTGGATAGCGCCCCGGATTCGGTCTTCCGAATACCAGGGGCTTCACCGAAATTTAAAATTATAGAATTCTATGGCTAAGTGAGAGTGTTCAAGCATTATAAGTCCGGTCGCCTTGTTCGTCGTGTTGAGCGCCTCCCTAGATGGACCCAATAATGGGAACAAGAGTGCTCAAGTTTATCACCGAACACCCCAGCCCTTGTAGGTTGGGGGCTGAAGCCAACGACTTGCCATCTCTCAGATTTTACAAACGGCCGCACAGAAGGTAATATTTTAAATTAAATAAGCGTTGCTCATGGCGCATATGAACGAAGTTTTCAGCGCCCGTGATAAATACACAATGAAGTTTACTCAAAATTACATCTCGGAGCACTCATCTGCAATATCGCAGGCTCCCTTCAGGACAACTTTATAATATCGCTCCGGCGTGCGATGCTCCTTGCCCGGCGGCGGCGGATCCGTGAGAAGCTTCCGCATCCAGTTTGCCCCATTGCACCTTTATGCGGGCAAGGGCCCGACGAGCACCTTCAATACAAAGTGAGCGCTGATCACATCCAGCTGGGCACGATCCACCAGCCGCCGCGACTAGGCCAAAGTAGCTGCCAGCATGGCCTGTCGAGCCATAGCGGACTATGAGGCCCTTCATGGCCTCCTCAGCTACCTTGTGGAGTTCGACCAGCTGCTTCACCTGGTCGCTTGGGGGCACTGGATGGCCGGCCTTAGCATACTGAGACCAGAAGACCTTCTCCGTCGAGCTCCCCTCCTCGCCACGATAGAAAGCGGCGGCATCAGACGCACTACGCGGCAGATCTGCAAACGCCCCTGGAGAGCTCCGAATTCGGGTAAGTATCCGGTAATTTACATTAACTGCCTGCTCTGCATGAAAAAGGCCTTACCCGCCGCTATCTTCTTTATGTCCTCTACCTCATGAAGGGCCTTCTGGGCCTCGGCCTTGGCGGACTGGGCACTTTCGAGAGCGAGGCAAGCTCGGACTCGAGTCTTGAGTCACGCCCAAACTCTCATGCTTTCCCATGAGAGCCTCGGAGCTCTTGCCGCACTTCCGCCACCAGCGCCACTTGCTTTTCTCGCTCAGCCCGTTCCGTGGCCGCATTGCGTTCGGCTGCGGACACGGCATCCTTCAGGGCTGCCACCTCCTTAGTGGCCCCTGCAATACACATATTATCCTTATTAATTTTGTCTGCAACCAAAAACCTTTTCTCTGAAGGTACTTATTTAAAGTGGTGTCATTCACCTTCTTTTCCTTGAGCTGCCTCTTGGCATGGCCGAGCTCTTGCTCCGACCGCTCAAGGTCCTTTTTCAGTGGCTCGACCTCCGCCATTAATGCGGCAGAGGTCAACAACAAGAGCCTGCAAACCCATATTGACATATTTTAGAAACCTGCAGATATCTTGTTAAAGATCCTTAGTCCGCTTTTCTTTCCAACACCGAACTAAGCATCGTGGGCTACTGTCTATGCGGTATTACATTACATAATTTTAAACTTCTTACCTCAAAGCTCGTTAGAAGGTCGTTGTTGAGCTTCAGTCAGCCCGCCTTGGCGAAGCCGGACCTTTTCAATCACCGCACTCATGAGAGTGCGGTGTTCTTCCTCGATGGAAGCGCCTTTAAGCACCTCCAGCAGGTTATCCGCTGCCTCCGGTTGGGCGGAGGCCGCCGCGCCACACTCCTGCCCTTCTTTCGAGGGCGCTGCGGACTCGAACCGCTTACGGGTTCCGGCAGAGTCCGCACAAAGTCCAGAGGTTGCTCGACGGCGCCCGAGCCTCCTCCCGGGCGTGTCCCCTGTGGGATTCCGCTTTGTCGCCCTCGCCGACGCGTGGGGTAGAGGCAGTCGGGATGGAATTTACATCCGACGGCGCCAAAGACCCGCTCATCGAGTCGGGAAGATCGTCAATGGCCGGACTACAGGCGGAATGAGGCGTTAGAAGGACACTACATGGCATACAATGTACGGCATATAAATGATCTGAATACTTATGATCCTGCGGACGCCCGCCCTTGAGGTTATTTTCCTCGCCAACATTGATGTTGGCGAAACTGTCCGGGGATAGTTCTCCCCTCTTGACCCTTCGGCCGCCCGATTGGGGAGGCCTTCCTCTTCATCTCCCCTCCTCCGGAGAGAGTACTCCTCCTCCTCCTCGTCTTCGGAGAAGGAGTCTTCGTCGTCGTCAGACGCCTGATTATGGGAACTCTTTCGAGTCCCCGTGGCCACCTTCTTGGCCTTCTTCTCCGGCACCACGTACGGTGCCGGAACCAGCAGCCTTGCTAAGTGGGCATCCACTAGTTCTTCTGGCATGGGAGCCGGGCTGATGAGCAGCTGGGCCTTCTCCATCCATTCCTGTCAAAGAAAGAGGCAGATTAAAAACCTCGCTAGAGTCAATCTAATTACTACAAGTGTCCCGTAATGGGGTCAAATCACTTACCTCGTCAGTCGGAGATCGCGAGCTGAATCATGGTCTTCGGTCGCGGATGCGGGCTTGGCGCTTTGAACAGCACCCTCCAGCGCCTTTCAGACGTTGTATCAAGAGCCCGCCAACGTCTGGTGCTGTTCGGATTAAACTCCCATAGGTTAAATACCCGTTCTTGGCATGGGAGAATCCGCCGAGGAGCATGACTGGACCACGCCGACGAGCCGGAGCCTATTGCTCACCAGCTTCTTGATGCAGCTCAAGTCCCGTCACCTCCATCGGATCACCCCACCGCAAGCCCTTCTCTTTCCGTGAGGTGAGCTGCGTGGGGATTCCAGATCTAAATTCGGGGCCGCCGCCATGTAGGCTCGCTGCTCGGTGATGTAGAACCACCCGACCGCCACCCCTTGACGGAGTCCACGAAGGTCCCTTCTAGCTAAGGGACGCTGGGCGGCTTGCCCAAAGATGGCGCCTCAAGATTCCTCTTGCGCCCCTTCACAACCTTCGCTTGACGTTGAAGGTCTTGAGCCATAGGCCGGTGGGGCCGGATGCAGAGAAAGGTTTCACACACGACGATAAACGCCGAGATGTTGAGGACGAAGTTCGGCGCCAGATCGTGGAAATCCAGCCGTAGTAAAACATGAGCCCCTGGACGAATGGATGGAGCGGAAAGCCCAGTCCATGGAGGAAGTGGGGAAGGAAGACGACCTCTCATGAGGCCCTGGGGTGGGGATGAGCTGCCCGCGTCGGGCAGCCGATGCGCCGATATCGCCGAAAGGTATCCGGCGACGCAGAAGCTTGGTGATGTCCTCCTCCTTGGCGGTGGAGGCCATCCATTTACCTCCCCCTCCGGACATATTCGGAGAAGGGTCGAGGTGAGATTCGCGAGCTTGGGCGTTGGAGCTTGAGTTCGCAGGGATGGATGAGCAAAGGAGGAAGAAGGCGTAGGTGAGAAGGTAAATCCTTATCCCTTATATATAGGCGGACAAAACTATGCGTCCCTCACCGGCCTGGTAAAACTCGCTTATCTCCCAAGCGCCACCATCAATGGCGCGGTTGGGTTACCCACGCACGTATTGATGAGAATCCCGGAATAAGGGGAACACGATCTCTGCTTTGACGGGACGTGCCAAGGAAACCGCTTCGCTAAACGTGCTGAGGTGGTATAGTAATTCAAACAAGGGCTTGGTGCCGGTGTGACGTCACGCCGCATAATACGTCAGCAGATTGAATCAGTGTATATGTTTTATTCTCTCTACGTTTGGAGTGTGGAATTTATTTTGCAGAGCCATACACTATCCTGGTGTTCATTATCTTCTCCGGATTATTCAAGGGAGGAACCCGCCTTGCAATGCCGAACATTATGCACGCCGGACTTATCGTCATTGAAGACTGGTTCAGGGGCTACTGAGGGAGTCCTGGACTAGGGGGTGTCCGGATATCAATATCCGCCGGACTCCCATACTATGAAGATGGAAGATTGAAGACTCCGGCTCGTGTCCGGAAGGTACTTTCCTTGGCGTGGAAGGCAAGCTTGGCGATACGGATATGTAGATCTCCTACCATTGTAACCGACTCTGTGTAACCCTAGCCTCTCCGGTGTCTATATAAACCGGAGGTCCTTAGTCCGTAGGACACAACATACATTACAACAATCATACCATAGGCTAGCTTCTAGGGTTTAGCCTCCTTGATCTCGTGCTAGATCTACTCTTGTACTACCCATATCATCAATATTAATCAAGCAGGACGTAGGGTTTTACCTCCATCGAGAGGGCCCGAACCTGGGTAAAAACATTGTGTCCCTCGTCTCATGTTACCATCCGCCTAGACGCACAGTTCGGGACCCCCTACCCGAGATCCGCCGGTTTTGACACCGATAGGGACCCTCGAGTTCCTTTTGGATAGGGTCGCATATAGGGCGTGACAAATTAGCAAGCTTAGGGAAGTGCAAAAAGGTTCTATGTTGTTAAGAGTAGCAGTACAGAATATCTTGAAGTAGCAGTGTAGATAAATGCAAAACTAGCCTTAATAAAAATTGTGTAATTGAGAAGTACAAACCCTATAAGATCAGGAAGTACGAAACTGATATTCCCAAGAAGTACAAGATACATGTCAAAGGAAACTGACTTGTGTAAAATAATTTACAAGCAATACAATTTAATCATTTTGAGTAATACAAAAAAAATATTGCAGAGCAGTACGAAACTCGTATTCCACAGAAATACAAGGCAAAATTGTGTTCTTTTAAAATAAAGCCGAGCAGTACAACTTATTCATTTCGAGGAGTACAATAATAATAATAATAATTTTTATCGGGCAGTAAGAAACTCGTATTCCACAGAAGTACAAAGGTACATGTGGAGGGAATTTGAGTTCTCTGGAAAAAAATTATAGGCAGTACAATTTAATCACTTTAAGAAGTACAGAAACTTCTTTATTGTCGGGCAGTAAAAAAAACGTTTGTAAATTTCAGTAGCTTTCCAATGGTATATCATTTGCGCTATTCCGATAAGTGGTCAAAAAATTAATATATAATTAATGTTCATCTATTTTGAATGAATCTCGGTATTTTCAAAACTGCTCAAAAATTATGTAAAATTTGAAAAACATTAATACACGAAAAAGATGTGAATTTCAGTACCTTTCGAATGCCATGTCATTTGCATCATTTTGATATCCAAAAATGAACATGATCATCTTTTAAAAAACAGATTTTTAGTATTTTCCAAACTGTTCCAAAACTGTTCAAAATTTGAAAAACATAAAACATGAAAATGTTTGTAAATTTCAGTAGCTTTTCAACGGTATATCATTTTCTACATTCCTATAAGTGGTTAAAAGAATTTCGTTCGAAACACTTTTCATTCAACTTGTGATGATTTCTAATTTTTGAAAATTCATAATAAAAAAATAAAAAAAGTGAAGCAAGTTACAATATATAAGAGTTGAGAATTTTATGTAGCTTTCCAACGGTATATCATTCGCGCAATTCCAATTAACGGTTTAGAATCTATTAGTGAATTACTACGCAAGTACAGAAGAGCAGTACCAACTTTATGAAAAAGAAGTGCGGTTGTGTTATGTAGAAGCAGTACAAGATCTTTATTCTGGGCAGTACGAGATTATTGCAGAATATTATTCTATCATCGATGGTAGATTAGACGGCATATATATATAAAATTGTCACATAAGCTCAATGAAAACACGAACCGGCCCCGTCTACAAAGCATAGAATCAACAACTACCATGATCTGGAATGACAGGAAGATAGCTCGATAGCATAGCAAAAATACAGAGTAATCCTACACATGCATATATTCATAGTGTGATATAATTACATGCATGGAAAACAATAGATAAATGATGATCAACATGTAACTTGCCTTGGTTCTAGTTCAAAAAGTCACACTCTTGACAATAGTTCGCATCGCACTCTGGACAATCTAGACGTTTCACACAATCAACAAAGCAATCATCGAACTCAAATAGAACCAAAATAAAACCAACAGCGAGAAAACCATTTTAAAATGCACATAACAGCAGCATAACAGCATGCACAAACGTATACAAAGTACTAGAATCACAACGCAAAAAGAAACACTTAGTTTCATTAAATGGTTTGAAAGTTATGGCCTCCGGAAGATTTGATTCATATTCAAACGAATTCAAATTTGAAAAGTGCAAACATGCGAAATTTTGGTTATGTCATATTCTCGTGGTCATTGTGAGTGCACAGGAAAAAGAATCATCAAAATTGTAGTCATAGACTAAAAGATGTCGCAATTTGAAGTTTTAGTTGAAAATCTGAAGAAGAAAAAAAGACAAAAACCAACAGAAAACTCCTGGTTGTTTACTGTGCGGTACTATAGCTGGTTGCCACATGCCAGCGTTCGATGGGCTGAGGAGTTCCCTGTACATGCGTGCTCACCGGAAACAGAGGAAGACGGCGTCGGCTTCGGGCGTAGGCGGCGGCTCCCCGGTGGTACTCGGGAGAAGGTGAGGGGCTAGGCGGGTGTGGCGGTGTCTGGAGGAGGATTTGGTGGTCCTCAATGGCGGTGTAGCCCCCTCTGTAGGCGACAACGACAAGGTGAACCACGGTGTGCCCCGGCGGCAGCGGTCAAGCTCGTCCCGCTCACGCTGCTGCGTTTTCGGCCATGCAAGGCTGTCAGGGAGGTGCTTCGTTGAGAGGGGAATTGGATGGTGCAGAAGGTGCGGTTCTGCAAGTCCTTACGGCGATGAAAACTCCCGGCGAACGGCGGCGGTGGAGAAGCTCCTGGGCGAGATCTAAAACGGGCTCGGCGAGCTGTGCGGCAGCAACAGAGGTCAGGAGGAGGTCGCGGGGTCTCCCCTAGGGTTTTGCTCGCGCACGGCACGTCGGATGCGCAGGAGGTGGACCCGGAGCGCGAGCTCGAGTCGGGCTCGGCGTGCGTGCGGTCGAGCGGCGGTGTCCGGCTCGGGGAAGAAATAGGGGAGCTCCTACTCCGCGCCTTCAGCGCCATCTAACCAACTGGCGCTCGTAGCGGCGCCTTACTGGGCCGACCCATGAAGGTGTAACACCAACGGACAAAAATACTTAAAAAGAGTTGTCGCGTTCACCATGACTCGAACACACGCCTGTGCTTTCTAGACCAGTTTGGCTAACAACTATACCTACCTGGTCGTTGTGGTCAGTAGTACCTGAAAGTACTTAAGTACAATATGGGCTGCGTGGTTCCAAAAAATGCAAGTTCACAGATTTACAAAAACGTTCGCGATTTTTTTTTTGAAAAAAGAAAAGGTTCACGCATTCAGAAAAAGTTCACAGATAATGAAAATGTTCAAAAAATTCAAAAAGACCACTAATTAAAAAATTCGTGAGTTCGAAAAAAGTTCACAGATTTGAGAAGTTCATGGGAAACAAAAAAAGTTCAAGAAAATTGAATAAAGTTCATTAACTTCAGAAAAAAGTTCACGAATTTGAAAACAATTTCATCAATGTTGTAAAAAAGATCATCGTATTGATAGAAAGTTCATCGATTTTGAAAAAAGTTCATCGGATTTGGAAAAAGTTCATCGGATATGGAGAAAGTTCATGGATTTTTGAAAAAGTTCATCGATTTGGGGCAAAAAGTACACAAAAATGTTCATTTAATTAAAAGAAGTTCATCAAATTTAAAAATAAGTTATCTATTCTTAAAAAAGTTCATCGAATTTGAGAAAAAACCGCGGACCAAAGAAAACAAAGAAATATGAGAAAAAATGAAAAAAAGAAAAAAAAAACCGAACTGAAGAACAAAGTAGAAAAGTGGAAAACGAGTAAACTAAGAACACTCGAACGGGTACCCCTAGTGGCTATAGCAGTGCACTTGCAACAACTTGGTCGCGTGTTCAAATCCCCATCGGCACACATGTTTTGTGGTTAAAAACCAGGAAAAAAGAACGTAACGGGCCTGCCCAATTATAAATGCTTGCAGGCGCCGGTTGGCGAACCGGCGCATAAGCGCCAAATAGGATATGCCAAGAAACATGGGCGTGGAGTCGAGTGCGGCGCAGGGTGCTCTGCTGGAGGCGCGGGCGGCGGTTGCTGGGCCGTGTCTAGCTGGGCCTCTTTTAAAAAACACTAAAAATGAACTAAAGTACATGCAAAAACCAGAATAAAATCTAAAAAAAATTATAGACACACAGTAAAAATAACACTACTACTATAAACTACAGGAACACTAGTTCCTCAACTAATGCAATTATGAAAATACATTTTTATGCAATACGCCACACAAACAACAATAAAACACTCAAATAAAATGTTTTGGAGATTATGAAAAATACCAGAACATATCAAATAAACTAGAAATAATATTCTGGACATTATGAATATTTTTAAAAACAGGGGAGAAGTCATGTTATCTCCACTCCAATAAATTGCCTTTAATTGCATACTGATTCGAATATTTCACAAAACAAATAATGTATGGAAAAATATGAGATGCATATGAATGATCTATTAACATCCAACTTTAGGGAAATTGGGATGTTACAAACCTACCCCTAAGATGAATCTCTCCCTCGAGATTCGGGTTGGCTAGTAAATAGGTGTGGGTGATCCTGTGTTAGATCTTCCTCTCGTTCCCAGGTAGCTTCCTCCTTTGTATGATGATCCCACTGAACCTTGCACAACTTAATTGTCTTGGTGCAAGTAACTCTCTCTGCTGTCTCCAGGATCTTAACTCGCTTCTCCTCATATGTTTGACCACTCTCCAAGTAAATTGCCTCAAGTGGCACCGTGACCCTCAATGGAACATCCATCATCTCTACATGGCACTTCTTCAACTGAGATACATGAAACACATTATAAACTCCTGACAAAGGATTCTGGCAACTCCAGCTGATAAGCTACCTCTCCTCTACGCTCCAAGATCTTGTAAGGCCCCACAAAACGTGGTGCTAACTTACCTTTGATTCCACACCTCTTAATTCAATGAAGTGGTGAAACTCTAAGATATGCACGGTCTCCTACCACATATGTCACCTCCTTACGTTTTGCATCTGCATAACTCTTTTGTTTGGACTGTGCTATCTTCAGCCCGTCATGAATCAACTTGACCTTCTCCTCAACATCCCTGATCAAGTCCGGTCCAAAGAACTGACGCTCTCCAACCTCATCCCACATCAATGGTGTCCTGCACTTCCTACCATACAATACCTCAAATGGTGCCATCTTCAGGCTAGCCTGATAACTGTTATTATATGAGAACTCTACATAAGGTAATTATCATCGCAACTAGACCCATAGTCCAAAGCACAAGCTCAAGATATCCTCCAAAATCTGATTTACCCTCTCTGTCTGACCATCTGTTTGTGGATGGAAAGCTGTACTGAACTCCAGCCTGGTGCCCAAGGATTCATGCAACTAACGGCAAAATTTAGATGTGAACTAAGTACCTCTATCAGACACTACCTTCCTTGGAACTCCATGCAGACAATCGATTTAGACATATAAATCTTTGCCAGCTGAGCACTGGTATAATTAGTTTTTTACCGGGATGAAGTGAGCAACTTTAGTCGAACGGTCAACAACTACCCAAATAGAATCATAACCTGACCGAGTCCTTGGTAAACCCGTAGTGAAGTCCATACCAATCTCATCCCACTTCCAATCAGGTATAGGCAATGGTTGTAACAAACCTGCTGGCCTCTGATGTTTTGCTTTAACTCTCTGGCACACATCACATGTTGCAATATACCCAACAATTTCCTTCTTCAGGCTAGGCAACCAAAATCTTTCCCTCAAATCCAAATACATCTCAGTATTACCTGGGAGAATAGAATAAGGTGAATCATGCGCCTCCTGAAGAATCAACTTCCTGATATCTGCATCTTGGGATACACAAGTACGCTTCTCAAACCATATGGCTCCAAGTTCATCCTCGTGGAAACCTTCTGCCTTACCTTTAACCATATTCTCTTTTATCTCAGCAATCTCCTTATCACCCTTTTGATCTTCTATGACCCTGTCGAGCAAAGTAGGCTTTACCTCCAGTGTAAATATCCCTTAGGAACCATCTCCAACCTGAGATTCCTGAGCTGCCCACATAACTTCGGTGGCATATCATCAATATTTACTGCATTAACATGGCTCCTACGACTCAATGCACCAGCAACAAAATTAGCCTAACCAGGATGACACTGCACATTCAAATCATAATCCTTAATAAGCTCCAACCATCTCCCCTGCCTGATGTTCAAATCCTTCTGAGTAAAAATATACTTCAAGCTCTTATGATCAGTAAATATATCACAATAATTACCAATAAGAGATGGCTCCAAGTTTTCAATGCATGCACAACTCAGGCTAACTCCAAATCATGTGTAGGATAATTATGCTCATGATTCTTAAGCTGACGTCAAGCATATGAAACAACATTACGTTCCTGCATCAAAACACTCCCAAGTCCTTGACGAGAATCATCACAATATACCTGGAAGTCCTTATGTATATCCGGCAAAGTTAAGACTGGTGTTGTAACCAAACGTTGCTTCAACCCCTGAAAACTGGCTTCACATTCATCAGTCCAAACCAATTTATTCTCCTTCTTGGTTGCCACACATGTTTTCCTAGCCTCGGGAAGTGAATCCACGAGGCGTGATTAGCTTGATTGAGGGATTACTCGAAACCGTAGTGAAGAGGACATATCTGTTAGATGTGATGATTGCATGATGTATTGCTCTTCGTGCATAAGCATGTATATATGATGTACAAAGGTGGGTCACGGACCTCAACTATACAAGGAACTAGGAGGTGTGCCCAATACACAATATGCACATAACACATATACTCAACCCCCCGCAATGAGCGACACCATGGTGGCGCAAAGACTGGATCGGAACTCCTCAAATGACGCTGTAGGCAAGCCCTTGATCATGATATCTGGAAATTGTTGGGAAGTAGGGACGTGTAAAACACGAATATGGCCAAGGGCCACCTGTTCCCAAACAAAATGAATATCCAACTCAATATGCTTGGTTTTTCGATGATGCACCAGGTTAGCGGAGAGGTAGACCGCCGATACCTTGTCGTAGTAGACCGCCGTGGCACGGTCAACAGGGCAAGAAAGCTCCTGAAGCAGCTGGCAAAGCCACGGACACTCAGCGACGGCATTGGCCACCGCGCGATACTCAGCCACAGCACCGGAACGAGAGACTATAGGCTGCTGCTTGGACGACCACGAGATAAGTGAGGGTCAAAGGTAGACACAATAGCCCGAGGTGGAACGACGAGTGTCAGGGCAGCCCGCCCAGTCTGCATCGGAGTATGCGATGAGGGCGGTGTCGGCGGAGGCATGAAGCGTGATGCCAAGATCCATAGTGCCACAGATATAGCGGAGAATCCGCTTGACCACAACCCGGTGAATGTCTCGAGGAGCATGCATACACTACTAGGGAAAACCTTATACACAGAATGTTACCAGTAGCGCTTGTTAAAATGAGGCGCTACTGCTACTTAGCAGTAGCGCGTCGGCTAGAACGGCGATATTGTTACCCGCTTAGCAGTAGAGCGGCATGAACAGAACGCGCTACTACTATAATTGCCACACCGTTCCCGATGTGCTAGGTATAGTAGTAGCGCCCTTCTAGGAACATTGCTACTACTACGGATTTTAGCAGCAGCGCGTTTTGCCTCCTCACGCTACTGTTAATGCTATTTTCACCTAACCCCCCGCGCGGCCTGATTCCCTCTCCTCTGCTTCCTCCCCCAATTCTCCTCTACTATTCCTCGTCGCCTCCGCCTCGCCGCCGTCTCCCCCGACCCCGCCTCCCCGCCGTCTCCCCCGACCCCGCCTCGCCGCCGTCTCCCCCGCCCATGCCTCTCCGCCGTCTCCCCCGACCCCGCCTTGCCGCCGTCTCCCTCGACCCGCCTGCCGCCGTCTCCCCGACCCCGCCTCACCGCGCCTCGGTGCCGCCGTCTCCCCCAACCCCATCTCTCTCCCCGCCCTCTGTAAGCACTCACCCCTTCCGATCCCTCTTCTCTGCTTAGTATGAACCCTAGCTATTTTGTGCTAGTTAGTATGAACCTTAGGCTATTTTTAGTGCTAGTTAGTTAATTACTTATATGGTAATTAGGGCAGTAGTTCCTAGGTACTAATTAGTTAGTAAGAACTACGTACTAATTAGGTATTAGTTTATTTTTATTTATAGTAAGTTTATTTTTAGTAAGAACTAATGGAATTAATAGAACTCGTTAGTAAGAACTTGTTGCTATTTTTTTAGTTAAAGCAATTTTTCCTGCATCGACATCGACGATGCCTATCCCGCATCCTCGTCTTCGAGTCGGCGGAGGACGACACCTGCTTGACCAGACGGGCCATGTCCGAGACTGGGCTCCGCCGGGGTGGTACTGGGAGGCGCTACCTACTAGGGGGCGCAGGTTGGTGAGGAGCCAGCCTGTCGTTGAACCGAACCTTCTTTGGTGGCGGTCGCGTGGGCCAATAACGGTCCAGAGGCTCGAGGACCCCAAGGAGATGGTGCGTCACTGTGTCAGTGAGTAAGACGTGCACGTCCGTCGCTACTTGTTTGCGTTGGAGCACAGGTTCTCCAATACCTGGAAGGTTCTCCAGGGATCTCACTGGAGCTATGATCCCGTGATGGTTCCTTCTCTGTGGGTGTCCACCGCCCGCGCCGATACCCGTCGTGTGCTAGGGTTTTAGTTGTATTAGTGATGTTATATGTATGACACTATTCATGATGTATTAGTGATAATATTTGACGATGCACGGACGCATGAGATGATTTACTTTTGCTTATTGACTGCATGCTAATTTGAGTCTTATAAGATATTTTGAAATGTATATCTTGTGTTGCTCAAATAGGATATGTGCTTGCCCAAGTGGCCGGTCATGTTTGTAGGTTACACCTCCGAGTGGCCTATGTTTTGCCGGAGTGTTGATTCATTTCCGTTCCGGCAAATTTCAGGCGCTCGATATGTCCTATTTTAGCAAAGGTCATGCCAGATTTTTCCGTGAATTTTGGCATGACTTGTGCCAGAATATGTAGGAAATATCGAGTGCCCCGGATTTGTGTGTTGAGTATCCTGGTAGTTATCTTCGATCGATTTTCAATTAATGTTTTAACTATGAACATAGGAAATGTCTGACGACGAAAAGGATTTCGGTATTTGCAAATACTGCAAAGACGAGCGTGGCCTGTGTGACGGAATCTTCCTAGATGATGATAGGCGCTTCAGCATCAAGCTGGACGAGAACATCGAAGTGGATACAGTAAGTCAGAACGACAAGTCTTTTTTCATACTTAAGCATGACATTTGCTTCATTTGCTTCAACTTATAATTTAAGCATGACATTAACAATGACAAGTCTTTTTTTTACTATTCTACTAGCGTATCCCCTGCCATGCAAGAGTTTTTGTATTGGATAAGATAGGTTTCAGTCATACTATGGAGGAAAAGAAATTTTACTTGAAGACCGAGCATGGTTATATTTTCACTGTAAAATTATACAATTCAGACGACTACACCTATTTTGGATGCAAAACATGGCGAGCACTAGACAAGACTTATGAATTTGAACTGATATGGTTATCACCTTTCATATTCGTCCGGAAGATGATATTGAAGGTAATACCGACATCTGGGTCGATGTGCAGACGCCTCCAGTTATACCATTATGTAAGTTTCTCAACCATATTTATGTCTTTGATATTGTTTATTCAAAAATAGTTGACAACTAATTTGTATTGTCGGTTTATTTCGTGCAAGCAAACATGTCCAGTAGCTTGGTAGACAGGACCATTATCTTGTCTTGTCGGGCTGAACTCAATCTGCGAGGAGCTTAGTCATTATGTTTCATGGCTTGCGGATCTCGATACTGTCAAGACAAATTTTCTTCCTGCATTTAGAAATGTTAGTACTGAAAAAGTGCGACCAATAGTGTTCGTAATGAACTACGGTCACATCTATTTAGGAAGGATGGTAAGATTTTTACTATTTGTCCTCAGTGCATCTTTTCTATGCATTATTTTTGAAGCTAAACTTCATTGCTAAGTATGTTACCATACGAAGTTCTTCAACAGGGACTCCCGATGAATGTTGTGCCTTATGGGATCGAGACTAAAGGTACCATGAGTATTATTATCTTACGGCCAAGATATCCTACAGATTACTTAGTGCATTCAAGATTAGCGATGAATGCTTAATAGTGCAAGACTGGACCAAATATGTGATGGGGGGGGCGCAGAGAAGTAGTAGGGGGCAGCAAACTGTCACACCCTGATTTTCATGGCACAGCACTTAAGCTCTTAATCATGCTAAAATGTGGTTTGGCAAAAACTTTTGAGTGTTTTGGACTTTGCTTGATTTGATTCTTGTCAGCTGTTTGCAAGTGCTCTAAAAATAAAATAAATCCTCCAACTCCTATGCTTCATCTCCTTGCTCCAAACCCTTGAGCCAATGATCATGCCATGTGTATAGGACATAAAAATATTTTCTTACAAAAATAATTTGGCCAAAAAGTATTTTCAAAAATTAGTTTTTCAAAAACCCCTGAATTGAGGTTTGTACTGCAAGTACTTAATTAAGGACAGTAAAAATCTTTCTAAAAATGTATTTGACTCCTATTAGATATAGGATACCCAGAAACCACAAAAATATAATTTTAAAAGTTGTTTTCCTATATTATTTAAAAGCTTTTTATCAAGGCCAGAAATGGTCTTTAATAGGTAAAAATTATTTTATTGCTTCAAAAATATTTGACAAAATTTAGGGAAACTCATAGGACATATATTGTCCATATATAAGAGTTTTAACACATGGTTATGATCAAAATATTGGTCAAACCCCTCATAAACCCTTTCTGGATATTTCAAGCTTTTGAAATATTTACAAAGGAAATCTTCTCCAAATATTCCAAGAAAATTCTAGCATGTCACATATGACATATGTGGTGATCTTGCCAAGTCTCATGACTTGGAGAACAGGATAGCATCATCAAAACCTCTCAAAACCATTTCTGCCCATTTTGAAGTTTGAGCAACTTTACATTGCCAAACATGTCCAAATGTTCTCAAACCTTGTGAACTTGCTTAAATGGTCTAATAATTCATCTAGACCAAATGGCACAAGTTGGAGAGCAAGTTAACTTGATCAAAGTGCCCCAAAACCCTTTCTGTCCAGAACCATATTTGAACAACTTTGCATTACCAACTTTCTCTCCTTGACACCAACTTTTGTGAGCATGATCACATGACCAAATGAGGCCACCACACCAAGTGGTGCATCAAGGAGAAGTGATTTGCTCAACTAAATCTACACAAGTCCATTTCTGCTGATTTCTAGGGTTTACAAAAGTTGCATTGGCTACTTTGTCCAAATGAGCTCAAGTTTGGTGGCACACCCTATTTCTAAGTGTCATTCCATCCTGTTAATTCTCATGGCAAGTGGAATTAATTTGCTTGCCCAAACTAGCATCAAACACCTTCTGCCATTTTTCCAAAATGCCATTTTTGACCACTTCCACTATTCTCCATAAGCTCAATTTGTTACCACAGCCCCACCTAGTCCCCTTGCACGTTCAGTAGCAATGGCTGATCCACAGCTCAATTATTTGGAGGTGAAACCCTCACTTTCCCCCTCTGGACAACAGTTTTTCTCCCATTCTCTCACCTCTCTCTCTCCTGGCATGTTGCAGAGCATCCAAAGCCTCTTTCACCTTTGTTTATCCCCCTGCAGCTCCAAGACACAAATGGACACGGCAGAGCACGCAGCGCACTCATGCCGGCCAAAGCCTGCCTGAGCTGCCATGAGACGGCCGAGCCCCGCCACCTCCCGCCACCTCGAGCCTCCCCTCGCAATGGATGCTCCTCGACGTCCGCAACACGACACCAGGCTGGCCCCTCCTCTTTCTTCCTCCTGCTGCCTCCTTTCGACGCCTTGCGCCCACCGAGAGCGCCAATGGTGCAGCTCACACTGTGGCGCCTGACACTCCCTTCTTCTCTCTCTTCCCTCGCCTAGAACAACCCCACGAACACCCCAGACACGCTCACACGAGCCCCCGTGGCCTCTAGCAACGGCTACAGCCTCGCCGGCGCACGGCTCCGTGGTGCACCTCGCCCCTCCTATTTGAGGCCACCCCTGAGCCCTCTCTAGTCTCCTTTCGCCCTTTCTCACTCCCAGCAACCTCCTGGACAGCCTCCCCCTCCCTCTCGTGCTCTCCAGCACCCCCCATGGCCGGAATGCCGCCGCCGGCCTCCACTCCAATTCGGGCAAGGGCGGGCTTCTCCCCTCCTCCTCTCCTCACCAGAAAAACATCCAGGGTCCGGCGACCCTTTTTCCCCATCTCCCGGGCCGCCGGGGCACTGTGCCCCTGCCCGTCACCGCCTGGGTGTCCGCCGCCTTGGCAGGCTGCCAAGCGCCTCGGCCACCCTCCTGCCATCCCCGGGAGCCCACGATGCGCCGCTCCTGGCGACCCCTCCGTGGCGGCGGCTTGGCTGAGGTGGCTGTGCCGCCGGGCAGGCGACGGCCGGGCGCCACCGCGGCCTCGATCCCTCTGTCATGGCGCGGGAGGAAGGGGACGACCTGCGGCCGGGCCCATGGTCACGACTCAGCCGGGCGGGCCCGGCGTTTAAGTGGAAGCGGATCCCATCAAGCCGCCTTCTCCGCTGGGTGGCGCTCTCCGCGTAGTACGCCTTGGCGTCACCCCTTCCTCACAAGAATGAGCCACTGGGCGAGCCCAGAGGGCGCTGTTTAGTCGGGCTTCGCCCGGTCTGCTGCTTATAAGGTTGATTCTTTCCCTCTTTTTATTGTTTTCCAGAAATATTGTAAGATCCATAATATATTCATATTAACTCCAAATTTGATGATTCAAATTTCTAGGGGATCCACAAATCATGATCTATCACATGGTGCTATTTGCACATTTTTCCAGAAACTTCCACTTTAGAAATATTTATCAAACCCCCATTTTCCTATTTCAGTGATGAACTTTAGAAAATCACAGAGAGCTCAATATTGATCCAAATGCCATGATTCCAATTCCTAGATGAATCTAAGCTCATAACCTAGTTTATGAACATTTTTCTTGATACTTTCTGTACCACATAAATTATTGAGCCATTTCTTCATATTTATCAGCTTTGCAAATTCATGGGAAATTCATTTGAACTCCAAATCCAAAGGAAACCAATTCCTAGATGCTTCTAAAATCATGCTTTGTCAAATGGGTGCCTTTGCCCATTTTCCAAGAATATATTTCTGTATACTTCTTGCAAATCCATAAACCTCTTGATTCCATCATATCAAAATGTTCAGAGATATCCACTTATCAGATCCTAATGAAACCACCTTGGTCATCCCTCATATGACCAGAGGTATCCTAGAAAAATCAAACTCATATTTTTAGAGCACTTTTATTTCCTGCCTTGTTGTGTTGCTTATTGTGTTGTTTCCGACGTTAGTTGACGAAGTAGACGGAGTACTTGGAGAAGGACCAGAAGACTTGAAGACTCTGAGGAACAGGCAAGCAGCCCTTTGACCATGACTATGATGCCCTTTTATATGCATGTCATTTTAGCTCTTTATCGATGATGCATCGGAATCATGACGAGATGGTGAACCACGTGGGTGGTTGCCACGATTACATCCCTCGTTGATACTTGCATGGTGCATGGCCCTACCTTTTTATGAGGGTTATGCCGGTGGGTAGTAGCTAGGATGCAAATGTAGGTGCTACGCAAATGGGATGGGTTTGTGCATGATGAGAGAGGCAAAGTGATTTCAAAAGTATTTTCGAAAACCCCATCGGGTGCCACTTATGCCCGAGGGAGATGATGAGATGGGTGACCACTTGATGACGAAGTGGTGTGCCAAGTGAAAAGGGTGTGTGGTTTTCAAAACGGATTGGTCGGAGTTGCGACCGTTATTCCAACCTTACATGCGCAACCACTCTACCCTTATATGGGAAAGGGCATTGTTGAGTACCTAGACCGATACTAGCTCGGAGCCCGCATTACTAGTGACGGGGGAGAGTTGGTGCTCTCTCTTGGGACGGGGTCGTGCCAGGTAGGACGACCATGACCATCTTTATGGGGCACCGGACACACCGTTGGTACCCCGTGCCAGTGGTATGTGATGGAAAAGGGAGCAAGGCTCCATGGAATTAATGTTGAAAATGTCGGGCACGGGGGTTACTGCCAATCGAGTGGACTCCTTGTTAGTGTCGTCTAGGGAAAGGTAATGATCGGGTGCTTACCCCGGGTACTTGAGGTACCGCGGGTCGTGGTTTGACACGGAAGTTCCCCGGATCTAGTGGGTAAAGTGTGCAACCTCTGCAGAGTGTAAAACTATTCGAATAGCCGTGTCCACGGTCATGGACAGTTGGGTAACCGCTCTTGGGCTACGTCCACTTGTTTTCAAACCCGGTGTGTGTGAGATGATGGTGTTGTCTTGGATCAAGTCAGAGGACTTGACACGATCGAGATGGGTTGGTGCCCCCCCTCTGTTTATGATAATGGGTTGGTGCCCATTCTGTTTATGTTGATATCTGTGACCAGTTCTTGTGGTTACTTGAATTCTCTTGATGCATGATTTATAGGATGTTGAACATGTCCTTGCACTCAAAACTAGCTTTATGCAAAACTTTACCTTTGTCATGCATTACTGTGCCTTGAACCAAATCATGGGTTGCTTGCGAGTACATTCAAAGTACTCATTGGCTTGCCACTGGTTATTTCATTGACCAGGCATGAAAGAACCGGATATGATGAAGAACACTTGGTGTGAGCATGCGAGCTAGGGCGCTTCGGTCGTAATGCCCGTAGGGTTAAGGCGGATGGCATGGGTCCAAGTTATCGGCGAAGTTTCCGCTGCGATGTTGTACTCAAGGCTCGACCATAATGGTCCTACTTGTGTAATACGGTATGTATGGATGTAAGACTCTTGTTATTCAGCTTCTGTGTGTTCAGTGAGCATTGATCTCTGGGATCACTGTACACGTGCATTCGGCGATCACGACTTATGAGTCGGGGTCCCCACACAAACAGATGCGCTACCCACGATTAGGAGACAGGTTCATCTGCATGCTCCAACTTGATCAAGGAGGAGAGATATACATGTTTTATGTTATTTTACCTAAGAGAGAGCAGCAGGAGTGATTAGCTAGCTAGAAATGAGTTTGAGGATGATGATGTGCTACACTATTACTATGATGATAAAATAGCTAGTGTTGGTGGTAATGACTATGATGATTATTATTAGCTAGTGTTAGTGGTGATTAAATAAATACTATTGTTGGTAATAACTATGATGATGATTAAATAGCTTGTGCTGGCGGATTAGATTCAAGTGGAGGCAACATGTGGTGCACATCGAAAGTACTACTAGTCCAAACTAGATCAAGTTTGGATTAGTATTATACTTTTGACATGCACCACATATTGCGTCCACTTGAACCTAATCCACCTTCATTTGACACATTGTTATGGACATAATGATGTAAACCTCATAACTGGTATTGTACCAATATTTGTACGATGGCGCATAAATACACTAAAAAAATAAAAAAAATAGTAGTAGCGATGGAGAGAAAACACGCTGCCAGAAGTTACATTAGCAGTAGCGTGGTAGTGAACAAACGTTGCAGCTATTTGTCCTAGCGATGGCGCGTGCGAACGCACGTTCTCGCTAAGCAATAGCTGTAGCGCCTTATTAGTAGCACGCCTACCCGCGCTACTAGTGAGCACAAAACAAGTGCTACTGCTAGGGTTTTCCCTATTAGTGATATGAAGACACACCTGTTGCACGGTATATTGGATCTCCGATCGAGTCAGAGTGAGGTACTGAAGAGCAACAATGATAGACCGATAGAAAGCAGCATCCGAAGTAGGAGAACCAGCCGTGGCAGAAAGCTTGGCCTTCGTATCAATAGGCGTAGCGGCGGGCTTGTAGTTAAGCATGTTGGCGCACTCCAGGAGCTCATGAGCATACTTTCGCTGATGAAGGAAGAAGACATCAGGCCGACACACCACCTCAACACCGAGGAAGTAGTGCAAAGGACCCATGTCTTTGATGGTGAACTCAGCGTGAAGACGAGCCGTGAGCTGACTGAGGAGACCAGCCGTACATGCCGTCGGGATGATGTCGTCGACATAGAGCAGCAAGTAGGTCGTGTCAGAGCCCTGATGATAGATGAAGAGCGAGGTGTCCGAGAGGGTAGAGCGGAACCCAAGCTGGTGGAGAAACGCCGCGATGCGCTGGTACCAAGCGCGTGGAGCCTGCTTGAGTCCATACAAGGACTGCGAAAGCAGGCACACGTGGTCGGCAAGCGCCGGGTCAACAAACTCGGTGGGCTGCTGGCAGAAGACCTACTCCTCGAGGTGACCATGGAGGAAGGCGTTAGAGACGTCCATCTGGTGCACTGGCCAAGCACAGGAGACCGCAAGGTGGAGAACTGTGCGTATCGTGCCGGGCTTGATGATCAGAGTGAAGGTGTCGTTGAAGTTGATGTCAGCACGCTGTCGGAAGCCACGAACGAGCTAGTGCGCTTTGTAGCGATCAAGGGTACCATCAGGACGGAGCTTGTGTTTAAAGACCCACTTCCCGATAATCACATTGGCGTGTCGGGGACGGGGAACAAGCTGCCATGTCCGATTGCGCAACAAGGTGTCAACCTCCTCTGCGTCGCAGTCATCTAGAGCGGGTCACGAAGAGCGGCTCGAGCGAAGGACGACAATGGCGACGACTCAGAGGTGGACGCCGCATGGACGTAGTCATCCGAGGCATAGCGCGAGCTCGGGAAAAAACGCCCGTACGGGCGTGGGTGACCGGACCGGCCATAGGCGCTAGGGGGGCTGCGGGCACCGGGGGCGTAGGGTGCGCCGAGGGCCGCAGCGCCAGGGGAGCCGCCACACCACGCACCGGGAAGCGGCGCCAGGGGCGCCAGCGCCACAGCTGTAGGAGGCGCCACATGCGGGGGGCACACCTCAAAGTTAGGGGGCAGGCCAAGGGAGGCACGCGAGCGCCCCGGGAGAGGCGTCGAGGAGCCCGCGTCACCGGTGGCGGGAGGAACAGCCGAGGGTACCTAGTGAAACGGAAATACATGCTCATCAAAGTAAATGTGCCGGGAAGTGAACACACGGTGGGAGACGGGATCATAGCACCGATATCCCTTGGAGTTAGAGGTGTAGCCGATGAAGATGCAAGCGACAGATCAAGGTGCATGCTTGTGAGAAGCAGTGGGCAGTGCTAAGATAGCAAAGGCACCCAAAAATACGCAAGTCGTCATAAGATGGGGGCGTACCAAAGAGAAGATGGCAAGGTGCGTAGTTCCACCGTGGGTGGCAGGGTTTAATGTTAAGAAGAAGTGATGCAGTGGCGAGTGCGCCCGGCCAGAAATGAGGCGACACGTTGGCATGAAACAGGAGCATGCAAACACAGTCAATCAGAATGCAAAGGACGCGTTCGGCTCGACCGTTCTGCTGTGAAGTGTACGGGCATGTGAGGCGGAAAACTGTACCGTGATGCAACAAAAAAGTGCGGAATGTGAGGTTGTCGAACTCTTTTCCATTGTCCGTCTGAAGCGCAAGGATGGGACGCCCAAACTGCGTGCGGACATAGGAGTAAAACGCCGTCAAGGTAGAGAGTGCGTCCGACTTTCTGCGCAAAGGAAAAGTCCACACATAATGAGAATAATCATCAAGAATGACCAGATAATATAAATAGCCCGAGCTACTGGGAACCGGAGAAGTCCACACATCGCTATGAATCAACTGAAAAGGAAAAGAAGCAATGGTGGTGGAGTTATTAAACGGCAGACGAACATGTTTGAAGACTCGATAGGCGTGACAAGTGTGATCCTCGATCTTATTGCAACTGAACTGAAACTCCTAAGAATATGATGAAGTGTGACCGGGTTGGGATGACCCAAGCGAGCGTGCCAGAGATCGACTCCAGCAGAGAGAGCAACCGCTGCGGTGGTGAATGAAGGTGATTGCACCGGATAGAGCTTGTCGGGGTTGTCACATCGGTGAAGTACCATCCTGGTTCGACCGTCTTTGACACAAAAACCAAGCTCGTCAAATTCAATGGTAACATGATTTTCACGAGTGAAACAACAACCAGAAATTAGATTCTTAAAAAGAGGAGGTGACACAAGTATGTTAGACAAAGATAATGGATAAGAACTAGAAGGAAAAGAAGTGTGTCGAATGTGTGTGATAGGAAGTGTGGAACCGTCATCGACAATGATGCGGCAGTCGGTGGAGACAGGAGTGAAGGAGGCAAGGTTATCAGGATGAGCAAACATGTGAGCCGTAGCACTGGTGTCCATGTACCAATCACCACCTCCAGTGTAGTTATTCGGCGTAGGAGCGGCATGTAGTGCGGGGAGGAGCACTGGGTCCCAAGATGCCGGTGGCAGGGCCGGCGAGGGGGACGGAGACGCCATGGGAAGGCTGTAGCCGCCGCTCGGTTGCGGCGAAGGGTACTCATTATACGGTATGGGTAGCAGCCCCGGCTGCGACTGCGGTGCAGAGTAGGACGGATGGCCCGCCGAAAAAACCTGCTGGCCCGCTGACGACCCCCACCAGTACACGGGAGATCCGTGTTGGGGAACTTAGTAATTTCAAAAAATTTCCTACGCACACGCAAGATCATGGTGATGCATAGCAACGAGAGGGGAGAGTGTTGTCCATGTACCCTCGTAGACCGAAAGCGTAAGCGTTAGAACAACGCGGTTGATGTAGTCGTACGTCTTCACGGCCCGACCGATCAAGCACCAAAACTACGGCACCTCCGAGTTCTAGCACACGTTCAGCTCGATGACGATCCCCGGACTCCGATCCAGCAGGGTGTCGGGGAAGAGTTCCGTCAGCACGATGGCGTGGTGACGATCTTGATGTTCTACTGTTGCAGGGCTTCGCCTAAGCACCGCTACAATATTATCGAGGACTTTGGTGGAAGGGGGCACCGCACACGGCTAAGAGATCTTGGAGATCAATTGTTGTCTCTAGAGGTGCCCCCTGCCCCCGTATATAAAGGAGCCAAGGGGGGGCGGCCGCCAAGCGTGGCGCCAAGGGGAGTCCTACTCCCACTGGGAGTAGGACTCCCTTCTTTCCTAGTTGGAGTAGGAGAAGGGAGGAAGGAGGAGGGAGAGAGGAAGGGCGCCGCCCCCCTCTCCTTGTCCTATTTGAACTAGGGGGGAGGGGGCGCGGCCCACCTCTTGCCTCCTCTCATCCTCTCCACTAGGGCCCATGTAGGCCCATTAAGCCCCCGGGGGGTTCCGGTAACCTCCCGGTACTCCGGTAAAATCCCGATTTCACCCGGAACACTTCCGATATCCAAATATAGGTTTCCAATATATCAATCTTTATGTCTCGACCATTTTGAGACTCCTCGTCATGTCCGTAACCACATCCGGGACTCCGAACAAACTTCGGTACATCAAAACTCGTAAACTCATAATATAACTGTCATCGAAACCTTAAGCATGCGGACCCTACGGGTTCGAGAACTATGTAGACATGACTTAGAACTATTTCTGGTCAATAACCAATAGCGGAACCTGGATGCTCATATTGGCTCCTACATAATCTACATACGTTGTTCCCTTTGTCGGTCAAACCGCATAACAACATACGTTGTTCCCTTTGTCATCGGTATGTTACTTGCCCGAGATTCGATCGTCGGTATCCAATACCTAGTTCAATATCGTTACCGACAAGTCTCTTTACTCGTTACGTAATACATCATTCCGTAACTAACTCTTTAGCTACATTGCTTGCAAGGCTTATAGTGATGTGCATTACTGAGAGGGCCCAGAGGTACCTCTCCGACAATCGGAGTGACAAAACCTAATCTCGAAATATGCCAACTCAACATGTACCTTTGGAGACACCTGTAGAGCTCCTTTATAATCACCAAGTTACGTTGTGACGTTTGGTAGCACACAAAGTGTTCCTCCGGTAAACGGGAGTTGCAAAATCTCATAGTTGTAGGAACTTTGTATAAGTCATGAAGAAAGCAATAGCAACATACTAAACGATCAAGTGCTAAGCTAATGGAATGGGTCAAGTCAATCACATCATTCTTCTAATGATGTGATCCCGTTAATCAACTGACAACACATGTCTATGGTTAGGAAACACAACCATCTTTGAATAATGAGCTAGTCAAGTAGAGGCACACTAGTGACGTTAAGTTTGTCTATGTATTCACACATGTATTATATTTCCGGTTAATACAATTCTAGCATTAATAATAAACATTTATCATGATATGAGGAAATAAATAATAACTGTATTATTGCCTCTAGGGCATATTTCCTTCAATCCGTACACGGGCGGAGCCCCGTATGTAGGATTCCCGTACGTGGGAGCAGGCGCATCAAACACCCCGCGCAACAACCAGGGGTCGATGGCAGAGGCGGCGCCGGCGGCGGGGCGACGACGGACTGGCCGCAGAGCGCCGGTGATGGCGGTGCCGCGCCGTAGGATACCGGCGGCGGAGCCGCGCCAGAGGGCCCGTAGCGGGACTGGCCGGAGAGTGCCAGCGGAACTAGCTCTCGTACATAGCAGCACACAAGAATCGATCTGGATGGCCACAAGCACGTAGCGTCCGTAGTATCGACGCAGGAGGCAGCAGGCTAGTGATCGCCGGGTCCGAATCGGGAGGCTGCGGCGGCTGCAAAGGGATACAGCAGCGGCAGGAACGGGGGCGGCTGGATCGCGCGCGTGACCGGAAGAGGCGGGAGCGGCGGCCGACGCGGGGAGCGCGCGAACGGCAACAGCTGGGTGGCAGCGGCGGCGAAGGCTAGCGGCGGCGGGCGCGAGGGCGCGCGAACGGCGGCGGCTAGGTGGCGGTGACGGCGGCAGCAGCGCGTAGGAGACGCGCGGCGGCGGTGGCGGCGGCGGCGGCGGAAGGCTAGGGTTAGAATCCGGAAACTGATACCATGTTAGATGTGATGATTGCATGATGTATTGCTCTTCGTGCATAAGCACGTATATATGATGTACAAAGGTGTGCCACGGACCTCAACTATACAAGAAAGTAGGAGGCGGGCCCAACACACAATATGCACATAACACATATACTCAACAAGATCGACCGAAAGGCAGTGGAAGAGTCTATAACGAAGAGAGTGTTTTCTTTAGTGCGGTTGTTTAATGTCGGTAGATAGAGTGCAGCCGGTTCGAATGTGGTAAATACCCATCCCGTCTAGTTACCTCTCTCCGGCATTGAACATGCATGGAGACCGAGACACACAGCACGGTTGACGCTGTCGGTGGGCGCGTTGCTTCAATGTCCGTTCAGTGACCGGTGGCTTCCGCTTTGGACCGGCATGAATGCGATGCAAAGATCGGAGAGTGCGGAAGAGAGAGATGATCTTGGTTGAGGCTGGTGTTTTGGACGCGTGTGTGGCGGCGGTCCGGATGCTCGTAAAGCTCCGTTGGTTTGTGTCCAGTTTGTGAGACTTCAAACAACTGAATGCGTCGTCCACGGACAGTTGGGGCATCAAGTAGGTTGACAAAATGCGTCCACAGATAGTTGGGGTATCAAGTAGGTTGACAAAATGCGACTGGACAGCTCCACGTACTACAAGATACTCATATTAAAGAAATTGGGGGCCGTGCTGAGTGGTGTTTTCTTTTCATGATCGTAGCGTGCGTGATATGGAAAGAGATCGTGCACGCACGTACGTAGTGCAGGTCATTTGATTCGCCGGTCCATGCATGGATGGAAAGAATCCATGGTTTCCTTACACACAGATTGCTCGTATAATTTTTATGCGGGCTATTGGTTGTATTTTGCCTCCTTCCTTGCTTAGTTTCCACTTCTACGAGGGAGGAGGGAGGCAGCGCATGATTTTGGCGCCAACAAGCTGTAAAAACTGGCGCCACAAGTGCTTCCTCATTCCCGCCATTGCGTTCCAATCTCGTAGCTAGTGTGTATATATATATGAGGCGTTCGAGGCACAACACAATCAGCAACACGAGCAGTCCCATGGCGCCAACTCATCCTTACTTCATCTCCTCTATTCCCCTCTCCGATGACGATGAGGTGGAGGTGATTAACATCAGTGACTCCGACGGCGGCGACACCGTCGTCTACCTTTCATCGGATGAGGAGGACAATAACAGTTCCTGCGGCGATGATGGCGCCTCCTTCCCCAACGGTGCTTCCAACACCAAGCCCGCGTGCACGACCACATCCTTTGTGGCCGGTAGCTCCTGGAATGGCAGCGACTCCAGCGGCCCTTCCAACGTTAAGGCTGCGTCCAACATCGCGGCCACGTCTTTTGTGGCAGCTAGCTCCAACTACAGTGGTGACTCTGACTCCGGCTCCAACTCCGACTCCGACTCCTACGACACCACACCGCCTCAGCACTACAACTACTGGCACAGAGATGACAACATCCATCTTGTGGAAGTCGATGGAAGGCTCCTCAGGGAGTACGCCCCCGCACACGTACCTCCATCTGCGCTCTTGATTGAGTTTCTCAAAGGTAGGGCGCCATTCCGTCATGGCGAGCTGACATCACGTATCATCGGCGATCATAGGAGGTATCTCCAGAACAAATTCCGTGGCATGTGCAAGGACAGGTGCAAGAACCGCAAGTACCGCAAACCGAGGACACGGCAGGAGAATGAGCTCTTCGAATGCTGCAAGAGGGAATGGCCCCACATCATGGAAGAGGCCCGCGCGTAGTTTGAAGATGAGCAGTAGTAGGCATGGACACGTACTGCTAGTTTAATCGTCCTCTGTCCGACAGTATTGTTTTCTTTCTTTCTTTCTTTCTTTCATGTCTACTCTTTTCTTTTTTTGTGTTGGAGCTTTTGTTCCTGATATAATATTTAATCAATAATAAAGTTCTCCTACTGCCAAAAAATAGTTCCCTGTGTTTCCCCGTATGTATTAACGCTTGATTACCACATGCTTGAATTATCAAACTACTTTGTATACACTCAGATTACTTCTCTGAACTTTGTGAAGTAAGTCTGTACATTCAGACTACTCTAGTTTTCTCTGAACTTTCTTGACTTTCTATATACATTCAGACTAGAACGAAAGGAAAACCAACAAGCCATTGTCGTCCATGTCAATGCAGTGTGAATGATGCAATGCCAGAAGCCCATAATGGTCCTTGTTGCTCTAGGCCCCGATAGTTTACATTTTTTTCTTTTTCCTTTTTTAGGGTAACCCCCCGATAGTTTACATGAAGCCATCAAGAAATGGAAATGTCTATATGGTATGGATTATACAAAATCCGTTTAATATGCAGATAATAGTTGTGAAGGCCTAATTAGTGGAAGTTTTAATGAGAATAGTTGTGAAGGCCAAATATTTTAAATTGAGATACCCCTGCCAAATCAAATATCGCTTATGAGTATCCTTAAGCAAGTACCCGGATAAATGACTAGTACAATAATGAGAGATTAAAACATAACTGAATATAAGTTCAATATTGAGAAATTGTTAATCAGCGGGCATTGATCAAAACTATGAAGCCTTATTAACTAAGATAATATTCACATCTTTTTTATCTGAAAAATCTGGATTTTATTCTGTATGCATTAGTTTGAAATGACTAACCCTTGAATCGCTCTCTCTAGATTTTGCTTCGAACACTGAAAGAATTATTCTGCTGCATGTGAACATAGCTTTGCACTAGTTCTGAGAGAACATTGTGAACGTGGGTTGTAAGCCTGTAATCCACAATGAATCAAATTACCGATGAAACCACAAACCAATCACAAAAAATAAAGAGTAGGCGTCATGGTCTCTCATATCTACAGCAGTAGAATAAATAATGAGCACAATAAATAGCCTTGATCTCTATGCATGAAGTTCAGCAAAATATGTGAGTTAAGAGGCCAAGTTCAGAGAGACCCAATATCATTAATACTTGAATCAATCGTTCAGACATGTCCCACCCGGACCAAAATTTGATAACACCAGTAGTAACATAGATAGAGTATATATAAATATCGAGCAGAATAGAAACCAAAATAACCAACTAGCGAATTGTGGCTTAATATAATAGGCCCCACTTCCGGTGTCTTTCTGGTGTTGCTGTCTTTTAACACCTGTAAACTGAACGCATTTCAGGTTCGCTCCAGTTCTGCAACAAATGGCAAGTGAAGAAAACTGATAACTGCATCAATAGATTGTTATCAAAAGCTTGATTGCACAAAATCTATTGCGAGTAATTAATTATGAACATGAGCGAGCTAGGATATAAGATGCATTACACGCACACACATAGGGAAAAACAAATCTAAGACTGCATCAACAAGATCACGATATTGTATTAAAGTCGAATGGATGTTTGGACTGCTCAGTTTTTAACAAATTAATAGAATATCAAAACTAAAAAGTTTCCATCACAGAATGGAAACATATACTATGATAATGAAGTCATCAGACTGGCTTAAATAATAATTCCACTCGCTAAAACAGGGGCATGTAATGGAGTTTATATAGCATGGAACATTATAGCCTTCGACGATTGCAACAAAAAGTTGGTTACACAGTTTCAGTTGACGGGCATTAGCTTTTCTCCTTTGCATGGTGCCGCTGGCTGGCACCCAAAAATAGTGACCTTCACCAATTTAATATTTTATCGGCACTGGTGTATATATTATATATGCTTGCAGTATATCTCTTTTGCCACAAATGGATGCAACAATTTTTAAGCAATGTAATAAGCCATGTCAACTGGATTTATATTTTACACAACAAGATATGAGCTCATATATCCTGAGGAAGTTCATATTTCCACTGAAATAAGTAACCAGGTAGATCTTAATTCTACATGAGCATTACGTATATATGCTAACTATATAATCAAGTTTGTTACTACATAATTTTACCCAAGATGCATGGTCTCATTCCCGATTGCGAGCGAAAATCAAAACTAATTCCTGACAATCAACTATGAGACCGGCCATGTATAGAATATTAAGTAGAGGGAGCTAGAGTAACAAAACTTTGATCAACTGACCTATATATCATGACTTCAGTCGAGACAATTGATGAGGGAGTTCGTCACCTCCTTTCTGAGATCAGCCAGCCGCAACAACCAACTAAGCAAAGTTATTTTTTGTGATATTAGTCCCACATGGTTTATTTAAACAGATTCCTACCAGTTTATATACAAGCAAGCCTCTTGTATTATCACCAAGTCACCTAAAAAAGGACGGTGAGAGAGCAGACAAGAAGGAAGGATGAATTTGAAGGCTGATTTGTGGGTATTAAAGGAAAGAAGAACACTTGTGTATAGTATAGGAAGGATTTGAGGACGAATTTGAGGGTATTAAAGGAAAGAATTGAAGGCTATCTTTATGGGTTAAGAAATTATAAAGGAAGGATAGATGGATTTTCAGGCTTGTGGACTGCATGGATAATCTCATGCAAAAGAATACTTGTGTATTTATTAAAGGAAGGAATTTGAGGCAGATTTGTGGGTATTAAAGGAAAGAATTTGAAGGCCATCTTTGTGTGGGCTCTGAAATTATAATGGAAGAATGGATGGATTTCGGGATGCTGCAAAACAAATTTACCACTGATGAGGACATATGCCCGTAGTATAAGGACCATATGGTGTAGTGGCCGAGCTCATTGCCTAGGGATTGACCATATTCGGTCGTTTCTATGATCATGTGAACACGGAGTAGAGGTCTACATTTTCTTCTTCCCCGTAGCAACGCACCGACATACTTTGCTCACAGTATAATCATCTGATGCAATGTGATAGTTCTAGCAAAATTTGGTCACCTATAAATCAAATTATGTTATTTCTCTTTGTGTAAATCTTGGATTTCTAGATCTTATGAAAATGACTTTTTTTCCAGAAGTGTTAATTTGAATTTTTAGTCTGTTTAAATATGGATGAATCTTTGCAAATCCAACAAAGTGGTGGGAATATCTACAACATGTAGTTTCTCAAGCAATCTTCTGCATGTTTGTGACATGATCATTGTGCACATATATTTAATACTGAAGGTCTTCTGCTATCACTATTAATGGTTCTGTTGTTGTGTAAGTGATTTCTTAGGTGTTGTGTTGTAACACATCAGAGTAAAAGATTAATTCTGTATGAAGAATAATATTACAGAGTCAGGCAGAATTTGACCTTAGTTTTGACCAAATTAATCTTTATTTGTTTGCCAGGTTGTGTGTCAAACATCACTTCATGTTGTGCATTTTTTTTCCTTTCAAAAGCCAGACTATGCAATTTGGCTTCATAAGAAGTTTCACTTTATTATTAGTGCAGAGCGGGAGAGAGTGAAGCAGATTTGCTTGGGATTTGATTTATTTTTTGATGTCAGGTTTGTACGCTATACTGTTTGATTAATGAAAACTAATGGAAAGTAGTGGCAAACATTTGATTAAGTAAGCTACTGGATTTTACCAGTAATACATAATAGTTTCTTGCAATATAATCATTGTTTCTATTTACACATTGTATAATGGATGATTAATCGCTAAATTAAACTAAGGCTTTTAGAATAAATTGTAGCGTCTAAGCTTGTGTGTAGTCAATTACTAAATATGTAATATTAGCACAACTATTTCTTAAGTACTCCCACCCACCGATTTCATTTCATTGAAATTAATATATTATTTATATACTCATTGAGATATTTATGTTCTTTCTTTAGACCAAATGATGTCTATTTTCTCGATGGATTGATTTGAACGTTGCAATTTTATTACCCCGTTGCAACGCACGGGCCCTTTTGCTAGTAATAATAAAGCAAATTGGGTTTCTTTCGTCCGTCATGGCATTTTTCACAAAAGTCCTTCTATTTCAGAGAAGTCAACCCGCAGTACTGTTTTAAGTCAAAATGAACCTTTTTTCGTATTTTACACAAAAGTCCCTGTGTTTTACATTTTTTGAAAACCCCCCTGACGTTTTAGGTAATTCATCCGCGGATCATATGTAAGTTAAACAAATACTTTTTTAAATCATCCATATCTTTTAAACCGTAACTCCGATTTGAACATGTTATATATGAAATTTGATTAGAAAAATATGTAGAATATGAATATGAGATTATTTTTACCTATTAAGTATTTTTAATACTATTTTGGAATATATTTAAATCAAACAAATGATTTTCTAAATTATCCGTATCTTTTAAACCGTAACTTCGATTTTAACATATTATATATGAAATTTTATTAGAAAAATGTGTGGAATCTAAATATTATGTTAACTTTACCTGCTAAATATTTTTAAAATATTGTTTTGAAAGCAAACTTATAATTTCTAGCGCAAGACCGTTTTTCTTTCGTACCGGCAGCGATCTGGATTGCAAATAAACACCCCAGTATAACCATATAGGCAAAAGAAAACATCAATAACTACACATGCATACCTCTGAAAAATGTCGCAGGGGAAAACAAGAGATTTCTCATCGCGAGAATGAGAGAGAGAGAGAGAGAGAGAGAGAGAGAGAGAGGAGAGAGGGAGAGAGAGGCTGTCACACCCTGATTTTCATGGCACAACACTTAAGTCATTAGATCATGCTAAAAATGTGGTTTGACAAAAACTTTTGAGTGTTTTGTCTTTGCTTGATTTGATTTTTGTCTGCTGTTTGCAAGTGCTCTAAAAATCAAATAAATCCTCCAACTCCTATACTTCATCTCCTTGATCCAAAACCTTTTCCCAATGATCATGCCATGTGTATAGAGCAATATAGAATATTCTTACAAAAATAATTTGGCCAAAAAGTATTTTCTAAATTTAGTTTTCCAAAAACCCCTGAATTGAGGTTTGCACTGCAAGTACTTAATTAAGGGCAGTAAAAATCTTTCTAAAAATTTATTTGACTCCTATTAGATATAGGATACCCATAAACCACAGAAATATAATTTTAAAAGTTATTTTCCTATTTTATTTAAAGGCATTTTCTTAAGGCCAGAAATGGTCTTTAATAGGAAAAAATTATTTCATTGCTTCAAAAATATTTGACAAAATTCAGGGAACTCATAGGACATATATAGTCCATATATAAGAGTTTCAACACATGGTTATGTTCAAAATATTGGCCAAATCCCTCTAAAACCCTTTCTGGATATTTCAAGCTTTTGAAATATTTACAAAGGAAATATTCTCCAAAAATTCCAGGAAAATTCTATCATGTCACATATGACATATTAGATGATCTTGCCAAGTCTCATGACTTGGAGAACAAGATAACACCATCAAAACCCCTCAAAACTATCTCTGTCCATTCTGAAGTTTGATCAACTTTACATTGCCAAGTATGTCCAAATGTTCTCAAACTTGGTGGACATGCTTCATTGGTCTAATGATGCATCTGGACCAAATGGCACAGGTTGGAGAAGAGGAAATCTTGGTCAAAGTGCCTCAAAACCCTCTCTGACCAGAATCAAGTTTGAACTACTTTGCACTACCAACTTTCTCTCCTTGACACCAACTTTTGTGAGCAAGATCACATGACCAAATGAGGCCACCACACCAAGTGGTGCATCAAGGAGAAGTGGTTTGCTCAACTAAATCTACACAAGTCCATTTCTACTAATTTCTAGGGTTTACCAAAGTTGCATTGTCAACTTTCATCAAATGATCTCCAAATGGGTGGAAGGCCCTAATTATATGTGTCATATCACCCTATTGAGTCTCATGGCTTATGGGGATCATTTACTTTCCCAAACCACCATCAAACACCTTCTGGCACATAATTAAAATGCCTATTTTGGCCACTTCCACTATTCTCCATGAGCTCAACTTGTTACCACAGCCCCACCTAGTCCCCTTGCACGCCCAAAGAGCAATGGCTGATCCACATCTCAATTATTTGGAGGTGAAACCCTCACTTTCCCCTCTCGGACAACAGCTTTCCTCCCATTCTCTCACCTCTCTCTCACTCTGGCGAGCCCTGGGCATCCAATGCCTTTCCCACATTGTTTACTCCCTGAGCAGCCGCTAGACACAAGTGGGCGCGTGAGGACGCGAGGAAAAGCTGCGGTGCCGCCATTTGCGCTCCTGAGCACGTCAACGTGCTCCCGACCGTTGACACGGCACTCCCGACCACCTCGAGCCTCCCCTCGCCATGATGCTCCTCGACGTCCGCAACACGACACCAAGCTGGCCCCCTCCTCTTTCTTCCTCCTGCTGCCTCCTTTCGCACGCGCGCCGGCCGCCCGAGAGCGCCAATGGGCGACCTCACACGCGCGCGCCTCTGACCTCGCCCCGCTTCCCCTTTCCTTCTCCCCCGACTTGGACCACGCCCACGAACGCCGTAGACAACCTCACTCCCTCCCTCCTGGCCTCCCGAGCCGTTGCCGCCGCCGCCGTGCGCCGCGTCCACCATGAGCTACGGGGCGGCTATTTAAGGCCACCCCCGAGCCTCACCTCCACTCCGTTTGCTCCCCCTCTCCCCTAGAGTCCCTCTGGACCAACCCAATCCTCCCCTAGTGCCCCCATCCACCTCCATGGCCGGAAATCTTGCCGCCGGCCACCGCTCAAATTTGAGCTCTCCGGTGCTCCTCACCCCCTCCTACCTGCTCCAGAGCATCGCCCACTTCCCCACGGACCCCTCCCGGACTCCATTTTCTCTTCTCCGCGGCCGCAGCACCGTGCCCCAACCTCACCGTCAGCCTCGTCCGCGCGCCAATGCCTGCTCAGCCCGATGCCTCGGGAGACCGTGCCACCCACGGTGGGTGCGGCATGGCCTCTGGCCTCCGATGCGCCGGGCGTCGCCGGAGGTGACCTGTCTGCCGTCGGGAGAGCGCCCGCACCGTCCGCCTCGCCTCCTCTGTCTCCCGACAGCGCCTGCTGGAGGTTGGAGAAGAACCCGACAGCGGGCCTCAAGGTCAGCGACTCACCGGGCGGGCCCCGACGTTTAAGTGGGCGCGGATCCCATCGAAACCGCCTTCCCGCTGGGTGGCGCCCTCCGTAGTACGCCTTGGCGTCACCCCTTTCTCACAAGAATGAGCCACTGGCCGAGCCCAAGAGGCGCTGTTTAATTGAGCTTAGCCGCCAGTCTGGCGTTATAAGGTTGATTCTTTCCCTCTTTTTTATTCTTTTCGTAAGCATTGTAAGATCCATAATATATTCATATTAACTCCAAATTTGATGATTCAAATTTCTAGTAGCTCATAAAATCATGATCTATCTCATGGTGCAACTTGCACATTTTTCCAGAAACTTTTTCTTCACAAACATTTACCAAATCTGTTTTTCCTATTCCTGTGATAAACTTTAGAAAATCACAGAGAGCCCATTTTTGATCCAAATCCCATGATTCAAAATCCTAGATGTCTATAAGTTCAAAACCTAGTTTTTGAACATTTTTACTAGTACTTTCTGTATCACCTAAAATAATGGTCTATTTCTTGATATATAGCCAACTTTGCAAATCATAGGATATTCATTTGAACTCCAAATCCAGTGAAACCAATTCCTAGATGCTTCTAAAATCATCCTTTGTTAAATGGGTGCCTTTGCTCATTTTTCAAAAGAATATTTCTGTACACTTCTAGCAAATCCATAAACCCCTTGATTCCATCATATTGAAATGTTCGGAGATGTCCATTGATCCACTCCCAATGAAACCACCTTGGTCATCCCTCATATGACCAGGGGTATCCCAGAAAAGTCCAACTCATATTTTTAGAGCACTTTTATTTCCTGCCTTGTTGTGTTGCTTATTACGCTTGCTTTCGACGATAGTTGACGAAGTAGACGAAATGCTCGGAGTTGGACCAGGGATATTTGAAGACCTCAAGACTTCGTTACAACAGTAAGCAGCCCTTTGACCATGACTATGATACCCTTTATATGCATGTCATTTTAGCTCTTTATTGATGATGCATCGGAATCATGACGAGATGGTGAACCACGTGGGTGGTTGCCACGATTACATTCCTCGTTGATACTTGCATTGTGCATGGCCCTACCTTCTTATGAGGGTTGTGCCGGTGGGAGTAGATAGGATGCTAAAGTAGATGCTATGCAAAAAAAAAGGGATGGGATTATGCATGGTGAAGGAGGCAAAGTGATTTCAAAAGTATTTTGAAAACCCGTCGGGTGCCACTTATGCCCGAGGGAGATGATGAGATGAGTGACCACTTGGTGACGAAGTGGTGTGCCAAGCAAAAAGGGTGTGTTGTTTTCAAAACGGATTGGTCGGAGTTGCGACCGTTATTCCAACCTTACATGCGCGACCACTCTACCCTTATATGGGAAAGGGCATTGTTGAGTACCTAGACCGATACTAGCTTGGAGCCCGATTACTAGTGACGGGGAGAGTTGGTGCTCTCTCTTGGGACGGGTCGTGCTGTAGGGCGGCCATGACTGTTTTCACAGTGGCACCGGACACACCGCTGGTACCCGTGCTTGTGGTATGTGATGAATATGGGAGCGAGGCTCCGCAACTTTATGATGAGAAATGTTTGGCACGGGGGTTACTACCAATCGAGTGGACTCCATGTTAGTGTCGTCTAGGGAAAGGCGGTGATCGGGTGCTTACCCCGGGTACTTGAGGTACCGCGGGTCGTGGATTGACACGGAAGTTCCCCGGATCTAGTGGGTAAAGTGTGCAACCTCTGCAGAGTGTAAAACTATTCGAATAGCCGTGTCCACGGTCAAGGACAGTTGGGTAACCGCTCTTGGGCTACGTCCACTTGTTTTCAAACCCGGTGTGTGTGAGATGATGGTGTTGTCTTGGATCAAGTCAAAGGACTTGACACGATTGAGATGGGTTGGTGCCCACTCTGATTATGATAAATGGGTTGGTGCCCATTCTATTTATGTTGATATCTGTGACCAGTTCTCATGGTTACTTGAATTCTCTTGATGCATGCTTTATAGGATGTTGAACATGTCCTGCACTCAAAACTAGCTTTATGCAAAACTTTACCTATGTCATGCATTACTGTACCTTGAACCAAATCATGGGTTGCTTGCGAGTACATTCAAAGTACTCATTGGCTTGCCACTGGTTATTTAATTGACCAGGCATGGAAGAACCGGAGTTCGAAGAAGAGTTCTTTGGAGACGATCATGCGAACTAGGACGTTTTCCCAGTCAGAATGCCTGTAGGGTTAAGGCAGATGGCATGGGTTCTACTTATCGACGACGATTTCTGCTGCTTGTGTTTCATTCGATGTTCAGCCCTTAAGGCTTTATCAATGTAAGACTTGACCATAATGGTCACAATTTGTGTAAGACGGTATGTATGGATGTAAGACTCTTGTTATTCAGCTTCTGTGTGTTCAGTGAGCATTGATCTCGGGATCATCAGACATCGCAGCATTCGGTGATCACGACTTTTGAGTCGGGATCCCCACAGAGCTGGCATCAGAGCCATCCTGACTGCAGGAAGCCTTAGTTAGCATGGTCGTTAGTTAGGGTAAAACTATTTCCAAAACTACTACTAGTTTTCAAAACTATCTATGCTTCTCTTCCCCTTCTGAGTTTTTTTCGAAAGCTAAGATATACTTTCCTCTTCCCTTTCAATTTTTAATGGTCGCTAGAACCCTTATGTCCCTAGCCACTGGATTCCTTGTAATCCTCGTGGATAATCAAGAAGGAAGTTGCCTTGCGAGACATTCACCCACATCTCCGAACACAAGAATTGGCGACATCACAACAAGAAGATACCAATGAAGATGCATCCTTGAGGAATGAGGACACAAGACCTGTGAGATGGTGACACCCTTGACATCGCCCCAAGATGATGCAACCTTAAGCCTCGATGATCGGGGCATAGGATATGCAAGCTCATGATATACATCGCTACTAGAGTAACCTGTCACTCTTGTTGTTGTATCGGCAACCACCGATGGATGAGAACCTAGCCATTTGGTCCGCCTCACCATAGTGGGCAGGAAAACGGTTCTCCTCATCCCCCGCTCTTGGTGTCGATGTTATCATCAACGTAACCGACATGATGGACCTCTATTATGCCTTGATAATGTCATTGCATAAAGGATTGCCTACCTGGTACCATCGATGGCTTAGAAGACCGAAGGGATCATCATGATTAAGAAGACAACAGAAGACCGAGTCAATGCTCGCTATGAGAAGCCACCTTCACCCCATCACTTCAACAGCAAGAAGTTGTTGAAGACTCTTCAAGCTCAACCGGATCATCCCATCAAACAACTACAAGAGACATAGCAACACCGAGGAAAACCGGGAGATCGCACGAGGCACAAGGCATGACTATGGAGTCCGAGAACCCCTAGGGTAGGATGAGTCGTGTACCCCTATGCGCAATGAGTCCGTATGATGGTTCGAGTAGAACCATGATTGTGTGTTGCTTGTTTTTATTTGTTTATGTTTTGATATAAGTCACACTTTTGCCCTAGGCAACAAGTATGCGACTATATCACCTGCCTTATTTTGTTGTTTGTGTTTGACCCTTTTGGCACTTGTTTGTTCAACTTGCACTATAGAACCCCTTTAGGCGTTCCCTCCTCTATGCTACTTCCCCTCTCATCTATCTCCCCAACCAAGACAAGCAAGACAATATGCACCAAGGATTTCACCTCGGCGACCAGCAAGCGTTGATGACTTTTACTACAGCCTCCTCGACCAAGTGCAACCCCGTAGAATCATGTTTAACCCTCAAGATTAGAGACCCATTCCTAGACCCTTTGAGGCTTCACGAGATACCCAGCTCGAAACCTTAACCCTGAGCTTAACCTACGGAATCGCAAGGGGACAAGTTAAGCTACAGTAAACCTTGCACAACACTGGGTTCATTATGGAACTAGTGGACATAGTGAACGAGCACATTGTCATCCTAATATAGCACCAGAACTGACGATGCCATAGGAAGACCAGTTTGAGGATATATGATTTGAGGACAGATGACCTGGTGAGTTTATGTCAATAACTTTGAAGGATCGTCCGAGACTATTTGGTGGATTATGAGGCTACCATGTTGGTGATGAACTTGGTGGGATCATGATTATAGAGTAGCATAGCTTTCGTTACCCCTGAGTAGATTGGATTTATATGATAATCATGATCGCAGGCTGGAATTCTTGGAAGTATTTGGATTTAACTTAGCCATGGGATATTGTTAGGAGACAGTTGATATTACGTAAATGACTTGGGGGAACATGTAGGAATCCTCGTTGGACAAAAGATTTGGATTTAAGTAAGTGATTCTAGTTGAATATAGATGTCGAGTATGTCTACATGGTTCGGAGTAATTGGATATAGACTGATGATCTTGATCGTGATACCATGTTTCTCGGTGGACAATAAACTAGGAGATTGGATGTATTGTCAGAGTTTAATTAGGTATCTATATAAGCTTGACCTTGGAGTATTACCTGACCATGATAACGGGAATTGGTGGACTGACTATAGCAAGGTAGCCCTTTCAAGCATTTGGGGATTATATGGACATTAGGAGATCATATGGAACACCAGCATAGGCATTGGATTTGTAGAATTAATGGATTGTGTAATGACTAATGGAAGTTAACAGGTTGTTGGAGTTGACTCATAGAAAAGGAAACAAGATTTTGGAGTGGCATACGACGTGTTTCCTTAATACAGAGATGCGCTAGCATGGACCTTGGAGGAATAGGATGAGCACTTGGATTGTCCTGTTTTACTCCAGCTCAGCAGCCTGTATGTGCTACCCATGGATTTTTAGGGGTAGCCACACATATGAGTTTGGGGATTATAGACATGTATGATTTTGTTAGACCTCCTCTTGGGAGTCATGAGGATACGAATGGCATGAGTGATGATTGGGGTTGGCCTATACGAAATGATGCTATCAGTGATATAAGGTGATCGGTTTGGAGGACTAGATAGGCTATTGGCATCTCAGAAACTGTGCTCAAGGATGGGATGATAAACTTTCATTCGCACGCTAGAATCCTTGAAACCCTTATGCCCTACCAAGCCACAACACGGTTGGATCGTGACCTTGGGCCTTGGCTCTAGATCAATAAGATCTTGACCGATGCTCAACCGGGACCCTCACCAATACCTCAGCCCACTCTACGTACCCCAAATACTTCATAGAGTACTTGGGCAAGTAGATCATCATCCTTACTTGAGGACCTGAATGTCCACATGAAGACGGAAGAAGAGTTGATCAGCTGGTTAGGGAACATCCGAAGACCGCCATGTCAAGGAGGAAGAACTATACCAACCACCGTCGTCAAGGAATGAGCTTCTGCGTTGAAGACCGTGCATATCTGCAAGCCACTCCTCTCAAAGGCAACTACGGCCTCATGAAGAAAACTACGCTACTCATGACCTTGAGCTAGCAGCGAGGGTTCATGCCACAAGACATGGCGACATTATCTCTTACGGAAGGGATGTGAGATATACACGGATCACGAAGGTCCGAAGTATATTTTCACTCAAAAGGGATTGAACACGAGGCAAAGGAGATGGTTAGACTCGATCTAAGATTATGACCTCAGTGTTCAATACCACCCTGGGAAGGCTAATGTGGTAGCAGATGCATTAAGCAGAAAGGCTTGTTCCATGAGTGCTATGCTTAAGGACAAGCTGCCCGCCTTGTATGAAGAACTTGAAAGCTTGGTTGGGCTGGTTGCACCAGATTCTTAACTAACCTTGAAGTCGAGCCTTGGTGGCACCATTTGAAGTGTTATACGGACGGAAGTGCCGCATACCCCTCAATTGGTCAGAAACCGGAGAAGGACTTGTCTTTGGGCCTGATATCCTCCGTGAAACCGAAGAGCAAGTCCAGCTTGTCAGAAAGCGTTTGAAGACTGCCAAGTCAAGACAAAAGAGCTACGCTGACTCACGTCGTCGAGACATGACCTTCCAGGTTGGAGGCCATGTTTATCTCCGGGTCACCCCTCTCAAGGGAACCCAGCGCTTCCATGTCAAAGGAAAGCCCGCCCAAGATCCATCGGCCTTCTTCGAGATCACTCCAAGATTTAACAACCCCCTCTGAGATCTCTACAAGACGAAGAGTAGACGGCTACCAGCTGGAGTTGCCACCTGAGCTACCTGGGGTGCACAACGCTTTCCATGCACCCCAACCCCGGAAGTGTTTCCAACTTCCTAACTTGCCCGATCTCTATAAGGACGTTGACCACCGAGCCACCGACCCCTAGTCCAACCTGACCTAACGCAAGAGACCCTCAAGAACTGGATCAACCGAGAGCGTCATACACGCCACACCATCAAGTACTTCAATCTCAAGGAGCACTACACGGAAGCGAAGCAACATGAAGACTTGAAGAATACCCCGGATACAAGTTTCAGATCCCTTCCGCTTAGTCTAGGAATCTCGGGGACGAGATTCTTGTAAGGGGGGTAGGTCTGTCACACCCTGATTTTCATGGCACAACACTTAAGTCATTAGATCATGCTAAAAATGTGGTTTGACAAAAACTTTTGAGTGTTTTGTCTTTGCTTGATTTGATTTTTGTCTGCTGTTTGCAAGTGCTCTAAAAATCAAATAAATCCTCCAACTCCTATACTTCATCTCCTTGATCCAAAACCTTTTCCCAATGATCATGCCATGTGTATAGAGCAATATAGAATATTCTTACAAAAATAATTTGGCCAAAAGTATTTTCTAAATTTAGTTTTCCAAAACCCTGAATTGAGGTTTGCACCGCAAGTACTTAATTAAGGGCAGTAAAAATCTTTCTAAAAATTTATTTGACTCCTATTAGATATAGGATACCCATAAACCACGTAAATATAATTTTAAAAGTTATTTTCCTATTTTATTTAAAGGCATTTTCTTAAGGCCAGAAATGGTCTTTAATAGGAAAAAATTATTTCATTGCTTCAAAAATATTTGACAAAATTCAGGGAACTCATAGGACATATATAGTCCATATATAAGAGTTTCAACACATGGTTATGTTCAAAATATTGGCCAAATCCCTCTAAAACCCTTTCTGGATATTTCAAGCTTTTGAAATATTTACAAAGGAAATATTCTCCAAAAATTCCAGGAAAATTCTATCATGTCACATATGACATATTAGATGATCTTGCCAAGTCTCATGACTTGGAGAACAAGATAACACCATCAAAACCCCTCAAAACTATCTCTGTCCATTCTGAAGTTTGATCAACTTTACATTGCCAAGTATGTCCAAATGTTCTCAAACTTGGTGGACATGCTTCATTGGTCTAATGATGCATCTGGACCAAATGGCACAGGTTGGAGAAGAGGAAATCTTGGTCAAAGTGCCTCAAAACCCTCTCTGACCAGAATCAAGTTTGAACTACTTTGCACTACCAACTTTCTCTCCTTGACACCAACTTTTGTGAGCAAGATCACATGACCAAATGAGGCCACCACACCAAGTGGTGCATCAAGGAGAAGTGGTTTGCTCAACTAAATCTACACAAGTCCATTTCTACTAATTTCTAGGGTTTACCAAAGTTGCATTGTCAACTTTCATCAAATGATCTCCAAATGGGTGGAAGGCCCTAATTATATGTGTCATATCACCCTATTGAGTCTCATGGCTTATGGGGATCATTTACTTTCCCAAACCACCATCAAACACCTTCTGGCACATAATTAAAATGCCTATTTTGGCCACTTCCACTATTCTCCATGAGCTCAACTTGTTACCACAGCCCCACCTAGTCCCCTTGCACGTCCAGTAGCAATGGCTGATCCACATCTCAATTATTTGGAGGTGAAACCCTCACTTTCCCCCTCTGGACAACAGCTTTCCTCCCATTCTCTCACCTCTCTCTCACTCCTGGCGAGCCCCAGGGCATCCAATGCCTTTCCCACATTGTTTACTCCCCTGAGCAGCCGCTAGACACAAGTGGGCGCGTGAGGACGCGAGGAAAAGCTGCGGGTGCCGGCCATTTGCGCTCTGGAGCACGCCAACAGTGCTCCCGACCGTTGACACGGCACTCCCGACCACCTCGAGCCTCCCCCTCGCGCCAGTAGATGCTCCTCGACGTCCGCAACACGACACCAAGATGGCCCCCTCCTCTTTCTTCCTCCTGCTGCCTCCTTTCAGACGCTGCGGCCGCCCGCCCAGAGCGCGCCAATGGGCGACCTCACACACGCCGCCTCGACCTCGCCCGCTTCCCTTTCCTTCTCCCCGACTTGGACCACGCCCACGAACGCCGAGACAACCTCACTCCTCCCTCCTGGCCTCCCGAGCCGTTGCCGCCACCGCCCAGGCGCCAAGGCCCACCATGAGCTACGGGCGGCTATTTAAGGCCACCCCCGAGCCTCACCTCCACTCCGTTTGCTCCCCCTCTCCCCTAGAGTCCCTCTGGACCAACCCAATCCTCCCCTAGTGCCCCCATCCACCTCCATGGCCGGAAATCTTGCCGCCGGCCACCGCTCAAATTTGAGCTCTCCGGTGCTCCTCACCCCCTCCTACCTGCTCCAGAGCATCGCCCACTTCCCCACGGACCCCTCCCGGACTCCATTTTCTCTTCTCCGCGGCCGCAGCACCGTGCCCCCAACCTCACCGTCAGCCTCGTCCGCCGCGGCCAATGCCCTGCTCAGCCCGATGCCTCGGGGAGACCGTGCCACCCACGGGTGGGTGCGGCATGGCCTCCTGAGCGCTCCGGTACGCCGGGCGTCGCCGGAGGTGGCCCGTACCGTCGGGGAGAGCGCCCGCACCGTCCGGCCTCGCCTCCTCTGTCTCCCGACGCGCCCGCGCGGGAGGTTGGAGAAGAACCCGACAGGCGGGCCCCGCGGGTCAGCGACTCAGCCGGCGGGCCCCGACGTTTAAGTGGAGGCGGGATCCCATCGAAACCGCCTTCCCCGCTGGGTGGCGCCCTCCCGTAGTACGCCTTCGGCGTCACCCCTTTCCTCGCGCAGCTGAGCCACTGGGCCGAGCCCAGTAGGCGCTGTTTAGCTGGGCTTCGCCCAGTGCGCGTTATAAGGTTGATTCTTTCCCTCTTTTTTTTATTCTTTTCCAGAAGCATTGTAAGATCCATAATATATTCATATTAACTCCAAATTTGATGATTCAAATTTCTAGTAGCTCATAAAATCATGATCTATCTCATGGTGCAACTTGCACATTTTTCCAGAAACTTTTTCTTCACAAACATTTACCAAATCTGTTTTTCCTATTCCTGTGATAAACTTTAGAAAATCACAGAGAGCCCATTTTTGATCCAAATCCCATGATTCAAAATCCTAGATGTCTATAAGTTCAAAACCTAGTTTTTGAACATTTTTACTAGTACTTTCTGTATCACCTAAAATAATGGTCTATTTCTTGATATATAGCCAACTTTGCAAATCATAGGATATTCATTTGAACTCCAAATCCAGTGAAACCAATTCCTAGATGCTTCTAAAATCATCCTTTGTTAAATGGGTGCCTTTGCTCATTTTTCAAAAGAATATTTCTGTACACTTCTAGCAAATCCATAAACCCCTTGATTCCATCATATTGAAATGTTCGGAGATGTCCATTGATCCACTCCCAATGAAACCACCTTGGTCATCCCTCATATGACCAGGGGTATCCCAGAAAAGTCCAACTCATATTTTTAGAGCACTTTTATTTCCTGCCTTGTTGTGTTGCTTATTACGCTTGCTTTCGACGATAGTTGACGAAGTAGACGAAATGCTCGGAGTTGGACCAGGGATATTTGAAGACCTCGAAGACTTCGTTACAACAGGCAAGCAGCCCTTTGACCATGACTATGATACCCCTTTATATGCATGTCATTTTTAGCTCTTTATTGATGATGCATCGGAATCATGACGAGATGGTGAACCACGTGGGTGGTTGCCACGATTACATTCCTCGTTGATACTTGCATTGTGCATGGCCCTACCTTCTTATGAGGGTTGTGCCGGTGGGAGTAGATAGGATGCTAAAGTAGATGCTATGCAAAAAAAAAGGGATGGGATTATGCATGGTGAAGGAGGCAAAGTGATTTCAAAAGTATTTTCGAAAACCCCGTCGGGTGCCACTTATGCCCGAGGGAGATGATGAGATGAGTGACCACTTGGTGACGAAGTGGTGTGCCAAGCAAAAAGGGTGTGTTGTTTTCAAAACGGATTGGTCGGAGTTGCGACCGTTATTCCAACCTTACATGCGCGACCACTCTACCCTTATATGGGAAAGGGCATTGTTGAGTACCTAGACCGATACTAGCTTGGAGCCCGCATTACTAGTGACGGGGGAGAGTTGGTGCTCTCTCTTGGGACGGGGTCGTGCCAGGTAGGGCGGCCATGACTGTTTTCACGTGGCACCGGACACACCGCTGGTACCCGTGCTTGTGGTATGTGATGAATATGGGAGCGAGGCTCCGCAACTTTATGATGAGAAATGTTTGGCACGGGGTTACTACTAATCGAGTGGACTCCATGTTAGTGTCGTCTAGGAAAGGCGGTGATCGGTGCTTACCCCGGTACTTGAGGTACCGCTGGTCGTGGATTGACACGGAAGTTCCCGGATCTAGTGGGTAAAGTGTGCAACCTCTGCAGAGTGTAAAACTATTCAATAGCCGTGTCCACGGTCAAGGACAGTTGGGTAACCGCTCTTGGGCTACGCCCACTTGTTTTCAAACCCGTGTGTGTGAGATGATGGTGTTGTCTTGGATCAAGTCAAAGGACTTGACACGATTGAGATGGGTTGGTGCCCACTCGATTATGATAAATGGGTTGGTGCCCATTCTATTTATGTTGATATCTCGTGACCAGTTCTCATGGTTACTTGAATTCTCTTGATGCATGCTTTATAGGATGTTGAACATGTCCTGCACTCAAAACTAGCTTTATGCAAAACTTTACCTATGTCATGCATTATCGCACCTTGAACCAAATCATGGGTTGCTTAAGTAGTACATTCAAAGTACTCATTGGCTTGCCACTGGTTATTTAATTGACCAGGCATGGAAGAACCGGAGTTCGAAGAAGAGTTCTTTGGAGACGATCATGCGAACTAGGACGTTTTCCCAGTCAGAATGCCTGTAGGGTTAAGGCAGATGGCATGGGTTCTACTTATCGACGACGATTTCCGCTGCTTGTGTTTCATTCGATGTTCAGCCCTTAAGGCTTTATCAATGTAAGACTTGACCATAATGGTCACAATTTGTGTAAGACGGTATGTATGGATGTAAGACTCTTGTTATTCAGCTTCTGTGTGTTCAGTGAGCATTGATCTCTGGGATCACTGTACACGTGCATTCGGTGATCACGACTTTTGAGTCGGGATCCCCACAGAGGCGCCTTAGGATTAACCATATTCAAACACATTTTTTGTTGTTGTTTTGTGTGAACAACAAGGCCATCGCCGGTGAGGGTGAGAAGGAGGATAAGCGGCAACACAAATATGATGCCTCGCAAATATAAAGGAGATGGACCTATTGAGTGATGGTTGTTGGGTTAAGAGTGTGTGTTATGTTTTTTCTCCCGTTGCAACGCACGGGCTCTTTTGCTAGTAAAGGTAACGAACCTTATTACAATCCTAAACATAATTATTCCAGAATGATAATATTCCGAGCGTCAGTTTTTCGAGTTTCCAGAACTGCACCGTCCATCGTAGCGTACGAATCTTAAATCCAGTTGCAGTGCCACATTAGATGTTCCAACATTCACTGTAGCCATCGCCCTTCAAGAATGCGCACTCCCCATGCAGGCCCCCTTTTCTCTCTCCCTTCTCTGCTCCCACCAACTGCCCTCGGCAGTTTCCCCATTCCCCTCTTGCTTTTACTCGCTCTCGGCTGGTGTGTGGCAACTCCGCGGCGGAAGGGTCGCGATCGTCTATTTTCGATAACACGAAGTCGGAGCCATGTAGCCATCTACTCCGCCGCACTAACATTTCTGTCTGTGCATGGTTTTGCCTACTCTCCCCCTTGTTGTCCTTCACGTTTCAGTGCTAGATTGTAGTTGTGAAAGTAGACATGTATGTTTGTGTTATGCACACATCTCGTAGGACGGCTGGAAATCCACATATATAGATTACAATGCTTGATCATCAACGAAGATCAAGAGAATCCCTAGCCGAATCAGTACATATCCGGTAGGTGACCATATGCCTATACAAAGTCATCTATACAAAAGGAATACATTAACATCCCCCCCACTCAGTTTGTGCGTCGTATGGCAAGAGGCACAAACTGAACCGAAACTCGGAGAAGAGCTGCGACGAGAATCCTTTTGTCATAATGTCGGCGTACTGATGTGAACATGGCACATGTAGACCCCGCACCTCGCCAAGGGACACCTTCTCACGAACAAAGTGAATGTCGATATCGATGTGTTTGGTACGACGATGCTGGACTGGGTTGGATGTGTTAGGGAACGTAGTAATTTAAAAAAAATTCCTACGCACACGCAAGATCATGGTGATGGCATAGCAACGAGAGGGGAGAGTGATGTCCACGTACCCTCATAGACCGTAGGCGGGAGCGTTATGACAACGCGGTTGATGTAGTCGTACGTCTTCACGATCCGACCGATCCAAGCACCGAACGTACGGCACCTTCGAGTTCAGCACACGTTCAGCTCGATGACGATCCCCGGGCTCCGATCCAGCAAAGCTTCGGGGATAGGTTCCGTCAGCACGACGGTGTGGAGATGATGATGATGTTCTACCGGCGCAGGGCTTCGCCTAAACTCCGTGACGATATGACCGAGGTGTAATATGGTGGAGGGGGGCACCGCACACGGCTAAGGAACGATCCGTAGATCAACTTGTGTGTCCTAGGGTGCCCCCCTGCCCCCGTATATAAAGGAGCAAGGGGAGGCCGCCCGCCCTAGAGGGCGCGCCAGGAGGAGGAGTCCTCCTCCTAGTAGGAGTAGGACTCCCCCTTTCCTACTCCTACTAGGAGGGGAAAGGAAGGGGAGAGGGAGAAGGAAAGGGGGGGGCGCCGCCCCCCTCCTAGTCCAATTCGGACCAGAGGAGGAGGGGGCGCGCGGCCCATGCTGGCCGCCCCTCTCTCTTCTCCACTGAGGCCCATAAGGCCCATTACTTCTCCCGAGGGGTTCCGGTAACCCTCCGGCACTCCGGTTTTCTCCGAAAATGCCCGGAACACTTCCGGTGTCCGAATATAGTCGTCCAGTATATCAATCTTTATGTCTCAACCATTTCGAGACTCCTCGTCATGTCCGTGATCACATCCGGGACTCCGAACAAACTTCGGTACATCAAAACTTATAAACTCATAATAAAACTGTCATTGTAACGTTAAGCGTGCGGACCCTATGGGTTCGAGAACTATGTAGACATGACCTAGAACTATTCTCGGTCAATAACCAATAGCGGAACCTGGATGCCGATGTTGGTTCCTACATATTCTATGAAGATCTTTATCGGTCAAACCGCATGACAACATATGTTGTTCCCTTTGTCATCGGTATGTTACTTGCCCGAGATTCGATCGTCGGTATCCAATACCTAGTTCAATCTCGTTACCGGCAAGTCTCTTTACTCGTTACGTAATGCATCATTCCGTAACTAACTCATTAGCTACATTGCTTGCAAGGCTTATAGTGATGTGCATTACCGAGAGGGCCCACAGATACCTCTCCGACAATCGGAGTGACAAAACCTAATCTCGAAATACGCCAACCCAACATTTACCTTTGGAGACACCTGTAGTACTCCTTCATAATCACCCAGTTAAGTTGTGACGTTTGGTAGCACCCAAAGTGTTCCTCCGGTAAACGGGAGTTGCATAATCTCATAGTTACAGGAACATGTATAAGTCATGAAGAAAGCAATAGCAATATACTAAACGATCAAGTGCTAGGCTAACGGAATGGGTCATGTCAATCACATCATTCTCCTAATGATGTGATCCCGTTCATCAAATGACAACTCTTTTGTCCATGGCTAGGAAACTTAACCATCTTTGATTCTCGAGCTAGTCAAGTAGAGGCATACTAGTGACACTATGTTTGTCTATGTATTCACACATGTATTATGTTTCTGGTTAATACAATTCTAGCATGAATAATAAACATTTATCATGAAATAAAGAAATAAATAATAACTTTATTATTGCCTCTAGGGCATATTTCCTTCAGTCTCCCGCTTGCACTAGAGTCAATAATCTAGTTCACATCGCCATGTGATTTAATACCAATATTCATATCTGTATATGATTTACACCCATAGTTCACATCGTCATGTGACCAACACCCAAAGGGTTTACTAGAGTCAATAATCTAGTTCACATCTCTATGTGATTAACACCCAAAGATTACTAAGGTGTGATCATGTTTTGCTCATGAGAGAAGCTTAGTCAACGGGTCTGTCATATTCAGAGCCGTATGTATTTTGCAAATATTCTATGTCTATAATGCTCTGCACGGAGCTACTCCAGCTAATTGCTCCCACTTCCAATATGTATCCAGATTGAGACTTAGAGTCATCTGGATCGGTGTAAAAGATTGCACCAATGTAACTCTTTACGACGGGCTCTTTTATCACCTCCATAATCAAGAAATATTTCCTTAGTTCTCACCAAGGATAATTTTGACCAATGTCCAGTGATCTACTCCTAGATCACTATAGTACTCCCTTGCCAAATTCAGAGCAAGGTATACAATAGGTCTGGTACATAACATAGCATACTTTATAGAACCTATGACTGAGGCATAGGGAATGACTTTCATTCTCTTTTCTATTTTCTGCCTTGGTCGGGATTCGAGTCTAACTCAATTTCACACCTTTGCAACACAGGCAAGAGCTCTTTCTTTGACTGTTCCATTTTGAACTATTTCAAAATCTTGTCAAGGTATGTACTTATTGAAAAACTTATCAAGCGTCTTGATCTATCTCAATAGATCTTGATGCTCAATATGTAAGTAGCTTTACTGAAGTCTTTCTTTTAAATAACTCCATTCAAACACTCCTTTATGCTTTTGCAGAATAATTCTACATTATTTCCAATCAACAATATGTCATTCACATATACTTATTAGAAATGTTGTAGTGCTCCCACTCACTTTCTTGTAAATCTGAGCTTCACAAGAAGTCATACAAAACTATATGCTTTGATCAACTTATCAAAGCGTATATTCCAACTCTGAGATGCTTGCACCAGTCCATAAATAGATCGCTGGAGCTTGCACATTTTGTGTTGGGGAACGTAGTAATTTCAAAAAATTTCCTACGCACACGCAAGATCATGGTGATGACATAGCAACGAGGGGATAGTGTTGTCTCGTACGCACCTCGTGAGACCAAGCGAAGCGTTGACACAGCGTAGTGGAAGTAGTCGTACGTCTTCCCGGTTCAACCGATCCAGGCACCGTTACTCCGGCACCTCCGAGTTTTTGACACACATACAGCTCGATGACGCACCCTCGTTGTCCAATCCAGTAGAGGCTCCGAGGGGGAGTTCCGTCAGCACGACGGCGTGGTGACGATCTTGATGTTCTCCTGTCGCAGGGCTTTGCCTAAGCACCGCTACAATATGACCGAGGTGTAATATCGTGGAGGGGGGCACCGCACACGGCTAAGGAACGATCTCAATGATCAACTTGTGTGTTCTAGAGTGCCCCTACCCCGTATATATAAGGAGGAGGCCGCCCAAGGGGCGCCATAGAGGAGGGGAACCTACTCCAAGTAGGTTTCCCCCTTCCTTATCTTATTTGGAGGGGAAGGAAAGAGTACTAGTATTAGGAATAAGTACTAGTAGTAGTAATAGGAAGAGGGGGAAGGAGAAAGGAAAGGGGGGCCGGCCCCCTTCCCCAATTCGGATTGGGCTGGGGGGGGGGCGCCCCCTCCCTTGTTCCTTCTCCCTTCTTCCTATATGGGCCCAATAAGGCCCATATACCTCCCGGGGGGTTCCGGTAACCTCCCGGTAGCTCCAAACTTCTCGTCATGTCCAAATATATCCGTCCAATATATCAATCTTTATGTCTCAACCATTTCGAGACTCCTCGTCATGTCCGTGATCACATTCGGGACTCCGAACAAACTTCGGTACATCAAAATACATAAACTCATAATATAACTGTCATCGAAACCTTAAGCGTGCGGACCCTACGGTTCGAGCACAATGTAGACATGACCGAGACACGTCTTGGTCAATAACCAATAGCGGGACCTGGATGCCCATATTGGTTCCTACATATTCTACGAAGATCTTTATCGGTCAAACCGCATAACAACATACGTTATTCCCTTTGTCATCGGTATGTTACTTGCCCGAGATTTGATCGTCGGTATCCAATACCTAGTTCAATCTCGTTACCGGCAAGTCTCTTTACTCGTTCCGTAATACGTCATCTCATAACTAACTCATTAGTTACATGCTTGCAAGGCTTGGGTGATGAGTATTACCGAGAGGGCCCAGAGATACCTCTTCGACAATCGGAGTGACAAAACCTAATCTCGAATTATGCTAACTCAACATGTACCTTCGGAAACACCTGTAGTACTCCTTTATAATCACCCGATTCGTTGTGGCGTTTGTTAGTACCAAAGTGTTCTTCCGTAAACGGAGTTACACAATCCTCATAGTTACAGGAACATGTATAAGTCATGAAGGAAGCAATAGCAGAATACTAAACGATCAAGTGCTAAGTCGACGGATGGGTCATGTCAATCACATCATTCTCCTAATGATGTGATCTCATTAAACAAATGACAACACATGTCTATGGTTAGGAAACATAACCATCTTTGATTAATGAGCTAGTCAAGTAGAGGCATACTAGTGACTATATGTTTGTCTATGTATTCACACATGTATCATGTTTCCGGTTAATACAATTCTAGCATGAATAATAAACATTTATCATGATATGAGGAAATAAATAATAACTTTATTATTGCCTCTAGGGCATATTTCCTTCAGTCTCCCACTTGCACTAGAGTCAATAATCTAGATTATATAGTAATGATTCTAACACCCATGGAGTCTTGGTGCTGATCATGTTTTGCTCGCGAGAGAGGCTTAGTCAATGGTTCTGCAACATTCAGATCCGTATGTATCTTGCAAATCTCTATGTCTCCCACTTGGACTTGGTCCCGAATGGAATTGAAGCGTCTCTTGATGTGCTTGGTCCTCTTGTGAAATCTGGATTCCTTTGCCAAGGCAATTGCACCAAGATTGTCACGAAGATCTTCATTGGTCCCGATGCACTAGGTATGACACCTAGATCGGAAATGAACTCCTTCATCCAGACTCCTTCATTCGCTGCTTCAGAAGCAGCTATGTACTCCTCTTCACATGTAGATCCTGCTACAATGCTTTGTTTTGAACTGCACCAACTTACAGCTCCACCGCTTAATATAAACACGATCCGGTTTGCGATTTAGAATCGTCCGGATCGTGTCAAAGCTTGCATCGACGTAACCATTTACGACTAGCTCTTTGTCACCTCCATATACTGAATCCTTAGTCCTTTTCGTATATTTCAGATGTTCTTGACCGCTATCCATGATCCACTCTGGATTACTTTGGTACCTACCTGCCAAGCTTATTGCTAAGCATACGTCGGTCTAGTACACAAGATTGCATACATGATAGAGCCTATGGCTGAAGCATAGGAACATCTTTCATTTTCTCTCTATCTTCTGCTGTGGTCGGGCATTGAGTTCGACTCAACTTCACACCTTGTAGCACAGGCAAGAATCCTTTCTTTGCCTGATCCATTTTGAACTTTTTCAAAATTTTGTCAAGGTATGTGCTTTGTTGAAGTCCTATTAAGCGTCTTGATCTATCTCTATAGATCTTGATGCCCAATATGTAAGCAGCTTCACCGAGGTCTTTCATCGAAAAACTTTTATTCAAGTATCCCTTTATGCTATCCAGAAATTCTATATCATTTCCAATTAATAATATGTCATCAACATATAAAACTAGAAATGCTACTGAGCTCCCACTCACTTTCTTGTAAATACTGAGCTTCTCCAAAAGTCTCAGATAAAACCATATGCTTTGATCACACTGTCAAAGCGTTTATTCCAACTCCGAGATGCTTGCACCAGTCCATAAATGGAACGCTGGAGTTTGCACACTTTGTCAGCACCTTTTGGATCAACAAAACCTTCAGGCTGCATCATATACAACTCTTCTTCTAGAAATCCATTCAAGAATGCAGTCTTGACATCCATTTGCCAAATTTCATAATCATGAAATGCAGCAATAGCCAACATGATTCGGACAGACTTAAGCATTGCTACGGGTGAGAAAGTCTCTTCGTAGTCAACCCCTTGAACTTGTCGAAAACCTTTCGCAACAAGTCGAGCTTTGTAGACAGTAACATTACCATCAGCGTCAGTCTTCTTCTTAAAGATCCATTTACTCTCAATGGCTTGCCGATCATCGGGCAAGTCAACCAAAGTCCATACTTTGTTTTCATACATGGATCCTATCTCAGATTTCATGGCCTCTAGCCATTTTGCGGAATCTGGGCTCATCATCGCTTCCTCATAGTTCGTAGGTTCATCATGGTCAAGTAACATGACTTCTAGAATAGGATTTCCGTACCACTCAGTGCGGATCTTACTCTGTAGACCTCGAGGTTCAAGAGAAACTTGATCCAAGTTTCATGATCAATATCATTAGCTTCCTCACTAATTGGTGTAGTCGTCACAGGAACCAGTTCTTGTGATGAACTACTTTCCAATAAGGGAGTAGATACAGTTATCTCATCAAGTTCTACTTTCCTCCCACTCACTTCTTTCGAGAAAAACTCCTTCTCTAGAAAGGATCCGAATTTAGCAACGAAAATCTTGCCCTCAGATCTGTGATAGAAGGTGTACCCAATAGTCTCCTTTGGGTATCCTATGAAGACACATTTCTCCGATTTGGGTTCGAGCTTATCTCGTTGAAGTTTCTTCACATAAGCATCGCAGCCCCAAACTTTGAGAAACGACAACTTTGGTTTCTTGCCAACCATAGTTCATAAGGCGTCGTCTCAACGGATTTTGATGGTGCCCTATTTAACATGAATGCGGCCGTCTCTAAAGCATAACCCCAAAAGGACAGCGGTAAATCGGTAAGAGACATCATAGATCGCACCATATCAAGTAAAGTACGATTACGACGTTCGGACACACCATTTCGTTGTGGTGTTCCAGGTGGCGTGAGTTGCGAAACTATTCCACATTGTTTCAAATGTAAACCAAACTCGTAACTCAAATATTCTCCTCCACGATCAGATCGTAGAAACTTTATTTTCTTGTTACGATGATTTTCTACTTCACTCTGAAATTCTTTGAACTTTTCAAATGTTTTAGACTTGTGCTTCATCAAGTAGATATACCCATATCTTCTCAAATCATCTGTGAAGGTGAGAAAATAACGATATCCGCCACGAGCCTCAACATTCATCGGGCCACATACATCTGTATGTATGATTTCCAACAAATCTGTTGCTCTCCCATAGATCCGGAGAACGGTGTTTTGGTCATCTTGCCCATGAGGCACGGTTCGCAAGTACCAAGTGATTCATAATCAAGTGATTCCAGAAGTCCATCAGTATGGAGTTTCTTCATGCGTTTTACACCAATATGACCTAAACGGCAGTGCCACAAATATGTTGCACCATCATTATCAACTCTGCATCTTTTGGCTTCAACATTATGAATATGTGTATCACTACTATCGAGATTCAATAAAAATAGACCACTCTTCAAGGGTGCATGACCATAAAAGATATTACTCATATAAATAGAACAACCATTATTCTCTGATTTAAATGAATAACCGTCTCGCATCAAACAAGATCCGGATATAATGTTCATGCTCAACGCTGGCACCAAATAACAATTATTCAGGTCTAAAACTAATCCCGATGGTAGATGTAGAGGTAACGTGCCGGCCGCGATCACATCGACTTTGGAACCATTTCCCACGCGCGCCGTCACCTCGCCCTTAGCTAATCTTCGCTTAATCCTTAGTCCCTGTTTCGAGTTGCAAATGTTAGAAACAGAACCAGTATCAAATACCCAGGTGCTACTGCGAGCATTAGTAAGGTACACATCAATAACATGTATATCACATATACCTTTGTTCACTTTGCCATCCTTCTTATCCGCCAAATACTTGGGGCAGTTCCGCTTCCAGTGTCCAGTCTGCTTGTAGTAGAAGCACTCAGTTTCAGGCTTAGGTCCAGACTTGGGTTTCTTCTCTTGAGCAGCAACTTGTTTGCTGTTCTTTTTGAAGTTCCCCTTCTTCTTCCCTTTGGCCCTTTTCTTGAAACCAGTGGTCTTGTTGACCATCAACACTTGATGCTCCTTTTTGATTTCTACCTCTGTGGCTTTCAGCATTGCGAAGAGCTCGGGAATAGTCTTGTTCATCCCTTGCATATTATAGTTCATCACAAAGCTCTTGTAGCTTGGTGGCAGTGATTGGAGAATCCTGTCAATGACGCTATCATCCGGAAGATTAACTCCCAGTTGAATCAAGTGATTATTATACCCAGACATTTTGAGTATATGCTCACTGACAGAACTGTTCTCCTCCATCTTGCAGCTGTGGAACTTATTGGAGACTTCATATCTCTCAATCCGGGCATTTGCTTGAAATATTAACTTCAACTCCTGGAACATCTCATATGCTCCATGACGTTCAAAACATCATTGAAGACCCGGTTCTAAGCCGTAAAGCATGGCACACTGAACTATAGAGTAGTCATCAGCTTTGCTCGCCAGACGTTCTTAACGCCGTCGGTTGCATTATCAAGCAGGCTTCGCACCCAGCGGTGCTTCCAGACGTAACTCTTCTCAGGCAGCAATGAGGATAATCCTCGAGTTACGGACCCAATCCGTGTAATTGCTACCATCATCTTTCAACTTTGCTTTCTCAAGGAACGCATTAAAATTCAACGGAACAACAAAGACGAGCCATCTATCTACAAACAAACATAGACAAGCAAAATACTATCGGTACTAAGTTCATGATAAATTTAAGTTCAATTAATCATATTACTTAAGAACTCCCACTTAGACAGACATCTCTCTAGTCATCTAAGTGATCACGTGATCCAAATCAACTAAACCATGTCCGATCATCACGTGAGATGGAGTAGTTTCAATGGTGAACATCTCTATGTTGATCATATCTACTATATGATTCACGCCGACCTTTCGGTCTCCGTGTTCCGAGGCCATATTTGTATATGCTAGGCTCGTCAAGTATAACTGAGTATTCGCGTGTGCAACTGTTTTGCACCCGTTGTATTTGAACGTAGAGCCTATCACACCCGATCATCACGTGGTGTCTCAAAGACGAAGAACTTTCGCAACGGTGCATACTCAGGGAGAACACTTCTTGATAATTAGTGAGAGATCATCTTAAAATGCTACCGTCAATCAAAGCAAGATAAGATGCATAAAGGATAAACATCACATGCAATCAATATAAGTGATATGATATGGCTATCATCATCTTGTGCTTGTGATCTCCATCTTCGAAGCACCGTCGTGATCACCATTGTCACCGGCGCGACACCTTGATCTCCATCGTAGCATCGTTGTCGTTTACGCCATCTATTGCTTCTACGACTATCGCTACCGCTTAGTGATAAAGTAAAGCAATTACAGGGCGTTTGCATTTCATACAATAAAGCGACAACCATATGGCTCCTGCCAGTTGCCGATAACTTCGGTTACAAAACATGATCATCTCATACAATAAAATATAGCATCACATCTTGGCCATATCACATCACAACATGCCCTGCAAAAACAAGTTAGACGTCCTCTACTTTGTTGTTGCAAATTTTACGTGGCTGCTACGGGCTTAAGCAAGAACCAATCTCACCTACGCATCAAAACCACAACGATAGTTTGTCAAATAGACTCCGTTTTAACCTTCACAAGGACCGGGCGTAGCCTCACTCGGTTCAACTAAAGTTGGAGAAACTGAGACCCGCTAGTCACCTGTGTGCAAAGCACGGCGGTAAAACCAGTCTCGCGTAAGCGTACGCGTAATGTCGGTCCGGGCCGCTTCATCCAACAATACCGCTGAACCAAAGTATGACATGCTGGTAGGCGGTATGACTTATATCATCCACAACTCACTTGTGTTCTACTCGTGCATATAACATCAAACCATAAAACCTAGGCTCGATGCCATTTGTTGGGTAACGTAGTAATTTCAAAAAAATTCCTACGCACACGCAAGATCATGGTGATGACATAGCAACGAGGGGAGAGTGTTGTCTACGTACCCTCGTAGACCGAAGCGGAAGCGTTGACACAGCGTAGTGGAAGTAGTCGTACGTCTTTTCGGTTCAACCGATCCAGGCACCGTTACTCCGGCACCTCCGAGTTCTTGACACACGTACAGCTCGATGACGCACCCTCGTTCTCCAATCCAGTAGAGGCTCCGAGGGGGAGTTCCGTCAGCACGACAGCGTGGTGACGATCTTGATGTTCTCCTGTCGCAGGGCTTTACCTAAGCACCGCTACAATATGACCGAGGTGTAATATCGTGGAGGGGGGCACCGCACACGGCTAAGGAACGATCTCAATGATCAACTTGTGTGTTCTAGGGTGCCCCCCTACCCCCGTATATAAAGGAGGGAGGGAGGAGGAGGCCGGCCCAAGGGGGGCGCGCCATAGAGGAGGGGGAAACCTACTCCAAGTAGGTTTCCCCCCCTTTTCCTTATCTTATTTGGAGGGGGAATGAAAGAGTACTAGTATTAGGAATAAGTACTAGTAGTAGTAATAGGAAGAGGGGGAAGGAGAAAGGAAAGGGGGGGCCGGCCGCCTTCCCCAATTCGGATTGGGCTGGGGGCCCCTCCCTTGTTCCTTCTCCCTTCTTCCTATATGGGCCCAATAAGGCCCATATACCTCCCGGGGGGTTCCGGTAACCTCCCAGTAGCTCCAAACTTCTCCGGAACCTTTCCGGTGTCCAAATATATCCGTCCAATATATCAATCTTTATGTCTCAACCATTTCGAGACTCCTCGTCATGTCCGTGATCACATCCGGGACTCCGAACAAACTTCGGTACATCAAAATACATAAACTCATAATATAACTGTCATCGAAACCTTAAGCGTGCGGACCCTACGGTTCGAGAACAATGTAGACATGACCGAGACACGTCTCTGGTCAATAACCAATAGCGGACCTGGATGCCCATATTGGTTCCTACATATTCTACGAAGATCTTTATCGGTCAAACCGCATAACAACATACGTTATTCCCTTTGTCATCGGTATGTTACTTGCCCGAGATTTGATCGTCGGTATCCAATACCTAGTTCAATCTCGTTACCGGCAAGTCTCTTTACTCGTTCTGTAATACGTCATCTCATAACTAACTCATTAGTTACATGCTTGCAAGGCTTGGGTGATGAGTATTACCGAGAGGGCCCAGAGATACCTCTCCGACAATCGGAGTGACAAAACCTAATCTCAATTATGCTAACTCAACATGTTCCTTCGAAACACCTGTAGTACTCCTTTATAATCACCCGATTCGTTGTGACGCTTGGTAGTACCCAAAGTGTTCTTCCGTAAATGGGAGTTACACAATCCTCATAGTTACAGAACATGTATAAGTCATGAAGGAAGCAATAGCGAATACTAAACGATCAAGTGCTAAGCTAACGGGATGGGTCATGTCAATCACATCATTCTCCTAATGATGTGATCTCATTAAATAAATGACAACACATGTCTATGGTTAGGAAACATAACCATCTTTGATTAATGAGCTAGTCAAGTAGAGGCATACTAGTGACTATATGTTTGTCTATGTATTCACACATGTATCATGTTTCCGGTTAATACAATTCTAGCATGAATAATAAACATTTATCATGATATGAGGAAATAAATAATAACTTTATTATTGCCTCTAGGGCATATTTCCTTCATTTTGTTAGCACCTTTAGGATTGACAAAACATTCTGGTTGCATCATATACAACTCTTCGTTAAGAAAACCATCAAGGAATGTAGTTTTGACATCCAGTTACCTGATTTCATAAAATGTGGCAATTGCTAACATGATTCAAACAGACTTAAGCATCGCTACAGTTGAGAAAATCTCATTGTAGTCAACACCTTGAACTTGTCAAAAACCTTTTTGCGACAAGTCGAGCTTTGTAGATAGTAACACTACTATCAACGTCCGTCTTGCTCTTGAAGATCCATTTATTTTTCTATGGTTTGCCGATCATCGGGCAAGTCCACCAAAGTCCACACTTTGTTCTCATACATGGATCCTATCTCATATTTCATGGCCTCCAGCCATTTTGCGGAATCTGGGCCCATCATCGCTTCCTCAAAGTTCGTAGGTTTATCATGGTCTAGTAACATGACTTTCGAACAGGATTACCGTACAACTCAAAAGCGGATCTTACTCGAAGACCTACGAGGTTTGGTAGCAACTTGATCTCAAGTTTCATGATCATCATCATTAACTTCCTCACTAATTGGTGTAGGAATCACTGGAACTGATTTCTGTGATGAACTACTTTCCAATAAGGGAGAAGGTACAATTACCTCATCAAGTTCTACTTTCCTCCCACTCACTTCTTTCGAGAGAAACTCCTTCTCTAGAAAGGATCCGATTTTAGCAACGAAAATCTTGCCCTCAGATCTATGATAGAAGGTGTACCCAATAGTTTCTTTTGGGTATCCTATGAAGACGCACTTCTCCGATTTGGGTTTGAGCTTATCAGGATGAAATTTTTTCACATAAGCATCACAGCCCCAAACTTTAAGAAACGACAACTTGGGTTTCTTGCTAAACCGTAGTTCATATGGTGTCGTCTCAACGGATTTATATGGTGCCCTTTTAACGTGAATGCAGCTGTATCTAATGCATAACCCCAAAACAATAGTGGTAAATCAGTAAGAGACATCATAGATCGCACCATATCCAATAAAGTGCGGTTACGATGTTCGGACACACCATAACGTTGTGGTGTTCTAGGTGGCGTGAGCTGTGAAACTATTCCACATTGTTTTATATGAAGGCCAAACTCGTAACTCAAATATTCGTCTCCGCGATCAGATCGCAGAAACTTTATTTTCTTGTTACGATGATTTTTCCACTTCACTCTGAAATTCTTTGAACCTTTTAACTATCTCTGACTTATGTTTCATCAAGTAGATATACCCATATCTTCTCAAATCATCTTGTGAAGGTCAGAAAATAACGATACTTGCCACGAGCATCAACACTCATTGGATCGCATACATCGGTATGTATTATTTCCAATAAGTCAGTAGCTTGTTCCATTGTTCCGGAGAACGGAGTTTTGTCATCTTGCCCAAAAGGCACGGTTCGCAAGCATCAAATGATTCATAACCAAGTGATTCCGAAAATCCATCTTTATGGAGTTTCTTCATGCTCTTTACACCGATATGACCCAAATGGCAGTGCCACAAATAAATTGCACTATCATTATTAACTTTGCATCTTTTGGCATCAATATTATGAATATGTGTATCACTATGATCGAGATCCAACAAACTATTTTCATTGGGTGTATGACCATTAAAGGTTTTATTCATGTAAACAAAACAACAATTATTCTCTGATTTTAAATGAATAACCATATTGCAATAAACATGATCAAATCATATTCATGCTCAACGCAAACGCCAAATAACATTTATTTAGGTTTAACACTAATCCCGAAAGTATAGGGAGTGTGCGATGATGATCATATCAATCTAGGAACTACTTTCAACACTCATCGTCACTTCCCCTCAACTAGTCTCTGTTTATTCTGTAACTCCTGTTTCGAGTTACTAATCTTAGCAACCGAACAAGTATCAAATACTCAGGGGCTACTATAAACACTAGTAAGGCACATATCAATAACTCAGATATCAAATATACCCTTGTTCACTTTGCCATCCTTCTTATCCACCAAATGTTCAGGGCATTTCCGCTTCCAGTGACCATTTCCTTTGTAGTGTAAGCACTCAGTTTCAGGCTTTGGTCCAGCTTTGGTCTTCTTCACGGGAGTGACAACTTGTTTGCCATTCTACTTGAAGTTTCTCTTTCTTTCCCTTTGCCCTTTTCTTGAAACTCGTGGTCTTGTCAATCATCAACATTTGATGCTCTTTCTTGATTTCTACCTTCGTCGATTTCAACATCACGAAGAGCTCAAGAATCATTTTCGTCATCCCTTGCATATTATAGTTCATCACGAAGTTCTAGTAACATAGTGATGGTGACTAGAGAATTCTGTCAATCACTATCTTATCTGGAAGATTAACTCCCACTTGATTCAAGCGATTGAAGTACCCAGACAATCTGGGCACATGCTCACTAGATGAGCGATTCTCCTCCATCTTTTAGCTATAGAACTTGTTGGAGACTTCATATCTCTCAACTCGGGTATTTGCTTGAAATATTAACTTCAATTCCTAGAACATCTCATATGGTCCATGACGTTCAAAACGTCTTTGAAGTCCCGATTCTAAAGCCGTTAAGCATGGTGCACTAAACTATCAAGTAGTCATCATATTGAGCTAGCCAAACGTTCATAACGTCTGCATCTGCTCCTGCAATAGGTTTGTCACCTAGCGGTGCATCAAGGACATAATTCTTCTATGCAGCAATGAGGATAAACCTCATATCACGGATCCAATCCGCATCATTGCTACTAACATCTTTCAACACAGTTTTCTCTAGGAACATATCAAAATAAACATATGAAAGCAACAACACGAGCTATTGATGTATAACATAATTTGCAAAATACTACCAGGACTAAGTTCATGATAAATTTAAGTTCAATTAATCATATTACTTAAGAACTCCCACTTACATAGACATCTCTCTAGTCATCTAAGTGATCACGTGATCAAAATCAACTAAACCATGTCCGACCATCACGTGAGATGGAGTAGTTTTAATGGTGAACTTCACTATGTTGATCATATCTACTATATGATTCACGCTCGACCTTTCGTTCTCCGTGTTCCAAGGCCATATCTGTATATGCTAGGCTCGTCAAGTTTAACCTGAGTATTCCGCGTGCGCAACTGTTTTGCACCTGTTGTATTTGAACGCAGAGCCTATCACACCCGATCATCACGTGGTGTCTCAGCACGAAGAACTTTCGCAACGGTGCATACTCAGGGAGAACACTTCTTGATAATTAGTGAGAGATCATCTTAAAATGCTACCGTCAATCAAAGCAAGATAAGATGCATAAAGCATAAACATCACACGCAATCAATATAAGTGATATGATATGGCCATCATAATCTTGTGCTTGTGATCTCCATCTCCGAAGCACCATCATGATCACCATCATCACCGGCGCGACACCTTGATCTCCATCGTAGCATGGTTGTTATTTACGCCATCTATTGCTTTTACGACTATCGCTATCGCTTAGTGATAAAGTAAAGCAATTACAGGGCGTTTGCATTTCATACAATAAAGCGACAACCATATGGCTCCTGCCAGTTGTCGATAACTTCGGTTACAAAACATGATCATATCATACAACAAAATATAGCATCACGTCTTGACCATATCACATCACAACATTGTTGGGGAACGTAGTAATTTCAAATAATTTCCTACGCACACGTAAGATCATGGTGATGCATAGCAACGAGAGGGGAGAGTGTTGTCTACGTACCCTCATAGACCCGAAGCGGAAGCGATCACAACGTAGAGGAAGTAGTCGTACGTTCTCCTCGCGATCCGACCGATCCCGCGCCGTTATTCCGGCGCCCCGAGTTCTTGACACACGTACAGCTCGATGACGCCCCTCGTACTCGATCCAGCCGAGTGTCGAGGAGAGTTTCACAAGACGACGGCGTGGTGACGATCTTGATGTTTCACCGGCGCAGGGCTTCGCCTAAGCTTCATGACGGTATGACCGAGGTGGAATATGGTGGAGGGGGCACCGCTTTGCGGCTAAGGAACGATCCGTAGATCAAACTTGTGTGTCCTAGGGTGCCCCCTGCCCCGTATATAAATGAGGGAGGGGGAGGCCGCCGCCCCTATAGGCGCGCCAAGGAGGGGGAGTCCACCTCCTAGTTGAGTAGGACTCCCTTTCCTAGTCCAACTAGGAAGGAGAAGGGGAAGGAAAGAGAGGAGAGGAGAGGGAAGGGGCGCCGCCCCTCCTGTCCTATTCGGACTCCCAGGGGGCGCGCCACCTCCTGGTGCAGCCCCTCTCTCTCCCCTCTTGGCCCACTAAGGCCCATACTTCCCCGGGGGGTTCCGGTAACCCCTCCGGCACTCCGGTTTTCTCCGGAAACTTCCGGAACCTTTCCGCTGTCCGAATATAGCCGTCCAATATATCAATCTTTATGTCTCGACCATTCCGAGACTCCTCGTCATGTCCGTGATCACATCCGGGACTCCGAACTTCTTCGGTACATCAAAATACATAAACTCATAATAACTGTCATCGAAACCTTAAGCGTGCGGACCCTATGGTTCGAGAATAATGTAGACATGACCTAGAACTATTCTCGGTCAATAACCAATAGCGGGACCTGGATGCCCATATTGGTTCCTACATATTCTACGAAGATCTTTGTCGGTCAGACCGCATAACAACATACGTTGTTCCCTTTGTCATCGGTATGTTACTTGCCCGAGATTCGATCGTCGGTATCCAATACCTAGTTCAATCTCGCTACCGCAAGTCTCTTTACTCGCTCCGTAATACATCATCTCACAGCTAACTCATTAGTTGTAATGCTTGCAAGGCTTCATGATGTGTATTACCGAGAGGGCCCAGAGATACCTCTCCGACAATCGGAGTGACAAAACCTAATCTCAAATACGCCAACCCAACATTTGCCTTTGGAGACACCTGTAGTACTCCTTTATAATCACCCAGTTATGTTGTGACGTTTGGTAGCACCCAAAGTGTTCCTCCGATAAACGGGAGTTGCATAATCTCATAGTTACAGGAACATGTATAAGTCATGGATAAAAGCAGTAGCAACATACTAAACGATCGTGTGCTAAGCTAATGGAATGGGTCATGTCAATCAGATCATTCTACTAATGATGTGACCTTGTTAATCAAATAACAACTCTTTGTTCATGGTCAGGAAACATAACCATCTTTGATTAACAGCTAGTCTAGTAGAGGCATACTAGTGACATAATGTTTTGTCTATGCATTCACACATGTATCATGTTTCCGGTTAATACAATTCTAGCATGAATGATAAATATTTATCATGAAGTAAGGAAATAAATAATAACTTTATTATTGCCTCTAGGGCATATTTCCTTCAGTCTCCCACTTGCACTAGAGTCAATAATCTAGATTACATAGTAATGATCCTAACACCCATGGAGTCTTGGTGCTGATCATGTTTTGCTCGTGGAAGAGGCTTAGTCAACGGGTCTGCAACATTCAGATCCGTATGTATCTTGCAAATCTCTATGTCTCCCACCTGGACTAAGTCCCGGATGGAATTGAAGCGTCTCTTGATGTGCTTGGTCCTCTTGTGAAATCTGGATTCCTTTGCTAAGGCAATTGCTCCATATTGTCACGAAGATTTTCATTGGACCCGATGCACTAGGTATGACACCTAGATCGGATATGAACTCCTTCATCCGCACTCCTTCATTAGCTGCTTCCGCTGCTATGTACTCCGCTTCACATGTAGATCCCGCTATGACGCTTTGTTTAGAACTGCACCAACCGACAGCTCCTCCGCTTAGTGTAAATACGATCCGGTCTGCGATTTAGAATCGTCCGGATCGGTGTCAAAGCTTGCATCAACGTAACTGCCATTTATGAGCTCTTTGTCACCTCCATATACGAGAAACATATCCTTAGTCCTTTTCGTATTTCAGATGTTCTTGACCGCTGTCCAATGATCCACTCTGGATTACTTTGGTACCTCCTGCTAGGCTTATAGCAAGGCACACATCAGGTCTGTACACAGATTGCATACATGATAGAGCCTATGGCTGAAGCATAGGGAACATCTTTCATTTTCTCTCTATCTTCTGCATTGGTCGGGCATTGAGTCTTACTCAACTTCACACCTTGTAACACAGGCAGAACCCTTTCTTTGCTTGATCCATTTTGAACTTCTTCAAACTTTTGTCAAGGTATGTGCTTTGTGAAAGTCCAATTAAGCGCCTTGATCTATCTCTATAGATCTTAATGCCCAATATGTAAGCAGCTTCACCGAGGTCTTTCATTGAAAAACTCTTATTCAAGTATCCCTTTATGCTATCCAGAAATTCTATATCATTTCCGATTAGCAATATGTCATCTACATATAATATCAGAAATGCTACAGAGCTCCCACTCACTTTCTTGTAAATACAGGCTTCTCCAAAAGTCTCAGATAAACCCAAATGCTTTGATCACACTATCAAAGCGCTTATTCCAACTCGAGATGCTTGCACCAGTCCATAGATGGATCGCTGGAGCTTGCACACTTTGTTAGCTCCCTTTGGATCGATAAAACCTTCGGTTGCATCATATACAACTCTTCTTCCGTAAATCCATTCAGAATGCAGTTTTTACATCCATTTGCCAAATTTCATAATCATAAATGCGCAATTGCTAACATGATTCAGACAGACTTAAGCATCGCTACGGGTGAGAAGGTCTCATCGTAGTCAATCCCTTGAACTTGCCGAAAACCCTTTGCGACAAGTCGAGCTTTGTAGACAGTAATATTACCGTTAGCGTCAGTCTTCTTCTTGAAGATCCACTTGTTTTCTATTGCTTGCCTACCCTCGGGCAAGTCAACCAAAGTCCATACTTTGTTTTCATACATGGATCCCATCTCAGATTTCATGGCCTCTAAACATTTTGCGGAATCTGGGCTCACCATCACTTCTTCATAGTTCGTAGGTTCATCATGATCTAGTAGCATGATTTCCAGAACAGGATTACCGTACCACTCTGGTGCGGATCTTACTCTGGTTGATCTACGAGGTTACGTAGTAACTTGATCTGAAGTTTCATGATCAACATCATTAACTTCCTCACTACTTGGTGTAGGTGTCTCAGAAACCGGTTTCTGCGACAAACTACTTTCAAGTAAGGGAGAAGGTACTATTACCTCATCAAGTTCTACTTTCCTCCCACTCACTTCTTTCGAGAGAAACTCCTTCTCTAGAAAGGATCCATTCTTAGCAACGAATGTCTTGCCTTCGGATCTGTGATAGAAGGTGTACCCAACTGTCTCCTTTGGGTATCCTATGAAGACACATTTCTCCGATTTGGGTTCGAGCTTATCAGGTTGAAGCTTTTTCACATAAGCATCGCATCCCCAAACTTTAAGAAATGACAACTTTGGTTTCTTGCAAAACCACAGTTCATAAGGTGTCGTCTCAACGGATTTCGAGGTGTTCTATTCAGTGTGAATGCGGCCGTCTCTAGAGCATAACCCCAAAACGATAGCGGTAAATCTGTAAGAGACATCATAGATCGCACCATATCTAGTAAAGTGCGATTCTGACGCTCGGACACACCATTACGTTGTGGTGTTCCGGTGGCGTGAGTTGCTAAACTATTCCGCATTGTTTCAAATGTAGACCAAACTCGAACTCAAATATTCACCTCCACGATCAGATCGTAGAAATTTAATTTTCTTGTTACGATGATTTTCAACTTCACTCTGAAATTCTTTGAACTTTTCAAATGTTTCAGACTTATGTTTCATTAAGTAGATATACCCATATCTGCTTAAGTCATCTGTGAAGGTGAGAAAATAACGATATCCGCCACGAGCCTCAACATTCATTGGACCACATACATCTGTATGTATGATTTCCAACAAATCTGTTGCTCTCTCCATAGTACCGGAGAACGGTGTTCTAGTCATCTTGCCCATGAGGCATGGTTCGCAAGTGCCAAGTGATTCATAATCAAGTGACTCCAAAAGTCCATCAGTATGGAGTTTCTTCATGCGCTTTACACCGATATGACCTAAACGGCAGTGCCACAAATAAGTTGCACTATCATTATCAACTCTGTATCTTTTGGCTTCAACATTACGAATATGTGTATCACTACTATCGAGATTCATCAAAAATAGACCACTCCTCAAGGGTGCATGACCATAAAAGATATTACTCATATAAATAGAACAACCATTATTCTCTGATTTAAATGAATAACCGTCTCGCATTAAACAAGATCCAGATATAATGTTCATGCTCAACCCAGGCACCAAATAACAATTATTTAGGTCTAAAACTAATCCCGAAGGTAGATGTAGAGGTAGCGTGCCGACCGCGATCACATCGACTTTGGAACCATTTCCCACGCAAGCGTCGTCACCTCGCCCTTGCCGTTGTTAAGCTAATCAGTAGTCCCTGCTTGAGTTGCAAATATTAGCAATGTAACCAGATCAAATACCAGTGCTATGCGAGCTCTAGTAAGGTACACATCAATAACATGTATATCACATATACCTTTGTTCACCTTGCCATCCTTCTTATCCGCCAAATACTTGGGGCAGTTCCGCTTCGAGGACCGATCGCTTGCGAGAGAAGCACTCGGCCAGTGCTTAGGTCCGGACTTGGGTTTCTTCTCCGAGCAGCAACTTGCTTGCTGTTCTTCTTGAAGTTCCTTCTTCTTCCCTTTGCCTTTCTTCTTGAAACTAGTGGTCTTATTGACCATCAACACTTGATGCTCCTTCTTGATTTCTACCTCCGCAGCCTTTAGCATTGCGAAGAGCTCGGTATAGTCTTTACTAACCCTTGCATATTATAGTTCATCACGAAGCCTTTGTAGCTTGGTGGCGGTGATTGAAGAATTCTATCAATGACACAATCATCCGGAAGATTAACTCCCAATTGTGTCAAGTGATTGTAGTACCCGGACATTCGAGTATGTGCTCACTAATGTAACTATTCTCCTCCATCTTGCAGCTATAGAACTTATTGGAGACTTCATATCTCTCAATCCGGGCATTCTGTTGAATATTAACTTCAACTCTGGAACATCTCATATGCTCCATGACGCTCAAAACGTCGTTGAAGTCCCGGTTCTAAGCCATAAAGCATGGCACACTGAACTATAGAGTAGTCATCAGTTTTGCTCGCCAGACGCTCACAACATCCGGTGTTGCTCCAAAGAAGAGGCTCTGCACCTAGCGGTGCATCCAGGCGTAACTCTTACAGGCAGCAATGAGGATGATCCTCAAGTTACGGACCCAGTCCGTAATTGCTACCATCATCTTTCAACTTTGCTTTCTCAAGGAACGCATTAAAATTCAACGGAACAACAACACGAGCCATCTATCTACAATCAAACATAAACAAGCAAGATACTATCAGGTACTAAGTTCATGATAAATTTAAGTTCAATTAATCACATTACTTAAGAACTCCCACTTAGAAAGACATCTCTAGTCATCTAAGTGATCACGTGATCCAAATCAACTAAACCATAACCGATCATCACGTGAAATGGAGTAGTTTTCAATGGTGAACATCTTATGTTGATCATATCTACTATATGATTCACGCCGACCTTTCGGTCTCCGTGTTCCGAGGCCATATCTGCATATGCTAGGCTCGTCAAGTATAACCCGAGTATTCTGCGTGTGCAAAACTGGCTTGCACCCGTTGTAGATGGACGTAGAGCTTATCACACCCGATCATCACGTGGTGTCTGGGCACGACGAACTTTGGCAACGGTGCATACTGGGAGAACACTTCTTGATAATTTAGTGAGAGATCATCTTATAATGCTACCGTCAATCAAAGCAAGATAAGATGCATAAAGGATAAACATCACATGCAAATCAATATAAGTGATATGATATGGTCATCATCATCTTGTGCTTCGTGATCTTCATCTCCGTAGCACCACCATGATCACCATCGCCACCGGCGCGACACCTTGATCTCCATCGTAGCATCGTTGTCGCCTCGCCAATCTTATGCTTCTCGACTATCGCTACCGCTTAGTGATAAAGTAAAGCATTACGAGGCGATTGCATTGCATACAATAAAGCGACAACCATATGGCTCCAGCCATTGCCGATAACTTCGTTACAAAACATGATCATCTCATACAATAAAATATAGCATCACGCCTTGACCATATCACATCACAACATGCCCTGCAAAAACAAGTTAGACGTCCTCTACTTTGTTGTTGCAAATTTTACGTGGCTGCTACGGGCTTAAGCAAGAACCAGATCACCTCGCATCAAAACCACAACGATATTTCGTCAAATAGACTCCGTTTAACCTTCTCAAGGACCGGGCGTAGCCACACTCGGTTCAACTAAAGTGAGAGAGACAGCACCCACCAGTCACCTTTAAGCAACGAGTGCTCGTGGCGGTGAAACCAGTCTCGCGTAAGCGTCTGGCGTAATGTCGGTCAGGGCCGCTTCATCTCACAATACCGCTGAACCAAAGTATGACATGCTGGTAGGTAGTATGACTTGTATCACCCACAACTCACTTGTGTTCTACTCGTGCATAACATCAAACCATAAAAACCTAGGCTCGGATGCCATCATTGGGGAACGAGTAATTTCAAAAATTCCCTCGCACACGTAAGATCATGGTGATGCATAGCAACGAGAGGGAGAGTGTTGTCTACGCACCCTCGTAGACCCGGGCGAAGCGATCACAACGTAGAGGAAGTAGTCGACGCTTCTCCTCGCGATCCGACCGATCCCGGCGCCGTTACTCCGGCGCCCCGAGTTCTTGACACACGTACAGCTCGATGACGCCCCTCGTACTCGATCCAGCCGAGTGTCGAGGGAGAGTTTCACAAGACGACGGCGTGGTGACGATCTTGATGTTTCACCGCGCAAGGCTTCGCTTAAGCTTCGCGACGGTATGACCGAGGTGGAATATGGTGGAGGGGGGCATCACACACGGCTAAGGAACGATCTGTAGATCAAACTTGTGTGTCCTAGGGTGCCCCCCTGCCCCCGTATATAAAGGAGGGAGGGGGGAGGCCGGCCGGCCCCTATAGGCGCGCCAAGGAGGGGGGAGTCCACCTCCTAGTTGAGTAGGACTCCCTTCCTAGTCCAACTAGGAAGGAGAAGGGGAAGGAAAGAGAGGGAGAGGAGAGGGGAAGGGGGCCGCCCCCCCTCCTTGTCCTATTCGGACTCCCCTGGGGGGGGGGGCGCCACCTCCTGGTGCGGCCCCTTTCTCTCCCCTTGAAAGTGCAACTAATCCCCGGGTGGTTTTGGTAATTAATAACAACATATATATCATTGAACTAATCATTTCTTGAGAATATTTCAGAAAGTTCAGTGATATGGGTATGGCAATGACTGATGATGTGGACCCCTCAAAATGCTAAGGAAAACATTGGCAAAAGCTCAAGACTCCATTTTTGGTTTAGTGATCCAAGATCACATTGAGTCCTTAGGAAAGCCAATACTATTAAAAGGGGATGAGGTTATGATGATGATCTGGTTGCTCTAAAGTGCTTAGTGATTTATCTCTCAAACCATCAGCAATCTTTCATTCCAACATAAACCCATAAGTAATCTCGGTCCCACCGATGCTAAACTCAGTCACACCGAGATGAACCACCTCAGCCATATAGCCCAAACCCTAAGAATTTCGGATTTTCCGATTCCAAACTCGGTCATACCGAAATTGGTGTTGCCAAGCTTCTGTAACCTTCTGTACTCAAATCGGTGTCACCGAGATGAGAAAGTCGGTCCCACCGAGATTGGCAAACCCTAGACTTTGGAAGAATCGGACTAACCGAGATTGTATTTTCGGTCCCACTGAAAATCCCAACGCTCACAAGATTTGAACTTTCGGTCTCACCGAGTTGTCAACTTCGGTCCGACCGAGATTGGTCAAATGTGTGTAACGGTTGGATTTTGTGTGGAGGCTATAAATACCCTCCACCTCCTCTTCATTCGTGGAGAGAGCCATCGAAAGAACTACCACTCCTACCTTACATTTCGAGAAGAAAACTACCTACCCTTGTGTTGAGATCAAGTTGCTTCACTCCCACCATATGAAACTTGATTTCTAGCCTTCCCAAGTTGCTTTCCACTCAATCCTTTCTTCCACCACAGCAAAATCAGTGAGGAGAGTTGAGTGTTGGGGAGATTATCATTTGAAGCACAAGAGCAAGGAGTTCATCATCACCAACCCCATCTATTACCTTTTGGAGGGTGGTGCCTCCTAGATTGGTTAGGTGTCGCTTGGGAGCCTCCGTCATGATGTGGAGTTGAACCAAGGAGTTTGTAAGGGCAAGGAGACCGCCTACTTCGTGAAGATCTACCCCGAGTAAGGCTAGTCCTCCGTGGGCGTAAGCCATGATGGCATAGACAATGTTGCTTCTTCGTGGACCCTTCGTGGGTGGAGCCCTCCGTGGACTCTCGCAGCCGTTACCCTCCGTGGGTTGAAGTCTCCATCAACGTGGATTGACGATAGCACCACCTATCGGAACCACGAGAAAAATCTCCGTGTTCCAAATTGCGCTTGCTCTTCTCCACCTCTCATTTACTATACGTGCAATTTACTTTCCGCTGCCACAACTCTAGAATTGCATGTGTAGGGTGATACTTGACTTGGTTATCATTGTGAACTTGCTAAAATCTACTCCAACCAAAAGGCTAAACTTTTAAGTTGTCAAGTAGTCTAATCACCCCCTCTAGACATACTTCCGATCCTACAAGTGGTATCGAGCTTTGGTCTCCATTGGATTGGTTTCCATTGCATTGACTCCATAAGCTTGGTTTCACAACCTAGGAGAGTATGGCGTCTAGTGAGGGTAATTTCCGAGAGGTCCTTACTTTGATGGTTCAAACTTTGCTAGTTGGAAGCATAAAATGAAAATGCATATTCTTGGACATAACCCCGCCGATGGGGCATTATTTGTGTTGGCTTGCAAGGTGAGTTCTTCGAGGAAGGAAAAGTTCCAGATCGCGGGTTACTGCAGATGAGTTGCGGATGTTACGTAACAATGCTCAAGCTTGTGATATTCTCTTCAATGCTTTGTGTCCCGAGGAGTTCAACAAGATCAGCCGTCTTGAGAATGCAAAAGAGATTTGGGATACTTTGGTCGAAATGCACGAAGGTACCGAGTCCGTGAAGGAATCAAAGCTAGATGTTCTTCAAGGTCAGCTTGACAAGTTCAAGATGAAGGAAGGTGAAGGAGTCGCTGAAATGTACTCTAGGCTCGCTCTCATCACCAATGAGATGGCTGGCTTAGGAAGTGAAGAAATGACTGACCGATTCATCATCAAGAAGATTCTCAGAGCTTTGGATGGAAAGTATGACACCGTGTGCACTTTGATTCAAATGATGCCGAACTACAAAGATCTCAAGCCTACCGAAGTCATTGGAAGAATTGTTGCTCATGAGATGACACTTAAAGATAAGGAAGAGCTTCACAACAAGTCAAGTGGTGCTTACAAAGCTGCAGTTGAAGCTCCCACAACCTCAAGTGACAAGTTAGTTTCCAATGAAGAGATAAGCCTAATGGTGAAGAACTTCAACAAATTCTACAAGAGTAGAAGCAAGGAAAGAAGCTCAAAGTCTAGATCATATGATGAAAAGAGATCTTCTAGTCGTGATAGAAACTGCTACAATTGTGGAAGACCCGGACACTACTCAAATGAGTGTTCGACTCCCCACAAGAGAAGAGAAGAATCTCCAAGAAGAAGAAGCTCAAGAGAAGAGTCGCCTCGAAAAGAGAGAAGGAGTAGAGATGATCGTTATGAACGAAGATCCTCTCGGAGAAGCAAGGATTCGGAAAGGAAAGACAAGTCATCAAGGAGCTACACAAGAAGAAAACATCAAGCTCATGTTGGTGAATGGGTTTCCGCTCCGACTCAGACAATCACTCCAAAGAAGCTATCACTCCAACTCCGAATACAGATCAAGATGAAGGTGTTGCGGTCTTGCTCTCGTGTCCTCCAACTCCAACTCCTATGACATATTTGATTCACCAAATGAGGGAATTGGAAGATGCTTCATGGCAAAAGGCCCCAAGGTATCACACCCTGAGTTTATTGACTTTGATAGTGATGAGGATGACTTGCTTGGTGAAGATGAGCTTTACATGATAAATCTAGTGAGCTTAGCAATGATGAACATGCTAGTAGTCTTTATAGTCGAGAAGAGTCGAATGACAATGCTATGAAGGAGATTGAGCGACTAACTAAAGAACTAAACACTCTTAAGTTAGCTCATGAAACAACTCAAGAAGATCATAGAGAGCTTCTAAGATCTCATGAGAAGCTACGCTTCGAGAAGCTCAATCTAGAGCAAGAACATGAGTTTCTAAAAGCTATCAATGACGATCTTCGAAAGAAGAGTTCTTCATATCTTGCCAAACGACTTCTCTTGTCTAATTTCTTGCCACCTATCAAAACTAAGCATGACAAGCATAAGAAAATTCTTCATCTAGTAGTAACAATAATCATGCTAAATCAAATGTTGTTACTTCTAGTAATTCTCTTGATTCCACTAACAATGTTTCAAGCCAAGTTTCACTTGAGCAAGAAAATAGTCTTTTGAAAGGGATTATAGAGAAAGGTGTCTACAAGAGTCTTGCGGAAGCAAGAGCTTTGAGGAAATTGTTCGCAAGCAAGGAAGACACCGAAGAATCAAGGAATTGGTTTTGAGCGAAAGTTCAACGCCGAGGGTGTTGAATGGGAAGAAGGTCAATATCCCACTCCAATGTTTGTTTCTCAAAAGGAGAAGTATGATCCTACTTCTTCAAATGAGGAACAAGCTCAAGATGACCTTCCACCACAAGACCACAAGCTAAAAGGCAAGGACAAGCTTCAAGAGGAGATTGATGCATTTATTGAAGCACCCAAGGCCATGGTCAAGTGGGTTCCCAAGGCAACCTCAAGTTCTACTTCGACAAGCTCAACTACTACCCCAAGGATTCCCATCAAGATGATGTGGATCCCGAAGAAGAAGAACTAGAGAGTTCTTGAGGGTGACTCCGCCAATATACTTCACTCATATTCTTTTGGCAAGAACTTGTGCAATCAACTTCCACATCTTGTACTAGTTCATGGAGTCACAAACCCTCATGTTGGTAAGTCAAGGGACAAGGTAATCATTGCTTTCATGGACATCATCTATTGTGTACATCAATCTATGTCCATGGATATTTTTGTTTGTTCCTTGTGGGACTAACCCATGTAGGTATTGAAAGTGCCCGAATCCTAAGGATTACTCCCAACTCTTGGTGATCTTCATCAACATTGAGCAATCCACATCTTCAACATCTACATGAAGTCTTCAACGACAACCCAAGGTTAGTTTGACCCTTTAAAAGGGGTTCTCACATCAAGGGGGAGCTTTGTTCTAAAGAAATGAGTCAAAGCATCTTCTAATGATGTGAACACATCAATGATTTATTGAAAAGTGGTAACCCCACTTGTGCTTAAACGATGAGTATGACCTATGATCAAATGTTCTCATTTGACTCCTAAGTCAATATGCTCATATATAGATGACCTAGTCATCGCCAAATTGTGTGCTAGCTGTTAGTGTTTTGTTTGTGCATGTTTGACACATATTTCATTTGCTATCTTATTGTGTGAGCATGTTGGAAGCATGATTTTATCCATTCGAGGACATCCATTTGTTGCTTTGGTCTTATGGATTTTTCTTTCTGACCAAATGGATGGACAAGAATGCCTAAGTTCCTCCCCTAGCTATCTATGCTTTCTTGTCTCAAACTCTATTCATGCTTATGTCACAAACTTTGAACAAGACTTTTTCGGACAGACCGAGTGAGGAGCACTCGGAGCCACCGATCCATCAAAAGCCTAACTTCCAAAACCTTCTAAGTACTTTCGGTCAAACCGATATACTCAAATCGGACTGACCGAAATCACTTGGATTGATCTAGGTTTTCACCTCGGTGAAACCGAAGTTACAAATTCGGCGTGATCGAAGTGTGTAACTGCACGCAGTTAACCATCTCGGTCCCACCGAGTTTTCCAACTCGGTCCCACCGACAGCCGAAGGGTATATGTACCCGAGGGCAGCGCGCGTTGATTATTCCTTCAAAACGCCTCGCCCCCAAACCCTTCGCTGCCGTCGCCGTGGTCTCCGGATCGTCTCCGCCGTCGCTCAGCGCCTCGCCGCTGGTCTCCATCGCCAAGCGGACTTTCTCATCGCGCCGTTGCCGCCGTAGTGAAGCTCCACCGCATTGGGTGAGTTTCATCCCTCTCGTGCTCCAACCACTGATTCTTCGCACGATAGGTTTTGCCTAGTTTCTTGCCAAGATTGAAATCATTCTATCCAGCAGATTAGATCATAGAACAAAATTCGAGTGAAAATTTTAGGGTTAGGTTTCCGCCGAACACATCTCGGTGTGACCGATTCTACATTCTCGGACTGACCGATTTGGCCTCTGGTCATTGCACTGCACTTTTCGGTTAAACCGAGTTGTGCAAATCGGTAAGACCGAAGTGAGGATTTAGTGAAACCCTAGTGCTCTCGGCTAGACCGAAACCCATTTCGGTCCAACCGAAAGGGGTGTATGTGGTCTGTTTAGACACTTCGGATTCACCGAATTTATAGACTCGGTCAGACCGACATGTATTCTGTGAAAACCTAAGACTAAAGTTTAAACTCATTCTTTTTGCAAAACCCTCTGCAGTTTGTGATAACTCTTCTATTCTGCCTATACCTATTCTATTCACAGGTTGTCAGTCATGTCTGATGGAAGTGACAGTCAGAACAGGTTTGAATTGCCAGTTGAGATTCCTGAGGCAGCAACAAGTCCTGAAGAAAGCAGTTTTTCAGATGAGGGAGAGAGGAGCACTCCAAGTGGATTGCCTCCAGCTGCCACCAGGGCCAGGAAGAAGAGGAATTCTGATGAGGAGGATTCTGACTTTGTTGCAGATGAGGAGATATCTTCTAAGCCAAAAAGGCAAGTAGTTGCCAAGGGATATCAAGGGCAACAACAAAGAAAGGCACAAGCAAAGTGAAGAAATCCATCAAGGCAAAGAAGCTCAAGATGGAAGAAGAAACCTCCAAAGAAGATCAAGAAAACTTCCAAGAGGAAGAGGCTAGTTCATGAAGAAGTCGATGATGGTGATTCGATGAGGAAGCATCTCAGCCTCCTCGAAGCGAAGTTGATGGGAGATGCCATCGTAGGCAGGAGCACCCACAAAAGCTAAGCCATCAGCTCCAAGAAAGGCAGCCCAAGCCAAACCTGCTGCCAAGCCAAAGAAGACTGTGAGGAACATACCGCTTCAGAGAAGAAGAAGGACAATGTGCCACCGCAGAATCGATGATGAGGCTCATGTTTTCTCAAGCTCGCAGTAAACCGCCAGTTCATAATGATGCTCATCCTCGAGCTGAAAATATGAAGGAAAGGAAGGATAAAGGTCTCAGGCTATGGAGACAAGTTGATCCATATACCACCAGGAGAAGGACAGCAGTTGACCCAAGATTCCACACAAGAGAGCAACAAGACTTTTATGAGACAGTGCTTATGGACAAGAAGCCAATTGTTGCTGACACCAGATATGTAGACTGGGAGTACATCGATAGTGAAGAGCACAGAGACTATTTCCCACATGTGCATGAAAGCTTCACTGCTTGTGGGATTGCAGAGTTTGTTGGTCAAAAATTGACTGCTTGGAATGATGAGATGATCATGCAGTTCTATGCCACCGCACACTTCTATCCAGATGGCAGAATTGTATGGATGACAGAAGGACAGAGATTCCATTCAACAGTTGAAGAATGGAGAGCGTTTCTGAATGCACCAGTATCAAGGGATGATGATGTTGATGTCTATGGCATTCCAAAGAAAAATCACGAGTCTATGAAGAACATGTACAATGAGGTACCTGAGAAGGATGTAGAGACATGGAAGCTTGGATCAGTTTATTATCTTCAGGCAGGTCTCCCAACCACCAACACTATTCTGAGGCATACTTTGATGCCTAAGTCAGGAGACCACCGCATGATAAGAGGGTATTCTATCAACATGCTGCACATTCTAGATCAGAAGACACCTTTTAAGGTGATGGACCTGATAGTAGAGACTATCAAGAGGACAGCAGCAGCACTGTAAGAGGTCGTGTGGGTTTGCTCCGCATATTCAGATGCTCATTAATGCCAAGTTTGGCACGGACACCTACCGTTGGATAGACCCCACTTGCCACCGCAGCCCGAACACGAGGATAACGGGTTGTGATGACCGAGGATGCTCCCACATCCGTCAAGGACATGCTAAGTCTGAAGCTGCCAAACAAGCTAAAGCTGAGAAGGAAGCAAGAAGAAAGCCCAAGAGCGTTGGAGAACAACTTCTTGAAGCCACTCGGAGAATTGAGCTACGCTGGCCAGCATAGTGCGCCTCGGGAGAGCCTTGAGAGGATAGTTGAAGATAAGTTCCATGCTCGATGTCAAGTCGATCAAGTGCAGTGTCACCGCCAACAAGCTTGAGGCGTACATTGAGGAAGCTAAGAGGAGAAGGCAGAACTCATGAGAGAGATGGAAGGTGATATGGTTCAGATGACTATGAGCAGCCCGCTGCAGTGCCCACAAAGCCCAGATCACCGCTATTCCCGTGATGCACCCAGGGCTACTACATCAAGACCTCCTACAGCTCCGCTGGTTCAAAGACCAGCTCCAAGATCCACTCCTCCAACTCCACAGACTTCAGCAGAAGCTTTTGCAGATGCAGCTATCTCCACTCCATCGACGCAGATGTGAGCCGCCAGCAGAGTCCATAGCGACGATTAGCTCTATACCTTCGAACTTTTGGTAACTTGTTGCCAAAGGGGAGAAATTGTATAGATCATAGGGCTTCGAGAGAGAGTGCTCGCTTTTGCTCTTTCGCTTGCGGTTTTCCTTGAGATACTTTTGAGTTCTTTGAGACATGTCGTGTGTTTGATACTACGCTTGCTCGATCTTGATGAGTGCTTGATCATACTATGCTTAATGTGTGCTTATTGCTTATCATATTCCATTCATATCTTGTATGATCACTTACTCATGTCTTGGTGATTGGGTGCATGTTATTCATTCTTATCATTTTGTGCGCTCCACCAAGATGTATGTGACATGGAAGAGTGACCCATGATCCTAATCGATTGTGCATTTGCATTCAAACGCAAATCTTAAATAATGCACAAATTTAGGGGGAGCTCTTGCTTATCACATACTTCTCAAAGCGACGATGTTATTCATTGATTATATCATTTGTCGAAGCTTTGATCTATATGTTGTCATCAATTACCAAAAGGGGAGATTGAAAGTGCAACTAATCCCGGGTGGTTTTGGTAATTAATAACAACATATATATCATTGAACTAATCATTTCTTGAGAATATTTCAGAAAGTTCAAGGATATGGGTATGGCAATGACCGATGATGTGGACCCCTCAAAATGCTAAGGAAAACATTGGCAAAAGCTCAAGACTCCATTTTTGGTTTAGTGATCCAAGATCACATTGAGTCCTTAGGAAAGCCAATACTATTAAAAGGGATGAGGTTATGATGATGATCTGGTTGCTCTAAAGTGCTTAGTGATTTATCTCTCAAACCATCAGCAATCTTTCATTCCAACATAAACCCATAAGTAATCTCGGTCCCACCGATTCTAAACTCACCACACCGAGATGAACCACCTCACCATATAGCCCAAACCCTAAGAATTTCGGATTTTCCGATTCCAAACTCGGTCATACCGAAATTGGTGTTGCCAAGCTTCAGAACCTTCAGACTCAAATCGGTGTCACCGAGATGAGAAAGTCGGTCCCACCGAGATTGGCAAACCCTAGACTTTGGAAGAATCGGACTAACAGAGATTGTATTTTCGGTCCCACTGAAAATCCCAACGCTCACAAGATTTGAACTTTCGGTCTCACCGAGTTGTCAACTTCGGTCCGACCGAGATTGGTCAAATGTGTGTAACGGTTGGATTTTGTGTGGAGGCTATAAATACCCTCCACCTCCTCTTCATTCGTGGAGAGAGCCATCGAAAGAACTACCACTCCTACCTTACATTTCTGAGAAGAAAACTACCTACCCTTGTGTTGAGATCAAGTTGCTTCACTCCCACCATATGAAACTTGATTTCTAGCCTTCCCAAGTTGCTTTCCACTCAATCCTTTCTTCCACCACAGCAAAATCAGTGAGGAGAGTTGAGTGTTGGGGAGATTATCATTTGAAGCACAAGAGCAAGGAGTTCATCATCACCAACCCCATCTATTACCTTTTGGAGGGTGGTGCCTCCTAGATTGGTTAGGTGTCGCTTGGGAGCCTCCGTCATGATGTGGAGTTGAACCAAGGAGTTTGTAAGGGCAAGGAGATCGCCTACTTCGTGAAGATCTACCCCGAGTAAGGCTAGTCCTCCGTGGGCGTAAGCCATGATGGCATAGACAAGGTTGCTTCTTCGTGGACCCTTCGTGGGTGGAGCCTCCGTGGACTCTCGCAGCCGTTACCCTCCGTGGGTTGAAGTCTCCATCAACGTGGATTGACGATAGCACCACCTATCGGAACCACGAGAAAAATCTCCGTGTCTCCAAATTGCGTTTGCTCTTCTCCACCTCTCATTTACTATACGTGCAATTTACTTTCCGCTGCCACAACTCTAGAATTGCATGTGTAGGGTGATACTTGACTTGGTTATCATTGTGAACTTGCTAAAAATCTACTCCAACCAAAAGGCGAAACTTTTAAGTTGTCAAGTAGTCTAATCACCCCCCCTCTAGACATACTTCCGATCCTACACCCCTCTTGGCCCACTAAGGCCCATACTTCCTCGGGGGGTTCCGGTAACCCCTCCGGCACTCCGGTTTTCTCCGGAAACTTCCGGAACCTTTCCGGTGTCCGAATATAGCCGTCCAATATATCAATCTTTATGTCTCGACCATTCCGAGACTCCTCGTCATGTCCGTGATCACATCCGGGACTCCGAACTTCTTCGGTACATCAAAATACATAAACTCATAATAACTGTCATCGAAACCTTAAGCGTGCGGACCCTACGGTTCGAGAATAATGTAGACATGACCTAGAACTATTCTCGGTCAATAACCAATAGCGGGACCTGGATGCCCATATTGGTTCCTACATATTCTACTGAAGATCTTTGTCGGTCGATCCGCATAACAACATACGTTGTTCCTTTGTCATCGGTATGTTACTTGCCCGAGATTCGATCGTCGGTATCCAATACCTAGTTCAATCTCGTTACGCAAGTCTCCTTACTCGTTCCGTAATACATCATCTCACAGCTAACTCATTAGTTGTAATGCTTGCAAGGCTTCAGATGATGTATTACCGAGAGGGCCCAGAGATACCTCTCCGACAATCGGAGTGACAAAACCTAATCTCAAATACGCCAACCCAACATTTGCCTTTGGAGACACCTGTAGTACTCCTTTATAATCACCCGATTCGCCAGTGGCGCTTGGTAGCACCAAAAGTGTTCCTCCGTAAACGGAGTTGCATAATCTCATAGTTACAGGAACATGTATAAGTCATGGATAAAAGCAGTAGCAACATACTAAACGATCGTGTGCTAAGCTAATGGAATGGGTCATGTCAATCAGATCATTCTACTAATGATGTGACCTTGTTAATCAAATAACAACTCTTTGTTCATGGTCAGGAAACATAACCATCTTTGATTAACAAGCTAGTCTAGTAGAGGCATACTAGTGACATAATGTTTTGTCTATGCATTCACACATGTATCATGTTTCCGGTTAATACAATTCTAGCATGAATGATAAATATTTATCATGAAATAAGGAAATAAATAATAACTTTATTATTGCCTCTAGGGCATATTTCCTTCAAACATGCCCTACGAAAACAAGTTAGACGTCCTCTAGTTTGTTGTTGCAAGTTTTACGTGGCTGCTACGGGCTGAGCAAGAACCGTTCTTACCTACGCATCAAAACCACAACGATAGTTCGTCAAGTTAGTGCTGTTTTAACCTTCGCAAGGACCGGGCGTAGCCACACTCAGTTCAACTAAAGTTGGAGAAACAGACACCCGCTAGTCACTTGTGTGCAAAGCACGGCGGTAAAACCAGTCTGGCGTAAGCGTACACGTAATGTCGGTCCGGGCCACTTCATCCAACAACACCGCTGAACCAAAGTATGACATGCTGGTAAGTAGTATGACTTGTATCGCCCACAACTCACTTGTGTTCTACTCGTGCATATAACATCAACGCATAAAACCTAGGCTCGGATGCCACTGTTAGGGAACATAGTAATTTCAAAAAAATTCCTACGCACACGCAAGATCATGGTGATGGCATAGCAACGAGAGGGGAGAGTGATGTCCACGTACCCTCGTAGATCGTAAGCGGAAGAGTGATGACAACGCGGTTGATGTAGCCGTACGTCTTCACGATCCGACCGATCCAAGCACCGAACGTATGGCACCTCCGAGTTCAGCACACGTTCAGCTCGATGACGATCCCCGGGCTCCAATCCAGCAAAGCTTCGGGGATAAGTTCTGTCAGCACGATGGTGTGGTGACGATGATGATGTTCTACCGGTGCAGGGCTTTGCCTAAACTCCGCGACGATATGACCGAGGTGTAACATGGTGGAGGGGGGCACCGCACACGGCTAAGGAACGATCCGTAGATCAACTTGTGTGTCCTAGGGTGCCCCCCTTCCCCCGTATATAAAGGAGCAAGGGGGGAGGCCAGCCGGCCCTGGAGGGCACGCCAGGAGGAGGAGTCCTCCTCCTAGTAGGAGTAGGACTCCCCCTTTCCTACTCCTACTAGGAGGGGAAAGGAAGGGGGAGAGGGAGAAGGAAAGAGGGGGGGCGCCGCTCCCCTCCTAGTCCAATTCGGACCAGAGGGGGAGGGGGGGCGCGGCCCATGCTGGCCGCCCCTCTCTCTTCTCCACTGAGGCCCATAAGGCCCATTACTTCTCCCGGGGGGGTTCCGGTAACCCTCCGGCACTCCGGTTTTCTCCGAAAACGCCCGGAACACTTCCAGTGTCCGAATATAGTCGTCCAATATATCAATCTTTATGTCTCGACCATTTCGAGACTCCTCGTCATGTCCGTGATCACATCCGAGACTCCGAACAAACTTCGGTACATCAAAACTTATAAACTCGTAATAAAACTGTCATCGTAATGTTAAGCGTGCGGACCCTACGTGTTCGAGAACTATGTAGACATGACCTAGAACTATTCTAGGTCAATAACCAATAGAGGAACCTGGATGCCCATATTGGTTCCTACATATTCCACGAAGATCTTTATCGATCAAACCGCATGACAACATACGCTGTTCCCTTTGTCATCGGTATGTTACTTGCCGAGATTCGATCGTCGGTATCCAATACCTAGTTCAATCTCGTTACGGGCAAGTCTCTTTAATGCACCATTGTGTAACTAACTTAGTAGCTACATTGCTTGCAAGGCTTATAGTGATGTGCATTACCGAGAGGGCCCAGAGATACCTCTCCGACAATCGAAGTGACAAAACCTAATCTCGAAATACGCCAACCCAACATGTACCTTTGGAGACACCTATAGTACTCCTTTATAATCACCCGATTCGCTGTGACGCTTGGTAGCACCAAAGTGTTCCTCCGGTAAACGGGAGTTGCATAATCTCATAGTTACAGGAACATGTATAAGTCATGAAGAAAGCAATAGCAATATACTAAACGATCAAGTGCAAGGCTAATGGAATGGGTCATGTCAATCACATCATTCTCCTAATGATGTGATCCCGTTAATCAAATGACAACTCTTTTGTCCATGGCTAGGAAACTTAACCATCTTTGATTCACGAGCTAGTCAAGTAGAGGCATACTAGTGACACTATGTTTGTCTATGTATTCACACATGTATTATGTTTCCGGTTAATACAATTCTAACATGAATAATAAACATTTATCATGAAATAAGGAAATAAATAATAACTTTATTATTGCCTCTAGGGCATATTTCCTTCAGGATGCCATGTAGAAGGTGCTGACATTATCACAGAAGACAATGGTGGCAGTCGATAAGGGATGATGAAGCTCACCTTGAAGCTGGCTGATCCAGTAACACTCGGCTACCACATGAGCAACAACACGGTACTCTGCCTTTACACTGGAACGAGATACCATGGTCTGGCGTTTGAATGACCAAGAGACCAAAGTATAACCGAGATAGACACAATATCTAGAGGTCGAACGTCTGGTGTCAGGGCAGCGGCCCAGTCAGCGTCAAAGTAAGTTGTGGGAGAGGCCGATGATGAGCAGGAGATGCGTAAGCTAAGGTCAAGTGTGCCCCTGATATACCAGAGGATACGCTTGACCAGGTGCAGATGCGGCTTGCGAGGTTCATGCATATAGAGATAAGCCTGCTGAACAGCGTGCGTGATGTTGGGTCACGTGAGTGTCAAGTACTGTAGAGCTCTAGCATAGATGCGGTACTCGGTGGGATCAGTAAGGAGATACCCATCTTGCGTTGAGAGCTTGCATTTGGCATCAGTGGGAGTAGCCGACGGATTACAATCAACCATCCTGGCATGCTGGAGAAGATCTGTAACACCCACGATGCGGCTATATCTCCCACGTGTCGAAGCACGACTTAGAGGCATAACCGCATTGTGGTTTTGTCGCAAGAAGGGTCATCTTCACACAATCCCATGTAATGAACAAGACTGGGATAAAGAGTTGGCTTACAATCGCCACTTCACACAAGTACTTAAATAAATCATACATCATTCAGAGTACACACATAGTCCGACTACGGATGAAGCCAAAGAAAAGAAGATAACCCAACTGCTATAACCCCGATCGTCCCAACTGGGCTCCACTACTGATCAACATGAAACGAAACATAGCAACAATCAAGATCTTCGTTGAGCTCCCATCTGAGCTCGGTTGCAACACCTGCACTAGTATCATCGGCACCTGCAACTGTTGTGGTAGTATCTGGTGAGTCACGTGGACTCAGCAATCACAAAACCCGCGAGATCCAGACTATTTAAGCTTATAGGTAGGAAGTGGTAATGAGGTGGAGTTGCAGCAAGCACTAAGCAAATATGGTGGCTAATATACGCAAATAAGAGCGAGAAGAGAAGCAACGGAACGGTCAAGAAGCTAGAAGTGATCAAGAATTGATCCTGAAACTACTTACGCACAATCATAACACCAAGACCGTGTTCACTTCCCGGACTCCGCCGAAAAGAGACCATCACGGCTACACACGCGGTTGATGCATTTTAATTCGAATCTGGTGTCAAGTTCTCTACAACCGGATATTAACAAATTCCCATCTGCCACATAACAGCGGGCACGGCTCTCGAAAGTTTATACCCTGCAGGGGTGTCCCAACTTAGCCCATCACAAGCTCTCATGGTCAATGAAGGATATTCCTTCTCCCAGGAAGACCCGATCAGTCTCGGAATCCCGGTTTACAAGACATTTCGACAATGGTAAAACAAGACCAGCAAAGCCGCCTGATGTTCCGACAAATCCTGATAGGAGCTGCACATATCTCGTTCTCAGGGCACACCGGATGAACACTACGTACAACTAAAACCAACCCTCATGTTTCCCCAAGGTGGCGCTGCAAGTGGCTCTAGTTTGGACCAACACTCGGAGGAGCACTGGCCCGGGGGGTAAAATAAAGATGACCCTTGAGTCTGCAGAACCCAAGGGAAAAAGGCTTAGGTAGGCAAATGGTAAAACCAAGGTTGGGCCTTGCTGGAGGAGTTTTATTCAAAGCGAACTGTCAAGGGGGTCCCATAAATCACCCAACCGCGTAAGGAACGCAAAATCAAGGAACATAACACCGGTATGACGAAAACTAAGGCGGCAAGAGTGGAACAAACACCAGGCATAAGGCCGAGCCTTCCACCCTTTACCAAGTATATAGATGCATTAATTAAATAAGAGATATTGTGATATCCCAACATAGTCCTGTCCATCATGGAGCAATCTTCAACTTCACCTGCAACTAACAACGCTATAAGAGGGGCTGAGCAAAGCGGTAACATAGCCAAGCAATGGTTTGCGGAAGGGTGAAAAAGGTTAGAGGCTGACATGGCAATATGGGAGGCATGGTAAACAAGTGATAGGTAGCGCAGCATAGCGATAGAACGGAGCAACTAACAAGCAAAGATAGAAGTGATATCGAGGGTAATAGTCATCTTGCCTAAAATCCCGCAAGGAAGAAGAACGAGTCCATGAAGAAGACAAATGGACGTAGTCGAACGAATCCTCACAACTCTGGAACGAAACCGAAGCTAACGAGAGAAGCAAACCGGAAAGAAGCAAACAACATGGTAAACACACAAGCATAAACATGGTATGATGCACAATCAAGTATGATGCATGTCCGGATTAATGAAGCATGGCAAAGCATGGCAAAGTGCAACAAACAATACTACAAGTTAAGTGGAGCTCAATATGCAATGAGTTGCATATTGACAAAACACCAAATTGACATATTTAGTTTAATCTCATTTAAGCTACCAAACAATATTAAATGTTGTTAAACATGGCAAGAGGTGAAGCATAATTAAACTACCTATTTAGGCAAGTTTAAATGAGGCCGGAAACACAAACAACAATTCCGGAAAATCCTCATATCATTTAGCAATATAATGCAAACACAATTTTAAGCATTTAAATGTTGTTATCATGATGCGGATGACATAAGCAAGTTTTATGCAATTTTTATGAAAATGTTGACATGAGCATGTTATGAAGCATTTGGTCACCATGGCGGAACGAAAAGGGTGCCACGGTAACGAATCCAAAAATGATGTCACAACAACATTTCAGTTCCGGTAGCTCACGGCCATACCGGTGCAAAAGAAGTGGGCGTGAGCGTGTCATGCAAGGATGGTGGGGTGCTCCCGGATTCCGGGTTCCCATGGGACGATGGCATGGCAAACGAGGAATGTGCAAAGACCTCTCTCGGACACGGTGCAAACACGAGCATCTCATACAACACACATGCATTCGTACCCGGGCGGTCGTCTCGTCGTTATACCTTTGAACCGTGCATTTTGGGGCGGTTCAAAATCATCGAGGGAAGTAGTCGTACATGTTTTCGTAGTTGTACACACTCCGTAGATGTTCGGGTTCACGTCAAGGAACTTGACGTCCACGGGGTCTTCGAGGTCGATGGTAGTGGTACTTGGCGAAATGCACGTCGACGGTAGTCGTTCTTGGCAGGAAATAGTAGTTGTACACGGTTCGTAGATGTTCAGGTCGTCGGTAGAGGTACTTGGTGAAATCCACGGGTGTCAGTAGTTGTACACGGGTCTTCGGTGTCGAGGTACTTGGCGATTCTAGGATGTAGAGGTACACTTGTCGTAGACGTCCAGTGCATCCGTAGAGGTACTTGGCGCTCGGTGCGGTACTTGGCGATCCAAAAGAAATGCTCCTGTTCAAGGAGGTCTCGGTCTTGGCGATCTCATGGATGGCAGAGGCATGGTGTAGGGTCGACGGGAGCAGGAGGTGCACGGAGGCCTCGGTGTGCAGGGGGTCACTGCGCCTTGGCGCAGGCTGCAGCCCATGGCAAAGCAGAGAGGAGGCGCAAAGGGCGTAGTCAACACGGCTGGGACGAGCAGCGAGGTAGGAGAAGCGGGGCTTGGACGCCGGCAGCAGGGAAGCAACCACCATGGGGACGGGGAGGAGCTCGGCTCCCCTCGGGCGTTGCAGGCTGCTTGTGGAGGAGACGCGCGGGCGAGGGGATGGATGGCGCCGGTGGAGATGCAGGTGTGGAGCCACCAGAATTGGACAAGGAGGAGGCGACGACGGAGATGATGGGGAACGAGCGTCGGAAGAGCAGCGGCAGCAAGGCACCGTCTCCATGGGAGGTGTCGGGAAGAGCTCGATGCGGCAGCCTGGACCATGGGACGAGGTCTTCGGTTGCAGGGATGGGAGGAGCGGCGGTCTCAGGCGACGAGGAGGAGGCAGAGGGGACGGGACGAGGGCAGCAGGAGGGAGAGATGGCGGCGCTGCGAGGAGGAAGATTGGGAGAGGGGATCGGGCGTGAGGCGCGGGTGTGTGTGTGGGTGTGCGGCGCACGATGGGGAACGAGGGGAGGAAGAGAGGCTGCGAGGGAGATGTGGATCGAGCAGGGGAGAGGCTAGGGTTAGGTAGGGGTGCGAGCTGGGCTAATGGGCCAGGAGGACTGCGAGGAAGCAGGCTGGCCCGGCTGCTGGGCTCTCCTCTCTCTCGCTCGCTCAAAAGGAAAAAAACAAAACAGAGATAAGAAATAAAAGAAAGAGAGGGTTAGGGAAAGAATTTGGACCTGGGGATTATTTTACCGGACTCACAAAAATGTGCTTGTTCCGAGAAAATAGAAAAGGCCATGGTTGAAAGATGTAAATTCAAACTCATTTGAATTTCACTGAAAAGGGTTTGAACTAGGACTTGGTTTTTGAAGTGTCCAAAAATGTTGAGATTTTTGGTGGAGCTCCGGAAAATGATGAAAGAAATTGTGGGCAAGGTTGGAGACCAAGAATTGAGATAACAATGGCATGAGATATTTTGCAAGTGGGTTATGGTTAATTCCAAATAAATGGAATAATTTTATTATAGCTCCCTAATAATAGTAGGAGACTTTGAATATGTTTTAAAGTGAAATCACCATGTGAATATCCCTCGATTTAAATAGATCAACGATCTATGCAATTTTTTAGGTGAGTTTTAAAAAGGGGTTGCATGATGACATGATGCAATGCACATGATGCAAGGATGAATGCAACGAACAAAACAAATCACACGATGAATCTTGGAATAGCTGGAAGTCTTCTGGAGCGTCGGTCTCGGAGCGTTACAACACTCCACCACTACAAGAGGATGTTGGCCCGAGATCTAGGATGGCACCGGAGATTAACGGAAGAGGAAAAGAAGAGGTAAAACTAAGTTGCTTCTTCGACCAATGAGTGAAACCAAAGAACCTTGAGAGGTTGAAAAGTTGAAAGAAAGAACACAACGAAGTTGGACACACTTGAGAGCACTGCGGTAGAAAATAGAAACAACGACCACCATGTGAACCATGGAGGTTGCAAAGCTATGAATGGCGAGTACAATGGACAAGAAGGAATTGGTACCACTCTGGTTGAAACGAGATAAACAAGGAACAAGGAAGATCAAATACGGACAACACTCCGGTTGAAAAGAGATGCAAGTCTTGATAAGATGAAAAGAACTTGAAGAGATGACACAACACTCCGGTTAAATGGATAAGCACGAAAAGAACATGATCCTCGCAATTCGAGATGATGAGTGAAAAGAGCAACATCACAATGCCTCCGGAAGAAAGAATAGAAGATAGATCATTGGAATAACAGAATGGAGAAGGAAATGCCAATTTCTGCCACAAATAAGCTTGGAAAGCACCCTTCCAAGAAGGTTATAATGGAGCTGTTGGAAAACCAGCAACGAAATGAATAAGCTTGTAGTGGGCTTATGGAAAGCTTCTCAAAATAGAGGCGAAATTCTGCCACTACAGAAGCAAGTATATAATTGGTAACAACAAAGAGATGAAAAATTTCTTCCACCAAGATGATAGAGAGATAACTTGGATCATTGATAAGCACCACAATAGCAACATTCCTTAGGGAAGGCTTTAGGTGAAATATGACACAAGATAACTCCAACAATGAGGTTGATGGTTGAAAAGTTCTCTTGAACAAAGAGAAAATAATGGATTTAAATATGGCACTCTTGAAAACTTGTGAATCATGAAACGCGAAGGGAAATTGTCAAGAATGATATAACACCACCTCAAAAGCTAAGGTAGGAGAATTGCACTTTGGAATGCAAGATGAAGAATGCTTGAACCCCTCAAAACAAAACATGGTTGAGCACCATGTTTATTTTTAGAGTATAGCTTGGCGGGTCATAACTTCAAGAGAAACCTTGAAGAACAATTGAAGAATGAAAGGAATCCTTGACGAACCACCATGTAGCGCCTCCATGAAGAACTCCGGCAATAAAAGAATGATCAAATGAAAGGAAAGTTGAAAACACAAGCTGAAGCCTTGCATTGATTTAGATGGAGTTTCGTGATGAGATAATGCGGAAAACTTGGAACTCCAAAAAAGAAAAGATGAAACACATGAAACCGAGAATGTGATATGATGAACAAACTCCGGAAAGAAGAGATGAACAACTTAGAACTGAGAAATTGATACCATTACGAACTCCGGAAGAAGGAATTAATCACTTGGATGAAACAAGAACAAGAATTATGTTATGCGTATCCTTCACCAATTTAAATTGATGACAAACAACGGATTTGACATACTACTTATTCTCGTAGAAAGGATTGAAGAGAGATATAGCGTAAACTTGAGAAGGTATTGATGGAACCACCGGTGGACTTTGGAAAGAATGAATGAATTAATATGATAACGAAGGAAGTGAAATCTTGAAGGAACCACCATAAGAATTGAAAATGAGAGTAGCAAAGGCACAATTCACCGGGAAGAATTGGAAAACGAATGAAGATACTTGAGGGGATTTAGATACATGAGAACGAAGAGATCATGAACTGATTAGTGGGTATTTGAACAATTCACCAGTAAGATTTGGAGAACAAGAGCTGAAGGCTGAGAATGAAGAATTATGACATGATGGCCTTCGGAGGAAAGAAATGGAAACAACTCATGAAATGCTCCGAATGGGTGAAAAGAATTTTCACAATCGAAAACAATTATGAGAGGATGGCATCAAGCTTGAACCATTAATCTTGAAGAGAATGGAGCGAGATTTAAGAGAAATCCTTCTTCGATCTTCTGTGTTGAGAATGACAATGAGAAACACCACCATGAATTGTTGAGGCACTCCGGAATGACAATTAGAAAGGTTGAACCAACAATGAAAAGAATTTGAAAGATCTTGGAGAAAGACATTTGACTGATGATAATTCATTCTTACGTCAAACTTTGCAATGAATTTGAGAATAACTCCGGAAAGAATTAGAAGAGTCAGGTAAGATCCTGGAAAAGACCTGTGGGTTAGGGCCCACTCAAAAGAAACAACGTTGAAATGATTTTACAGAGAGATTGCACCGGTTGAATTAAATGGCTTGAATGAGATAACAATCTCCAAATAGCTTGAACGGATTAAGAATGGAAACATGAATCTTCTGAGATATCATCAACACTCCGGATATGAACTGGGAGAGGTGAATAAATAAGAGAGCCTTGGATAAGAAATTCACATGGGAAGATATGTGAAACAAAAGGAAGAGATATCATCAACACCGAAAGCTTGAGTTAAATCCACCGGCAAAGAATACGAGAATGAAGAATAATGAACTTGAAGCTCCGTTAGTATCTTCCTAAGAATCACCGGATAAGAACATTGACGAAAAAGAATGGAGAGACTTCACATGAATAAATGGATACTTGACTGAGAAACCTGAGTCCATGAAGAAAAGGGTGGGAGGGCAGGAAAACAAAGACAACTTGGGACGAATGAAACAAACACCGTTTAGAAAACTTAGAATTGAACTTGCAAATGTTGAGATGATCGGATCCACTTGAAGAGAAGCACACCGGTTGGAAAAGAATTAACATGACAACCTCAATGATCAAGAAGGATTAGAACTCCCATAGAAATATGAGAACACCATTTAGGGAAGGTATGGATCAACACTTGACTTCGAAGAACTCAAATACCACAAATAAAACAAAACAAAGGATTTGGCTTGCAGAATAAGCCGGAACAAATACACATGATAGAGATTTACCCAATCCCATATCAGGCATCTGTCGGAAAGATATTCTAGGAGCTACTTGAATACCCACCTATAAAACTCCCGAAACTTTCTGGTTATGCAATCTGGTGTTGGGGATACAGGGGAAGCAATATATATCTCACCCAAAACTAACAATACCTACATCCAAGCTGTATCCATCCGTCAACACATAACCAAGAAACCTTTGGAAATCGTGTACCTCAACCTTCAAAAAGCATCCGTTATACAATGTCACGCCCAATATGTGACCCTATCCAAAAGGAACTCGAAGGTCCCACCAAGGATAGACCCGCATATTGAGACGCTTTTGCAAGGTGGATATCATTACATCAACATTACATAATAGATGGGGATACATACAAAAGGCATACAATGCCACCCAAAAACAACAATACAACATACATAAGATCAACATCCGACTACGGATGGAACACAAACAGAAGCTCAAACGACATCCACCCTGCTAGCCCAGGCTGCCGACCTAGAACCTATCCCTTGATCGAAGAAGAAGCAGAAGAAGAACTCAACGCAAGCAAGCATCGCTCTCGCGTCATGATCATCGAAAAACCTGTACCTGCAACTGTTGTTGTAGTAATCTGTGAGCCACGAGGACTCAGCAATCCCATTACCATGGGTATCAAGACTAGCAAAGCTTAATGGGAAAGGAAGGGTACAGTGGTGAGGTTGCAGCAGCGACTAAGCAGGATATGGTGGCTAACATACGCAAATGAGAGCGAGAAGAGAAACAAAGGAACGATCATGAAGCTAGCAATGATCAAGAGGTGATCCTGAACTCCTACTTACGTCAAACATAACACAGAAACCGTGTTCACTTCCCGGACTCCGCCGAGAAGAGACCATCACGGCTACACACGCGGTTGATGCGTTTTAATTCGGATCTAGTGTCAAGTTATCTACAACCGGACATTAACAAATTCCCATCTACCACATAACTGCGGGCACGGCTCTCGAAAGTTTATACCCTGCAGGGGTGTCCCAACTTAGCCCATGATAAGCTCTCGCGATCAACGAAGGATATACCTTCTCCCAGGAAGACCCGACCAGTCTCGGAATCCCGGTTTACAAGACATTTTGACAATGGTAAAACAAGACCAGTAAAGCCACCCGATGTGCCGACTATCCCGATAGGAGCTGCACATATCTCGTTCTCAGGGCAACACCGGATAGGTCAGCCTACGAGTAAAACCAGCCCTCGAGTTGCCCCGAGGTGGCCCATGATCTGCCGATTCTGACCAAAGACTTAGAGAAGCACTGGCCCGGGGGGGCTAAAATAAAGATGACCCTTTGGTTGGCCGACCCAAGGGAAGGGTATAGGTGGTGGTGAGGCAAATGGTAAAACCAAGGTTGGGCCTTGCTGGACAAATTTTATTCAAAGCGAACTGTCAAGGGGGTCCCATAAATCACCCGACCGCGTTAGGAACGCAAAATCCGGGAACATAACACCGGTATGACGGAAACTAGGGCGGCAAGAGTGGAACAAAACACCAGGCATAAGGCTGGGCCTTCCACCCTTTACCAAGTATATAGATGCAATTAATAATATAAGAGATATTGTGATATCCCAACATAACCCTGTCCACCATGGAGCAATCTTCAACTTCACCTACAACTAGCAACACTATAAGAGGGGTTGAGCAAAGCGGTAACATAGCCAAACAACGGTTTGCTAGGAGGGGTGACAAGGTTAGAGGCTGACATGGCAATTTGGGAGGCTTGAGGAACAAGTGATAGGTAGCGCAGCATAGCAATAGAACGAAGCAACTAGCATAGCAATGATAGTAGTGAGATCTAGGGTGACGGTCATCTTGCCTGAAATCCCGCTAGGAAGAAGAACGAGTCCATGAAGAAGACGAACGGACGTAGTCGACGAATCCTCACAATCGCAACATTACCGGAACTAAGAAGCAACACCGAAAGAAACAAACAACATGGTAAATGCACAAGCATAAACATGGCATGATGCACAAACAAGTATGATGCATGTCCGGTTTAATGAGGCATGGCATGGCAAAGTGCAACAAACAATACTACAAGTTAAGTGGAGCTCAATATGCAACGAGTTGCATATTGACGAGACACCACATCAGTTATTTAGTTCTCTCTCGGTTATGCTACTCATCAATATTAAATGTTGCTAAACATGGCAAGGGGTGAAGCATAATAAAACTACCTATCTAGGCAATTTAAATGAGGCCGGAAACATCAAACAACAATTCCGGAATATCCCCATATGCATATTTTGAATTAGCTACTGTTCTGCCCTAAAACATATTTTAAAGTTGTTAAACAGGAAAATAAAGTTCACCATGTTAAACTAGGCATTTTTCCACCCCATTTACATGTAAAGTTTATTAAATTCCGAGTTACTGTTATTTAGTTATGAAATAAATCATTTTAACATGGAATTTGAGCAAAATTAAGCAAACAACATGTTAAACATATTTAACATGGATGAAAGCAGCAGATTATGAAAGTGCATGAAAAACTGAGCAAGTTACATATATGACATGTTTAAATCCGATGCACGGTTATTTAGTTGTGAGTAATTTAAAATCATGGCATTTTCTGTAATTATTAAAGCACTGGTTTAAATCGCAAAATCGTCCAGGGAAAAAAACATGAGATGGGCCGAATCTGATAGCCCAACGGAGGGGAAACGAGGCGCTGGGGGTTTTCTCACCATGGGCTTGGCACATCTGCAGAGGAGGCCAACTTGGGACGCTGGGCCTCGCGCGACGGAGGGGAGCAGCTGGGTCTGGGCGCGGTCAACGCAAGCAGGCGACGCGCGGTCGTGGCTCGAGGCGGGGTGTCGACCTCCTGCTCAAAGCGGAAGCACAAGCAGAGGAGGAGGCGGCCGGACTTGGCGCGGCGGCTCGACGCAGGGGACTTGGCGCGGCGATGGGGATCCGGCGGACCAGTCGAGGACGTGGCCGGAGGCGGGCGGGGAGCTGAGGCCATGGCGGCGGCATCCTGGTTTAGAGAGAGAGATGTGAGAGAAGGGAGCAGAAGGGAGAGATGGAGGGCAGGGGCACCACAACCTGGTGGTGCTCGCTGGAAGAGATGCAGATGACGGGGACGCCGGGGATCCGGTTCAGGGCGGCGGGGTCCCGTTCCTCGCCGGATCGAAGCGGATGCAGCGGGGAGACGTGAGGTGAGGCCGCGGCCTTGGCGCAGAGGAGGCACGTGGCTGTATCTGCAGGGAATCGGCAGGTCGATAAGGAGGAGCGAGATGGCAACTCCATCTGCTCGCGGACGAGCTCCGGCTCGGGATGCTCCTGCGAGGCCGCAACGTCGGGGAAGAGGAGACGGGACGGCCTGGTTGCTGCTGCTGCTTGCCGGCGGCATGCTGGAGAGGAGCTCCGGCGAGGTGGTGCAGGGGATCGGGGCGCAGGGAGGGAGCGGCTTGGTGGTGGAACTGCTGGTCTCAGGCGCGGTCGAGGTGGCTGGGGATCGAACAGGGAGGGAGGAGCTGGAGAGCGATGGTTGGCTGGTGGCTGAAATCGAGGAGAAGGGGATCCCGAGGAGGATGCGGGAGAGTGGTGGCACTGCGATGGGACGGATAGGACAGCTCCCCTAGGTTTTAGGGTTATATAGCAACTGGATTTGTTTTGGTAGGGGTATTTGGTCCCTCCGATTAAATCAGACGTTTTCGGATAAATAGGCTAAGGAGACCAAACAAAGAAAACGGAGATATTTTATACATGTTTAGGGATGATCCGGATCCATCGGTAACGACAGACCGGTTCGGGTTCGGGTAAGTTTCGGACACACACACGAGGGGTCTGAGAGAGGTCGACGAAGACAAGGGTCTGACAAAATGACAATGGAGGCAAAGAGAGAAAGAGCAACTGTGAATGGCTATGAGGTTTTTTGCAAACATGCGGATGCAATGCGGATGATGCGATGATGAAATGTGTGCCATGAACACAATGCAAAACAAAAGACAAAACCCAACCACGGAGGAAATAACATAGCACATAGCCGGAAAAGCCAAGAGTTGGAGTTACGAATATGGAAAGTTGTATCCGGGGCGTTACATACAAGCTATGGCAATACTCCCGAACTCCCCAGTACTGGGTGGCGTCGAGGTTATCTCACCAACAACTGCATAAAAGAGATTTTCGATGTCGGCAAAACTCAGGTATTCCAGAACTGCAACGATAAAATTATGACGACAACACCTCGGAGCTCAACTCCCCGGGACACTGCCACAACCCCTAAATGTCAGGAGGCACCAAGAACAATGTTCTCATCATAAGAATATCGGAACGATCCCAAGATACCCGCGTGATCCTAAAAAAAATTTAGTGAAATTTGAGGCGAGGAAAGACAAAACATCTACATTAGGAGGCCTCACCAGAGCGACAAAGGTACTGAGGAGTAAAAAGAATCCTACTCTCCAATATATATAATCCAAGGACTCAAAATATTTTTGTTCTAGACTCAACAACGCAGGCGATTCGATCAAGCAGGGGGCTCCTAAGTCGGGGATGGCTCTGATACCAACTTGTAACACCTACTTAGGGAGTCCCGGACTAGGGGGTGTCCGGATAGTCGAACTATCATCATCGGCCGGACTCCAAGCCTATGAAGATACAAGATTGAAGACTTCATCCCATGTCCGGATGGGACTTTCCTTGGCGTGGAAGGCAAGCTTGGCGATACGGATATGTAGATCTCCTACCATTGTAACCGACTCTGTGTAACCCTAGCCCTCTCCGGTGTCTATACAAACCGGAGGGTTTTAGTCCATAGGACAGAATAACAATCATACCATAGGCTAGCTTCTAGGGTTTAGCCTCCTTGATCTCGTGGTAGATCCACTCTTGTACTACCCATATCATCAATATCAATCAAGCAGGAGTAGGGTTTTACCTCCATCGAGAGGGCCCGAACCTGGGTAAAAACATCGTGTCCCTCGTCTCCAGTTACCATCCGCCTAGACGCACAGTTCGGGACCCCCTACCCGAGATCCGCCATTTTTGACACCGATATTGGTGCTTTCATTGAGAGTTCCTCTGTGTCGTCACCGATAGGCTCGATGGCTCCTTCGATCATCAACAACAACGACGCAGTCCAGGGTGAGACTTTTCTCCCCGGACAGATCGTCGTATTCAGCGGCTTTGCACTACAGGCCAATTCGCTTGGCCATCTGGAGCAGATCGAAAGCTACGCCCCTGGCCGTCAGGTCAGATTTGGAACTCTAAACTTCATGGCTGACATCCGCGGAGACTTGATCTTCGATGGATTCGTGCCACAGCCGAGCGCGCCGCATTGTCACGATGGGCATGATTTAGCTCTGCTGCTAGACAGTGCCCTGGAGGCCGCACACGAGTCCGCTCCGACCTTCAATTTGGAGCCGGATGCGCAGATCGAGGACGGGTGGCTAGACACCGCCTCGGGGGCTGCAACCTCTACGACGATGAAGCCGAATACTGACCTTGTCCCTTGTGAAGCTCGTGACTCCGAGGTGCCAGACTCCTCGCTGGACTCTGAACCTCCCGCGCCCCCTCCAATCGAATTCGATTGGGCGCCGATCATGGAGTTTACCGCTGCGGACATCTTTCAACACTCACCTTTCAGCGACATCCTGAATTCACTAAAGTATCTCTCGTTATCAAGAGAGCCCTGGCCGAAATGCGGTTAGGACGGTTGGCATGCGGACAACGAAGAATTTCAAATCCCATCCACCACCCACTTAGTAGCCACTATCGACGATCTAACCGACATGCTAGACTTCGATTCCGAAGACATCGACGGTATGGACGACGATGCCGGAGACGACCAAGAACCAGCGCCTACTGGGCACTGGAAAGCCACCTCGTCATATGACATATACATGGTGGATATCCCAAAGGATGGGAATGGCGAGGGAACAGCAGGGGAAGACCCCTCCAAGAAACAGCCTAAGCACCGGCGTCAGCGGCGCCGCTCTAAATCCCGCCACCGCAAGAATGGAGATTCCGGCACCGGAGATAATAACACCCAGATAAAGGTCAAGACAACCCCTCTAGCAAGATTCAGCACAGGAGGACGGAGAAGCCAGCCCTCATGAGAGAGCGGCAGATGAAGAGGTAGAGGATGATAATTACATGCCTCCCTCTGGAGACGAGGCAAGCCTCGACGACGATGAATTCGTCGTGCCTGAGGATCCCATCGAACAAGAGTGTTTTAAATGCAGGCTTATGGCCATGGCAAACAGCCTTAACAAAAAGCAGCAACAGCTTAGAGCTGATCAAGATCTGCTAGCCGACAGATGGACTGAAGTCCTTGTGGCCGAAGAGCATGAACCCGAACGCCCCTCCAAAAGCTACCCCAAATGCAAGCTGCTCCCCCGATTAGAGGAGGAGGCATATAAACCTGCATCACCAGCGCACAATACGGCTGACCGACCACCTCGTGGCCGCGACATAGAGGCCTCTAGGACCTCCACTAGAACCGTACCCCGGCATCGCTCGAAAAGCACAAAGCCACAGGGGAACGCTCCGGACTTGTGAGATATATTGGAGGATAAGGCAAGACAATCAAGATCGATCTACGGATCGTGTGGGCGCCCCATGATACGCGACGACATCCGTCGCACCGGACACAGCAAGTCCGGCCGGGCCGAACATAGTAGACAAAGCTCGTTTGAGCTACGTCGTGATATAGCCCAATACAGAGGTGCCGCACACCCACTATGCTTCACAGATGAAGTAATGGATCATCAAATCCCCGAAGGGTTTAAACCCATGAATATTGAATCCTATGATGGCACAACAGACCCCGCGGTTTGGATCAAAGACTATCTCTTTCATATCCACATGCCCGCGGTGATGATCTTCACGCCATCAAATACCTCCCACTCAAGCTTAGAGGACCAGCTCGGCATTGGCTTAACAGCTTGCCAGCAGAATCAATTGGGTGTTGGGAGGACCTGGAAGCCCCATTACTTGATAACTTCCAGGGCACATATGTGCGACCACCAGACGCTGACGACCTAAGCCATATAATTCAGCAGCCAGACGAATCGGCCAGACAATTCTGGACACGGTTCTTAACTAAGAAAAATCAAATTGTCGACCGTCTGGATGCGGAGGCCCTCGCGGCCTTCAAACATAACATTCGCGACGAGTGGCTTGCCCGGCACCTGGGACAGGAAAAGCCGAAATCCATGGCAGCCCTCACATCACTCATGACCCGCTTCTGCGCGGGAGAGGACAGCTGGCTAGCCCGCAGCAACAACCTCAACAAAAATTCTCGCAGTCCGGATACCAAGGACCGCAACGGCAGGTCGCGTCGCAACAAGCACAAACACCGAATTAACGGCGACAATATTGAGGATACGATTGTCAATGCCGGATTCAGAGGCTCCAAACCCGGTTAGCGGAAAAAGCCATTCAAAAGAACCACTCCGGGTCTGTGCAATTTGGACCGAATACTCGACCACTCGTGCCAGATACACGGCACCCCCGAAAAGCCAGCCAATCACACCAACAGGGATTGTTGGGTATTCAAGCAGGCAGGCAAGCTAATTGCCGAAAACAATGACAAGGGGCTGCATAGTGATGACGAGGAAGAGACCCGACCGCCAAACAATAGAGGACAGAAGGGTTCGCCCCACAAGTGCGGACGGTGAACATGATATACGCAACCCACATGCCCAAGAGGGAGCGGAAGTGCACTCGTGGGGCGATATCTGTGATGGAGCCGTCGCCCGAAGTTCAACCCATGGTCCTCCTGCCCGATCACTTTTGATCGAAGGACCACCCACCAAAGATCCGCCACGGCGGATTCTCCGCATTGGTTTTAGACCCAATCGTCGATGGATTTCACCTCACCAGAGTCCTGATGGACGGCGGTAGTAGCCTGAACCTGCTTTATCAGGATACAGTGTGCAAGATGGGCATAGACCCCTCAAGGTTTAAACCCACAAAGACGACCTTCAAAGGCATCATACCAGGTGTAGAGGCCAATTATGCGAGCTCGCCACACTAGAAGTGGTCTTCGGATCCCCGGATAACTTCCGAAGCGAGGAGTTAATCTTCGACATAGTTCCGTTCCGCAGCGGCTATCATGCTCTGCTCGGACGGACCGCGTTTGCGAAGTTCAACGTGGTGCCGCACTACACATACCTCAAGCTCAAGATGTCAGGCCCTCGAGGAGTCATCACGGTCAACGGAAACACTGAACGCTCTCTCCGAACGGAGGAACATACAGCGGCTCTCGCGGCAGAAGTATAGTGCAGCCTCTTAAGGCAATTCTCGAGTCCGGCCGTAAAGCGACCCGACAAGGCTAAACACGCCCGGAGTAACCTACAACAAGACCACCTGGCACGTTCCGAGCACGTGTAGCAATGCGGCCCCAACCCCAGCCCTTGCAAAATTGCAAGACTGGTCCTTCGCGTACATCATTACGCTCTGGAGATACCTTGGGCATAGGGGGAGGGGCAGGACCACGACAGGCCCAGAATGCGGCTTAACCACACCAGGGGCTCCCAAGTGTGTCATCCTTTTTTTCCTTTTCTTTTTTTTTCTTATCCATAGGACTCCGTTCACCAGAGGCCCTGTCCGGCAGTAGACCTGCCGAACTCACGATGCAACAGCCAGGGAAGGAGAAAGGCTACGATGAGTGTCCTGGTGGTCTCCATTACAAGCATTAAATCTGTCTTATACACCATTCCGCAGCCTACCCCTGGAGGGGGACATGTTTAATAGTCTCATCCCTTGCTTACTGCACTATTTGTATCGTTCTGCATTCACGGCAGTACTTCTTGAATAAACAATGCAGCGCTTTTTTGCTTATAATTGCATTCCTTTCTTATACATATGTTCATTTATGACATGTTGCATCCGTACACTTTGGTACGGCCAAATACACCAGGGGCTTAAGTTCCCCACATTATGGTGTGATAAGTCCAAATACTTTCACAAGTGTGGCACCCCGAACTTATAGCATTATATGCATCGGCTCCGAATCATGTCTTGGGTCAATAGTTGGGTTTGCCCGGCTCCCATGTTTTGGTACCTTACGTTCTGTTGTATCGGCTAAGGTAGCGCTGGGAGAACCACTACGATTGCGCCCTAGTTGAGCTGGGCGAGCGCCTTAGTGGAGAAAGCTAAAACTGACCGTCATGATGAGGCCAGAGCCGGTCGCTGTTCGAAGAGGTTTTTTCGAGTCCCTAAAGACTTATGCCGCTTAGAGCGAGGAACCGGCTTTGTCCGGCCTAGGCGTGGATAGCACCCTGAATTCGGCCTTCCGAACACTAGGGGCTTCGCTGAAATTTAAAATTATAGAATTCTATGGCTAAGTGAGAGTGTTCAAGCATTATAAGTCCGGTTGCCTCGTTCGTTGTGTTGAGCGCCTCCCTAGATGGACCCAAAAATGGGAACAAGAGTGCTCAAATTTATCCCGAACACCCTAGCACTCGTGGCATGGGGGCTGAAGCCGACGACTTGCCATCACTCAGATTTGATAAACGGCCGCACAAAAGGTAATATTTTAAATTAACAAGCGTTGCTTAGCGCACATGAACAAAGTTTTCAGAGCACAGGATAACCAAATGCAAGTCTACTCAAATATTAGATCTTTGGAGCACTCACCCGCAATAATGCGGGCACCCTTCAGGACACCCTTATAATACATCTCGGGCGTGCGATACTCCTTGCCCGGCGGTGGCGCATCCGTCACAAGCTTCTCAGTGTCCATCGTGCCCCAGTGCACCTTAGCACGGGCAAGGGCCCGACGGGCACCTTCAATGCAAGCGGAGTGCTTGATGACTTCAACCCATGGACAAGCATCCACCAGCCGCCGCACCAGGCCGAAGTAGCTCCAAGGCATGGCCTCCTTGGGCCACAGACGAACTATGAGGCCCTTCATGGCCTGTTCGGCCACCTTGTGGAGCTCGACCAGCTGCTTCAGCTTGTCACTAAGGGGCACCGGATGTACAGCCTCAGCATACTGAGACCAGAAGACATTCTCCGTCGAGATCCCCTCCTCGGCCCTGTAGAAAGCGGCAGCATCGGACCTGCTGCAGGGCAGATCTGCGAACGCTCCTGGAGAGCTCCGAATTCGGGTAAGTAATAGGTAATTCATTCACATGCTTGCTTTGCATGAAAACTACCTTACCCGCCGCTATTTTCTTCAACGCCTCGATTTCCTGGAGGGCCTTGTGGGCTTCGGCCTTAGCGGCTTTGGGACTCTCAAGAGCCGATGCATGCTCGGACTCTCGAGTCTTCGAGTCGCGCTCCAAACTCTCATGTTTTTCCACGAGAGCCTGGAGCTCTTGCTATACCTCCGCCACCCACGCCTCCTGTTTCTCTCCCCCAGCACGCTCCACGGCCGCATTATGTTCGGCCGCGGACACCGCCTCCTTCAGGGTCGCCACCTCGTTCGTGGCCCCTGGAGTACCCATGTTATTCTTGTCATTCCTCTTGCAACCAAATCCTTTTCTGTAAGGTACAACTTTAATAAGGTGTTACTCATCTTCCTTGTCCTCGAGCTGCTCCTTGGCACGGCCGAGCTCGCTCTCGGACCGCTCGAGGCTCTGCTTCAAAGCATTGACCTCCGCAGTCAGTGCGGCAGAGGTCAGCAGCGCAGCCTGCAATCCCATATTGACATATTATTATTTTTTAAGACTCTTGCGTATATCTTTTTAGATCCTTAGTCCGTCTTTTCTTTCCGAACACCGAACCGAGCATCAGGGGCTACTGTCTATGCGGTACTATTTTACATATATTAAAATCCTTACCTCAAAGCCTGTTAGAAGGCTGCTGCAGGCCTCGGTCAGCCCGCTTTTGGCGAGCTGAACCTTCTGATTCACCGCACTCATGACAGTACAGTGTTCCTCTTCGATGGAAGCGCCGTTGAGCTCCTCCAGCAAGTTATCCGGCGCCCCCGGTTGGACAGAGGCCGCTGGCGTCACAGTCTTTCCCTTATGAAGGGGCCGCCCGCCGGACTCCGGAACCACTGCAGGTTCCGGTGCGGAGTCCGGTACAAAGTCCGAGAGGTTGCCCTGTGGCACCTCTAGGGCGTCCTCCTCCGGGTGGGTCCCTCTCTGGGATTCCACCTCGGCGTCGGCGGCGTCACGGGGGGTGGAGGCGGTCGGAAGTGAAGTACTATCCACATCCAACGTACCCAAGGACCCGCTCGACGAAGCGGAAAGATCGTCCTTGGGCGGACTGCAGGGTTGTATGCGGCATTAGAAAGACACCGTATGGCGAAAAGAAAAATCATGAAGTTATTCGGGAGTCCGGTTACTTACGATCTTGCCAGGGGCTTGGCCCTTGAGGGCCACTCCTCGTCGCCGTCGCCGACGTTGGCGGAATAGTCCGGGGGAAGGGTCCTTCCCTTCTTGGACCCTTCGGCCTCCCTCGTTGGGGAGGCCTTCCTCTTCTTCTCTCCCCCCGCTGGGGGAGAGGCCTCTTTCTTCTCCTCCTCATCCTCGTGGGAGGAGTCCGCCTCGGAGTCATCGGACGATGAGTCCGATTCCACCTGATGCCGGAAACTCCTTCGGGTTCCCGTGGCCTTCTTCTTGGCCTTATTCTCTGGCACTACGTAAAGTGCCGGGACCAGCAGCCCTGTCAAACGGGCATCCGCTGGGTCTTCTAGAAGGGGGACCGGACAGTTAACCTGTCCGGACATCGTCTGCCAGGCCTGTTAAAGGTATTGGGAGTTTAGATCCCGCATAAAGTCAAGACATGAAAAGCAAGTGTCCCATAAAGGATAACATGGCTTACTTCGCCAGCCGGACGCTGCGAGCTGAATCCGCGATCTTCGGTAGCGGATGCGGGAGCTTCGGCGCCCTTGAACAACACCCTCCATGCATCTTCGTACGTAGTGTCAAAGAGCCCGCTCAAGGTCCGGTGCTGTGCTGGATCAAACTCCCACAAATTGAAGTCCCGTTGTTGGCAGGGGAGAATCCCGCGGACGAGCATGACCTGGATCACATTGACAAGCTTGAGGTTCTTGTTCACCAGGGTTTGGAGACAGGACTTGAGTCCGGTCAGCTCTTCCGAACTACCCCACAGCAGGCCCTTCTCCTTCCAGGAAGTGAGCCGCATGGGGACGCCAGATCTGATTTCGGGGACCGCTGCCCATTTAGGGTCACGCGACTCGGTGATGTAGAACCACCTCGATTGCCACCCTTTGATGGTTTCCACGAAGGAGCCCTCGAGCCAAGTGACGTTGGGCATCTTGCCCACCATGGCACCTCCGCACTCCGCTTGGATGCCCTTCACAATCTTTGGCTTGATGTTGAAGGTCTAGATCCACAAGCCGAAGTGGGGCTGGATGCAGAGGAAGGCCTCGCACACGACGATAAACGCTGAGATGTTGAGGATGAAATTCGGGGCCAGATCGTGGAAATCCAGGCCGTAGTAGAACATGAGCCCCCGGACAAAGGGGTGGAGTGGGAAGCCCAGTCCACGGAGGAAATGGGAAAGGAATACCACCCTCTCATGGGGCCCTGGGGTGGGGATGAGCTGCCCCTCATCAGGGAGCCGGTGCGCGATGTCGCTGGACAAATATCCGGCGCTGCACAGCTTCTTGATGTGCCCCTCCGTAACGGAGGAGGCCATCCACTTGCCTCCCGCTCCGGACATGGCTGGAGAAGGTCGAGGTCAGATGTGCGGACTTGGGCGCTGGAGCTCGAGTCTTGTGAGATGGATAAGCAAAGGAGGAAGAAGGCGTGGTAAAAGGTGGATCCTTATCCCTTATATATGGGCGATTTAAACTATGGGTCCCCACCGGCCTGGTAAAACTCGCTTATCTCCCAAGCGCCGCAATCAATGGCGCGGTTGGGTTACCCACATCCGTATTGATGGGAATCCCGGAATAAGGGGAACACGATCTCTGCTTCGACAAGACGTGCCAAGGAAACCGCTTCGCTAAACGCGCTGAGTTGGTATAATAAACAATTTGAGTAAAGGCTTGGTTGTGGTGTGACGTCACGCCACAAAATACGTCAGCAGATTGAACTTGTGTAAATACTATTCTCTCTACGGTGGTATGTGGAATTTATTTTACAGAGCCGGACACTATCCTGGTGTTCACAATCTTCTATGAATTATTCGGAGGAGGAACCCGCCTTGCAATGCCGAATACAATATGCGCGCGGGACTCGTCGTGTGGGGACCCCGACTCGCAAGTCGTGATCGCCGAATGCACGTGTACAGTGATCCCAGAGATCAATGCTCACTGAACACACAGAAGCTGAATAACAAGAGTCTTACATCCATACATACCGTATTACACAGGTAGGACCATTATGGTCGAGCCTTGAGTACAACATCGCAGCGGAAACTTCGTCGATAACTTGGACCCATGCCATCTGCCTTAACCCTACAGGCATTCTGACTGGGAAGCGTCCTAGCTCGCGTGCTCGTCACCGAAGAGTTCTTCATCACATCCTATTCTTTCATGCCTGGTCAATAAAATAACCAGTGGCAAGCCAATGAGTACTTTGAATGTACTCGCAAGCAACCCATGATTTGGTTCAAGGCACAGTAAAGCATGACATAGGTAAAGTTTTGCATAAAGCTAGTTTTGAGTGCAAGGACATGTTCAACATCCTATAAATCATGCATCAAGAGAATTCAAGTAACCATAAGAACTGGTCACAGATATCAACATAAATAGAATGGGCACCAACCCATTTATCATAAACAGAGGGGGGCACCAACCCATCTCGATCGTGTCAAGTCCTCGACTTGATCCAAGACAACACCATCATCTCACACACACCGGTTTGAAAACAAGTGGACGTAGCCCAAGAGCGGTTACCCAACTGTCCTTGACCGTGGACACGGCTATTCGAATAGTTTTACACTCTGCAGAGGTTGCACACTGTACCCACTAGATCCGGGGAACTTCCGTGTCATCCACGACCCGCGGTACCTCAAGTACCCGGGGTAAGCACCCGATCACTATCTTTCCCTAGACGACACTAACATGGAGTCCACTCGATTGGTAGTAACCCCCGTGCCAACCATTTCACATCATAAAGTTGTGGAGCCTCGATCCCATATTCATCACATACCACAAGCACGGGTACCAGCGGTGTGTCCGGTGCCTGTGAAAACAGTCATGGCCGCCCTACAGCACGACCCGTCCCAAGAGAGAGCACCAACTCTCCTCGTCACTAGTAATCACGGGCCCCAAGCTAGTATCGGTCTAGGTACTCAATAATGCCCTTTCCCATATAAGGGTAGAGTGGTTGCGCATGTAAGGTTGGAATAACAGTGCAACTCCGACCAATCCGTTTTGAAAACAACACACACACTTGCCTCGGTACACCACTTCGTCATCAAGTGGTTACCCATCTCATCATCTCCCTCGGGCATAAGTGGCACCCGACGGGTTTTCAAAAGACTTTTGAAATCACTTTGTCTCCTTCACCATGCATATTCCCATCCCTTTTGCATAGCATCTACTTTAGCATCCTATCTACTCCCACCGCATAACCCTCATAAGAAGGTAGGGCCATGCACAATGCAAGTATCAACGAGGAAGTGGCGAGGCAACCAACCCACGTGGTTCACCAACTCATCATGATTCGATGCAACAATAATGAAGAGCTATAAATGACATGCATATAAAGGGGTTTCATAGTCATGGTCAAAGGGCTGCTTGCTGTTTGAACAAAGTCTTGAGGTCTTCAAATATCTCGGTCCAACTCCGAGCATTCCGTCTACTTCGTCAACTATCGCCGAAAACAGGTATAATAAGCAACACAACAAGGCAGGAAATAAAAGTGCTCTAAAAATATGAGTTGGACTTTTCTGGGATACCTCGGGTCATATGAGGGATGACCAAAGTGGTTTAATTGGGAGTGGATCAATGGACATCTCCGAACATTTCAATATGATGGAATCAAGGGGTTTATGGATTTGCTAGAAGTGTACAGAAATATTATTTTGAAAAATGAGCAAAGGCACCCATTCAACAAAGGATGATTTTAGAAGCATCTAGGAATTGGTTTCACTGGATTTGGAGTTCAAATGAATTTCCTATGAATTTGCAAAGCTGATAAATATGAAGAAATGGCTCAATAATTTGTGTGGTACAGAAAGTATCAAGAAAAATGTTCATAAACTAGGTTATGAGCTTAGATTCATCTAGTAATTGGAATCATGGCATTTGGATCAATATTGAGCTCTCTGTGATTTTCTAAAGTTCATCACAGAAATAGGAAAATGGGGATTTGATAAATATTTCTAAAGTGGAAGTTTACGGAAAAATGTGCAATTAGCACCATGTGATAGATCATGATTTGTGGATCCCTAGAAATTTGAATCATCAAATTTGGAGTTAATATGAATATATTATGGATCTTACAATATTTACGGAAAAGAATAAAAGAGGAAAGAATCAACCTTATAGCGCCAGACTTTGGCGAAGCCAGCCTAAACAGCGCCTCTTGGGCTCGGCCCAGTGGCTCACTCTTGCGAGGAAAGGGGTGACGCCAAGGCGTACTCGGAGAGCGCCACCCAGCGGGAAAGCGGCCGATGGGATCCGCCTCCCACTTAAACGCCGGGCCCGCCCGGCTGAGTCGTGACCAGCAGGGCCCATCCGCAGGTCGTCGCCCTTCCTCCCGCGCCCGACAGAGGGGACCGAGGCAGCGGTGGCGCCGCCGTCGCCTGCCCCGGCCACAGCCACCTCTGCCAAGCGCCGCCACCGGAGGGGTCGCCAGGAGCGGCGCGATCGTGGCTCCCGGGGATGGCAGGGAGGGTGGCCGAGGCGCGGCGGGCACTGGCCAAGGCGGCGGACACCCAGGCGGTGACGGGCAGGGGCACAGTGCCCCGGCGGCCCGGGAGATGGGGAAAAAGGGTCGCCGGACCCTGGATGTTCTTCTGGTGAGGAGAGGAGGAGGGGAGAAGCCCGCCCTTGCCCGAATTGGAGTGGAGGCCGGCGGCGGCATTCCGGCCATGGGGGGTGCTGGAGAGCTCGAGAGGGAGGGGGAGGCTGTCCAGGAGGTTGCTGGGAGTGAGAGAGGGCGAAAGGAGACTAGAGAGGGCTCAGGGGTGGCCTCAAATAGGAGGGGCGAGGTGCACCACGGAGCCGTGCGCCGGCGAGGCCGTAGCCGTCGCTAGAGGCCACGGGAGGGCTTGGCTTCGAGTCTGGGGTCTTCCTGGGCGTGGTCTACGGCCAGGGGAGGGGAGAGAAGGAGCGGGGAAGCATCAGGGTAGCGCGCGTGTGAGCATGCCCATTGGGGCTCTCGGGCGGCCGGCGCGCGTGTGAAAGGGGCAGCAGGAGGGAGAGAGAGGAAGGGGACAGAGTGGTGGCGTGTTGCGGACGTCGAGGGGCGTCGACTGGCGCGCTTGGGCGGCCCGAGGTGGACGGGAGTCTGTGGCAGGGGCTCGGCCGCCATCATGAAGGCAGCTCAGGCAGGCTTTGGCCGGCATGAGTGCGCTTTGCGTGCTCTGCCGTGTCCACTTGTGTCTTGGAGCTGCAGGGGGGATAAACAAAGGTGAAAGAGGCTTTGGATGCTCTGCAACATGCCAGGAGTGAGAGAGAGATGACAAAGGGAGGGAAAAGTGGATGTCCAGAGAAGAAAAATGGAGCCCTCCCCCCCTTAATCATTGCCTCTCGGGCAGGGAAGCACACCGAGGTAGAGGGAACTAGGAGGGCTGTGGTAAAAGGAGAAGTCATGGAGATTAGTGGAAGAGGCCAAAATGGGATTTTGGTAAAGTGGCAGAAGGTGTTTGATGGTGGTTTGGGCAAGCAAATGGATTCCACTTGACATGAGAATCAACAGGATCAAATGGAATATATGATTGAGGATGATCACCAAGTTTGATCTCATTTGAAGAAAGTTGCCAATGCAACTTTGGTAAACCCTAGAAATCAGCAGAAATGGATTTGCCAAGATTTAGTCATGCAAATCAATTCTCCATGATGCACCACTTGGTGTAGTGTCATCATTTGAGGATTTGAGCATGTACACAAAAATTCAGATCAAAAGGACACACTTGGCAATGTAGAGTTGTTCAAATTTGGTTATGGACAGGAAGGGTTTTGGGGAACTTTGATCAAGTTAACTTGTTCTCCAACTTGTGGCATTTGGTCTAGATGCATTATTAGACCATTTGAGCATGTTCACAAGGTTTGAGAACATTTGGAAATGTTTGGCCATGCAAAGTTGCTCAAACTTCAAAATGGACAGAAATGGTTTTGAGGGGATTGGATGATGTTATCTTGTTCTCCAAGTCATGAGACTTGGCAAGATCACCAAATATGTCATATGTGACATGATAGAATTTTCTTGGAATTTTTGGAGAATATTTCCTTTGTAAATATTTCAAAAGCTTGAAATATCCAGAAAGGGTTTTTGAGGTATTTGCCCAATATTTTGAACATGGCCATGTGTTGAAACTCTTATATATGGACTATATATGTCCTATGAGTTTCCCTGAATTTTTTCAAATATTTTTGAAGCAATAAAATAATTTTTACCTATTAAAGACCATTTTTGGCCTTAAGAGAAATCCTTTAAATAAAATAGGAAAATAACTTTTAAAATTATATTTCTGTGGTTTCTGGGTATCCTATATCTAATAGGAGTCAAATATATTTTTGTAAAGATTTGTAATGCTCTAAATTAAGTACTTGCAGTGCAAACCTCAATTCAGGGGTTTTTGCAAAACAAATTTTTGAAAATACTTTTTGGCCAAATTATTTTTGTAAGAAAATATTTTTATGTCCTATACACATGGCATGATCATTGGGAAAGGTTTTTGGAGCAAGGAGGTGAAGTATAGGAGTTGGAGGATTTATTTCATTTTTAGAGCACTTGCAAACAGCAGACAAAAAAAAATCAAATCAAGCAAAGTCCAAAACACTCAAAAGTTTTTGTCAAACCACATTTTTGCATGATTAAGAGCTTAAGTGCTGTGCCATGAAAATCAGGGTGTGACAGACCTACCCCCCTTACAAGAATCTCGTCCCCGAGATTCCTAGACTAGGCGCGGAAAGGGATACAGAAACTTGTATCTGGGGTAGTCTTCAAGTCTTCATGTTGCTTCTGCTTCCATGCAGTGCTCCCTTGAGATTGAAGTACTTGATGGTGTGGCTTCGTGTATGACGCCCTCGGTTGATCCGGCTGCTAATGTGTAGCTCGCAGTAGGTTAGATTGGGCTAGGGGTCTATGGCCCGGTGGTCAATGTGCTTATTAGTGCTCGGGCTAGCTAGGAAGTTGGAAACACTTTCGGGGTTGTGATGCATGGAAAGCATTGTGCACATCAGGTAGCTCAGAGGGTAACTCCAGCTGGTAATTGTTTCTCTCCGTCTCGTAGTGATCTCAGAAGAGGTTGTTAAATCTTGGAGTGATCCTGCAGAAGGCCGATGAATCTTGGGGCGAGCTTTCCTTGACATGGAAGCGCTGGGTTCCTTTGAGAGGGTTCACCCGGAGATAAACATGGTCTCCAACCCGGAAGGTCATGTCTCGACGACATGAGTCGGCGTAGTCCTTCTGTCTTGACTTGGCAGTCTTCAAACGCTCTTTGACAAGCTGGACTTGCTCTTCTGCTTCATGAAGGACATCTGGCCCAAAGACAAGTCCTTTTTCCGGTCTCTGACAAATTGAGGGGGTCTGCGGCACTTCCGTCCGTATAACACTTCAAATGGTGCCATCTGAAGGCTTGTCTGATGAGTATTGTTGTAGGAGAACTCGGCAAAAAGGGAGGCAATCTTCCCACTTAGCTCCATAAGCTAAGACACAGGCTCGGAGCATGTCCTCGAGTATCTGATTTACTCATTCTGTGTGACCTCCGGTCTGTGGGTGGAAAGCAGTGCTGAGGGACAACTTGGTCAATTGGTCAACGATGACCCATATTGAGTCATGTCCCTTCTGAGCTTCCTTAATATCATCCATCAAGGTAGGCTTAACTTCGAGGTTGGCCAAGAATCCTGGTGCAACCAGTTCCAACCCGAAGCTTTCAAGTTCTTCATGCAAGGCGGGTAGCTTGTCCTACAGCATTCAAGGAACAAGCCTTCCTGCTAATGCATCTGCTACCGCATTAGCCTTCCTGGTGGTATTGAACACCGAGGTCTTAGCCTTGATCAACTCTAGCCATCTTCTTTGCCTCGTGTTCAATTCCTTTGGTGAAAATATACTCCGTGCTTTTGTGATTAGTGTCGTCTCACATCCCTTCCGTAAGAGGTAATGTCGCCATGTCTTGGGGCATGAACCACTCTGCTAGCTCAAGGTCATGAGTAGCATAGTTTCCTTCATGAGGCCGTAGCTGCCTTTGAGAGGAGCGGCTTGCGATATGCACGGCTTCAACGCGAAGCCCACTCCTTGACGACGGTGGTTGGTATAGTTCTTCCTCCTTGATATGGCGGTCTTCGGATGTTCCCTAACCAGCTGATCAACTCTTCTTCCGTCTTCATGTGGATATTCGTGTCCCCAAGTAAGGATGATGATCAACTTGCCCAAGTACTTTATGAAGTATTTGGGGTACGTAGAGTGGGCTGAGGCATTGGTGAGGGTCCCGGTTGAGCATTGGTCAAGATCTTTATTGATCTAGAGCCATGGCCCAAGGTCATGATCCAACCGCGTTGTGGCTTGGTAGGGCATAAGGGTTTCAAGGATTCTAGTGTGCGAATGAAAGTTTATCATCCCATCCTTGAGCACAGTTTCTGAGATGCCAGTAGTCTATCTCGTCCTTTACACCAATCACATCATATCACTGATAGCATCATCTCGAATAGGCCAACTCCAATCATCACTCATGCCACTCGTATCCTCATGACTCCCAAGAGGAGGTCTAACAAAATCATACATGTCTATAATCCCCAATCTCATATGTATGTCTACCCCTAAAAATCCATGGGTAGAACATATAAGTTGCTAAGCTTGAACGTGACAATCCCAGTGCCCGGCCTGGTCTCCCAAGGTCTACGTTAAAGCATCTCTACCCTAAGGAAACACGTCGTAAGCCACTCCAAGATCTTGTTTCCTTTCTATGAATCATCTCCAAAAGCCCATTAATCAACTCCCATCGATCACTACCCAATCCATTAATTACTCAAATCGAATGTCGATGGTGTTCCACATGACCTCCTAATGTTCCTATAATCCCCAATACTTGAAAAGGCTATTTCTACTAGAGTAAGCCCACCAATTCCCATTATCATGGTCAAGTAATACTCCAAGGTCAAGCTTATATAGATACCTAGTTAAACTCTGACAATACACCCAATCTCCTAGTTTATTGTCCACCGAGAAACATGGTATCACGATCCAGATCATCAGTCTAAATCCGATTACTCCGAACCATGTAGACATACTCAACATCCATATTCAACTAGAATCACCTATCATTATCATCTGATCAAGTCAAATCCTTGCACTTCCAGGAGTTTCAGCTTGCGAACACAACTATCCTGCTAAATCCAATTTACTCAGGGGTATTGAAAAACTATGCTAATCTATACTCATGATCCCACCAAGTTCATCTACCAACATGGTAGCCTTATAACCCACCAAATAGTCTCATATAATTCCTCAAGTCATTGCTATATACTCAGCAAGTCATTTGTCCTCAAATCCTATATCCTCAAACTGGTCTTCCTATGGCATCGTCAGATCTGGTGCTATATTAGGATGATAATGTGCTCGTTCACTATGTCCACTAGTTCCATAATGAACCCAGTGTTGTGCAAGGTTTACTGTAGCTTAACTTGTCCTCTTGCAATTCCGTAGGTTAAGCTCAGGGTTAAGGTTTCGAGCTGGGGTATCTCGTGAAGTCTCGAAGGGCCTAGAAATGGGTTTCTAGTCTTGAGGTTAAACATAATTCTCTGAGGTTTCACTTGGTCGAGGAGGCTGCAATGAAGTCTTCATTGCTAGTTGGTTGCGAAGCAGATTCACAGGGTGCATCTTGTCTTGCTGGTCTTGAGTTGAGGAGAGAGAGACGAGAGGAAAAGTAACATAGAGAAGGGAATGCCTAAGGGGGGGTTATATAGTGTAGGTGCAAACATACAAGTGCGGAAGGGCCGACACAAACAAGAAAATAGGGCAGGTGATATAGTTGCATACTTGTTGCCTAGGGCAAAAAGGGCAACTGATATCAAAACACAGACAAATAAAAACAAGCAACACACAATCAGGGTTCTACTCGAACCATCATACGGACTTATTCACAATAGGGGGTACACGACTCATCCTACCCTAGGGGTTCTCGGACTCGATGAGTCGTGCCTTGTGCCTCATGCAGTCTTCTGAGTATTCCTCAGGTGTTGCTAAGTCTCTTGTAGTTGTTCGATGAAACAATCCGGTTGAGCCTGAAGATTCTTCAACAACTTCTTGCCTGTTGAAGTGATGGGGTGAAAGTGGCTCCTCATAACTGGCATTGACTTGGTCTTCTATTGTCTCTTTAATCACGACGATCCCTTGTTGTCTTCTAAACCGTCAATGGTACCAGGTAGGTGATCCTTTATGCAATGACATTAACAACGCATAATAGAGGTCCATCATGTCGGTTATGTTGATGACAACTTCGACACCAAGAGCGGGGGATGAGGAGAACCGTTTTCCTGCTCACTATGGTGAGGCGGACCGAATGGCTTGGTTCTCATCCACCGGTGGTTGCCGATACAACAACGGTAGTGACAGGGTTACTCTATTAGCGATGTATATCATGATCTTGCATATCCTATGCCCTGATCATCGTAGGCTAAGGTTGCATCATCTTGGGGCAGCGTCAGGGATGTCACCATCTCCTAGGTCTTCAGGTCCTCATTCCTCGAGGGTGCATCTTCCGTTGGTATCGTCTTGTTGTGATGTCGCCTATCTTGTGTTCAGGAGATGTGGGTGAATGTCTGGCAAGGCATCATCCTTCCATATTATCCACGAGGATTACAAGGAATCCTGTGGTCAGGGGCATAAGGGTTCTAGCGACCAGAGGTTTTGAAGGGGAAGAGACCAGTAAGGAAAGTATACCTTAGTTTTCGAAAAACTGAGAAAGGAAGAGAAGTACAGATAATTTTGAAAACTAGTAGTAGTTTTTGAAAATAGTTTTATCCTAACTAACGACCATGCTAACTAAGGCTTCCTACAGTCAGGATGGCTCTGATACCAGCTCTGTGGGGACCCCGACTACAAGTCGTGATCGCCGAATGCTGCGTGTCTGAGTGATCCCGAGATCAATGCTCACTTGAACACGAAGCTGAATAACAAGAGTCTTACATCCATACATACCGTATTACACAGGTAGGACCATTATGGTCGAGCCTTGAGTACAACATCGCAGCGAAACTTCGTCGATAACTTGGACCCATGCCATCGCCTTAACCCTACGGGCATTACATTTGGAAGCGTCCTAGCTCGCGTGCTCGTCACGAAGAGTTCTTCATCACATCCTATTCTTTCATGCACGGTCAATAAAATAACCAGTGGCAAGCCAATGAGTACTTTGAATGTACTACTTAAGCAACCCATGATTTGGTTCAAGGCACGATAAAGCATGACATAGGTAAAGTTTTGCATAAAGCTAGTTTTGAGTGCAAGGACATGTTCAACATCCTATAAATCATGCATCAAGAGAATTCAAGTAACCATAAGAACTGGTCACAGATATCAACATAAATAGAATGGGCACCAACCCATTTATCATAAACAGAGGGGGGCACCAACCCATCTCGATCGTGTCAAGTCCTCTGACTTGATCCAAGACAACACCATCATCTCACACACACCGGGTTTGAAAACAAGTGGACGTAGCCCAAGAGCGGTTACCCAACTGTCCTTGACCGTGGACACGGCTATTCGAATAGTTTTACACTCTGCAGAGGTTGCACACTGTACCCACTAGATCCGGGGAACTTCGATGTCATCCACGACCCGCGGTACCTCAAGTACCCGGGGTAAGCACCCGATCACTATCTTTCCCTAGACGACACTAACATGGAGTCCACTCGATTGGTAGTAACCCCCGTGCCAACCATTTCACATCATAAAGTTGTGGAGCCTCGCTCCCATATTCATCACATACCACAAGCACGGGGTACCAACGGTGTGTCCGGTGCCCTGTGAAAACAGTCATGGCCGCCCTACCTGGCACGACCCCGTCCCAAGAGAGAGCACCAACTCTCCCTCGTCACTAGTAATGCGGGCCCCAAGCTAGTATCGGTCTAGGTACTCAATAATGCCCTTTCCCATATAAGGGTAGAGTGGTTGCGCATGTAAGGTTGGAATAGCAGTGCAACTCCGACCAATCCGTTTTTGAAAACAACACACACACTTGCCTCGGTACACCACTTCGTCATCAAGTGGTTACCCATCTCATCATCTCCCTCGGGCATAAGTGGCACCCGACGGGGTTTTCGAAAAGACTTTTGAAATCACTTTGTCTCCTTCACCATGCATATTCCCATCCCTTTTTGCATAGCATCTACTTTAGCATCCTATCTACTCCCACCGGCATAACCCTCATAAGAAGGTAGGGCCATGCACAATGCAAGTATCAACGAGGAAGTAACTGAGGCAACCAACCCACATGGTTCACCAACTCATCATGATTCCGATGCAACAATAATGAAGAGCTATAAATGACATGCATATAAAGGGGTTTCATAGTCATGGTCAAAGGGCTGCTTGCCTGTTTGAACAAAGTCTTCGAGGTCTTCAAATATCTCTGGTCCAACTCCGAGCATTCCGTCTACTTCGTCAACTATCGTCGAAAACAGGTATAATAAGCAACACAACAAGGCAGGAAATAAAAGTGCTCTAAAAATATGAGTTGGACTTTTCTGGGATACCTCGGGTCATATGAGGGATGACCAAAGTGGTTTAATTGGGAGTGGATCAATGGACATCTCCGAACATTTCAATATGATGGAATCAAGGGGTTTATGGATTTGCTAGAAGTGTACAGAAATATTATTTTGAAAAATGAGCAAAGGTACCCATTCAACAAAGGATGATTTTAGAAGCATCTAGGAATTGGTTTCACTGGATTTGGAGTTCAAATGAATTTCCTATGAATTTGCAAAGCTGATAAATATGAAGAAATGGCTCAATAATTTGTGTGGTACAGAAAGTATCAAGAAAAATGTTCATAAACTAGGTTATGAGCTTAGATTCATCTAGTAATTGGAATCATGGCATTTGGATCAATATTGAGCTCTCTGTGATTTTCTAAAGTTCATCACAGAAATAGGAAAATGGGGATTTGATAAATATTTCTAAAGTGGAAGTTTCTGGAAAAATGTGCAATTAGCACCATGTGATAGATCATGATTTGTGGATCCCCTAGAAATTTGAATCATCAAATTTGGAGTTAATATGAATATATTATGGATCTTACAATATTTCTGGAAAAGAATAAAAAGAGGGAAAGAATCAACCTTATAACGCGCACTGGGCGAAGCCCAGCTAAACAGCGCCTACTGGGCTCGGCCCAGTGGCTCAGCTGCGCGAGGAAAGGGGGTGACGCCGAAGGCGTACTACGGGAGAGCGCCACCCAGCGGGGAAAGCGGCTTCGATGGGATCCCGCCTCCACTTAAACGCCGGGGCCCGCCGGCTGAGTCGCTGACCCGCGGGGCCCATCCGCAGGGTCGTCGCCTTCCTCCCGCGCCCGCGACAGAGGGGACCGAGGCCGCGGTGAGCGCCGGCCGTCGCCTGCCCAGCCTGCAGCCACCTCTGCCAAGCCGCCGCCACCGGAGGGGTCGCCAGGAGCGGCGATCGTGGGCTCCCGGGGATGGCGGGAGGGTGGCCGAGGCGCTTGCGCACACTTGGCCAAGGCGGCGGACACCAGGCGGTGACGGGCAGGGGCACAGTGCCCGGCCCCGGAGATGGGGAAAAAGGTCGCGGACCTGGATGTTCTTCTGGTGAGGAGAGGAGGAGGAGAAGCCCGCCCTTGCCGGAGTGGAGTGGAGGCAGGGCGGCATTCCGGCCATGGGGGTCTTGGAGAGCTCGAGAGGAGGGGAGGCTGTCCAGAGGTTCTTGGGAGTGAGAGAGGCGAAAGGAGACTAGAGAGGGCTCGGGGTGGCCTCAAATAGGAGGCGAGGTGCACCACGGAGCCGTCTTGGCCGGCGAGGCCGTGGCCGTCGCTAGAGGCCACGGGAGGGCTTGGCCAGTCTGGGTCTTCTGGGCGTGGTCTGACGGCCGGGAGAGAGAAGGAGGAGGGGAAGCATCGGGGTGGCAAGCGTGTGAGCATGCCATTGGGGCTCTCAGGCGGCCGCCTGCAGCGTGTGAAAGGGGCAGCAGGAGGAGAGAGAGGAAGGGGACAGTGGTGGCGTGTTGCAGACGTCGAGGCGTCGGCGCGCTTGGGCGGCCCGAGGTGGACGGGAGTCTGTGGCGGGGCTCGGCCGCCCATCATGCAGCTCAGGCGGGCTTTGGCCGGCATGAGTGCGCTTTGCGTGCTCTGCCGTGTCCACTTGTGTCTTGGAGCTGCAGGGGGGATAAACAAAGGTGAAAGAGGCTTTGGATGCTCTGCAACATGCCAGGAGTGAGAGAGAGATGACAAAGGGAGGGAAAAGTGGATGTCCAGAGAAGAAAAATGGAGCCCTCCCCCCCTTAATCATTGCCTCTCGGGCAGGGAAGCACACCAGAGGTAGAGGGGAACTAGGAGGGGCTGTGGTAAAAAGGAGAAGTCATGGAGATTAGTGGAAGAGGCCAAAAATGGGATTTTGGTAAAGTGGCAGAAGGTGTTTGATGGTGGTTTGGGCAAGCAAATGGATTCCACTTGACATGAGAATCAACAGGATCAAATGGAATATATGATTGAGGATGATCACCAAGTTTGATCTCATTTGAAGAAAGTTGCCAATGCAACTTTGGTAAACCCTAGAAATCAGCAGAAATGGATTTGCCAAGATTTAGTCATGCAAATCAATTCTCCATGATGCACCACTTGGTGTAGTGTCATCATTTGAGGATTTGAGCATGTACACAAAAATTCAGATCAAAAGGACACACTTGGCAATGTAGAGTTGTTCAAATTTGGTTATGGACAGGAAGGGTTTTGGGGAACTTTGATCAAGTTAACTTGTTCTCCAACTTGTGGCATTTGGTCTAGATGCATTATTAGACCATTTGAGCATGTTCACAAGGTTTGAGAACATTTGGAAATGTTTGGCCATGCAAAGTTGCTCAAACTTCAAAATGGACAGAAATGGTTTTGAGGGGATTGGATGATGTTATCTTGTTCTCCAAGTCATGAGACTTGGCAAGATCACCAAATATGTCATATGTGACATGATAGAATTTTCTTGGAATTTTTGGAGAATATTTCCTTTGTAAATATTTCAAAAGCTTGAAATATCCAGAAAGGGTTTTTGAGGTATTTGCCCAATATTTTGAACATGGCCATGTGTTGAAACTCTTATATATGGACTATATATGTCCTATGAGTTTCCCTGAATTTTGTCAAATATTTTTGAAGCAATAAAATAATTTTTACCTATTAAAGACCATTTCTGGCCTTAAGAGAAATCCTTTAAATAAAATAGGAAAATAACTTTTAAAATTATATTTCTGTGGTTTCTGGGTATCCTATATCTAATAGGAGTCAAATATATTTTTGTAAAGATTTGTAATGCCCTAAATTAAGTACTTGCAGTGCAAACCTCAATTCAGGGGTTTTTGCAAAACAAATTTTTGAAAATACTTTTTGGCCAAATTATTTTTGTAAGAAAATATTTTTATGTCCTATACACATGGCATGATCATTGGGAAAGGTTTTTGGAGCAAGGAGGTGAAGTATAGGAGTTGGAGGATTTATTTCATTTTTAGAGCACTTGCAAACAGCAGACAAAAAAAAATCAAATCAAGCAAAGTCCAAAACACTCAAAAGTTTTTGTCAAACCACATTTTTGCATGATTAAGAGCTTAAGTGCTGTGCCATGAAAATCAGGGTGTGACACGTCGTCATTGAAGCCTGGTTTAGGGGCTACTGAGGGAGTCCCGGACTAGGGGGTGTCCGGATAGCCAAACTATCATCATCGGCCGGACTCCAAGACTATGAAGATACAAGATTTAAGACTTCGTCCCGTGTCCGGATGGGACTTTCCTTAGTGTGGAAGGCAAGCTTGGCGATACGGATATGTAGATCTCCTACCATTGTAACCGACTCTGTGTAACCCTAACCCTCTCCGTGTCTATATAAACCGGAGGGTTTTGGTCCATAGGACAGAATAATAATCATACCATAGGCTAGCTTCTAGGGTTTAGCCTTCTTGATCTCGTGGTAGATCCACTCTTGTACTACCCATATCATCAATATCAATCAAGCAGGAGTAGGGTTTTACCTCCATCGAGAGGGCCCGAACCTGGGTAAAAACATCGTGTCCCTTGTCTCCTGTTACCATCCGCCTAGACGCACAGTTCGGGACCCCCTACCCGAGATCCGCCGGTTTTGACACCGACACCCACGATGCGGCTATATCTCCCACGTGTCGAAGCACGACTTAGAGGCATAACCGCATTGCGGTTTTGGCGCAAGAAGGGTCATCTTCACACAATCCCATGTAATGAACAAGACTGGGATAAAGAGTTGTCTTACAATCGCCACTTCACACAAGTACTTAAATAAATCATACATCATTCAGAGTACACACATAGTCCGACTATGGACGAAGCCAAAAGAAAAGAAGATAACCCAACTGCTATAACCCCGATTGTCCCAACTGGGCTCCACTACTGATCAACATGAAACGAAACATAGCAACAACCAAGATCTTCGTTGAGCTCCCATCTGAGCTCGGTTGCAACACTTGCACTAGTATCATCGGCACCTGCAACTGTTGTGATAGTATCTGGTGAGTCACGAGGATTCAGCAATCTCAAAACCCACGAGATCAAGACTATTTAAGCTTATGGGTAGGAAGTGGTAATGAGGTGGAGTTGCAGCAAGCACTAAGCAAATATGGTGGCTAATATACGCAAATAAGAGTGAGGAGAGAAGCAATGGAACTGTCAAGAAGCTAGAAGTGATCAAGAAGTGATCCTGAAACTACTTACGCACAATCATAACACCAAGACCGTGTTCACTTCCCGGACTCCGCCGAAAAGGGACCATCACGGCTACACACGCGGTTGATGCATTTTAATTTGAATCTGGTGTCAAGTTCTCTACAACTGGGTATTAACAAATTCACATCTGCCACATAACCGCGGGCACGGCTCTCGAAAGTTTATACCCCGCAGGGGTGTCCCAACTTAGCCCATCACAAGCTCTCACGGTCAACGAAGGATATTCCTTCTCCCAGGAAGACCCGATCAGTCTCGGAATCCCGGTTTACAAGACATTTCGACAATGGTAAAACAAGACCAGCCAAGCCGCCCGATGTGCCGACAAATCCCGATAGGAGCTGCACATATCTCGTTCTCAGGGCACACCGGATGAACACTACATACAACTAAAACCAACCCTCAAGTTCCCCAAGGTGGCGCTGCAAGTGGCTCTAGTTTGGACCAACACTCGCAGGAGCACTGGCCCGGGGGGTAAAATAAAGATGACCCTTGAGTCTGCAGAACCCAAGGGAAAAAGGCTTAGGTAGGCAAATGGTAAAACCAAGGTTGGGACTTGCTGGAGGAGTTTTATTCAAAGCGAACTGTCAAGAGGATCCCAAAAATCACCCAACCGCGTAAGGAACGCAAAATCTAGGAACATAACACCGGTATGACGGAAACTAAGGCGGCACGAGTGGAACAAAACACCAGGCATAAGGCCGAGCCTTCCACCCTTTACCAAGTATATAGATGCATTAATTAAATAAGAGATATTGTGATATCCCAACATAATCCTGTCCATCATGGAGCAATCTTCAACTTCACCTGCAACTAACAACGCTATAAGAGGGGCTGAGCAAAGTGGTAACATAGCCAAGCAATGCTTTGCTAGGAAGGGTGAAAAAGGTTAGAGGCTGACATGGCAATATGGGAGGCATGGTAAACAAGTGATAGGTAGCGCAACATAGAGATAGAACGGAGCAACTAACAAGCAAAGATAGAAGTGATATCGAGGGTAATAGTCATCTTCCCTGGAATCCCGCAAGGAAGAAGAACGAGTCCATGAAGAAGACAAACGGACGTAGTCGAACGAATCCTCACAACTCCGGAACGAAACCGAAGCTAACGAGAGAAGCAAACCGGAAAGAAGCAAACAACATGGTAAACACACAAGCATAAACATGGCATGATGCACAATCAAGTATGATGCATGTCCGGATTAATGAAGCATGGCAAAGTGCAACAAACAATACTACAAGTTAAGTGGAGCTCAATATGCAACGAGTTGCATATTGACAAAACACCACATTGACATATTTAGTTTAATCTCATTTAAGCTACCAAACAATATTAAATGTTGTTAAACATGGCAAGAGGTGAAGCATAATTAAACTACCTATTTAGGCAAGTTTAAATGAGGCCGGAAACACAAAAACAATTCCAGAAAATCCTCATATCATTTAGCAATATAATGCAAACACAACTTTAAGCATTTAAATGTTGTTATCATGATGCGGATGACATAAGCAAGTATTATGCAATTTTTATGAAAATGTTGACATGAGCATGTTATGAAGCATTTGGTCACCATGGCGGAACGAAAAGGGTGCCACGGTAACGAATCCAAAAATGATGTCACAACAACATTTCAGTTCCGGTAGCTCACGGCCATACCGGTGCAAAAGAAGTGGGCGTGAGCGTGTCATGCAAGGATGGTGGGGTGCTCTCGGATTCCGGGTTCCCACGGGACGGCGGCATGGCAAACGAGGAATGTGCAAAGACCTCTCTCGGACACGGTGCAAACACGAGCATCTCATACAACACACATGCATTCGTACACGGGCGGTCGTCTCGTCGTTATACCTTTGAAGCGTGCATTTTGGGGCGGTTCAAAATCGTTGAGGGAAGTAGTCGTATATGTTTTCGTAGTTGTACACACTCCGTTGATGTTCGGGGTCACGTCAAGGAACTTGACGTCCATGGGGTCTTCGAGGTCGACGGTAGTGGTACTTGGAGAAATGCACGTCGACGGTAGTCGTTCTAGGCAGGAAACAGTAGTTGTACACGGTTCGTAGATGTTCAGGTCATCGGTAGAGGTACTTGGTGAAATCCACGGGTGTCAGTAGTTGTACACGGGTCTTCGGCGTTGAGGTACTTGGCGATTCCAGGATGTAGAGGTACACTTGTCGTAGACGTCTAGTGCATCCGTAGAGGTACTTGGCGCTCGGTGCGGTACTTGGCGATCCAAAAGAAATGCTCCTGTTCAAGGAGGTCTCAGTCTTGGCGATCTCATGGATGGCAAAGGCATGGTGCAGGGTCGACGGGAGTAGGAGGTGCACGGAGGCCTCGGTGTGCAGGGGGTCGCTGCGCCTTGGCGTAGGCTGCAGCCCATTGCAAAGCAGAGAGGAGGCGCAAAGGGCGTAGTCAACACGGCTGGGACGAGCAGCGAGGTAGGAGAAGCGGGGCTTGGACGCCAGCTACAGGGAAGCAACCACCATGGGGACGGGGAGGAGCTCGGCTCCCCTCGGGCATTGCAGGCTACTGGTGGAGGAGACGCGCGGGCGAGGGGATGGATGGCGCTGGTGGAGATGCAGGTGTGGAGCCACCAGAGTTGGACAAGGAGGAGGCAGCGACAGAGATGATGGGGAATGAGCGTCGGAAGAGCAGCGGCAGCAAGGCACTGTCTCCATGGGAGGCGTCGGGAAGAGCTCGATGCGGCAGCCTGGACCATGGGGACGAGCTCTTCGGTTGCAGGGATGGGAGGAGCGGCGGTCTCAGGCGACGAGGAGGAGGCAGAGGGGAAGGGACGAGGGCAGCAGGAGGGAGAGATGGCGGCGCTGCGAGGAGGAAGATTGGGAGAGGGGATCGGGCGTGAGGCGCGTGTGTGGGTGTGGGTGTGCGGAGCATGATGGGGAACGAGGGGAGGAAGAGAGGCTGCGAGGGAGATGTGGATTGAGCAGGGGAGAGGCTAGGGTTAGGTAGGGGTGCGAGCTGGGCTAATGGGCCAGGAGGACTGCGAGGAAGCAGGCCGGCCCGGCTGCTGGGCTCTCCTCTCTCTCTCGCTCAAAAGGAAAAAACAAAACAGAGATAAGAAATAAAAGAAAGAGAGGGTTAGGGAAAGAATTTGGACCTGGGGATTATTTTACCGGACTCACAAAAATGTGCTTGTTCTGAGAAAATAGGAAAGGCCATGGTTGAAAGATGTAAATTCAAACTCATTTGAATTTCACTCAAAAGGGTTTGAACTAGGACTTGGTTTTTGAAGGGTCCAAAAATGTTGAGATTTTGGTGGAGCTCCGGAAAATGATGAAAGAAATTATGGGCAAGGTTGGAGACCAAGAATTGAGATAACAACGGCATGGGATATTTTGCAAGTGGGTTATGGTTAATTCCAAATAAATGGAATAATTTTATTATAGCTCCCTAAAATTAGTAGGAGACTTTGAATATGTTTTAAAGACAAATCACCATGTGAATATCCCTCAATTTAAATAGATCAATGATCTATGCAATTTATTTAGGTGAGTTTTAAAAAGGGGTTGCATGATGACATGATGCAATGCACATGATGCAAGGATGAATGCAATGAACAAAACAAATCACATGACGAATCTCGGAATAGCTGGAAGTCTTCTGGAGCATCGGTCTTGGGGCGTTACAAGATCGAACGCATACTGTCGCTGTGAGAGCACCATACACTACTAGGGAAAACCTTATACACAGAATCTTAGCAACAGCGCGGCTCAAAAAGAGGCGCTACTACTAATTATCAGCAGCGCGTGCATGTAAAACTCGTTACTGAAATGAAGTTAGCAGTAGCACGCTTGGAGCAACACGCGCTGCTACAAATATCGACCGACAGTGTCCACCCACCTACATTTAGCAGCAGCGCGTTGTCGCTACCCGTGCTACTGCTAAAGTGTTAGTAGTAGCGCGCTTTTTCTAAGGTCGCTGCTGCTAATTTTCAAATTGGGCACACTGTTGGAACCAGTTAGCAGTAGCGCTTGTGTGGGAAGCGCGCTGCTACTAATTTCTTATCAGCAACGCGTTTTGCCACCCGCGCTACTGCTAAGCCGCACCAGCGCACCACCTTTCCCCACCCGTCCTCCCCTCCCCCATCTCCTCTCTTCCCTTTCCCCTACCCCCACATCCTCCCTCTCTCACTCTTCTTCTTCCTCAATACTTCTCCCCCATTACTCTCCCTCTCCTACCTACCTTTCTCTCTCTTCATTACTCCTAGCTAACTACACCGCCTCCATTAATGCATCTCCTTTCTCTTTTTCCTCCCCCCTCCACTAGTTGAAGTTGTCTCCTCCCAAATTAGCTAGCTAGGTAGATGTAGCATTTAGTTAAGTGACCTATTTGCCCCCTAACTAGATCTATCTTTGTCAAGAAGAGCTTTCTGCACTTTTGATCTCCCAACATCATCATCTCCACCGTGTGCTCGATCTCGAGATAGAGGTGATTAAAATTTCATGCTCTTGCAAAATGGAAATATGTTTATGTGTGTGTGATATGATAATTTGGAGATACGATGGAAATTGTGTGTGTGGCATGAGTTGACGCCAAATTGTGCTTTTGAGTTGCCAAAATGTCAATTTATTTCCGTTTCGGTGAATTCTGGGCAAACTCAAGATCTATATATGTCCTATTTTTAGGGAAGGTCATGCCAAATTTTTGTATGACTTTGATGCATGCATGCATTTTTATAATCAATTTGTTTATTATTACCGTGCAGAGTTCACGATGGTCAGTGGAACGATGGTGGACAGGTGGTTGCGGTCGGCGGTGCAGGACATGAAAGAAAATAACCGGACAGAGGTTTTATGTCCGTGTCGAAAATGCAAAGGAATAGTTTGGCTTGACCCCCATGACGATGGTCGTGTCGAAGCGCACCTGCTCATGACTTGTTTCATGGATGGCTATACTCGGTGGATAATTGAAGATGAGGATGACGATGTTGAGGACGCCGATGGGCAGGCAATGATGACACGGGGAAAGACAAAGAGATGATCGATAATGGTGGCGATGAAGAGGCCGGACATGGCGGCGGAGAAGGGGCCGGACATGGCGGAGGAGAAGGGGCCGGACATGGCAGCGGAGAGAACGACATGGACTGCACGCAGCAGAGTTCATCGGTACTAAGTTCAATCATGCGGGACCCTCATGTTCAAGCATTGCCATGAGGAGGCAATCTTGAGAGAGCTGCTTCTAGAGAGGAGGCTAAGCTGGAGCAACTGGTGGTAGACTCGAACACTCCATTGTATGATGGTTGCAATCCTGAGGTGACCCACTTGAGTTTCATGCTCCAACTCTTGAAGACGAAGGCTAAAAACAAATGGACCGACACTAGCCTCGATGAGCATCTCAAGTACCTAAAGGATGTTCTTCCCGCGGGGAATCTATGTCCTACTAGTGTTGATGAGGCCAGGAAGATCGTGTGCCCTCTTGATCTGCCACACGTTAGATACTGTCACGCCCAATATGTGATACTATCCTAAAGAGACTCGAAGGTCCCACCAAGGATAGAACCGCATATTGATACCCTTTTGCAAGGTGGATATCATTACATCAACATTACATAATAGATGGGGATACATACAAAAGGCATACAATGCCACACGAATACAACATCATCATACATAAGAGCATCATCCGATTACGGATGAAACACAAACAGAAACTCAAACGACATCCACCCTGCTAGCCCAGGCTGCCGACCTGGAACCTATCCCCTGATCGAAGAAGAAGCAGAAGAAGAACTCCAAAACAAGCAAACCTCACTCGCGCGTCATGATCATCGCATAACCTGTACCTGTAGCTGTTGTTGTAGTAATCTGTGAGCCATGAGGACTCAGCAATCCCATTACCATGGGTATCAAGACTAGCAAAGCTTAATGGGAAAGGAAGGGGTAAAGTGGTGAGGTTGCAGTAGCGACTAAGCATATATGGTGGCTAACATACGCAAATAAGAGCGAGAAGAGAGCAAATGGAACGGTCGTGAAGCTAGCAATGATCAAGCGGTGATCCTGAACTCCAACTTACGTCAAACATAACCCAAAACCGTGTTCACTTCCCAGACTCCTCCGAAAAGAGACCATCACGGCTACACACGCAGTTGATGCATTTTAATACGGATCTGGTGTGGGGAGCGTGGATCCAGACGGCGGCGGGGTCGACGAAGCTTCACGGGGTTGGCGCCGGCGCGTATCTCCGGCAACGGCGGGGTTCTAGGGCAGCGCAAGGCCGAAGTCGGCGGCGGGGTTCTTGCACGGGGACGCAGGCGCACAGATCCGAGCGGCTTGCAGGGGAGGACGGGCGCGGGGTCGCGGCACCGGTGGTCGCCGGCGGTGGTTGCAGCGAGGCCGCCAGTGAGGACAGGGAGAGGAGCTCCGGCGAGGGGCCTCGGGGAGCCAAGGTGCGGGGCGACGCTCAGGCACGTGAGGTTCGGGCGGGACGCGGCGGCTCCAGGCCCGGATGGGCTTCCCAGGGCCCGATCTGGGTCTTAGCGGGCCTTGCGGGAGGTGGAGGGAGACAGGGCGACGTGGAGATCGGCGGTTGGAGGACAGTGGCGGCAGGGTTGACGTGGCGCGCCCGGATTGGCCAGAACGCGTGGTGGCGGCGGCGCCAAGTGGCGGAGGGGAGAAGGCCGGTGCAGATTTCGAGGAGGAGGCGTGGTTGGCTGCGGTTAGGGGTTAGGGGAGAGGTAGGCTAGGTTATGGAAGGCCAAAAATGGACTAGGGTGTCCATATATAGCAGATTTGCTAGGGTTAGGGGGTTTAGGGGGGGTTTTGGAGTCCTTCGATCACGATCGGACAGTTCCGAACGCGAGGGGTGTTAGGCTGGGCCTAGGAGGGATTAGTGGGCTGTGAAGAGAGGGATTGGGCTGAGGGGAGAGAAGAGAAGTGCAGCCCGACACTGTTTCCGGACACGTGAAAACGTCGGACGAAGGTACCGGCGGTGGTACCGCTATATGTTTAACGGTTGGGCTATCAAACGAGCTCCGAATGCCACAAAACTTGGAAGGCGGTCTACCTACACTATAATAAGACCGCACTCCAACTTTCATCCCATTCCGAGAACATTTCTCGGCCACTTATAAAAATAATATTCGGACGTGCCGCGGGCGCGTGCGAGTGTGCTTGGGCTCGGAACGGACAACGGACATAACCGGCGGAACCCGAGCGAACGCAAGTTTTGAAAAACATGCAGATGATGACATGGCAAAATGCAACACGCAAGCAAGTGACATGGCAACGAAGGCGAATAGCTGGAAGACACCTGGCGCATCAAAACCGGAGCGTTACAACACTCCTCCACTAACAAGAGATCTCGTCCTGAGATCTTAGGACCGAGACGGAAGGGAAAAGGGATGAGGTGAAACAAGAACTCAAGAGAAGAAGCAAAGAATCGAGAGCACTCGAGAAGAAGAGAGGAACGACGAGAATGACGGGAATCGAAAGCTCACGGAATCAGATAGACTATGAAACCACTCCGAATAGAACGAGATAAGAAACGAATAAAACTGAAAGGATTTAGGCAGCACTCCGGCTGAAACATGGAGGAATAGGACACGAGCTTGAGAGGATGGAATGATACTTGATTAAGACATCACACAAAACCTCCGGAAAGAATTTAAAGAGTTGAATGAAAAGAACGGAGTTGAAAATGACAACTTGTTCCACGATTGAAATAGAAAGCAACCTTAGAAGAAAAGATTGAACGGAGTTTGTCGGTGTCAAAACCGGCAGATCTCGGGTAGGGGGTCCCGAACTGTGCGTCTAGGCACATGGTAACAGGAGACGAGGGACACGATGTTTTTACCCAGGTTTGGGCCCTCTCGATGGAGGTAAAACCCTAATCCTGCTTGATTGATATTGATGATATGGGTAGTACAAGAGTAGATCGACCATGAGATCAAGGAGGCTAAACCCTAGAAGCTAGCCTATGGTATGATTGTTGTTCGTCCTACGGACTAAAACCCTCCGGTTTATATAGACACCTGGGAGGGCTAGGGTTACATAGAGTTGGTTACAATGGAAGGAGATCTACATATCCGTATTGCCAAGCTTGCCTTCCATGCCAAGGAAATTCCCATCCGGGCACGGGACGAAGTCTTCAATCTTGTATCTTCATAGTCTTGGAGTCCGGCAAATGATGATAGTTCGGCTATCCGGACACCCCCTAGTCCAGGACTCCCTCAGTAGCCCCTGAACCAGGCTTCAATGACGATGAGTCCGGCGCGCATATTGTCTTCGGCATTGCAAGGAGGGTTCCTCCTCCGAATAATTCATAGAAGATTTTGAACACCAGGATAGTGTCCGGCTCTGCAAAATAAATTCCACATACCACCATAGAGAGAATAATATTTACACAAGTTCAATCTGCTGACGTATTTCGTGATATGACGTCACACCATGGCCAAGCCTTTACTCGAATCGTTTTTATTGTTCCACCTCAGCGCGTTTAGCGAAGCAGTTTCCTTGGCACGTCTTGTCACAGCAGAGATCGTGTCCCCTTATTCCAGGATTCTCATCAATACGGATGTGGGTAACCCAACCGCGCCATTGATTGCGGCGCTTGGGAGATAAGCGAGTTTTACCGGGCTGGTGGGGACGCATAGTTCCGTGCGCCCATATATAAGGGGATAAGGATCCACCTTTTTACCTACGCCTTCTTCCTCCTTTGCCTATCCATCTGCGCGCACTCGAGCTCCAGCACCCAAGTCCGCACATCTCACCTCAACCTTCTCCAACCATGTATGGAGCGGGAGGCAAGTGGATGGCCTCCTCCATCATGGAGGGGCACATCAAGAAGCTGCGCAAGGCCGGATATTTGTCCAGCGATATCGCGCACCGGCTCCCCGACGAGGGGCAGCTCATCCCTACCCCCGGGCCCCATGAGAGGGTGGTATTCCTTCCCCATTTCCTCTGCGGACTGGGCTTCCCACTCCACCCCTTTGTCCGGGGGATCATGTTCTACTATGGCCTGGATTTCCATGATCTGGCCCTGAATTTTATCCTCAACATCTCGGCGTTTATCGTCATGTGTGAGGCTTTCCTCTGCATCCCGCCCCATTTCGGCTTATGGCTAAAGATTTTTAATGTCAAGCCGAAGGTAGTGGGTGGCAGCCAAGCGGAGTGCGGAGGCGCCATGGAGGGCAAGATGCCCAACTGCACCTGGCTCGAGGGCTCCTTCGTGGAAACCATCAAAGGGTGGCAATCGGGGTGGTTCTACATCACCGAGCCGCGTGACCCTGAATGGGCAGCGGCCCCCGAATTCAGATGTGGCATCCCCACGCGGCTCACCTCCTGGAAAGAGAAGGGCCTGTTGTGGGGCGATTCGGAAGAGCTGACCGGACTCCAATCCTGTCTCCAAACCCTGGTGAACAAGAAGCTCAAGCTTGTCAACGTAATCCTGGTCATGCTCATCCGCCGGATTCTCCCCTGCCAACAGCGGGACTTCAACTTGCGGGAGTTCAATCCGGCCTGACACCAGACTTTGGCGGGCTCTTGACACTCGTCTGAAGAGGCACGGAGGGTGCTGTTCAAGGGTGCCGAGGCTCCGCATCCGCTATCAAGATCGCGGTTTAGCTCATGCGTCAGGTGGCGAGTAAGTTGTACTATCCTTTATGGGACACTTGCTTTCCATAGTTTGACTCTATGTGGGATCTAAACTCCCAATACCTTTAACAGGCCTGGCAGAAGACGTCCAGACAGGTTAACTGTCCGGCTCCCCTTCCAGAAGACCTAGCGGATGCCCGTTTGACAGGGCTGCTGGTCCCGGCGCCTTACGTGGTGCCGGAGAAGAAGGCCACAGGAACCCGGAGGAGTTCCCGACGCCAGGTGTTATCGGATTCATCGTCTGATGACTCCGAGGTGGACTCCTCCCATGAAGATGAGGAGGAGAAGAAAGAGGCCTCCCCCCAGCGGGGGGAGAGAAGAAGAGGAAGGCTTCCCCAACGGGGAGGCCGAAGGGTCCAAGAAAGGAAGGACCCTTCCCTCGGACTGTTCCACCAACACCGACGACGGTGACGAGGAGTGGCCCTTAAGGGCCAAGCCCCTAGCGAGATCGTAAGTGTCCTGAATAACTCATAGTTTTTCTTTTTGTCGCATAGTGTCTTCTAACGCCGCATACAACACTGTAGTCTGCCCAAGGACGATCTCCCCTCTTCGTCGAGCGCGTCCTTGGGTTCGTCGGATGTGAATAGCGCTTCACTTCTGACCGCATCCTCCCCCCGTGACGCAGAGGACGCCGAGGTAGGGTCCCAGAAGGGGACCCGCCAGGAGGAGGATGTCCCGGAGGTGCCGTAGGGTAGCCTCCCGGACTTTGGATCGGACTCCGCACCGGAACCTTCAGTGGTTCTGGAGTCCGGCGGGCAAGACAACGACGCCGGCGGCCTCCGTCCAATCGGAGGTGCCGGATAACTTGCTGGAGGCGCTCAACGGCGCTTCCATTGACGAGGAACACCGCACTGTCATGAGTGCGGTGATTCAGAAGGTTCAGCTCGCCAAGAGCGGGCTGACCGAAGCCTGCACCAGCCTTCTAACAGGCTTTGAGGTAAGAATTTTTAAGATATGTAAAATAGTACCGCATAGACAGTAGCCCCTGATGCTTGGTTCGGTGTTCCGAAAGAAAAGCCAAACTGAGGATCTAAAAAGATATACGCAGGAGTCTAACAAAAATATGTCAATATGGGAATGCAGGCTACGCTGTTGATCTCTGCCGCACTAACTGCGGAGGTCAATTCCTTGAAGTAGAGCCTCGAGCAGTCCGAGATCGAGCTCGGCCGTGCCAAGAAGCAGCTCGAGGATAAGGAAGGTGAGTAACACCTTATTAAAGTTGTACCTTATAGAAAAGGATTTGGTTGCAAGAAAAAATGACAAGAATAACGTGGGTACTCCAGGGGCTATGAACGAGGTGGCGACCCTGAAGGAGGCGATGTCCGCGGCCGCGTTCGGCCGCGAAACATGCCGAGCGAGAGAAGCAGGAGGCACGGGTGGCGGAGGTACGGCAAGAGCTCCAGGTTCTCATGAAAAAACACGAGAGTTTGGAGCGTGACTCGAAGACTCGAGAGTCCGAGCTTGCGTCGGCTCTTGAGAGTGCCAAAGCCTCTAAGGCCGAAGCCCAAAAGGCCCACCAGGAAATCGAGGTAGTAAATAAGATAGCGGCGGGTAAGGCATTATTCATGCAAAGGAAGCATGTAAAAGTGAATTACCTACTACTTACCCGAATTCGGAGCTCTCCAGGAGCGTTCGAAGATCTGCCCTGTAGCGTGTCCGATGCTGCCGCATTCTACAGAGCCGAGGAGGGGAGCTTCATGGAGAAAGTGTTTTGGTCTCAGTATGCTAAGGCCGGACATCCTGTGCCCCTGAACGACCAGCTAAAGCAGCTGGTCGAGCTCCACAAGGTGGCCGAACAGGCCATGAAGGGCCTCATAGTTCGGCTGTGGCCCAAAGAAGCCATGCCTGGGAGCTATTTTGGTCTGGTGCGGTGGCTGGTGGACGCTTGTCCGTGGGTCAACGTCATCGACCACTCCTCCTGCATTGAAGGTGCCCGTCGGGCCCTTGCCCGCGCTAAGGTGCACTTGGCAAGATGGACGCCGAGAAGCTTGTGACGAACGCGCCACCGCCGGGCAAGGAGTATCGCACGCCCGAGATGTATTATAAGGGTGTCCTGAAGGGTGCCCGCATTATTGCGGGTGAATGCTCCAAAGATGTAATTTTTTAGTAGACTCGCATTTTGTTATCCTGTGCGCTGAAAACTTTGTTCATATGCGCTAAGAAACGCTTGTTAATTTAAAATATTACCTTCTGTGCGGCCGTTTATCAAATCTGAGAGATGGCAAGTCGTTGGCTTTGGCCCCCATGCCACGAGTGCTTGGGTGTTCGGGATAAACTTGAGCGCTCTTGTTCCCATTTTTGGGTCCTTCTAGGGAGGCGCTCAACACAACGAACAAGGCAACCGGACTTATAATGCTTCAACACTCTCACTTAGCCATAGAATTGTCGGTGTACTAAAGTAGGGGTACCTTAGTACCCCGAACTTGAAACACGGACAGTCATGGCGCTCCTCTGCGGCAAGGCTTGCAGGCGTCATAAGACCCTCCGCCATGCCTATTTTTTACTACCATTCAATAACAAAGTGTTAACTTTGAAGACAAGGCCCCGGCAAGAGGAGCTTGCAGGGAAGGACAAGGCCCCAGCAAGAGAAGCTTGCCGGGAAGAACAAGACCCCGGCAAGAGGAGCTTGCTGGGAAGGCCAACCAAGGCGCTTCAGAAAACTTGCCACGACGCGCCGCGCGTCCCGGCAAGACCCGACTAGTGGCAAGCTTGCAGGTGCAACAAGACAGCAACCGCGGCAAGGCACTTGCCGCGGCGAGGCCACCACTCTGCACCCACGCTCCAGCTTACCCGACGACGTGTCGCCACAGGATCACTCCTGGTGCACGTGGCGTGTAGCTGTGCAGCCTAGCGGTGCGAGGTGGCGAGCGAAGGTGACTAGGAGGCCATCGTGGCGATCGGTGGCGCCCCTAACGGTCGTTTCCTGCACTGTTCGAGCGACCGGACGGGCATTAAATGCTCTTGTCCCCTGCCGTCAGAGTTGGGTAGGGGACACTGTTGATAGTAGTTGTACCAACCCGCGTTTTTACCTTGCTACCCCTCTCTCTGCGTTGCCACCTGTCGGTGACCCCTTTAGACTATAAGAAGGAGGCCCGTGCGCATGTATAAGGGGTTCGGGTCCAGTCCGACTCATGCAGCAGTAGGAGTTTTATCTCTCCGGAGAGCTCCGAAGCTGGGTAAAAACCCCCCGAGTGCTCTCGCCTAGATCTGCTCTTCGTGCGCCCTCCGCTCCCTGCCGGACCAGAAAAGGGGCCCCCCTGCCCCATAGGTGCTCGTTCCCAACCACGACATCTTTGGCGCGCCAGGTAGGGGGCGTCGAGTTTGTGCGAACCTGATCCGGTCTCTGCGCGCGCTACATCAACATCTTCATCGACATGCCACCGAAGAAGAAGGCTTCGGAGGTGACCGCTCCGTCTGCGACTGTCCTACCGCCACCGAAGCAAACGGGCGGTGGGGTGGACACCGGCGGAGGAGCGGGCGCCGACGGTGGGACTCACGTCGTCACCAGGTCCAAGGACAAGGCCCCGCAAGCTTCAACGTCTGGATATCCACCGCACCCCTTTCAGGAGGTGGAAGATCGACAACGCCACGGTGCCCCTAGCACCGTTCTCGCATTGGAACAAGGCCAAGCTGGTGGGTCGCGGGACGTTCAAGGCCAGCACGCACGCCAGCACGCTGGCACGAGCGTAGTGCGGTCGCCTGGGCGAGATGCTGCCCCTTCTAACACTGTTAGGAGTTTGAGCATGTCCCGCACCTCGCGTCGCTCGCCACCGCCGCCCAAGACTCAAGAGGAAGCGCTGGCCCGAGCCCAGCTGCTTCTAGATTACCCTTCGGTGCCGGACAAGATCGACGACTGGAGGGCCCCCATTTATAGCCTCATTGGCTTCGCCAATGGCGACAAGCCCCGGCAACCGAGCACATCGAAGCCCAGGCAAGACGCCCAGGTGCAAGCCGACGCTGGCAAGACCGCTGGGGGTGCCACCACCGTGCACTCCCCGCCCCGAAGGCCGAGATCGCCGACTCGTCGGGCCGACCTCGACACCAACTCCACCGCGTCATCGGACCCGCGAGCTCGCCGCGATCAACGCCACGTTCTCCAGGAACGACGACACGAAGACGCTCGCACCCGCATCGAGCGTCGAAGAGAAGCACGGCGTCAATCTGACCAGCGCGCTGGGCCCACTGTCGATATGCATGCGCTAGGGGAACCAGGCGACTTGCGTCTGCTGATAGGATGCCTGCATTCACCCGTGAGCTGCGGCAAGTCCATGGCCCATACCAAGAACTTCAAACCAGACGTGCCGAAATGCGATGGCGGGATACATCCGTCGAGTTCCTCGGCGTCTACACCATCGTGGTGCAGGCTGCGGGCGCGATGAGAAGATCTCGCCAACTACTTCCGGCTGGTGCTCGGGCCCAATGTCGATCTTGGCTCATGCACTTGCGGACAACTCCATCTCTTCGTGGGCGAACCTGTGCCATCAGTTTGTCGGCGCCTTCACAGGCGGCCACAAGCCTCATGGCCAGGAGAGCGATCTTCATTTGCTTGCCCAGAAGGAAGGAGAACCCCTACGAAAGTACATACAGAGATTCAGCCAGGTGCAGCGCAACATCCCGAGCGTCCACCCCGCCAGCGATTATCGGCGCGTTCCATCGAGCGTCGCGTAACCGCAGGATGAGGGAGGAGATGGCGATGTGCAAGATCAGAGATGTCAGCGAGCTATACGCTCTGGCCGACAAGTGTGGACGAGCTGAGGAGGGGAGGAAAATCGCCGGAGAGAATGCAAGAGCAGAAGGATCTGACAGTGAGGACACCCTTCAAGCAAAGAGGAACCAGAGGCAGAATAACAGAAAGAGAAAGGCCAAGGATGTGCTAGTTGTTGAGAAGTCCGGCAACGGAGGCGGCTCCGACAAGGTCAAAGCTGGCGACTCCGGTGAGGCTGTGGTGGCCGCCGACAAGCAGGACGGCTCCGGCAAGCAGTACTGCAAGATCCATCGCACCAAGGGCCATGATCTCCAAGCATGCAAGAAGGTTGAGCAGATGGCAGAGCTACAGAAAGCTGAATATGAGCGTCGCGACAAGGAGAAGGCCCGGGAAGGTGGCGGAGGATCCGGCAAGAAACTTCCCGCCCGGGGAGGGCGCCGCGGCAAGGCCAAGCAGCGGCAAGGAGATAGACCTCCCCGCGGCCGCGACAAGGACGAAGAAGAAGATGAGGATGATGAGATGGACGAAGATGGGACCGACGACCAAGAGTTTCAGAAGGCGACGGAGGTTTTGTGCGTTGACGGCGGCGCTTCTCTGCACACCTCGCCGATCAACTCAAGCGATGGGTGCGGGAGGTGAATCAGATAGAACCATCGGTCGAATCGCGCAAGCCCCTGAAGTGGTCCAGCACGCCCATCGTCTTTGATGTTGAGAATCACCCTGACCGCATCACTGCGGTCGGGTGCTTGCCGATGTTGGTTTCGCCAACCATCCGCAACCTCAAGGTCACGAAGATGTTGGTTGACGGCGGGGCCGGCCTGAATCTGATCTCTTCCGCGGTGCTCAAGAAGCTTCAGATCCCCGACAGCGAACTCAAAGAGACTGGTACCTTTCAAGGGATCAACCCGGGAAGGAGCAAGCCGAAGGGGAAGATCACACTGCCAGTAACGTTTGGCAGCGAGCTGAATTTCAGGACAGAGAGAGTCACATTTGACGTTGCTGATTTCCCATTACCCTACAATGGGATACTTGGTTATCCAGCGCTCGCCAAGTTCATGGCGGCCTCTCATTATGCTTACAACATGCTCAAGATGCCCGGTCCGATAAGTGTTATTTCTGTCCACGGCGACAAGAAAGATGGACTTATCTGTGCCGACAAGATCTACCGGGAAGCAGCAGCCGCAGCAGAGCGTGAACCACTTGCCGCTGAAGCTCCCGGAGGGAAGAAGAAGAAGACCAAGTCCGGCAATAGTAGCTCTGTTGCCCACTCCGGCAAGCACACCTCTTCGGAGTGCTGCGCTACCGTCGAGGACGCACCATCGAGCTCCACCGGCAAGTGCAAGAAGGCGAAGACAGCTGCACTAGAGACCAAGAAAGTGGCCGCCAAGGAGGACGGCACTGGTGGTACCTTCACCATCAGTGCCACGCTTGACCCTAAATAGGAAAGCGCGCTCGTTGCTTTCCTGCGGGCAAATGTCGATGTGTTTGCATGGCAACCATCTGACATCCCCGGTGTTCCCAGGAAAGTATTTGAGCACCACCTTGCCGTCTACCCTCACGTGCGGCCCGTCAAGCAGAGATTCAGGAAACAAGCGGTGGAACGCCAAGAGTTCATTGCAGAAGTGATCAGGAAGTTGGAAGCAGCAGGCCTTGTCCGAGGAGTACTCCATCCAACGTGGTTAGCTAATCCAGTTGTCGTGCGCAAGGCGAACGGGAAATGGTGGCTTTGTATTGACTTCACTGATGTTAATAAAGCTTGTCCCAAGGATCCATTTCCCTTGCCGCGCATTGACCAGATTGTCGACTCCACAGCAGGATGTGATCTGCTTTCATTCCTTGATGCATATCAGGGTATCATCAGATCTTCATGGCAGAGGAGGATGAAGAGAAAACCGCATTCATTACTCCATGTGGCACGTACTGTTTTGTACGGATGCCCTTCGGACTAAAGAATGCTGGTTCAACATTTGCAAGAGTAGTCAGCCATGCTTTTGAGCCACAGTTGCACAGAAATGTAGAAGCTTACGTGGATGACATAGTGGTCAAGAGCAAGGACAAAGAGACTCTGATCCAAGATTTGGACGAGACTTTTGCAAATCTGCGCAAGATCAATCTCAAGTTGAATACCGAGAAGTGCGTGTTTGGAGTCCCTTCCGGCAAGCTTCTCGGATTCTTTGTATCTCAGCGAGGGATCGAAGCCAATCCCGACAAGATCAAGGCCATCGAGCAGATTGAAGCCCCGAAGCGCGTCAAGGATGTGCGAAGGCTTGCCAGCTGCGTTGCCGCTCTCAGTAGGTTCGTCTCTAAGTCTGCTGAGCGCGCCCTGCCATTTTTCAAAATTTTGAAAAAGGCAGGTCCAATGAAATGGACTCCGGAAGCGGAGGCCGCGCTACAGGACTTAAAGAGATACCTATCCTCCACTCCAACACTTGTCGCACCTAAACCACAAGAGAAGTTGCTGCTATATCTGGCGGCAACCAATCAAGTGGTTAGTGCTGCGTTAGTAGTGGAGAGGGAGACAGATGATGAGCCAGCAACCGCGGCAAGCGATTCCAGCGACAAGCAGGGGGCTTCCCCGACAAGTTCTGGCTCCGGCAAGGATGGATCTGTCTGATTGCGGAAGAAAAACAGAAGAAGATGGTGCAGCGCCCAGTTTACTTCGTCAGTTCCCTTCTGCAAGGGGCTAGATCAAGGTACTCTGGTGTGCAAAAGTTGCTTTTCGGCCTTCTCATGGCCTCGAGGAAGCTGCACCATTACTTTCAAGCGCATGAGATCACAGTTGTCACTCGCTTTCCGTTGAAGAGGATACTGCAAAATCCAGAAGCAACAGGCAGGATTGTTGAGTGGGCACTAGAACTGTCAAGATTTGGCCTCAAGTTCGAAAGTACTTCAACTATTCAGAGCCGAGCATTGGCAGAATTCATAGCAGAGTGGACGCCAACACCTGATGAAGAAATTCCAGAGAATAGCATCCCCGACAAGGAAGCGAGCAAGGAATGGATCATGTACTTTGATGGTGCCTTCTCGCTGCAAAGCGCCGGTCTTGGCGTGCTACTTGTCGCACCCACGGAGAGCACCTCAATCGTGCTCCAAATGCACTTTCCCAAGGAGCAAGCAACAAACAGTACTACAGAGTATGAAGGTTTGCTTGCCGGACTCAGGATCGCGGCAGAACTTGGGATTAAGAAGCTTATTGTCAGGGGTGACTCACAGCTTGTCGTCCGCCAAGTTAATAAAGATTATCAAAGTCCGCTGATGGAAGCCTACATTGATGAAGTGAGGAAGCTGGAAGAGCATTTTGACGGTTTGCAGACGGAGCATGTTCCAAGAGCTCAGAACGACATTGCAGATGGCCTGTCGAAGTGTGCCGCACTCAAGTTACCTGTGGAACCAGGAATTTTTGTGCTCAAGCTGACTCAACCATCTGTGACACCATCAACTGGACAGAGCAGGAAGAGAAAGTTGGTTACTGGCGACTACTTTCCGGCAGAGCTCCCTGAAGCCGCCGCCAAGAAGGTCCCCAGGATCAACACAGAAAGGGCTGAGGAGCAGTCTGCTCCGACAAGCCCTAGGGTTTGTTTCGTTGAAGCAGACGCTCCCGGCAAGCTGTGTCCCGACACGCTTGCCGGGGAGCATCACGCTCCGGCAGGATCCTGGACTCTTGCCGTAGAAGCGGATGTTCCCGCAGCAGCATTTGTGCCTTCAGTCCTTGTTGTCGAGCCACAAGCTCCGACATGGGCATAGCAGATAGTCCATTTCCTTCAAACAGGAGAACTTCCCGAAGAGCAAGAAGAAGCAGAGAAAGTAGCCCGGCAATCAAGTATGTATCAGTTTGTCGATGACATCTTGCATGAAAAAAGATTCAACGGAGTGAAATTGAAGTGCATTTCCCGGGAAGAGGGACAAGAGCTGTTGGCGGAGATACATGGAGGCATATGTGGTCACCACATTGGCGCAAGAGCACTTGCCGGCAAGGCCTTCCGGCAAGGTTTCTTCTGGCCGACAGCCCTCCAGGATGCAACTGCACAAGTAACCAAGTGTGAAGCGTGCCAGTTCCACTCCAAGCAAATACATCAGCCAGCTCAAGCTCTCCAAACAATCCCTTTATCCTAGCCATTTTCGGTCTGGGGGCTCGACATCCTCGGCCCCTTTCCCCGAGCTGCCGGGGGCTTTGAGTACTTGTACGTTGCAATCGACAAGTTCACAAAGTGGCCTGAAGTGGAACCAGTGAGGAAGGTGATAGCACAGTCAGCGGTCAAGTTCTTTAGGTCAATTGTTTGCCGTTTCGGAGTCCCTAACAGGATCATCACCGACAACGGCACACAATTCATGAGCCGCACCTTCATGCAGTACGTCTAAGATCTTGGCGCCAAGATTTGCTTCGCTTCTATTGCTCACCCAAGAAGCAACGGTCAAGCGGAGAGGGCAAATGCTGAAGTCCTGCGCGGGCTCAAGACCAGAACTTTCGACAGGCTGCGCAAGTGCGGAAGAAATTGGATCGAGGAGCTGCCAGTGGTTCTTTGGTCGATCAGAACGACGCCAAATTGAGCCACTGGCCAGGCACCTTTTTCTCTTGTTTACGGAGCAGAGGCAGTTCTCCCCACGGAACTCATATACGGATCACCTCGAGTGCTCGCTTATGATGAGCTTGATCAAGAGCAGCTGCGGCAAGATGACGCGCTGCTCCTCGAGGAAGATCGTCTTCAGGCTGCTGTACGAGCTGCTCGTTACCAGCAAGCTTTGCGCCGCTACCATAGCCGCAAGGTTAATGCCAGAAGCTTCAAGGAAGGCGACCTTGTTCTTCGGCGCGTTCAATCCACCAAGAATTCCAACAAGTTGACGCCGAAGTGGGAAGGCCCTTATCGGGTAAAGCAAGTCACTAGGCCCGGCGCTGTCCGCCTTGAGACCGAAGATGGCTTTCCGGTGAGTAACTCCTAGAACATAGAGCATCTCCGCAAGTTTTACCCATAAGGCGCGGTTGCCGGACCCGTTCCGGCAACCACCTTTTGTACAAGCCTTGCCGCTGTTGCATGTAACCCTTTGTACAAAGCCGGGCGCAGATCCCGTGCATAAATAAAGATTGTATGCTATGCCAAAAGTTGTCAAATTTCATGCCTTTTTCTTTTTAGCATGTATACACTGACACTTTGTGCTGCGCTTGCCCCCGGTAAGCAAAAGCGGACCTTAAGGTTCCATATCATTATTTTCTCTTCTTTCTTCTCAAAAAGAAGGTTCCTCCGCCCACAAGTTCACCGGGGGGGGGGGAGAGAAGGAGAGGATAAACATGTGGACCAGGCGTCGTTCAAAGAAGCTTAAGACTTGTCGGGACACAAACGACAGAAAAGCTAAGTAGCCAAAGTTTGAGCACAATCAGTTTTTTTAATGTTTTAAGTTATACTCCTTGAACGACCGTGCCTTGTATGGAAAACCTGTGCGCGGAGGAATCAACTCATGGCTAAGTTGCGCCCTTACATTGTTTCGATTCCGCTCAACAATAAAAGCGCGCTGCAACTAGCCTCGACGAGATTTCTTGTCGGAGGCAACACCGCCAGCAGGCTGCTGATGTTCCGCACTCAGCGCTCGCGGCAAGCTTGTTAGCGCCGGCAAGTGGCCTAAAAGCGTAAGGGTAAAAACATACAAGGGATGGAATCAAGTAAAGGAGATAACATAGCAAGCAGTACCCAGGATAAAGTTATATTACAATAAATAACTTGCCGCACTCTGATGAGTTATTCCTATGACATATCTAGCAGCGGCAAGGAAAGGGAGAAGAAGGGTGGCCTAATCCACGCGCTCGCCGTCGACCCTCCTGACATCATTGATCTTGTCCACAATGGGTGTGACGATGGCTTTGAGCTCTTCAAGATCGGCGCCTGCCGGCAGCTTCTTGAGGACGCGGGAGAGGTCGAGGTTCGGGTTGCGGAAGAGTATCTTCACCAACACCTTCTCCAGGACCTTGGCGCAGATCGCGCGTGACTCGTTGGCCAGCTTCTTCGGGAACCTTTCCCGGAGCTGCTGGAGAGCCGTCACCACACCCTTGAAGAAAAGCGTAAGCTTGGCGCTGGACTGGAGGTTTTCCTCAGTGGAGTACCCGAAGCCTGCCAAGTCCAGCTCCGCCAGCTCCTCGTCGATGGACGCAGCAATGTTGACGAGGCCCTCCGTCCAGAGCTCCACCATGGCCTTGAAGGTGTTCTGGGTCTCAGCGGCCCTCGTCAGCAACTCTTGGTTGCCCTTGAGCTCCTTCTTCAAGTCGTCCTCTCGCTTCTTGGCGGTGTCCAGTGTCTCCGTCAAGGTGGCCAGCCTCATCTCCAGATCAGCGCTTGAGCCCTTGGCGGCGTTCAATTCCTTGGCCTTCTCGGCGAGTTGAGCTTGCAGATCGCCATGGGCAAGTGCGTCCTTCTCGCGTTCGCGCTGGAGTGCGGCAAGCTCTTCATTCTTCTTTCCCATATCTGCCTCCAGCTGCGCCACTTTCTCCTCTAACTCCTCCTTGGCGGCCTCAGTAGCCGCGGCAGCGTCCTTTGCCTCCTTGAGTGCCCCGCCAAGTGATTGTTCTCGTGCGGCGAGCTCCTCCTTGTGGCTGTCCAGACTAGCCTTCTTCTGTGTCAGCTCACCTTCCCGCCTGGACATCTCCTCGGCGGCGAGCCTCTGCTGCTCCTTGGCTTGAGCCTTCTCTAGGATGAACGCCTTCTTTGCCTCGTCGAGCTGTGCCCTCTCCTCAGCAATGGATCGGAGGGCCTCCTGGTTGCGGTTCTTGAGCTCCTCCGCATGCTTCTCTATGTCAACTCCTGCCCGCGCGACAAGTGCTTCCCGGGACTCAAGCTTCGCTTGCCGGGGGCGGTAGAGTGACACCAACTTCCGGAGCAACTGCTCCTCCTCAGACTCGCCACTGCTGCTGCTGGGCACGTCAACCACTGCCAACCTAGCAGAGGCGAGTACTTCTCCGTCAAACTCCTCTCCTTCGACCGGCGCCCTGGAGCTCGACGCCCAAGGAAGCTTGAAGTATACGCCCTCGCCGGCCTTCAAGTAAGCGCCTGGCTGGGGCTCCTCGGAGCCCGGCGCTGCATTAGCGGCGGAGGGGTCAGCGGTCGGTGCAGCGCCTTGCGCTCCTTTGTCCTCCGGGTCGTCAGTACGATCGCCGGATCCCTCGCCGGCTCCTGCGCCAGCAGCCTTGGTGGCTTCTTCGTCGGCGGGTTCATCAGCGCCGGCCTCTTCCTCATCAGCAGTGGCATCCCCAGTGTTGCCGCGTGCACCTTCCTCGCTCGTGGCCTCAGTTCCCATCGGGTCCACAAGAGGGGGTCTGAAGACAGGAAGAGGAAGAAAAAGTCAAGCAAATATCCAAAAAAAAAAAAAAAAAGAAGAAGAATCCGAGGGAAGGTTTCCGACAAGGAGGGTCACCTGTGCTGGGCTCCGTGACCATGGGCTCCACCACTGGAGGCTCACTGGTTCCGCCCCTTGCCGGGGACCCCTCCCTTGCCGGGGAGCATCCCCTCGTCGGAGAGTCGCCCCTTGGCGGCGTAGTCGAAGCCGACAGCACCTCCGGGTCGGCCTCTGGTTGCTCCTGGTGGGCTTGATCTGCTCCTATACAAATGAATCAACAGTCAAGATGTCAGCAAAAGAAGAAGCACCCATGCGCGCCCCACAACAGGAAGTGAACCAAACACTTACGCTGGGGGCTGTGCTGGGGGCTGCTGCGAGGAGAAGGAACCAGATCCGTCAAGGTGGTCTCGGACGTGTCCTCTGCTGTCACGGCAGGATCGTCCTCGATGTTAACCACGGGGACCTTGGCCCTCTTCGCCGCTCTCTCGGCCAGAGTCCTGAAAAGGAACAAGATTCAGGGAGAAGCAGATCAGATGCAAGACAAGAAACAACATCAAAGAAAATCAAGAACAGCGAGAAGAAAGTCTTACTCCTCCTCCTCCTCCTCCTCTTCATCATCATCGGAGGAGCTCAGCGTGGAGAGGTCGAAGTCCGGTACCATCTCTGCGCGGTGTGGCGGAGGAGTAGGCTCCCGTCGACGTTTGCCGGGAGCTGCGGCAGGATCAGGCGTGGCGGCCCGGGAAGACCCCGCCTCGGCTGACGGCACAGCCTGGGACCCTCCCGCAGCAACGGTACTTGCCGCGGTGGAGCGTGTCCCACGGCGCCTCGGCTGCTGGACTGCCTACCCTCCTGCTGTATCTCCACCTCGACGGAGGCGCCTTCTTGGTTGGAATTGGGGCTACGCTGGGGGCTCCGCCTGCGGAAAGATGCTCGAAGACGGCTGGCCACTCGCGCCCTCGGCGGGCTCGCTCGCTCCGGCCTCGGGCTCCCCTTCGCCAACGACCTCTCCGGCAAGGTCCTCCCTATCGGCAATGCTTGCCACCTCGGCCGCCTCTGCCTCATCCAGCGTGAAGCCAAACTCACCTGCGGCGGCAGCTGCTGCCGCCTCTTCGGCCCTGGTGGCGATGTAGCGCATCTCGTTCTCGGTGGTGGTGCGGGTGAGGAGCCTCTGCTCGTCGGAGTTGACTGCTACCTCCGCCAAGCCATCGAAGAATTGCTGCACGACGTCGTCAGCGGGCTCCATCCAAGTTGGGATTATCCCGTGCGAATCGCACTCTGGCATCATCGTGCAGATGCGATCGCGCTGGGAGTTGTTGCACAATGGGATGACGCCCTGCGGCAGCTTGAACCACTCTGGATGGTTGGCGTCGTGCTTGAACAGCTCCTCAAAGCATCCGTCAAGCTCGAACTGTGAAATTGAAATTGAGGCCCGGCGCAGCCTCATGATATCCGCGGGCCACCAAACTGCCAGGCGGGCCTCCCCTCTTCGCAGAGGGGCGTCGCGACGAAGAAGAAATCGCGCCGACCGCCCCTACTGTGAGCCCGGCAAGCCTGAGCCGGAGGATTCGGGTGATGGCAATCTTCAGTTTGGCGTCGCCCGGCGACAGAGCGCCCAAGTCGCCGCCGTGAACTACCCGAGCCTGGCGCAGGTTGGTGAATGACTGCGGATTGGCATCACAGATCCAGCACCATTCCGCCCTCCACTCATCCCACTTGCTGCGGAGCTCGCCCGACAGATACACCTCCTTCATGCCGATTCGTGAGGTCCAGGCGACTCCGCCAGACAATGGCTCTCCTTTCCCGGCTCGGGGGTGAAATAATGGCGAAAAAGAGCGACATTTGGGTGGATACCAACAAAGTTCTCGCAGAGGTGTGCGAAAACCGCCATTGTCAGGACGGCGTTGGGGGTGAAATCAAGAAGATGAAACCCGTAGGTGTTCATAATGTCGCAGAAGAAATCCGAAAAAGGTGGGCAGAGCCCGCAATAGAAGAACACCGGAAAGAAATAGTACCCTTTTGGGCACCGCTTCGTTTTGGAAGCCTCAGCAGAAAGCACCGGCGTGCGCGGATGCGCCCGTGTTTGCGTCGACCAGAAGAGATAGAACTCCTCCTGCAGCGCCTTCGGGGTGAGCTCGGCGGGGAAAAGCACTCGCTTCTTGCGCAGCGCCTCGAGCAGCAATGCCTCGGTCGACTTCTCGGCCTTGCTGGTCTTCGGAGCCATGGCGGAAGCGGTGGGGGAGCGCGGAAGCGTTGAGGACGACGGCGGCGACGGGCGGCGGAGCGCTGCTCTTTTTCAGCTTGGGAAGCGGGGGGGGGGAGCGGCGGAGCTTTCGGAGGAAGGAACTGCAAGTGGCGAAGGTGGGGGAACGACCCTGTTCCCTCTGCTTATAAACAGGGGAGGTGAACGTTACGCATTTCCTAGATTTAAGTATCGCCCACGACCTCTCCCACGACGCCCGATTGACGTGTGCCATTACGAGAGGACGCGGTGGATTCGGAGTGGATCTGGTTTTAACTCAGGCCGCGCGTGCCCGTGCCCTGTTTTGGGCCTGGCCCAACAGCGCTCGGCACCGTGTATGGCCCAGGCCCGGGGGCTCCTGTCGGTGTACTAAAGTAGGGGTACCTTAGTACCTCGAACTTGGGCACGGACAGTCGCAGCGCCCCGCCAAGACCCTCCGCCATGCCTATTTTTTACTACCATTCAAGAACAAAGTGTTAACTTTGAAGACAAGGCCCCGGCAAGAGGAGCTTGCCGGGAAGGACAAGGCCCCGGCAAGAGAAGCTTGCCGGGAAGAACAAGACCCCGGCAAGAGGAGCTTGCCGGGAAGGCCAACCAAGGCGCTTCAGAAAACTTGCCACGACGCGCCGCGCGTCCCGGCAAGACCCGACGAGCGGCAAGCTTGCGGGTGCGACAAGACAGCAACCGTGGCAAGGCACTTGTCGCGGCGAGGCCACCACTCTTCGCCCACGCTCCAGCTCACCCGACGACGTGTCGCCACAGGATCACTCCTGGTGGACGTGGCGTGTAGCTGTGCAGCCTAGCGGTGCGAGGTGGCGAGCGAAGGTGACTAGGAGGCCATCGTGGCGATCGGTGGCGCCCCTAACGGTCGTTTCCTGCACTGTTGGAGCGACCGGACGGGCATTAATGCTCTTGTCCCCGCCGTCGAGTTAGGTAGGGGACACTGTTGATAGTAGTTGTACCAACCCGCGTTTTTACCTTTCTACCCCTCTCTCTGCGTTGCCACTTGTCGGTGACCCCTTTAGACTATAAAAAGGAGGCCCGTGCGCACGTAGAAGGGTTTCGGGTCCAGTCCGACTCATTTGAAAACCACAGCCTACCCACGCTTTCGAGCAAGAACAGAATACAAACACAAAGCAGCAGTAGGAGTTTTATCTCTCCGGAGAGCTCCGAAGCTGGGTAAAAAACCCCCGCGTGCTCTCGCCTCGATCTGCTCTGCTTGCGCCCTCCGCTCCCTTGCCGGACCAGAAGGGGCCCTGCCCCATAGGTGCTCGTCCCCCACGACAAGAATTCTATAATTTTAAATTTCGGCGAAGCCCCTAGTGTTCGGAAGGCCGAATTTGGGGCGCTATCCATGCCTGGGCCGGACAATGTTGGTTCCTCGCTCTAAGCGGCATAAGTCTTTAGGGACTCGAAAAAACCTCTCGAACAGCGACTGGCTCTCGCCCCATCCTGACGGTCAGTTTAAGCTTTCTCCACTAAGGTGCTCACCCAGCTCAACTGGGGCAAAATCGCAGTGGTTCTCCCAACGCTACCTTAGCCGATATAACGGAACGTAAGGTACCAAAACATGGGAGCCGGGCAAACCCAACTTGTGGGGACCCCGACTCATGAGTCGAGATCACCGAATGCACGTGTACAGTGATCCGAGACATCAATGCTCACTGAACACACAGAAGCTGAATAACAAGAGTCTTACATCCATACATACCGTCTTACACAAATTATGACCATTATGGTCAAGTCTTACATTGATAAAGCCTTAAGGGCTGAACATCAAATGAAACACAAGCAGCGGAAATCTTCGACGATAAGAAGAACCCATGCCATCTTCCTTAACCCTACGGGCATTACGACCGGAACGCCCTAGTTCGCATGTTAGTCTCCAAAGAACTCTTCTTCGAACTCCGGTTCTTCCATGCCTGGTCAATTAAATAACCAGTGGCAAGCCAATGAGTACTTTGAATGTACTCGCAAGCAACCCATGATTTGGTTCAAGATACAATAATGCATGATATAGGTAAATTTTTGCGGAAAGCTAGTTTTGAGTGCAAAGACAATGTTCAACAACTTATAAGACATGCAACCAGTAACCATGAGGACATGGTACAGATATCAACATAAAAAGAGTGGGCACCAACCCATCTCAATCATGTCAAGTCCTTTGACTTGTCCCAAGTGGTTATGTCAACACACACACACGCACGTTTGTAAGAATCTGGACATAGTTTAAGCAGCACCGCCCAACTGTCCTTGACAGTGGACACGTCTATTCGAATAGTTTTACACTCTGCAGAGGTTGCACAATTTACCCACAAGATCCGGGGAACTTCCGTGTCATCCACGACCCGCGGTACCTCAAGTACCCGGGGTAAGCACCCGATCACTACCTTTCCCTAGACGACACTAACATGGAGTCCACTCGCTGTTCCATATCCTCACGATGTACATCATACGAGACTCACTCGAGATCGTAACATGTGAGAGGGGACACAACGGTGTGTTCGGTGCCCTGTGAAAACAGTCATGGCCGCCCTACCTGGCACGACCCCGTCCCGAGAGAGCGCACCAACAACTCTCCGTCACTAATGTCACGGGCTCCAAGCTAGTATCGGCCTAGGTAATCAATAATGCCCTTTCCCATATAAGGGTAGAGTGGTTGCGCATGTAAGGTTGGGACAGTCATCAAATCTTAAATCTAATCCATTTTCGAAAACAACACACACACTTGCCTCGGTATACCACTTCGTCATCAAGTGGCTACCCAACTCATCATCTCCCTCGGGCATAAGTGGCACCCGACGGGGCTTTCGAAAAGTCCTTTGAAAATACTTTGCCTCCATCACCATGCATATTCCCGTCCCTTTTTGCGTAGCACTACTTTGGCATCCTATCTACTCCCACCGGCACAACCCTCATAAGAAGGTAGGGTCATGCACAATGCAAGTATCAACGAGGAAATAACGAAGGCAATCCACCAAGGTGGTTACCCTCTCAACATGGTTCCGAAGCAACTCTAACAAGGTGCTATATGATGTGCATAAATAGGTTTCATAGACATGGTCAAAGGGCTACTTGCCTGGTTCATCAGAGTCTTGAAATCTTCTGGTCCTTCTCCAAGTACTCCGTCTACTTCGTCAACTAACGTCGGAAACAAACACAATAAGCAACACAACAAGGCAAGAAATAAAAGTGCTCTAAAAATATGAGTTGGACTTTTCTGGGATACCTCTGGTCATATGAGGGATGACCAAAGTGGTTTCATTAGGATTTGATCAATGGACATCTCTGAACATTTTGATATGGTGGAATCAAGGGGTTTATGGATTTGCAAGAAGTGTACAGAAATATATTTTTGAAAATGAGCAAAGGCACCCATTTAACAAAGGATGATTTTAGAAGCATCTAGGATTTGGTTTCACTGGATTTGGAGTTCAAATGAATTTCTTATGAATTTGCAAAGTTGACAAATATGAAGAAATGGCCCATTATATTTTGGGGTACAGAAGGCAGTAATAAAAATGTTCATAAACTAAGTTATGAACTTAGAAACATCTAAGAATTTGAATCATTGCATTTGGATCAATTTGAGCTCTCTGTGATTTTCTAAAGTTCATCACAGAAATGGAAAAATAGGGATTTGATAAATATTTGTGAAGAAAATCTTTATGGAAAAATGTGACAATAGCACTATGTGGTAAGGAATGATTTTAGAAACTACTAGAAATTTGAATCATTGGATTTGGAGCTCTGTTGAATATTTTATGGATTTTAGAAGTTCACTGGAAAAAGAAAAAGGGAAAAAGGCTTTAACCTTATCTGGCGCGCTGGGCAAGAGTTAAGAGTTGGGCCGGCCCAGCGGCTCAGCTGCACGCGCGTAGGGGCCACGTCGGAGGCGTATTCTTGAAATTACGCCTTCGCTTGAGGGAGACGGCAACCCGGAAGCCGTCTCCACTTAAACGGGTGGGGTCGGCCCACCGGGTCACTGACGAGCGGGGTCCGGGGCTCAGGCCGTCTCCTACCTCCCGCTCGAACAGAGCAGAGGCAGGGGAGGCGAGGCCGAGCAGCACCGGCGCTCACCCGGGCGGCACGGGCCACCTCCGGCGGCACCCGGCACACCGGAGGACTCAGCGCGCGGCGGCGCACCCGTCCATGTGCTGCACGGCCGCGGGGGAGCCAGGGAAGAGGAGGGCTTCGGGTGCGGCGGACAGGGGTTGACGGCGGGTTCGGCAAGGCGAGGAAGGGACGGGGAGGAGTGGAGGGAGCACGGGAGGGGCTCGTGGCGACGGTGGTGGTGCTCTAGCGCGGTCCAGAGGGAAGGAGGAGGAGAGATGGGCGCGAATTTAGGCGGATTCCGACGGCTCGGCTCCGGCCATGGTGGGTGCTGGAGGGCACGAGAGGGAGGGGGAGGCTGTCCAGGAGGTCTCTGGGGGAAAAATAGAGCGAACGGCGCCCAGAGGAGGGGCTCGGGGTGGTTGTTTAAGGCGGGGTGACGGTGCACCGTGGACGGCGTCCATGGCCACGGCCTAGGCGATGCTGGAGGCCGAATTGGCACACTCGGCCATGTCCGGGGTGTTCGTGGGCGTGGACTACTCCCAGGAGGAGAAGAGAGGGAGCGGGAAACGCGGCAAAGCGGGTCCCCGCCGTGGCCAGCGACTGGCGCACTCGGGCGGCGTTCTGTCCTCACGTGAGGAGAGCCGGAGAGGGAGAGAGAGGAGGGGAACGACAGTGTAGCGTGCTGAGGACGTCGAGGTGACCTCGGGGGACACGAGGGGGAGGCCCTAGGTGGTCCGGTGGCTCGGGCAGAGAGCGGCTACAGTGCTAGGGTGCACTGTAGCGCGCTCTGGAGCACGCCTTTGGCATGCCATGGCATTAAGAAAGGGGAGTGGGCGCGGCCACTTGTGTCCAATAGTGCCAGGAGGTATTAGGATAGCAGGGGGAAGCCTTGGATGCCTTGTGGAACCAATGGAGTGAGGAGGGAGGTGAGAAAGAGAGAGGGAGGTGCTATCCAGAGGGGTAAATGGGGGTGTTTCACCCCTCAATCATTGAGCTGAGGCCAGGGAAGAGTTACTGGAGATAGGAGAAGACTAGGAGGAGCTGTGGTAAAAAGTTGAGGTCATGGAGAACAAGGAAAGAGGTGAAAACATCAACTTTTAAAAATTACCAGAAGATGTTTCATGCTGGTTTGGGCAAGAAGATGATTTCCATTTGTGATGAGGCTCCATAGGGTGAAATGGCACACATAATTAGGGCCTTCCACCCATTTTGAGCTCATTTGGGCAAAGTTGCCAATGCAACTTTTGTAAACCCTAGAAATCAGCAGAAATGGACTTTTCAAGATTTAGCCATGCAAATCTATTCTCCTTGATGCACCACTTGGTGTAGTGTCATCATTTGAGGTTCTGAACATTCCCACAAAAGTTGAGATCAAAAGAAGAAAGTTGCCAATGTAGAGTTGTTCAAATTTGGTTCTGGACAGGAAGGGTTTTGGGGCACTTTGATCAAGTTAACTTCTTCTCCAACTTGTGCCATTTGCTCTAGATGTATTATTAGACCATTTTAGCATGTTCACAAGGTTTAAGAACATTTGGACATGTTTGGCAATGTAAAGTTGCTCAAACTTCAAAATGGACAGAAGTGGTTTTGAGGGGATTTGATGATGTTATCTTGTTCTCCAAGACATGAGACTTGGCAAGATCACCAAATATGTCATATGTGACATGATAGAATTTGCTTGGAATTTTTGGAGAATATTTCCTTTGTAAATATTTCAAAATCTTGAAATATCCAGAAAGGGTTTTTGAGGGATTTGACCAATATTTTGAACATGACCATGTGTTGAAACTCTTATATATGGAAAATATATGTCCACTGAGTTTCCCTAAATTTTGTCAAATATTTTTGAAGCAATAAAATAATTTTAACCTATTAAAGACCATTTCTGGCCTTAAGAAAAAGCTTTTAAATAAAATAGAAAAATAGCTTTTAAAATTATATTTTTGTGGTTTCTGGGTATCCTATATCTAATAGGTTTCAAATATACCTTTTGAAAGATTTTTCACACCTCAAATCAAGTACTTGCAGTGCAAATCTTAATTCAAGGGTTTTTGAAAAACTAATTTTAGAAAATACTTTTTGGCCAAATTATTTTTGCAAGAAATTATTTTTATATCCTATACACATGGCATGATCATTGGGAAAGGTTTTTGGAGCAAGGAGATGAAGTATAGAAGTTGGAGGATTTATTTGATTTTTAGAGCACTTGCAAACAGCAAACAAAAATTCAATCAAGCAAAGTCCAAAACACTCAAAAGTTTTGGTCAAAACACATTTTATCATGATTTATTAGCTTAAGTGTTGTGGCATGAAAATCAGGGTGTGACACAACTACTGACCCAAGACATGATTCGGAGCCGATGCGTATAATGCTATAAGTTCGGGGTGCCGCACTTGTGTCACACCCTGATTTTCATGGATCAACACTTAAGTCATTAGATCATGCTAAAAATGTGGTTTGACAAAAACTTTTGAGTGTTTTGTCTTTGCTTGATTTGATTTTTGTCTGCTGTTTGCTAGTACTCTAAAAATCAAATAAATCCTCCAACTTCTATACTTCATCTCCTTGCTCCAAAAACCTTTCCCAATGATCTTGCCATGTGTATAGGACATAAAAATATTTTCTTACAAAAATAATTTGGCCAAAAAGTATTTTCAAAAATTAGTTTTTCAAAAACCCCTGAATTGAGGTTTGCACTGCAAGTACTTAATTTAGGGCATTAAAAATCTTTATAAAAATATATTTGACTCCTATTAGAAATAGGATACCCAGAAACCACAAAAATATAATTTTAAAAGTTGTTTTCCTATTTTATTTAAAAGCTTTTTATCAAGGCCAGAAATGGTCTTTAATAGGGAAAAATTATTTTATTGCTTCAAAAATATTTGGCAAAATTTAGGGAAACTCATAGGACATATATTGTCCATATATAAGAGTTTTAACACATGGTCATGTTCAAAATATTGGTCAAATCCCTCAAAAACCCTTTCTGGATATTTCAAGCTTTTGAAATATTTACAAAGGAAATATTCTCCAAAATTCCAAGGAAATTCTATCATGTCACATATGACATATTTGGTGATCTTGACAAGTCTCATGTCTTGGAGAACAAGATAACATCATCAAATCCCCTCAAAACCACTTCTGTCCATTTTGAAGTTTGAGCAACTTTACATTGCCAAACATGTCCAAATGTTCCCAAACCTTGTGAACATGCTAGAATGGTCTAATAATTCATCCAGACCAAATGGCACAAGTTGGAGAACAAGTTAACTTGATCAAAGTTCCCCAAAACCCTTTCTGACCAAAACCAAATTTGAACAACTCTACATTGGAAACTTTCTCTCCTTGATTCCAACTTTTGTGAGCATGATCACATGATCAAATGATGACACTGCACCAAGTGGTGCATCAAGGAGAACATATTTTCATGACTAAATCTTGGGAAACCCATTTCTGTTCATTTCTAGGGTTTACCAAAGTTGCATTGTCAACTTTCTTCAATTAAGCTCCAAATTGGTGGAAGGCCCTAACTATATGTGTAATTTCACCCTTTGGAGCCTCATGACAAATGGAAGTCATATTCTTGCCCAAACCTTTATCAAACACCTTCTGGCATTTTGCAAAAACCACTATTGTGACCCCTTCCACTATTCTTGGGGAGCTCAACTTTTTGCCACAGCCTCTCCTGGCCATCTCCTACCTCCAGAAACTCTCCTCCTTCTATAGCTCAATTATTTGGGGGTAGAACCCATCCCTTTCCCTCTCTGTTTAACCATGGCAACTCCTCCTCTCTCCCACCTTTCTATATGCAGCGCCCCACCTAGCTCCTGACCACTCTAGAGCATCCAAGGAAGCTCCAAGACACAAGTGGACACGGCAGAGCACGCAAAGCGCACTCATGCCGGCCAAAAGCCTGCTCTGGAGAGCGCTACAGTAGCGGCCGAGCCCTGCCGCCGCACTCCCGTCCACCTCGGGCCGCCCAAGCGCGCCAGTAGATGCTCCTCGACGTCCGCAACACGACACCAAGCTGGCCCCCTCCTCTTTCTTCCTCCTGCTGCCTCCTCTCGCACGTGCACCGGCCGCCCGAGCGCTCCAATGGGCGACCTCACACGCGCGGCGCTCTGGCCCTCCCCTGCACCCTCTATCCTTTCCCCTCGGCCTAGACCACGCCCAGGAAGACCCCCGACTCGTAGCCAGGCACTCCCGTGGCCTCCAGCGATGGCTACGACCTCGCCGGTGCACGACCTGGCTGTGCACCCCGGCCCCTCCTATTTGAGGCCGCCCCGAGCCTCTCTCTCTGATCCTTTGGCTCTTTCTCCCTCCCGCGCACCCCCTGGACCAACCCACTCCCCTCCTCGAGCCCTCCATCGCTCCCCATGGCCGGAATGCCGCCGCCGGCCTCCGCTCCGATTCGGACAAGGACGAGGTGCTCCCCACCTCCTCTCCCCTCCAGAAGGACCGCCTCTCCCCGGCGACCCCTCCGGTGGCCGGAGCTTGGCCGGGGGTGGCCTGTGCCGCCGGGGGGCAAGCGACGGCCGGCGCTCACCGTGGCCTCGATCCCCTCTAGCGCGGGCGCGGGAGGAAGGGGACGACCCTGCGGGTGGGTCCCGCGGGTCAGCGACTCAGTTGGCGGGCCCCGGCGTTTAAGTGGAGGCGGGATCCCCACGAGACCGCCTTCCCTGCAGGGAAGCGTACTCCCATAGTACGCCATCGGCGTGGCCGTCCTTAGCCGCGTGGCCGTGCAGCTGGGCCGGCCCAGTACGCTGCGGCCCTATCCTGCGCTCAGGGCGCGGCATAGGTATAACGCCCCTTCCCTTGTCTTTTTCCATATTCTTTTTCCAGTCAACTTGTAAAATCTCCCAAACAATTCAAATGGACTCCAAATTTGATGATTCAAATTTCTAGGGGATCCACAAATCATGATCTATCACATGGTGCTATTTGCACATTTTTCCAGAAACTTCCACTTTAGAAATATTTATCAAAACCCCATTTTCTTAATTCTGTGATAAACTTTAGAAAATCACAGAGAGCTCAATATTGATCCAAATGCTATGATTCAAATTCCTAGATGCATCTAAGTTCAAAACTTAGTTTTTGAACATTTTACTAATACTTTCTGTGTCACCTCAACTAATGGTCTATTTATTTTATATAGCCAACTTTGCAAATTCATAGGAAATCATCTCAACTCCAAATCCAGTGAAACCAATTCCTAGATGCTTCTAAAATCATCCTTTGTTAAATGGGTGCCTTTGCTCATTTTCAAAAATATATTTCTGTACACTTCTTGCAAATCCATAAACCCTTGATTCCACCATATCAAATGTTCAGAGATATCCATTCATCAAATTCCAATGAAACCACTTTGGTCATCCCTCGTATGACCAGAGGTATCCTAGAAAAGTCCAACTCATATTTTTAGAGCACTTTTATTTCCTGCCTTGTTGTGTTGCTTATTATGGTTGCTTTCGGCGATAGTTGATTTAGTAGACGGAGTACTTGGAGAAGGACCAGAAGATTTCAAGACTCTGATGAACCAGGCAAGCAGCCCTTTGACCATGTTTATGCAACCTTCTTATACATGCCACATAGTTCGTTATACTTGTTGCATCAGATTCATGATGAGATGGTGAACCACGTGGGTTGGTTGCCTCCGTTATTTCCTCGTTGATACTTGCATTGTGCATGGCCCTACCTTCTTATGAGGGTTATGCCGGTGGGAGTAGATAGGATGCTAAGTAGTTGCTACGCAAAGAGGGACGGGATTATGCATGGTGAAGGAGGCAAAGCTTTTTCAAAAGACTTTTGAAAACCCGTCGGGTGCCACTTATGCCCGAGGGAGATGATGAGATGGGTAACCACTTGATGACGAAGTGGTGTGCCGAGGCAAGTGTGTGTGTTGTTTTCGAAAACGGATTGGTCGGAGTTGCGACCGTTATTCCAACCTTACATGCGCGACCACTCTACCCTTATATGGGAAAGGGCATTACCGAGTACCTAGACCGATACTAGCTTGGAGCCCGCATTACTAGTGACGGGGGAGAGTTGGTGCTCTCTCTTGGGACGGGGTCGTGCCAGGTAGGGCGGCCATGACTGTTTTCACAGGGCACCGGACACACCGTTGGTACCCCGTGCTTATGGTATGTGATGAATATGGGAGCGAGGCTCCGCAACTTTATGATGAGAAATGTTTGTCACGGGGGTTACTACCAATCGAGTGGACTCCATGTTAGTGTCGACTAGGGAAAGGTAGTGATCGGGTGCTTACCCCGGGTACTTGAGGTACCGCGGGTCGTGGATGACACGGAAGTTCCCCGGATCTAGTGGGTAAAGTGTGCAACCTCTGCAGAGTGTAAAACTATTCGAATAGCCGTGTCCACGGTCAAGGACAGTTGGGTAACCGCTCTTGGGCTACGTCCACTTGTTTCAAACCCAGTGTGTGTGAGATGATGGAAATGACTTGGGTCAAGTCAAAGGACTTGACACGACTGAGATGGGTTGGCGCCCACTCCGTTTATGATAAATGGGTTGGTGCCCACTCTATTTATGTTGATATCTGTGACCAGATCTCATGGTGACTTGGATTCTCTTGATGCATGCTTTATAGGATGTTGAACATGTCATTGCACTCAAAACTAGCTTTATGCAAAAAAATTTACCTATGTCATGCATTGTTGTACCTTGAACCAAACATGGGTTGCTTGCGAGTACATTCAAAGTACTCATTGGCTTGCCACTGGTTATTTAATTGACCAGGCATGGAAGAATAGGATGTGATGAAGAACTCTTCGGTGACGAGCACGCGAGCTAGGACGCTTCCCAGTCAGAATGCCTGTAGGGTTAAGGCAGATGGCATGGGTCCAAGTTATCGACGAAGTTTCCGCTGCGATGTTGTACTCAAGGCTCGACCATAATGGTCCTACTTGTGTAATACGGTATGTATGGATGTAAGACTCTTGTTATTCAGCTTCTGTGTGTTCAGTGAGCATTGATCTCTGGGATCACTGTACACGTGCATTCGGCGATCACGACTTGCGAGTCGGGGTCCCCACAGAGCTGGTATCAGAGCCATCCTGACTGTAGGAAGCCTTAGTTAGCATGGTCGTTAGTTAGGGTAAAACTATTTCCAAAACTACTACTAGTTTTCAAAACTATCTGTACTTCTCTTCCCTTCTCAGTTTTTCGAAAACTAAGGTATACTTTCCTTATTGGTCTCTTCCCCTTCAAAACCTTTGGTCGCTAGAACCATCATGCCCCTGACCATAGGATTCCTTGTAATCCTCGTGGATAATCTGGAAGGATGATGCCTTGCCAGACATTCACCCACACCTCCCGAACACAAGATTGGCGACATCACCACAAGACGATGCCAACAGAAGATACACCCTCGAGGAATGAGGACCTGAAGACCCAGGAGATGGTGACACCCTTGACACTGCCCCAAGATGATGCAACCTTAGCCCACGATGATCAGGGCGTAGAATATGCAAGATCATGATATACATCGATAATAGAGTAACCATGTCACCATCGATGTTGTATCGGCAACCACCGATGGATGAGAACCTAGCCATTTGGTCCGCCTCACCATAGTGAGCAGGAAAACGGTTCTCCTCATCCCCCGCTCTTGGTGTCGAAGTTGTCATCAACGTAACCGACATGATGGACCTCTATTATGCCTTGATAATGTCATTGCATAAAGGATTGCCTACCTGGTACCATCGATGGCTTAGAAGACAAGAAGGGATCATCATGATTAAGAAGACAACAGAAGACCGAGTCAATGCCTGCTATGAGAAGCCACCTTCACCCCATCACTTCAATAGGCAAGAAGTTGTTGAAGACTCTTCAAGCTCAACCGGGATCATCCCATCAAACAACTACAAGAGACATAGCAACACCTGAGGAAAACCCGGGAGACTGCACGAGGCACAAGGCATGGCTATGGAATCCGAGAACCCCTAAGGTAGGATGAGTCGTGTACCCCCTATGCGCAGTCGAGTCCGTATGATGGTTCGAGTAGAACCATGATTGTGTGTTGCTTGTTTTTATTTGTTTATGTTTTGATATAAGTCGCACTTTTGCCCTAGGCAACAAGTATGCGACTATATCACCTATTATTTTGTTGTTTGTGTTTGACCCTTTTGGCACTTGTTTGTTCAAGACTTGCACTATAGAACCCCTTTAGGCGTTCCCTCCTCTATGCTACATCCCCTCTCATCTCTCTCCTCAACCAAGACAAGCAAGACAATATGCACCAAGGATTTCACCTCGGCGACCAGCAAGCGTTGATGACTTTTACTACAGCCTCCTCGACCAAGTGCAACCCAGTAGAATCATGTTTAACCCTCAAGATTAGAGACCCATTCCTAGACCCTTTGAGGCTTCACGAGATACCCAGCTCGAAACCTTAACCCTGAGCTTAACCTACGGAATCGCAAGAGGACAAGTTAAGCTACAGTAAACCTTGCACAACACTGGGTTCATTATGGAACTAGTGGACATAGTGAACGAGCACATTGTCATCCTAATATAGCACCAGAACTGACGATGCCATAGGAAGACCAGTTTGAGGATATATGATTTGAGGACAGATGACCTGGTGAGTTTATGTCAATAACTTTGAAGGATCGTCCGAGACTATTTGGTGGATTATGAGGCTACCATGTTGGTGATGAACTTGGTGGGATCATGATTATAGAGTAGCATAGCTTTCGTTACCCCTGAGTAGATTGGATTTATATGACAATCATGATCGCAGGCTGGAATTCTTGGAAGTATTTGGATTTAACTTAGCCATGGGATATTGTTAGGAGACAGTTGATATTACGTAAATGACTTGGGGGAACATGTAGGAATCCTCGTTGGACAAAAGATTTGGATTTAAGTAAGTGATTCTAGTTGAATATAGATGTCGAGTATGTCTACATGGTTCGGAGTAATTGGATATAGACTGATGATCTTGATCGTGATACCATGTTTCTCGGTGGACAATAAACTAGGAGATTGGATGTATTGTCAGAGTTTAATTAGGTATCTATATAAGCTTGACCTTGGAGTATTACCTGACCATGATAACGGGAATTGGTGGACTGACTATAGTAGAGATAGCCTTTTCAAGTATCTGGGATTATATGGACTTTAGGAGATCATATGGAACACCAGCATAGGCATTGGATTTGTAGAATTAATGGATTATGTAGTGACTAATGGAAGTTAACAGGTTGTTGGAGTTGATTCATAGAAAAGGAAACAAGATTTTGGAGTGGCATCTGACGTGTTTCATATCTGAGATGCGCTTAGCATGGACCTTGGAGGAATAGGATGAGCACTTGGATTGTCTGTTTTACTCCAGCTCAAGAACTGTATGTGCTACCCATGGATTTTAGGGTAGCCACACATATGAGTTTGGGGATTATAGACATGTATGATTTTGTTAAACCTCCTCTTGAGAGCCATGAGGATATGATTCACATGGGTGATGATTGGAGTTGACCTCATAAATGATCTTTGTCGGTGATATGATGTGATTGTTTAAAGGACTAGATAGACTATTGGCATCTCGAAACCGTGCTTAAAGGTAGGATGATAAATGTTCATTCGCACACTAGAATCCTTGAAACCCTTATGCCCTACCAAGCCACAACATGGTGGGATCGACCTTGGGCTTTGGCTCAAGATCAATAAGACCTTGACCAATGCTCAACCGTGACCCTCACCAATGCCTCAGCCCGCTCTGCGAACCCCAAATACTTCATAGAGTACTTGGGCAAGTAGATCATTATCCTTACTTGAGGACATGAATGTCCACATGAAGACGGAAGAAGAGTTGATCAGCTGGTTAGGGAACATCCGAAAACCGCCATGTCAAGGAGGAAGAACTATACCAACCACCGTCGTCAAGAAGTGAGCTTCCGCGTTGAAGGCCGTGCATATCTGCAAGCCACTCCTCTCAAAGGGAACTACGGCCCCATGAAGAAAACTATGCTACTCATGACCTTGAGCTAGCAGCAGTGGTTCATGCCCTGAAGACATGGCGACATTACCTCTTACGGAAGGGATGTGAGATATACACGGATCACAAAGGTCTGAAGTATATTTTCACTCAAAAGGAATTGAACACGAGGCAAAGAAGATGGCTAGACTTGATCAAAGATTATGACCTCGGTGTTCAATACCACCTAGGAAGGCTAATGTGGTAGCAGATGCATTAGCGAAAAGGCTTGTTCCTTGAATGCTATGCTTAAGGACAAGCTGCCCGCCTTGTATGAAGAACTTGAAAGCTTGGGTTGGAACTGGTTGCACCAGATTCTTAACTAACCTTGAAGTCAAGCCTTGGTGGCACCATTTGAAGTGTTATCACGGACGGAAGTGCCGCACACCCTCAATTGGTCGAGAGGCGGAGAAGGACTTGTCTTTGGGCCCGACATCCCCCGTGAAGCCAAGAGCAAGTCCAGCTTGTCAGAGAGCGTTTGAAGACTGCCAAGCCAAGACCAAAGAGCTACGCTGACCCACATCGTCAAAACATGACCTTCCGGGTTGGAAACCATGTTTATCTCCGGGTCACCCCTCTCAAAGGAACCCAGCGCTTCCATGTCAAAGGAAAGCTCGCCCAAGATCCATCGGCCTTCTTCGAGATCACTCCAAGATTTAACAACCCCCTCCGAGATCCCTACAAGACGAAGAATAGACGGCTACCAGCTGGAGTTGCCACAGAGCTACAGGGTGCACTGGCGCTTTCCATGCATCCCAACCCCGGAAGTGTTTCCAACTTCCTAACTTGCCCGATCTCTATAAGGACGTTGACCACCGAGCCACCGACCGCTAGTCCAACCTGACCTAACGCAAGAGACCCCTCAGCAACCTAGATCAACCGAGAGCGTCATACACGAAGCCACACCATCAAGTACTTCAATCTCAAGGGAGCACTACACGGAAGCAGAAGCAACATGAAGGCTTGAAGACTACCCCAGATACAAGTTTCTGTATCCCTTTCCGCGCCTAGTCTAGGAATCTCGGGGACGAGATTCTTGTAAGGGGGGTAGGTCTGTCACACCCTGATTTTCATGGCTCAACACTTAAGTCATTAGATCATGCTAAAAATGTGGTTTGACAAAAACTTTTGAGTGTTTTGTCTTTGCTTGATTTGATTTTTGTCTGCTGTTTGCTAGTACTCTAAAAATCAAATAAATCCTCCAACTTCTATACTTCATCTCCTTGCTCCAAAAACCTTTCCCAATGATCATGCCATGTGTATAGGACATAAAAATATTTTCTTACAAAAATAATTTGGCCAAAAAATATTTTCAAAAATTAGTTTTTCAAAAACCCCTGAATTGAGGTTTGCACTGCAAGTACTTAATTTAGGGCATTAAAAATCTTTATAAAAATATATTTGACTCCTATTATAAATAGGATACCCAGAAACCACAAAATATAATTTTAAAAAGTTGTTTTCCTATTTTATTTAAAAGCTTTTTATCAAGGCCAGAAATGGTCTTTAATAGGGAAAAATTATTTTATTGCTTCAAAAATATTTGGCAAAATTTAGGGAAACTCATAGGACATATATTGTCCATATATAAGAGTTTTAACACATGGTCATGTTCAAAATATTGGTCAAATCCCTCAAAAACCCTTTCTGGATATTTCAAGCTTTTGAAATGTTTACAAAGGAAATATTCTCCAAAAATTCCAAGGAAATTCTATCATGTCACATATGACATATTTGGTGATCTTGACAAGTCTCATGTCTTGGAGAACAAGATAACATCATCAAATCCCTCAAAACCACTTCATCCATTTTGAAGTTTGAGCAACTTTACATTGCCAAACATGTCCAAATGTTCCCAAACCTTGTGAACATGCTAGAATGGTCTAATAATTCATCTAGACCAAATGGCACAAGTTGGAGAACAAGTTAACTTGATCAAAGTTCCCCAAAACCCTTTCTGACCAAAACCAAATTTGAACAACTCTACATTGGAAACTTTCTCTCCTTGATTCCAACTTTTGTGAGCATGATCACATGATCAAATGATGACACTGCACCAAGTGGTGCATCAAGGAGAACATATTTTCATGACTAAATCTTGGGAAACCCATTTCTGTTCATTTCTAGGGTTTACCAAAGTTGCATTGTCAACTTTCTTCAATTAAGCTCCAAATTGGTGGAAGGCCCTAACTATATGTGTAATTTCACCCTGTGGAGCCTCATGACAAATGGAAGTCATATTCTTGCCCAAACCTTTATCAAACACCTTCGGCATTTTATAAAACCACTATTGTGACCCCTTCCACTATTCTTGGGGAGCTCAACTTTTTGCCACAGCCTCTCCTGGCCATCTCCTACCTCCAGAAACTCTCCTCCTTCTATAGCTCAATTATTTGGGGGTAGAACCCATCCCTTTCCCTCTCTGTTTAACCATGGCAACTCCTCCTCTCTCCCACCTTTCTATATGCAGCGCCCCACCTAGCTCCTGACCACTCTAGAGCATCCAAGGAAGCTCCAAGACACAAGTGGACACGGCAGAGCATGCAAAGCGCACTCATGCCGGCCAAAAGCCTGCTCTGGAGCGCGCTACAGTAGCGGCCGAGCCCTGCCGCCGCACTCCCGTCCACCTCGGGCCGCCCAAGCGCGCCAGTAGATGCTCCTCGACGTCCGCAACACGACACCAAGCTGGCCCCCTCCTCTTTCTTCCTCCTGCTGCCTCCTCTCGCCGCGTGCCGCCGCCCGGCGCTCAATGGGCGACCTCACACGCGGCACTCTGCCCTCCCTGCACCTCTATCCTTTCCCTCGGCCTAGACCACGCCCAGAAGACCCCGACTCGTGGCAGGCACTCCGTGGCCTCCAGCGATGGCTACGACCTCGCCGGTGCACGACCTGGCTGTGCACCCCGGCCCCTCCTATTTGAGGCCGCCCCGAGCCTCTCTCTCTGATCCTTTGGCTCTTTCTCCCTCCCGCGCACCCCCTGGACCAACCCACTCCCCTCCTCGAGCCCTCCATCGCTCCCCATGGCCGGAATGCCGCCGCCGGCCTCCGCTCCGATTCGGACAAGGACGAGGTGCTCCCCACCTCCTCTCCCCTCCAGAAGGACCGCCTCTCCCCGGCGACCCCTCCGGTTGCCGGAGCTTGGCCGGGGGTGGCCTGTGCCGCCGGGGCAAGCGACGGCCGGCGCCACACCGCCTCGATCCCCTCTAGCGGGCGCGGGAGGAAGGGGCGACCTGCGTGGGTCCCATGGTCACGACTCGGTCGGCGGGCCCGGCGTTTAAGTGGGGCGGGATCCCCACGAGACCGCCTTCCTGCAGGGAAGCGTACTCCCATAGTACGCCATCGGCGTGGCCCTCCTTAGCCGCGTGGCCGTGCAGCTGGGCCGGCCCAGTGCGCTGCGGCCCTATCCTGCGCTCAGGGCGCGGCACAGGTATAACGCCCCTTCCCTTGTCTTTTTCCATATCCTTTTTCCAGGCAACTTGTAAAATCTCCCAAACAATTCAAATGGACTCCAAATTTGATGATTCAAATTTCTAGGGGATCCACAAATCATGATCTATCACATGGTGCTATTTGCACATTTTTCTAGAAACTTCCACTTTAGAAATATTTATCAAAACCCCATTTTCTTAATTCTGTGATAAACTTTAGAAAATCACAGAGAGCTCAATATTGATCCAAATGCTATGATTCAAATTCCTAGATGCATCTAAGTTCAAAACTTAGTTTTTGAACATTTTTACTAATACTTTCTGTGTCACCTCAACTAATGGTCTATTTATTTGTATATAGCCAACTTTGCAAATTCATAGGGAAATCATCTCAACTCCAAATCCAGTGAAACCAATTCCTAGATGCTTCTAAAATCATCCTTTGTTAAATGGGTGCCTTTGCTCATTTTTCAAAAATATATTTCTGTACACTTCTTGCAAATCCATAAACCCCTTGATTCCACCATATCAAATGTTCAGAGATATCCATTCATCAAATTCCAATGAAACCACTTTGGTCATCCCTCGTATGACCAGAGGTATCCTAGAAAAGTCCAACTCATATTTTTAGAGCACTTTTATTTCCTGCCTTGTTGTGTTGCTTATTATGGTTGCTTTCGACGATAGTTGACGAAGTAGACGGAGTACTTGGAGAAGGACCAAAAGATTTCAAGACTCTGATGAACCAGGCAAGCAGCCCTTTGACCATGTTTATGCAACCTTCTTATACATGCCACATAGTTCGTTATACTTGTTGCATCAGATTCATGATGAGATGGTGAACCACGTGGGTTGGTTGCCTCCGTTATTTCCTCGTTGATACTTGCATTGTGCATGGCCCTACCTTCTTATGAGGGTTATGCCGGTGGGAGTAGATAGGATGCTAAGTAGTTGCTACGCAAAGAGGGACGGGATTATGCATGGTGAAGGAGGCAAAGCTTTTTCAAAAGACTTTTGAAAACCCGTCGGGTGCCACTTATGCCCGAGGGAGATGATGAGATGGGTAACCACTTGATGACGAAGTGGTGTGCCGAGGCAAGTGTGTGTGTTGTTTTCGAAAACGGATTGGTCGGAGTTGCGACCGTTATTCCAACCTTACATGCGCGACCACTCTACCCTTATATGGGAAAGGGCATTACCGAGTACCTAGACCGATACTAGCTTGGAGCCCGCATTACTAGTGACGGGGGAGAGTTGGTGCTCTCTCTTGGGACGGGGTCGTGCCAGGTAGGGCGGCCATGACTGTTTTCACAGGGCACCGGACACACCGTTGGTACCCCGTGCTTATGGTATGTGATGAATATGGGAGCGAGGCTCCGCAACTTTATGATGAGAAATGTTTGGCACGGGGGTTACTACCAATCGAGTGGACTCCATGTTAGTGTCGACTAGGGAAAGGTAGTGATCGGGTGCTTACCCCGGGTACTTGAGGTACCGCGGGTCGTGGATGACACGGAAGTTCCCCGGATCTAGTGGGTAAAGTGTGCAACCTCTGCAGAGTGTAAAACTATTCGAATAGCCGTGTCCACGGTCAAGGACAGTTGGGTAACCGCTCTTGGGCTACGTCCACTTGTTTCAAACCCAGTGTGTGTGAGATGATGGAAATGACTTGGGTCAAGTCAAAGGACTTGACACGACTGAGATGGGTTGGCGCCCACTCCGTTTATGATAAATGGGTTGGTGCCCACTCTATTTATGTTGATATCTGTGACCAGATCTCATGGTGACTTGGATTCTCTTGATGCATGCTTTATAGGATGTTGAACATGTCATTGCACTCAAAACTAGCTTTATGCAAAAAAATTTACCTATGTCATGCATTGTTGTACCTTGAACCAAACATGGGTTGCTTGCGAGTACATTCAAAGTACTCATTGGCTTGCCACTGGTTATTTAATTGACCAGGCATGGAAGAACAGGATGTGATGAAGAACTCTTCGGTGACGAGCACGCGAGCTAGGGCGCTTCGGTCGTAATGCTGTAGGGTTAAGGCAGATGGCATGGGTCCAAGTTATCGACGAAGTTTCCGCTGCGATGTTGTACTCAAGGCTCGACCATAATGGTCCTACTTGTGTAATACGGTATGTATGGATGTAAGACTCTTGTTATTCAGCTTCTGTGTGTTCAGTGAGCATTGATCTCTGGGATCACTGTACACGTGCATTCGGCGATCACGACTTGCGAGTCGGGGTCCCCACAACTTGTGAAAGTGTTTGGACTTATCACACCATAATACGGGGAACTTAAGCCCCTGGTGTACTTGGCCGTACCAAAGTGTACGAATGCAACATGTCGTAAGTGAACATATGTATAAAAAAGGAATGCAATGGTAGGCAAAAAGCGATGCATTGTTTATTCAAAAAATACTGCCATGAATGCAGAACGATACAAATGGAGACCACCTCCAGGGGGAGGCTGCGGAATGGTGTATAAAACAGGTATAGTGATCGTAATGGAGACCACCTGGATACTCGTCGTAGCTTTTCTGCTTCCCTGGCTGTTGCATCGTGAGTTCGGCGGGTCTACTGCCGGACAGGGCTTCTGGTAAACGGAGTCCTGAGGATAAGAAAAAAAGGAAGAAAAAAGGATGACGCATCTGGGAGCCCCTGTTGTGGTTGAGCCGCACTCTGGGCCTGCCGTGGTCGTGCCCCTCCCCCTATGCCCATGGTATCTCCAGAGCGAAGTGATGTACGCGTGGTACTGGTTTCGCGATTTTGCAAGGGCTGGGGTTGGGGCCGCATTGCTACGTGTGCTCGGAACGTGCCAGGTGTTCTTGTTGTAGGTTACTCCGGGCGCGCTTGACGGTGTCCGGTCGCTTAACAGTCGGACTCGAGAATTGCCTTAAGAGGCTGCTCTGCACTTCTGCTGTGAGAGCTGCTGTATGCTCCTCCGTTCGGAGAGAGTGTTCAGTGTTTCCATTGACCGTGATGACTCCTCGAGGGCCTGGCACCTTGAGCTTGATGTATGCGTAGTGCGGCACCGCATTGAACTTTGCAAATGCGGTTCGTCCGAGCAGTGCATGATAGCCGCCGCGGAACGGGACTATGTCGAATATTAACTACTCGCTTCAGAAGTTATCCGGGGATCCGAAGACCACTTCAAGTGTAACTGAGCCTGTACAATTGGCCTCTACACCTGGTATGACGCCTTTGAATGTCGTCTTTGTGGGTTTAATCCTTGAGGGGTCTATGCCCATCTTGCGCACTGTATCCTGATAAAGCAGGTTCAGGCTGCTACCGCCGTCCATCAGGACTCTAGTGAGGTGAAATCCGTCGACGATTGGGTCTAGAACCAATGCGGCGAATCCGCTGTGGTGGATGCTGGTAGGGTGGTCTCTTTGATCAAAAGTGATCGGGCAGGAGGACCACGGATTGAACTTTGGAGCGACTGGCTCCATCGCATATACGTCCCTGAGCGCACGCTTCCGCTCCCTTTTGGGTATGTGGGTTGCGTATATCATGTTCACCGTCCGCACTTGTGGGGGGAAATCCTTCTGTCCTCTATTGTTCGGCGGCCGGGTCTCTTCCTCGTCATCGCTATGCAGCCCCTTGTCATTGTTTTCGGCAATTAACTTGCCTGCCTGCTTGAACACCCAACAATCCCTATTGGTATGATTGGCCGGCTTTTTGGGGGTGTCGTGTATCTGGCACGAGCGATCGAGTATCCGGTCCAAATTGGACGGGCCCGGAGTAGTTCTTTTGAAAGGCTTTTTCCGCTGACCAGGTTTAGAGCCTCTGAATCCGGCGTTGACTGCCGTATCTTCAGTATTATCGCCGTTGATGCGGCGTTTGTGCTTATTGCGACGCGACCTGCCATTGCTGACCTTGGTAACCGGACTGCCAGAATTTTTGGTGAGGTTGTTACTACGGGCTTGCCAGCTGTCCTCTCCCGCACAGAAGCGGGTCATGAGAGATGTGAGGGCCGCCATTGATTTCGGCTTCTCCTGTCCTAGGTGCCGGGCAAGCCATTCGTCGCGGATGTTGTGTTTGAAGGCTGCAAGGGCCTCTGCATCCGGACAGTCGACGATTTGATTTTTCTTGGTTAAGAACCGTGTCCAGAATTGTCTGGCCGATTCGTCTGGCTGCTGAATTATGTGGCTTAGGTCATCAGCGTCTGGTGGTCACACATACGTGCCCTGGAAGTTATCAAGAAATACGGATTCCAGGTCCTCCCAACACCCAATTGATTCTGCGCAAGCTGTTGAGCCAATGCCGAGCTGGTCCTTTAAGCTTGAGTGGGAGGTATTTGATGGCATGAAGATCATCACCGCGGGCCATGTGGGTATGAAGGAGATAGTCTTCGATCCAAACCGCGGGGTCTGTTGTGCCATCGTAGGATTCAATGTTCACGGGTTTGAACCCTTCGGGGATTTGATGAAACATTACTTCATCTGTGAAGCATAGTGGGTGTGCGGCGCCTCTGTATTGGGCTATATCACGACGTAGCTCAAGCGAGCTTTGTCTACTGTGTTCGGCCCGACCGGAATTGCTGTATCCGGCGCGACGGTTGTCGTCGCGTATCATGGGGCACCCACGCGATCCGTAGATCGATCTTGATTGTCTTGCCTTATCCTCCAATATGTCTCGCAAGTCTGGCGCATTCCCCCGTGGCTTTGTACTTTTCGAGTGATGCCAGGGTGCGGCTTTAGTGGAGGGCCTAGAGGCCTCTCTGTCGCGGGCACGAGGTGGCCGGTCGGCCGTATTGTGCGCTAGTAATGTAGGTTTATATGCTTCCTCCTCTAATCAGGGCAGCAGCTTGCGTTTGGGGAAGCTTTTGGAGGGGCGTTCGAGTTCGTACTCTTCGGCCGCGAGGATTTTAGTCCATCTATCGGCTAGCAAATTTTGATCAGCTCTAAGTTGTTGCTGCTTTTTCTTGAGGCTGCTTGCCATGGCCATAAGCCTGCATTTGAAATGCTCTTGTTCGACGGGATCCTCAGGCACAATAAATTCGTCGTCGTCGAGGCTTGCCTCCTCTCCGGAGGGAGGCATGTAATTATCATCCTCTACCTCTTTGTCTGCCGCTCTCTCATGAGGGCTGGCTTCTCCATACTTCTGCGCTGAATCTTGCTGGAGGGGGTTGTCTTCGGCACTGTCCGGGATGTTATTATCTCCGGTGCTGGAATCTCCATTCTTGCTGTGGCGGGGTTTTGAGCGGCGCCGCTGACGCCGGTGCTTAGGCTGTTTTTTGGAGGGGTCATCCTCCGCTGTTCCATCGCCATTCCCATCCTCTGGGATGTCCACCATGTATATGTCGTATGACGAGGTGGCTTTCCAGTGCCCTGTGGGCGCTGGTTCTTGGTCGTCTCCGGCATCGTCGTCCATGCCGTCGATGTCTTCGGAGTTGAAGTCTAGAATGTCGGTTAAGTCGTCGACAGTGGCTACAAAGTGGGCGGTGGGTGGGCTTTGAATTTATTCATCGTCTGAATCCCAACCGTCCTGACCGTAATCCGGCCAGGGCTCTCCTGATAAAGAGAGATTCTTTAGCGAATTCAGGATGTCGCCAAAAGGCGAGTGCTGAAAGATGTCCGCCGCGGTGAACTCCATGATCAGCGCCCAATCGGATTCAATTGGTAGGGGCGCGGGAGGTTCGGAGTCCGGCGAGGAGTCCGGCACCTCGGAGTTGCGAGCTTCACAAGGGACAGGGTCGTTATTCGGCTCCATCGCCGTAGAGGTAGCAGCCCCCGAGGTGGTGTCTGGCCACCCATCCTCGATCTGCGCAGTCGGCTCCGAGTGAAGGGTCGGAGCGGACTCTTGTGCGGCCTCCAGGGCACTGTCCGGCAGCAGAGCTAAATCATGCCCATCGTGACAGTGCGGCGAGCTTGGCTGTGGCTCGAATCCGTCGAAGATCAAGTCTCCGTGGATGTCGGCCGTATAATTCAAACTTCCAAATCTGACCTGATGGCCAGGGGTGTAGCTTTCGATCTGCTCCAGATGGCCAAGCGAATTGGCCCCTAGTGCAAAGCCGCCGAATACGAAGATCTGTCCAGGGAGAAAAGTCTCACCCAGGACCGCGTCGTTGTTGATGATCGAAGAAGCCATCGGGCCTATGGGCGACGACACAGAGGAACTCTCAATGAAAGCACCAATGTCGGTGTCAAAACCGGCGGATCTCGGGTAGGGGGTCCCGAACTGTGCGTCTAGGCGGATGGTAACAGTAGACGAGGGGCACGATGTTTTTACCCAGGTTCGGGCCCTCTTGATGGAGGTAAAACCCTACTCCTGCTTGATTGATATTGATGATATGGGTAGTACAAGAGTAGATCTACCACGAGATCAAGGAGGCTAAACCCTAGAAGCTATCCTATGGTATGATTGTTGTTCGTCCTACAGACTAAAACCCTTCGGTTTATATAGACACCGGAGAGGGCTAGGGTTACACAGAGTCGGTTACAATGGTAGGAGATCTACATATCCGTATTGCCAAGCTTGCCTTCCATGCTAAGGAAAGTCCCATCCGGACACGGGACGAAGTCTTCAATCTTGTATCTTCATAGTCTTGGAGTCCGGCCAATGATGATAGTTCGGCTATCCGGACACCCCCTAGTCCAGGACTCCCTCAGAGTTGTTGAGAAAAATCAACAATGAAAAGAATAAGCTTGTCGTGGACTTATGTATAACATCTCAAAATTATGAGGTGATAACCGACCACAATCAAAAAATAAATGAATAACCAATGAGAACGAAGAAATACAAAACTCCACCTCAAAAGAATGCGGAGAATTAATTGCACTTCGAAAAGCAAGAAGGAAAGATACTTGAGCCCCTTCGATAAGAATCTTGACGAACACTTGAGGAATGAATTAAATCATGAAGAACCACCATGAAGAACTCTGGTGACAAAAAAGATGATGAGATAGAATGAAGGATGAAAGAATAAGATTAAGCCTTGCGGTGATTTAGATGGCGGTTCCGACGAAATGGCCGAGGAAATTTGAACTCTGGAAAAGAAAAGATGAAAAACACTTCGAAACGAGAATTTGAGATGATGAACAAACTCCAAAACGAAGAGGTTAATCCACTTGCTGAAAGAAGAATAAGAATTATGTTATGCTTATCCTCCACCAATTAAATTGATGAGAAGCCATGGATTTGCATACTACTTATTCGCGTTGGAAAAGATTACGGGGGAATATAGCATGAAAATTTGAGAAAGTCTTCTTAAACCACCGGTAGGATTGAAAAGAATGAATGAATTAATTAGAAAATGACTGATGAAAGGGAATGAATCACCGGGTAGGATTAGAAGAACCAATATGCTTGAGGGGATTTAGATGCAAATGAACAAAGAGATCATGAGCTGATTAAGAACACTTGAACGAAGCACCTGGATAATTGGATAATGGTAGCTGAAATGTGAGGATGAAGAATTCTTCTGGAACGATGGCCTCCGATGAAAAAAATGGTAAAAGAACTTCTGACATACTCCTGATGGGTAAGAAAAGGAATTTATGACAACTGGAATAATACTAGAGGAAAACATGAAGCTAGAACCATGAAACTTCGAGAGAATGAGAAAGATTTAGAGAAACTCTTCTTCGTTCTTCAAAGCTGAGAATGGCGACGAGAAACACCACCAAAGTTGTTGAGAAACTCCGGAATAATGAAAAAGAGGAAAAGTTGAACCAAAGACAAAAAGAATTTGAAAACGATCTTGGAGAAGGCATGTGAGTGATGTGATCCATTCTTACATCACACTTGAAAAGAATTGAGAATAACTCTGGGGGAATTAGAAGAGTCAGGTAAGATCCTGGGAAAAGACCTGTGGGTTAGGGTCCACTCGAAAGAACCATCGTTGGGAAGGGATGTTGAAGAGATAGATGATGCACCGGAACAGTTTAAAATATTTGAATGAGGTGACAACCTCGAATTAATTCGAACACAGACGAATCTCTTGAGATGTCTTCCGAACTCCGGAATGATTGAATGGCAAGAGGTAAACGAGCAGGGAAAACACTTGAGCCAAGGAAAATAATACGATCAACACCGAAAATTGGAATTGAATCCACCGGAGAAGAAAAAGAGATGAAGAATATCCACCGAGATGAGAATTCACCGGTTGAAATGATTGACAAAAGACTAAAGAGGCTCCACACGAATGAATTTGATGCTCGAAAGAGACTCAGGCTCCGGGAAGAAGAGGGTGGGAGGGCGGGAAAAACAAAGGCAACTTGGAAGGGGAAACCGACGAATATCTTGAAAAGAAAACACCGGTTGAAATCATTGAAGAAAGAAGGCAAAGACTTCGCACGAGTAGGATGGATACTCGAATACGGACTCCGGCGCCGAGATGAAAAGGGTGGGCGGGTGGGAAAAGAAAAACAACTGAGGATTGAACTTGCAAAAATGGAGTGGGTCGAATCACCTTGACGAGAAATACACCGGATGCAAAGAGCTGAGGAACAACGATCGAAAAACCAACTGCGTGATCCTAAAGGAAGTTTGAAGGGAAGAGGAGTAATTCAAAACACCTACGTCAAGATTCCTCACCAGAGCGACAAAGAGGCTGAGGAGTAAAAAGAATTCCTACTCTCCGATATAACTAGACTCCGAAAACAGTTTTCTTCTAGACTCAACAACGGCCATACTACACGATCAATCAAGGGGGATCCTATGGTCGGTCGAGGCTATGATACCAACTTGTCATGCCCAATATGCGATACTATCCTAAAGAGACTCGAAGGTCCCACCAAGGATAGAATCGCATATTGATATGCTTTTGCAAGGTGGATATCATTACATCAACATTACATAATAGATGGGATACATACAAAAGGCATACAATGCCATACGAATACAACATCATCATACATGAGAGCATCATCGGACTACGGATGAAACACAAACAGAAACTCAAACAACATCCACCCTGCTAGCCCAGGCTGCCGACCTGGAACCTATCCCTGATCGAAGAAGAAGCAGAAGAACTCCAAAACAAGCAAACATCGCTCTCGCGTCATGATCATCGCATAACCTGTACCTGCAACTGTTGTTGTAGTAATCTTTGAGCCACGAGGACTCAGCAATCCCATAATTACCATGGGTATCAAGACTAGCAAAGCTTAATGGGAAAGGAAGGGGTAAAGTGGTGAGGTTGCAGCAGCGACTAAGCATATATGGTGGCTAACATACGCAAATAAGAGCGACAAGAGAGCAAATGGAACGGTTGTGAAGCTAGCAATGATCAAGAGGTGATCCTGAACTCCTACTTACGTCAAACATAACCCAAAACTATGTTCACTTCTCGGACTCTGCCGAAAAGAGACCATCACGGCTACACATGCGGTTTATGTGTTTTAATACGGATCTGGTGTGGGGAGCACGGATCCGGATGGCGGCGGGGTCGACGGAGCTTCACAGGGTTGGCGACGGCGCGTATCTCTGGCGGCGGCGGGATTCTAGGGCGGCGCAAGGCCGAAGTCGGCGGCAGGGTTCGTGCACGGGGACGCAGGCGCGCAGATCCGAGCGGCTTGCAGGGGAGGATGGGCGCGGGGTCGCGGCACCGGTGGTCGCCGGCGGTAGTTGCGGCGAGGCCGCCGGTGAGGACAGGGAGAGGAGCTCCGGCAAGGGGCCTCTGGGAGCCAAGGTGCGGGGCGACGCTCAGGCACGGGAGGTTCGGGCGGGACGCGGCGGCTCCGGGCCCGGATGGGCTTCCCAGGGCCCGATCTGGGTCCTGGCAGGCCTTGCGGGAGGTGGAGGGAGACAGGGCGACGTGGAGCTCGGCGGTTGGAGGAGAGTGGCGGGAGGGTTGATGTGGCGCGCCCGGATTGGCCGGAACGCGTGGCAGCAGCGGCGCAAAGTGGCGGAGGGGAGAAGGCTGATGCCGATTTCGAGGAGGAGGCATGGTTGGCTGCGGTTAGGGGTTAGGGGAGAGGTAGGCTAGGTTAGGGAAGGCAAAAATGGACTAGGGTGTCCATATATAGCAGATTTGCTAGGGTTAGGGGGTTTAGGGGGGTTTTGGAGTCCTCCGATCGCGATCGGACGGTTCCGGACGCGAGGGGTGTTAGGCTGGGTCTAGGAGGGATTAGTGGGCTATGAAGAGAGGGCTTGGACTGAGGGGAGAGAAGAGAAGTGCAGCCCGACAATGTTTTCGGACACGCGAAAACGTCCGAGGAAGGTACCGGCGGCGGTACCGCTATATGTTTAAAGGTTGGGCTATCAAACGAGCTCCGAATGCGACAAAACTTGACAGGCGGTCTACCTACACTATAATAAGACCGCACGCCAACTTTCATCCCATTCTGAGAACATTTCCCGCCCACTTATAAAAATAATATTCAGACGTGCCGCGGGCGCGTGCGAGTGTGCTTGGGCTCGGAACGGACAAGGAGATAACCGGCGGAACCCGAGTGGACGCAAGTTTTGAAAAAACATGGAGATGAAATGCAGATGATGACATGGCAAAATGCAACACGCAAGCAAATGACATGGCAAAAAGGTGAATAGCTGGAAGACACCTGGCGCCTCAAAACCGGGGCGTTACAGATACCATGTGTGCATCAACGATTGCATAATTTATCGGAAGGAGCACGTGGAAAAAACAAGCTGTCCGGTGTGCAATGCTTCTCGGTACAAGAAGGCTGGGAAGAAATGTCCCCAGAAAGTTGTATGGTACTTACCGATCACTCCCCGTCTCCAGCGGTATTTTGTAGATCCCAGGGAAGCAAAGCTAATGCTCTGGCACGCGGAGAGGAAGAAGCCCGACGATGGAGATGATCCGAAGCTGAGACACGTCTAGGATGGAAGCCAGTGGAAAGCGTTGAATAGCTTCTATCGTTTTTTCAAATGTGATGCAAGGAACATCATGCTTGGCGCGTGTACCAATGGCATGAATCCGTTTGGCAACCAAAACACCAACCATAGCACATGGCCCGTGTTTGTATGGATGTACAACCCCCTGGTTGTGCATGAAGTCGAAGTACTTTCACATGAGCATGCTTATTCAAGGGCCAAAACAACCAGGAAATAATATTAATTTGTATCTGGGGCTACTTCAAGAGGAGTTACACATGTTATGGAAAACACCGGCCAAGACATGGGACGCCAGCAAAGGCGAGTATTTCTACATGAGAGCCGCACTGATCACGACGGTGCAGGACTATCTCGGTTACGGATATGTCATAGGCGAGGTGTGCCATGGATATTGCGGATGCATGCGGTGCATGGATGATATGACGTCTCAGCAGCTAACTTCAAGGAAAGATGGCGGGTCTTGGAAAATCGTGTACATGGGGCATCAAAGATGGCTCGAACAGGATGACTCATGGAGAAACCGTGGAGATATATTCAATGGTCATGCTAAGCATCGAGGACCTCCACGTAAGCGGAGCGGTGCCGAAATCGATGAGCTATTGAAAAACTGGAAGGAGTGCCCCGCACCGGGAAAGATGATGAGAAAGGCGCCGGAGCTGATGCTGAAGGTATGGAAGACGAGGTCTGTGTTCTGGGATTTGGAGTATAGGCACAAACTCGATACACCTCATTGCCTTGATCAAATGCATATCTGTAAGAATGTCCTTGAGAGTTTGCTGGCAACACTGACGAACATGCTGGATAAGACCAAGGATGGGCCGAAGGCAAGAAAAGACATGCAAGATTTGAAAATAAGGGAAGATCTGCACATGCCGCCCCGTAAAATGTCAGACAAGACAGAGGCGGAGATAGAGGCATGGGAGAAGAAGGGCAAGAAAATAAAGAAAGAGGATTATTGCCCCCCTTCTTGCTTCACCTTAAGTCAGGCTGAGATCGATCAATTCTTTAAGTGCCTTACCGGAGTCAAAGTTAGTTCCGGTTACTGTGGCAAGATAAGCAGATATCTAGACACGCACAAGAAAAGGTTCAGCGGGATGAAGTCCCATGACTGTCATGTGATGATGACGCAGATACTACCTGTTGCCCTTAGAGGGATAATGGAAAAGCACGTCCGTGACACGCTTATTGGTCTCTGGAACTTTTTTGACGTCATCTCTCGAAAGTTGATCAGTGTGAAGCAGCTCCGAAGGCTACAGGAAGAGATCATTGTGATACTGAATGAGCTTGATATGTACTTCACGCCCACGTTCTTTGACGTGATGGTGCATCTGTGTGTCCATATTGTGGATGACATAATAGACCTGGGGCCGTCATTCCTGCACAACATGATGCCATTTGAGAGGATGAATGGGATCATCAAAGGATTCGTTCATAACATGTCCCGTCCGGATGGAAGCATCGTCCAGGGTTATGTGACACAAGAGTGCATCTCTTTCTGCGAGAATTTTCTATATGGCGCAGACCAGCCGCCTGGTGTTAGTGTTGGTTTGCCCATTAACAAGCACGATGGGAGGCTAGGAGGAGAAGGTCACTGCAATGATCGCAGGGAACTGCACGTGGCATACTCAGATCGATGCAGCGACTTTGACATAGCAAACTTGGTAGTGCTACAACACCTAGACGAGGTAGTTCCTTTCGTGGAACTGCACAAAGAAATTATCGCAAAGAAGTATCGTGACCGGGGGGTATGCAGGACGGACGCCGAAGTTACTAGAGAGCACAACTCCACTTTCCTGCATTGGTTCAAAGAGCATATTATTGCTAATCCCCCGGAGGAGGGCTCTAAGGACGGATTGCTCATATACGCCTTAGCACATGACCCCTCGCCCAACCTCGTAACCTGTCAGGCATATGATATCAACGGATACACGTTCTACACGGAGGCCAAAGATATGGACAGTGATGATCAGAACTTAGGGGTGATGATGGAATGCATGACCGGCAGCGCCAACGGGACAACTTAATGATTTTACGGAAGGATTGAGGAGATCTGGGAGCTTGACTACTCTGGACTGCACAACATGACGATGTTCTGTGTTAGATGGGCTAAGAATGTCGAAGAGAAATCCGTATTATCACTACCATGACTATACCCAACGCCAAGAGCGCTACCGTGAACGCTATCGCAAAAAACAAGCGTGAAGAATCAATACTACATTACCTAAGAAAAATCATACTCCATGGAAAAGGCAAAGTCACAATGAGGGGCTCAATTATTCTTCGACAAACAAGAAGGGAAAGAAGCTGACTCAAAAACGAAAACGTCAACGCTGAGGAACCGTATGTTATCGGTCAAATGATGTAATATATATATATATATATATATATATATATATATATATATATGTGTGTGTGTGTGTGTGTTCCTATTTTGTATACACACTTAGCCATTATTATGCATGGGTCCAATGATGTAATATATATGTTCCTATATTGTATACATATTTAACCGTCAAATGATGCGATATATATCGACTTCCCTTCGTTCACTACTCTCGGAAAAAAAAGTGAGAGAAAATAAAGGAAAAGAAAAAGGAGAACTGGTTATAGTAGTAGCGGTTTACGGAAAAAGAGCTACAACTAGTCAAGGTAGCAGTAGCATTTTCCTTAAAACCCGCTATAACTACCTGTATTAGTAGTAGTGCTTTTGGTCTAACGTGCTACTACTACGTCCACTTAACCCAAAATCCTCCCTCTCTCTGCTTTATCCTGCTTCTTTTCCCCCCAAATCCGCACTCTCTCTTCCCTCGTCGCACCGCCACGCCCCGACGCTCGCCCCCGACTCGGCCCTCACCCCCGACCCCGGCGCTCGCCCCCGATCGCGACGCGCCACGCCTCCCTCCTCTGCTTCCTCCCCTCCCAACCTCGGTCGTCGTCAGGCCTGCCTCCTCACCCCTGCACCCTCTATAAACTCCCCTTTCTCTCTGCTTGCTAGGGTTAATTAGGTTATTTATTTAGTTATGAATTTAGCTAGGTTGAATTTATATGCAAATTTAGGTAGGCTGATTTTATATGCAAATTTGAATTGGGCATGTGATATGTGGACATGTCATGTTTGGAATTTGGACATGTCATTTGGACATGCGATGTTTTGGTTCAATTTTGGTAAATGATCCGAGTGGCCTATGTTACGCCGGAATGTTGATTCATTTCCGTTCAGGTGAATTTCACGCGCTCGATATGTCCATTTTTTAGCAAAGGTCATGCCGAAATTTTCCGTGAATTTTGGCACATAGATTTCTTTTTTATGTCATTTCTCACTTTTTTCATACTTCTAGAAATAAACAAGGAGACTTAATCATAGGAAACATGTCGAACAACGAAGAAACTGGGCCTTCTGACCAAGATGCAGACAAGATGGATTATGAGGGTGAACAAGAGTACCTCGACTATTTGACTGCTAAGCAAGGTTTGCAGGTCGGCCTCGGTGATGGTACTGACGCCAACATCGATACCGACAGCGTGAGCACCGATGGCGGCACCGATACCGGCAGGGAGGGTACCGGCGGGGAAGATACCGGCAGGGAAGATACCGGCGCTCATGCCGCTACCGAAAAGAAGAAGCATAAGAAGCAGAGGATACGAAAACCTAACAAGCTAGGGATTGGACGACTAGTGATCACAAAGATGGCACTTGGCAAGTTTGAGCCATTAGAGCCGAAAAACCTCGCAAGTGCTATGGGAACCAAGTAGGATGCATCCTACAGGAATGCGCGAGCATCAACGACAATGACTTAAGGAGTAAAGAACATTTGACGCAGTTGCTCCTAAAGAAGTTGCACAAGAGATTCAAGTTCCCCGACCGAGATGATAACATAGAAGAATCGTGCGATGATCCGAAGATGAAAAAGATTAACAATCACGCCATGGGCTTGTTCAGCAATGATTTGGCCTCCTGGAAAGGGAGGGTGAAACGAGCTATTGAGGCTGAGGAACCCCTGTCCAAGATTCTGGAGGAAAATCTGACACTTACGGAAGAGGAGTTCAAAAAGTTCAAGGACACTTGCGCTACCGAGGCAGCCAAGGCTAAGGCTGCAAAATTCAAGAGCCTTCAGCAAAGGAACAAGGGGAAGCATCGCCTCGGAAGCCGTGTATACCTCGGTAAAAGCCCATATGGGATAAGGAGGACGCGGAACGTGAATCCGCGGGTCTCCCAGACCCCTTTGCGAAGTTCACCAACCCCTTGGAGCGTGACTTCATCAGGGCCCACTACAAGTGGGACAAGGAAAAAAAGGGTTTTTTACACGGACCAGATCACGAAGAAATTGATTAGACAACTGGTAATTATTCTTTTAGCACCTTACATTTAGCTCCATATCTAGTCGACTACACATTCCTAAACGGTTCACGTTCCTTTTGCAGGAGAAGCAACACCAGCTTGCAGCCAAAAGCCCTACTTCTCCGATGAGGCCCAAGTCGGACACCCCTCTCAACAGGGCCTTAAACGAACTTAAGGGACTCCCTTTGGGCCAGCGACTGCAATATGGTCGTGTGCACGGCGCTGGAGACGGCGCCACGTGGAAGGTGTTTTACAACGAGGGCCTGGAGGCCAAGAAGCAGAAAAAGAAGTTTAGTCAGGCGGACATCAACGCGAAGGTGAAGCTTGCGGTCGAGAAAAAAGCAGCTGAGGACGCGGAAAAAATAGCCGAGGAGAAAAATGAGTTGCTACATCAGGCAGTCAATGCAGCTGTAACTGCCTGCAGATATGATTTTGCTACTAACTTGGTTCCAGCTATCATCAACTGGACGAAGGAAAATCCAGACAAGACGGTACATGATTTCCGGTTGCCCAGTTTCGTCGGGAGCAACTCCATGAACAACAACAACACCGCACCATCAGTTGCTCATGCAATCGGGCCTCCTCTCGCAGTCGCTCCCGCTCATAGCAGCCTGTCCTCCGTCTCTGGCACGCTAGGTGGGCCTTCGTCTTTGGCTGAGCTCGACGCCGTCACGGTAATTACATGTCGCACCAACATATATATATATATAGAATATTACATTTTCGTTGCCTTTCGGATGTTTTACGCCATAGACATATGTGTTTGCAGGGCGAAGAAACCCCTTGCACCATACTCTACTTGATCAAAGGCCAGAAGGTGGACGTGGGAAAGGGGATGATATTGAACCCCTTGAGACCAACGTTCCACAACCAACCGATCTCCGCTAGGCACTTCAGGGTTAGCTTGTCCTGTGCGAACTCGGGGCACGAGGCTTTGCCTCCTCCAGTACAACATGTGGGAGAGGACGATGAGACCCCGCCGCAGATTGGAAGCTGCAAGGGTTGGGTGCTGCTATGGCCGAAGATATAATCATCTGTCAAGGTGAGAAAATAACGATACCCGCCGCGAGTCTCAATATTCATTGGACCACATACATCAGTATGTATGATTTCCAACAAATCAGTTGCTCGCTCCATAGTTCCGGAGAACGGCGTTTTAGTTATCTTGCCCATGAGGCATGGTTCGCAAGTACCAAGTGATTCATAATCAAGTGATTCCAGAAGTCCATCAGTATGGAGTTTCTTCATGCGCTTTACACCAATATGACCCAAACGGCAGTGCCACAAATAAGTTGCACTATCATTATCAACTCTGCATCTTTTGGCTTCAACTTATGAATATGTGTATCACTACTATCGAGATTCAATAAAAATAGACCACTTTTCAAGGGTGCATGACCATAAAAGATATTACTCATATAAAAAGAACAACCATTATTCTCTGATTTAAATGAATAACCATCTCGCATCAAACAAGATCCAGATATAATGTTCATGCTTAACGCTGGCACCAAATAACAATTATTTAGGTCTAAAACTAATCCCGATGGTAGATGTAGAGGTAGCTGCTGACCACGATCACATCGATTTTTGGAACCATTTCCCACGCGCATCGTCACCTCGTCCTTAGCCAATCTTCGCTTAATCCGTAGTCCCTGTTTTGACTTGCAAATATTAGCAACAGAACCAGTATCAAATACCCAGGTGCTCTGCGAGCATTAGTAAGGTACACATCAATAACATGTATATACATATACCTTTGTTCACTTTGCCATCCTTCTTATCCGCCAAATACTTGGGGCAGTTCCGCTTCAGTTGTCGATCGCTTGCGTATAATCGATCTCGTGCTTAGGTCCAGACTTGGGTTTCTTCTCTTGAGCAGCAACTTGTTTGCTGTTCTTCTTGAAGTTTCTCTTCTTCTTCCCTTTGCCCTTTTTCTTGAAACTGGTGGTCTTATTGACCATCAACACTTGATGCTCCTTCTTGATTTCTACCTCCGCAACCTTTAGCATTACGAAGATCTCAGGAATAGTCTTGTCCATCCTTTGCATATTATAGTTCATCACGAAGCTCTTGTAGCTTGGTGGCAGTGATTGAAGAATTCTGTCAATGACACTATCATCAGGAAGATTAACTCCCAGTTGAATCAAGTGATTATTATACCCAGACATTTTGAGTGTGTGTTCACTGACAGAACTATTCTCCTCCATCTTACAGTTATAGAACTTATTGGAGACTTCATATCTCTCAATTCGGGCATTTGCTTGAAATATTAACTTCAACTCCTGGAACATCTCATATGCTCCATGACGTTCAAAACGTCGTTGAAGACCCGGTTCCAAGCCGTAAAGCATGGCACACTAAACTATCGAGTAGTCATCAGCTTTGCTCTTCCAGACGTTCTTAACGTCGTCAGCTGCATCTGCAGCAGGCATGGCACCCAGCGGTGCTTCCAGGACATAATTCTTCTGTGCAGCAATGAGGATAATCCTCAAGTTACAGACCCAGTGAAGGAAATATGCCCTAGAGGCAATAATAAAGTTATTATTTATTTCCTTATTTCATGATAAATGTTTATTATTCATGCTAGAATTGTATTAACCGGAAACATAATACATGTGTGAATACATAGACAAACAGAGTGTCACTAGTATGCCTCTACTTGACTAGCTCGTTAATTAAAGATGGTTATGTTTCCTAACCATAGACATGAGTTGTCATTTGATTAACGGGATCACATCATTAGGAGAATGATGTGATTGACTTGACCCATTACGTTAGCTTAGCACTTGATCGTTTATGTTGGGGAACGTTGCAGAAAATTAAAAATTTTCCTACGGTTTCACCAATATCCATCTATGAGTTCATCTAAGCAACGAGTCAAGGGAGTGAGATTGCATCTACATACCACTTGTAGATCGCGTGCGGAAGCGTTCAAGGGAAGGGTGATGATGGAGTCGTACTCGCCGTGATTCGAATCACCGATGACCAAGTGCCGAACGGACAGCACCTCCGCGTTCAACACACGTATGGGACATGAGACGTCTCCTCCTTCTTGATCCAGCAAGGGGAAAGGAAAGGTTGATGATGATCCAGCAGCACGACGGCGTGGTGGTGGATGCAGCAGAACTGCGGCAGGGCATCGCCAAGCTGCTGCGGGAGGAGGACGAGGTGTAGCAGCGGGAGGGAGGCGCCAATGCACAGGGTGCGGCTGCCTCCCCCCTGCCCTCCTTTATATAGGCCCCCAGGGGGGGCGCCGGCCCTAGGAGATGCCATCTCCCAAGGGGGGGTAGCGGCCAGGGGGGTGGAGTGCCCCCCAAGGCAAGTGGGCCCCCCGACCCTAGGGTTTCAACCCTAGGCGCAGGGGGTGGGCCAAGGGGGGCGCACCAGCCCACTATGGGCTGGTTCCCCTCCCCACTTCAGCCCTTGGGGCCCTCCGGGATGGGTTGCCCCACCCGGTGGACCCCCGGGACCCTTCCGGTGGTCCCGGTACAATGCCGGGTGACCCCGAAACTTTCCCGATGGCCGAAACAACACTTCCTATATATAATTCTTTACCTCCGGACCATTCCGGAACTCCTCGTGACGTCCGGGATCTCATCCGGGACTCCGAACAACATTCGGTATGCTGCATACTCATATTCATACAACCCTAGCGTCACCAAACCTTAAGTGTGTAGACCCTACGGGTTCGGGAGACACGTAGACATGACCGAGACGACCCTCGGGCAATAACCAACAGCGGGATCTGGATATCCATGTTGGTTCCCACATGCTCCTCGATGATCTCATCGGATGAACCATGATGTCGAGGATTAAACAACCCCATATTCAATTCCCTTTGTCAATCGATGCGTTACTTGCCCGAGACTCGATCGTCGGTATCCCAATACCTCGTTTAGTCTCGTTACCGGCAAGTCACTTTACTCGTACCGTAATGCATGATCCCATGACCAAACACTTGGTCACTTTGAGCTCATTATGATGATGCATTACCGAGTGGGCCCAGAGATACCTCTCCGTCATACAGAGTGACAAATCCAAGTCTCGATCCGTGTCAACCCAACAGACACTTTCGGAGATACCTATAGTGCACTTTTATAGTCACCCAGTTACGTTGTGACGTTTGGTACACCCAAAGCACTCCTATGGCATCCGGGAGTTACACGATCTCATGGTCTATGGAAAGGATACTTGACATTGGAAAAGCTCTAGCAAACGAACTACACGATCTTGTGCTATGCTTAGGATTGGGTCTTGTCCATCACATCATTCTCCTAATGATGTGATCCCGTTATCAACAACATCTAATGTCCATAGACCGAAAACCATGACTATCTGTTGATCAACGAGCTAGTCAACTAGAGGCTTACTAGGGACATATTATGGTCTATGTATTCACACGTGTATTACGATTTCCGGATACTACAATTATAGCATGAATAAAGACAATTATCATGAACAAGGAAATATAATAATAATCCTTTTATTATTGCCTCTAGGGAATATTTCCAACAGTCTCCCACTTGCACTAGAGTCAATAATCTAGTTACATTGTGATGAATCGCACACCCATAGAGTTCTTGTGTTGATCATGTTTTGCTCGCGAGAGAGGTTTAGTCAATGGATCTACGACATTCAGATCCGTATGCACTTTGCAAATATCTATGTCTCCATCTTGAACATTTTCACGGATGGAGTTGAAGTGACGCTTGATGTGCCTGGTCTTCTTGTGAAACCTGGGCTCCTTGGCAAGGGCAATAGCTCCAGTGTTGTCACAGAAGAGTTTGATCGGCCCCGACGCATTGGGTATGACTCCTAAGTCGGTGATGAACTCCTTCACCCAAATTGCTTCATGCGCTATGTCACGCCCTCGATGCGGCTATATCTCCCACGTGTCGAAGCACGACTTAGAGGCATAACCGCATTGAAAGCAATGTCGCAAGTGAGGTAATCCTCACACAACCCATGTATTACATAAGGGAAAATGATACATAGTTGGCTTACAATCGCCACTTCACACAATTACATGAATAAAGCATTACATCATCCAGATACAATCAAGGTCCGACTACGGAACCAAAATAAAAGAAGAACCCCAAATGCGACAAAAGTCCCCGATCGACCCCAACTGGGCTCCACTACTGATCAACTAGAACGAAACAACACAAAGGGCAAGATCTTCATCGAGCTCCTCCTTGAGCTTGATTGCGCCACCTTTCGGTAACATAGGCACCGCAAACTGGTTTTGAAGTATCCGTGAGCCACGAGGACTCAAAGAATCCCATTACCATGGGTATCAAGACTAGCAAAGCTTAATGGGAAAGGAAGGGGTAAAGTGGTGAGGTTGCAGCAGCGACTAAGCAAGTATGGTGGCTAACATACGCAAATGAGAGCGAGAAGAGAAACAAGCGGAACGGTCGTCAACTAGTAATGATCAAGAGGTGATCCTGAACACCTACTTACGTCAAACATAACACAGAAACCGTGTTCACTTCCCGGATTTCGCCGAGAAGAGACCATCACGGCTACACACACGGTTGATGCGTTTTAATTCGGATTTGGTGTCAAGTTATCTACAACCGGACATTAACAAATTCCCATCTGCCACATAACCGTGGGCACGACTCTCGAAAGTTTAAACCCTGCAGGGGTGTCCCAACTTAGCCCGTGACAAGCTCTCGCCATCATCGAAGGAATAGACCTTCACCCAGGAAGACCCGATCAGTCTCGGAATCCCGGTACATCAAGACATTTTGACAATGGTAAAACAAGACCAGCAAATCCGCCCGATGCGCCGACAATCCCGATAGGAGCTGCACATATCTCGTTCTCAGGGCAACACCAGATAAGCGAAGCGTACAGGTACCGACGTAACCCAAGTTGCCAAGGGATGGTCCCCCACGGTGCTCTAGTTTGGACCAACGCTTAGAGAAGCACTGGCCCGGGGGGGCTATAATAAAGATGACCCTTGGGTTAATTACTTCCAAGGGAAAAGTAGGTGGTGGTGAGGCAAATGGTAAAAGTCAATGTTGGGCCTTGCTGGACAAGTTTTATTCAAAGCGAACTGTTAGGAGGGTCCCATAAATCACCCGACCGCGTTAGGAACGCAAAATCCGGGAACATAACACCGGTATGACAGAAACTAGGGTGGCAAGAGTGGAACAAAACACTAGGCATAAGGCCAAGCCTTCCACCCTTTACCAAATATATAGATGCATTAATAATATAAGAGATATTGTGATATCCCAACATAAACCCTGTCCACCATGGAGAAATCTTCAACTTCACCTGCAGCTAGCAACGGTATAAGAGGGGCTGAGCAAAAGCGGTAACATAGGCAAACAACGGTTTGCTAGGAATGGTGTCAAAGGTTAGAGGTTCATGGCAATTTGGGATGGCTTGATAAACAGGTAATAGGTAGCGCAGCATAGCAAAAGAACGAGGCAACTAGCATAGCAATGATAGTAGTGAGATCCAGGGTAGCGGTCATCTTGCCTGAAATCCCGCAAGGAAGAAGAACGTGTCCATGAAGAAGACGAACGGAAGAAGCCGAACCAACCGTAGACGAACGCATCCTCACGATCGCAATGAAACGGGAACTATCGAGAAGAAGCACACAACATGGGTAAACACACCACACATGAACAAGACATGATGCACAACAAGCATGATGCATGACAAGGCTACATGAAGCTACTCATGGCAAGAGATGATGCAAACAAGAACAACACCTCAAGGCAAGTTTAAATGAGGCCGGGAACAACATATAACAATTCCGGTAAGTCCTCATATGCATATTTCGAAATTGGTACAGAACTCAATAAACCTTAAGTTCAAGTTGTTAAACATCAAGTTAAAGATCACCAAGATGATCTACACGAAAATCTAGTCAAGTTACATATAAAGTTCATTAGATTCGGAGCTACGGCCTAGAAGATATGAGCAAAACAAGTTAAACATGGCATTGATGCAAAAGGCACCCAAACATCAAGCAAACACACCAAAACAAGGATGCAACATGATAATATGGCACTTCATGCAAAATCAAGCAAGTTTCATATAGAGCACACTCAAAACGGAGCAACGGTGCAACACACACACACTATACAAGTCATAAACACAATCTGTCCATAACAGCAACTAGGCATCTTGCAAGCATCAAAACAACATGCTATAGCACCCCAACATAATAACAAAAGGCATGGGCATGAAGTACACGTAAGGCATAACAAAACATGAACACTGAGCTATCTCCAGAAACAACTAGAACATGCTCAAAAACACATGGAGATATTGCAAATAATAACAGTTTCAGACTTATCAGGAAATAACAATAAGTTGCAATGTTTAGAGAAAGCAAACAACATGCTACAGGAACTTATCATGGCAAACAAAGGCATGGCATGAATCTACTAATTGCATATATCAAAAGACCCTTACTGACCATAAGCCAAAAAGGATCAGAAAATATGTTGGCACCCATGTAAACATGGCAAGTTGTATTACAGATATATACATGGCAGGAATAACAATAAGTAGGCATGTTCGTGAGCTTGAACCACTCACCACAGAGAAATACACGGCATGGCAAGGCAACCAACAGTAAGAAGGCATGTTTATGAAGCTAATCATGGCTAGAGCAAGTTCATAGGATGCATGGATCACTAGGAAAACACATGGGAACAAGTGAACTTAATGTTAACAGGTTGACATTAACATTATCAAGCAACTTTAGAGCAAGATTACAACATGTTCCAGCAGGCTATAATTGCAACCAAGGGCATGAATGGATAGAGAATGACATGTAGTTCAAAACATGTTTATAGAGCATCTCCAGATTATTCATAGAATGATTAGTAGAGGCATGTTAACATAGCAACAAAATATAACAGAATCTGTCAGGAAAACAGCAATAGCAACTACCCTACTTAGCAAGCTTGATACACTCAGCACACAACTCACAAAAATACATGGTTAACACCCCTGGAAAGATGGCATGGCATAGTTCAACATTCATGTAGACATCGACCCCATAGGATGCACACATAAATCATGGCAAAAATGATAAAACAGCAAGTTATAACAGTTTCAGCAGATTAACATCAACATGCACTCTTCTAATAGCATTTCGGGCACCAAGATGAGCTCAAATGAAAATGATGCAATGGAATGAAATGATGTACACATCGAGACGAACAATTTGACATATTATACGCGCAAAACGGAGCTACGGATGCAGAGATGTGATGGCATGAACATGGCATGAAAATTACACAGATTCGGGGACTTGGGCATATTCCAGATCTGAAAACTGAGCGTAGAATAGCTAAAAGACGCTCGGGCGGGGAATAGGGCATCTCACCTAGCAGGCCGAAGCCCAGGACGGGGAAGCAGGCCAGCTGGACTGGGCCAGCGGCTGCTGGGCTGCGGGGCCCACGGGGTCGGGCCGACACGGGGATGCGGCCATCGTCTCCCTCGATCCCGAACGGGACCGGGGAGGCCGGGGCGGCGGCGGCTGATGGCGACGCCGGCGAGGTCGCGGGGACGCCGGGGAAGAGCCGGACCGTGCAGCTCCGGCCAGATCCAGGCGGGGCGGAAGCCGAGGCGAAGACGGCGGCGAGGAGGCCGGGGACTCGGGTGAAGGGCCGGCCGGTGGAGTCCGGCAAGGACGCTGGCGAAAGCAGCGGCACGACGCAGCGCGCGCGCGGCCGAGGGGAAGCAGAGGCGCGCGGCGGGGACGGATCGGCGGCAGCCGGTCCCGGCGGCGCCAGACGGCGGCCGCGAAGCGGCGCCGGCGGAGCGCTGCGCGGCGGCGGCGGCGCTGGGTCGCCGCGGCAGATCCGTGGCCGGAGGCGGGCGGCGCAGGCAGAGCGAGCCCGCGGTCGCGGCGGCGAGGATGGGCCATGGGGCCGGCGACGGGCCAGCGCGGGCGGCGGCGCTGGGCGGCGGATGCGCCACATGGCAGGCCCCCGTTGGCTGCGGGCGGCGGCGGCGAAACGTCCGGAGGCGGCGGACATGTCCGGAGCGGCGGGGGCGAAAAATTAGGGTTTCGGGAGGAAAACATCCGCGAAAAATGGAGGGGAGGACCTATTTATAGGTAGAGGGAGCTAGGAGAGTCCAAATGAGGTGCGGTTTTCGGCCACGCGATCGTGATCGAACGACCGAGAGCATGCAGAGAAGTTAGATGGGTTTTGGGCCACTTTGGAAGGGGTGTTGGGCTGCAACAAAAGAGGGCTTTGCGGTTACCCGGTTAACCGTTGGAGTACCAAACGAGCTCCAAATGGCACGAAACTTGACAGGCGGTCTACCGGTGCTATACCAAGGCAGCTTGGCAAACCTCGGGCCATTCCGAGAAAGTTTAATACCCGCACACGAAAAGAGGTAAAGGGGGGCGCCGGGGAGCATAGGAGTGCCGGATTGCAAAATGGACAATGGGGAAAAGGCTCGGATGCATGAGATGAACGCGTATGCAAAATGAAATGCACCTGATGACATGATATGAAATGCAGATGATGATATGGCAAAGTGCAACACGCAAGCAAATGACTTGGCAACGACGGCGAATAACTGGCGGACACCTGGCGCATCGGATCCGGGGCGTTACAACACTCCACCACTACGAGAGGATCTCGTCCCGAGATCTAGGCTGGCACCGGAGGGAAAAGGAAGAGGAAGAGGCGAGGTGAAACTAAGTTGCTTCTTTGACGAACGAGTGAAACCATGAACCTTGAGAGGTTGAGCAATTTAAAAGAAAGAGTATAACAGAGATGAACGAGATTGCAAACAATCCGTTAGAAAAGATGAACAAGGCGTATTACGAGAACTTGAAGGTTGAAAGGCATGGAAATAAGAGCTTCATGAACGAAAAGAATATGACCACATCGGTATAATGAGATAGCCAAGGAACAAGAATGACAGAATTTGGACAGCACTCCGGTAGAAAAGAGAAGAAAACTTGATGAGATGAAAAGATGTTGAAGAGATCATACAACACTCCGGTTAAATGGATAAGCAAGTAAAGAACACGATCCTCACAACTCGAGATGATGAGTGAAAAGAGCAACATAATGCCTTCGGAAGAAAGAATAGAAGATAAATCATTGGAATAAAAGAATGGAGAGAAAACTTGAAGAACAATTGAAGAATGGAAGGAATCCTTGATGAACCACCATGTAGAGCCTCCATGAAGAACTCCGGTAATAAAAGGAAGATACAAAGAGAGAGAAGTTGAAAACACAAGGTGAATCCTTGCAATGATTTAGATGGATCTTCATGGTGATGAGAGCTTGGAACTCCGGGAAAAGAAAAGATGAAACAATTGAAACCGAGAATTTTAAAGGCCTCCGGAATAAAGAATTAATCACTTGGATGAACAAGAATAAGAATTATGTTATGCTTATCCCTCACCAATTAAATTGATGACAATCAACGGATTTGGCATACTACTTATTCTCAGAGAAAAGATTAAAAGAGATAGCGCAAGCTTGGGAAGGTCTTCAACGAACCACCGGTAGGATTGGAAAGAACAAATGAATTAAATGATAATGAAAGAGGTGAAATCTTGAACGAACCACCGTAAGAATTGAAAATGAATGTTGCAAAGGCACCATTCACCGGGAAGAATTGGAAAACGAATGAAGATACTTGAGGGGATTTAGATACATGAGAACTAAGAGATCATGAACCGATAATAGGTTATTTGAACGATGCACCGGTAAGAATTCGAGAACGAGAGTTGAAAGCTGAGAATGTAGAATTATGACATGATGGCCTTCGGAGGAAAGAAACGGAAACAACTCATGAAATACTCCGGATGGTAAGAAAAGAATTCTCACAATAGAAAATAATTATGAGAGGATGGCATCAAGCTAGAACCATGAATATTCAAGAGAATGGACCAAGATTTATGAGAAATCCTTCTTCGGTCTTCAAATGATGACAACGAGAAACACCACCAAGAATTATTGAGGCACACCGGAAGAATCAAAAGCAAAGAAGTTGAGCCAACTATGAAAAGAATTTGAAAGATCTTGGAGAAAAGCATTTGACTGATGATAACTCATTCTTACGTCAAACTTGGAGAAGAATTTAGGACAGCTCTGGGAAAATAGAAGAGTCAGGTAAGATCCTGGGACAAGACCTGTGGGTTAGGGCCCACTCAAAAGAACACCGTTGAAAAGATTTAAAAGAGATGTTGCACCGGTTGAATTAAATGACTTGAATGAGATACCAATCTCGAAAAACTTGAACGAATGCAGAGTGGAAACACGAATCTTCGAGATATCTTGAGCACTCCGGAATAACAAATAGCGAGAAGTAGAATGATAATGAGGTTCACCGGTATGAGAAGACATTGAAATGAGGAAAAAGGTATGATCAACAAAACTTGACTTGAATCCACCGGAGAAGAGAAAGGAATGAGGAATGACGAACTAGTAGAACATCTTCTTGAGAACCACCGGGTAAGAACATTGACGGAAAAGAATGGAGAAACTTCACAAAAATAAAAGGATACTTGGTAAAGAAATCTTAGTCCTTGAAGAAAAAAGGGTGGGAGGGCGGGAAAACAAAGGCAACTTGGGACGGATGAAACAAACACCGTTGAGAAAACTTAGATTTGATCTTGCGGATGGGAAAAATGATGGGATCCACTTGAAGAGAAGCACACCGGTTGAAAAGGATTGACATGACAATCTCGATTGATCAAAAAGGATTAGTACTCCCATAGAAATATGAGAACTCCGTTTAGGAAAGGTATGGATTCAACATTTGACTTTGAAGCAACTCGAATACCACAAATAAAACAAGAACAAAGGACTGGCTTGCAGAATAAGCCGGAAACAAACATATGATAGAGAATTACCCAATCCCATATCATGCATTTGTTGAAAAGATATTCTAGGAGCTACTTGAATTCCCACCTATAAACTTCCGAAACTTTCTGGTTATGCAATCTGGAGTTGGGGATACAGGGGAAGCAATATATCTCACCCAAACTAACAATACCTACATCCAAGCTGTATCCATCCGTCAACACATAACCAAGAAACCTTCGGAAATCGTGTACCTCAACCTTCAAAAAGCATCCGTTATACAAGTCATGGCAATACTCCCGTACTCACCTCAAGATCGGGTTATCGGGTTATCTCACCAACAACCGCATAAAAGAGATTTTCGATGTCGGTGTACTAAACTCAGTATTCCGAATCGCAACGCTAAAATTATGACGACAACACCTCGAGCTCAACTCCCCGGACACCTCCACTAAAAAACCCTGCCGACGGAGGCACCAAGACAATGTTGTCATCATAAGACCATCGAACGATTCTAAGATACCCGCGTGATCCTAAAAAAATTTAGTGAAATTTGAGAAGAGAAGAGTCAAAACTCTACGCCAGATACCTCACCAGAGCGATTTAAGGACCGAGGAGTAAAAATAATTCCTAACTCTCCGATATATATAATCCTAAATGACTCAAAACATTTTTCTAGACACAACTCGGCCGCTAAAAACGATCAAGCAATGGGGCTCCTAAGGTCGGGGAAGGCTCTGATTACCAACTTGTCACGCCCTCGATGCGGCTATATCTCCCACGTGTCGAAGCACGACTTAGAGGCATAACCGCATTGAAAGCAATGTCGCAAGTGAGGTAATCTTCACACAACCCATGTATTACATAAGGGAAAAAGATACATAGTTGGCTTACAATCGCCACTTCACACAATTACATGAATAAAGCATTAGATCATCCAGATACAATCAAGGTCCGACTACGGAACCAAAATAAAAGAAGAACCCCAAATGCGACAAAAGTCCCCGATCGACCCCAACTGGGCTCCACTACTTATCAACTAGAACGAAACAACACAAAGGGCAAGATCTTCATCGAGCTCCTCCTTGAGCTTGATTGCGCCACCGCCGGTAACATAGGCACCGCAAACTGGTTTTGAAGTATCCGTGAGCCACGAGGACTCAGCAATCCCATTACCATGGGTATCAAGACTAGCAAAGCTTAATGGGAAAGCAAGGGGTAAAGTGGTGAGGTTGCAGCAGCGACTAAGCAAGTATGGTGGCTAACATACGCAAATGAGAGCGAGAGGAGAAACAAGCGGAACGGTCGTCAACTAGTAATGATCAAGAGGTGATCCTGAACACCTACTTACGTCAAACATAACACAGAAACCGTGTTCACTTCCCGGACTTCGCCGAGAAGAGACCATCACGGCTACACACGCGGTTGATGCGTTTTAATTCGGATCTGGTGTCAAGTTATCTACAACCGGACATTAACAAATTCCCATCTGCCACATAACCGCGGGCACGGCTCTCGAAAGTTTAAACCCTGCAGGGGTGTCCCAACTTAGCCCGTGACAAGCTCTCGCGATCATCGAAGGAATAGACCTTCACCTAGGAAGACCCGATCAGTCTCGGAATCTCGGTACATCAAGACATTTCGACAATGGTAAAACAAGACCAGCAAAGCCGCCCGATGCGCCGATAATCCCGATAGGAGCTGCACATATCTCGTTCTCAGGGCAACACCGGATAAGCGAATCATACAGGTACCGACGTAACCCAAGTTGCCAAGGGATGGTCCGGCACGGTGCTCCAGTTTGGACCAATGCTTAGACAAGCACTGGCCCGGGGGGGGGGCTATAATAAAGATGACCCTTGGGTTAATTACTCAAAAGGGAAAAGTAGGTGGTGGTGAGGCAAATGGTAAAAGTCAATGTTGGACCTTGCTGGACAAGTTTTATTCAAAGCGAACTGTCAGGGGGGTCCCATAAATCACCCGACCGCGTTAGGAACGCAAAATCCGGGAACATAACACCGGTATGACGGAAACTAGGGCGGCAAGAGTGGAACAAAACACTAGGCATAAGGCCAAGCCTTCCACCCTTTACCAAATATATAGATGCATTAATAATATAAGAGATATTGTGATATCCCAACATAAACCCTGTCCACCATGGAGAAATCTTCAACTTCACCTGCAGCTAGCAACGCTATAAGAGGGGCTAAGTAAAAGCGGTAACATAGCCAAACAACGGTTTGCTAGGAATGGTGTCAAAGGTTAGAGGTTCATGGCAATTTGGGATGGCTTGATAAACAGGTAATAGGTAGCGCAGCATAGCAAAAGAACGAGGCAACTAGCATAGCAATGATAGTAGTGAGATCCAGGGTAGCGGTCATCTTTACTGAAATCCCGCAAGGAAGAAGAACGTGTCCATGAAGAAGACAAACGGAAGAAGCCGAACCAACCGTAGACGAACGCATCCTCACGATCGCAATGAAACGAGAACTATCGAGACGAAGCACACAACATGGGTAAACACACCACACATGAACAAGACATGATGCACAACAAGCATGATGCATGACAAGGCTACATGAAGCTACTCATGGCAAGAGATGATGCAAACAAGAACAACACCTCAAGGCAAGTTTAAATGAGGCCGGGAACAACATATGACAATTCCGGTAAGTCCTCATATGCATATTTCGAAATTGGTCCAGAACTGAATAAACCTTAATTTCAAGTTGTTAAACAGCAAGTTAAAGATCACCAAGATGATCTACACGAAAATCTAGTCAAGTTACATATAAAGTTCATTAGATTCGGAGCTACGGCCTAGAAGATATGAGCAAAACAAGTTAAACATGGCATTGATGCAAAAGGCACCCAAACATCAAGCAAACACACCAAAACAAGGATGCAACATGATAATATGGAACTTCATGCAAAATCAAGCAAGTTTCATATAGAGCACACTCAAAACGGAGCAACGGTGCAACACACACACACACTATACAAGTCATAAACACAATCTGTCCATAACAGCAACTAGGCATCTTGCAAGCATCAAAACAACATGCTACAGCACCCCAACATAATAACAAAAGGCATGGGAATGAAATACACATAAAGCATAACAAAACATGAACACTGAGCTATCTCCAGAAACAACTAGAACATGCTCAAAAACACATGGAGATATTGCAAATAATAACAGTTTCAGACTTATCAGGAAATAACATCAAGTTGCAATGTTTAGAGCAAGCAAACAACATGCTACAGGAACTTATCATGGCAAACAAAGGCATGGCATGAATCTACTAATTGCATATATCAAAAGACCCTTACTGACCATAAGCCAAAAAGGATCAGAAAATATGATGGCACCCATGTAAACATGGCAAGTTATATTACAGATTTATACATGGCAGGAATAACAATAAGTAGGCATGTTCGTGAGCTTGAACCACTCACCACAGAGCAATACATGGCATGGCAAGGCAACCAACAGTAAGAAGGCATGTTTATGAAGCTAAGCATGGCTAGAGCAAGTTCATAGGATGCATGGATCAGTAGGAAAACACATGGGAACAAGTGAACATAATGTTAACAGGTTCACATTAACATTTTCAAGCAACTTTAGAGCAAGATTACAACACGTTCCAGCAGGCTATAATTGCAACCAAGGGCATGAATGGATAGAGCATGACCTTTAGTTCAAAACATGTTTATAGAGCATCTCCAGATTATGCATAGAATGATTAGTAGAGGCATGTTAACATAGCAACAAAATATAACAGAATCTGTCAGGAAAACAGCAATAACAACTACCCTACTTAGCAAGCTTGATACACTCAGCACACAACTCACAAAAATACAGGGTTAACACCCCTGGAAAGATGGCATGGCATAGTTCAACATTCATGTAGACATCAACCCCATAGGATGCACACATAAATCATGGCAAAAATGATAAAACAGCAAGTTATAACAGTTTCAGCAGATTAACATCAACATGCACTCTTCTAACAGCATTTCCGGCACCAAGATGAGCTCAAATGAAAATGCTGCAATGGATTGAAATGATGTACTCGTTGAGGCGAACAATTTGACATATTATACACGCAAAACGGTGCTACGGATGCAGAGATGTGATGGCATGAACATGGCATGAAAATTACACAAATTCGGGGACTTGGGCATATTCCAGATCTGAAAACTCGGGCGGGGAATAGGGCATCTCACCTAGCAGGCCGAAGCCCAGGACGGGGAAGCAGGCCAGCTGGACTGGGCCAGCGGCTGCTGGGCTGCGGGGCCCATGGGGTCGGGCTGACGCGGGGACGCGGCCATCATCTCCCTCGATCTCGAACGGGACCGGGGAGGCCGGGGCGGCGGCGGCTGATGGCGACGCCGGCGAGGTCGCGGACGCTGGGAAGAGCCGGACCGGCAGCTCCGCCAGATCCAGCGGGCGGAAGCCGAGGCGAAGACGGCGGCGAGGAGGCCGGGACTCGGTGAAGGGCTGGCCGGTGGAGTCCGGCGAGGACGCTTGGGCAGCCTTCAGCACGCGGTTAGCAGCGCGGGCGGGCGAGGGGAAGCAGAGGCGCGCGGCGGGACGGATCGGCGGCAGCTGGTCTCTGGCGGCGCTGACGGCGGCCGAAGCGGCGCCGGCGCGAGCGCTGCGGCGGCGGCGCGACGCGGGTCGCCGGCGGCGATCCGCGCGGCCGGCGGGCGGCGCGCGGCGTGAGCCAGCGGTTCTTGCGGTGGCGCGGATGGGCCCATGGGGCCGGGCGATGGGCCAGCGGCGGGCGCGCGCGGGCGGCGGATGCGCCACGTGGCAGGCGCCCGTTGGCTGCGGGCGGCGGCGGCGAAACGTCCGGAGGCGGCGGACATGTCCGGAGCGGCGGGGGCGAAAAATTAGGGTTTCGGGAGGAAAACATCCGCGAAAAATGGAGGGGAGGACCTATTTATAGGTAGAGGGAGCTAGGAGAGTCCAAATGAGGTGCGGTTTTCGGCCACGCGATCGTCATCAAACGACTGAGAGCATGGAGGGAAGTTAGATGGGTTTTGGGCCACTTTGGAAGGGGTGTTGGGCTGCAACAAAAGAGGGCTTTGCGGTTACCCGGTTAACCATTGGAGTACCAAACGAGCTCCAAATGGCACGAAACTTGACAGCGGTTCACGGTGCTATACCAAGGCCGCTTGGCAAACCTCGGGCCATTCCGAGAAAGTTTAATACCCGCACACGAAAAGAGGTAAAGGGGGGCGCCGGGGAGCATAGGAGTGCCGGATTGCAAAACGGACAACGGGGAAAAGGCTCGGATGCATGAGATGAACGCGTATGCAAAATGAAATGCACCTGATGACATGATATGAAATGCAGATGATGACATGGCAAAGTGCAACACGCAAGCAAATGACTTGGCAACGACAGCGAATAACTGGCGGACACCTGGCGCATCGGATCCGGGGCGTTATACGCTACCTCCGAGGCTGCCATGTACTCCGCTTCACATGTAGGTCCCGCCACGACGCTCTGCTTGCAGCTGCACCAGCGCACTGCTCCACCATTCAACATATACACGTATCCGGTTTGTGACTTAGAGTCATCCAGATCTATGTCGAAGCTAGCATCGACGTAACCCTTTACGGCGAGCTCTTCGTCACCTCCATAAACAAGAAACATGTCCTTTGTCCTTTTCAGGTACTTCAGGATATTCTTGACCGCTGTCCAGTGTTCCTTTCCGGGATTACTTTGGTACCTTCCTACCAAACTTACGGTAATGTTTACATCAGGTCTGGTACACAGCATGGCATACATAATAGATCCTATGGCTGAAGCATAGGGGATGACATTCATCTCTTCCTTATCTTTTGCCGTGGTCGGGGATTGAGCCGAGCTCAATCTCACACCTTGCAACACAGGAAAGAACCCTTTCTTGGACTGATCCATTTTGAACTTCTTCAAAATCTTATCAAGGTATGTGCTTTGTGAAAGACCTATGAGGCGTCTCGATCTATCTCTATAGATCTTGATGCCTAATATATAAGCAGCTTCTCCAAGGTCCTTCATTGAAAAACACTTATTCAAGTAGGCCTTAATGTTGTCCAAAAGTTCTATATCATTTCCCATCAAGAGTATGTCATCTACATATAATATGAGAAATGCTACAGAGCTCCCACTCACTTTCTTGTAAACGCAGGCTTCTCCATAAGTCTGCATAAACCCAAACGCTTTGATCATCTCATCAAAGTGAATGTTCCAACTCCGAGATGCTTGCACCAGCCCATAAATGGATCTCTGGAGCTTGCATACTTTGTTAGCATTCTTAGGGCCGACAAAACATTCCGGCTGCATCATATACAACTCTTCCTTAAGATGTCCGTTAAGGAATGCCGTTTTGACGTCCATCTGCCATATCTCATAATCATAGTATGCGGCAATTGCTAACATTATTCAGACGGACTTCAGCTTCGCTACGGGAGAGAATGTCTCATCGTAGTCAACCCCTTGAACTTGTCGATAACCCTTAGCGACAAGTCGAGCTTTATAGATGGTAACATTACCTTCCGCGTCCGTCTTCTTCTTAAAGATCCATTTGTTTTCTATCGCTCGCCGATCATCGGGCAAGTCTGTCAAAGTCCATACTTTGTTTTCATACATGGATTCTATCTCGGATTTCATGGCTTCAAGCCATTTGTTGGAATCTGGGCCCTCCATCGCTTCTTCATAGTTCGAAGTTTCACCATTGTCTAACAACATGATTTCTAAGACAAGGTTGCCGTACCACTCTGGTGCGGAACGTGTCCTAGTGGACCTTCGAAGTTCAGCAGGAGCTTGATCTGAAGTATCTTGATCATCATCATTAACCTCCTCTCTTTTCGGTGCAGGCACCATAGGAACATCTTCCTGAGTTACACTACTTCCTGTTTCAAGAGGCAGTACTTCATCAAGCTCTACTTTCCTCCCACTTAATTCTTTCGAGAGAAACTCCTTTTCCAGAAAGGATCCGTTCTTGGCAACAAAGATCTTTCCCTCGGATCTTAAGTAGAAGGTATACCCAATGGTTTCTTTAGGATATCCCATGAAGACGCATTTTTCCGACTTGGGTTCGAGCTTTTTAGGTTGAAGTTTCTTGACATAAGCATCGCATCCCCAAACTTTTAGAAACGACAGCTTAGGTTTCTTCCCAAACCATAATTCATACGGTGTCGTCTCAACGGATTTAGACGGTGCCCTATTTAAAGTGAATGTAGCTGTCTCTAGAGCGTATCCCCAAAATGATAGCGGTAAATCGGTAAGAGACATCATAGACCGCACCATATCCAATAGAGTGCGATTAAGACGTTCGGACACACCATTACACTGAGGTGTTCCAGGCGGCGTGAGTTGTGAAACGATTCCACATTTCCTTAAGTGCGTACCAAATTCGTGACTTAAATATTCTCCTCCACGATCTGATCGTAGAAACTTTATCTTTCAGTCACGTTGATTCTCTACCTCATTCTGAAATTCCTTGAACTTTTCAAAGGTCTCAGACTTGTGTTTCATCAAGTAGACATACCCATATCTACTCAAGTCATCGGTGAGAGTGAGAACATAACGATATCCTCCATGAGCCTCAACGCCATTGGACCGCACACATCGGTATGTATGATTTCCAACAAGTTGGTTGCTCGCCCATTGTTCCGGAGAACGGAGTCTTGGTCATTTTGCCCATTAGGCATGGTTCACATGTGTCAAACGATTCATAATCGAGAGACTCTAAAAGTCCATCAAGATGGAGCTTCTTCATGCGCTTGACACCAATGTGACCAAGGCGGCAATGCCACAAGTATGTGGGACTATCGTTATCAACTTTACATCTTTTGGTATTCACACTATGAATATGTGTAACATTACGCTCGAGATTCATTAAGAATAAACCATTGACCATCGGGGCATGACCATAAAACATATCTCTCATATAAATAGAACAACCATTATTCTCGGATTTAAATGAGTAGCCATCTCGTATCAAACGAGATCCAGATACAATGTTCATGCTCAAACTTGGCACCAAATAACAATTATTAAGGTTTAAAACTAATCCCGTAGGTAAATATAGAGGTAGCATGCCGAGGGCGATCACATCGACCTTGGAACCATTCCCGACGCGCATTGTCACCTCGTCCTTCGCGAGTCTCCGCTTATTCCGCAGCTCCTGCTGTGAGTTAAAATATGAGCAACGACACCGGCATCAAATACCCAGGAGTTACTACGAGTACTGGTAAGGTACACATCTATTACATGTATATCAAATATACCTTTGGTGTTGCCGGCCTTCTTGTCCGCTAAGTATTTGGGGCAGTTCCGCTTCGATGGTTCTTCCTTTGCAATAAAAGCACTCACCTCGTGTTTGGGTCCATTCTTTAACTTCTTCCCGGCAACTGGCTTACCGGGCGCGGCAACATCCTTGCCGTCTTTCTTGAAGTTCTTCTTGCCCTTGCCCTTCTTGAACTTAGTGGTTTTATTGACCATCAACACTTGATGTTCCTTCTTGATTTCTACCTCTGCTGACTTCAGCGTTGAAAATACTTCAGGAATGGTCTTCACCATCCCCTGCATATTGTAGTTCATCACAAAGCTCTTGTAGCTTGGTGGGAGCGACTGAAGGATTCTGTCAATGACCGCCTCGTCCGGGAGGTTAATGTCCAGCTAGGACAGGTGGTTGTGCAACCCAGACATTTTGAGTATGTGCTCACTGACAAAACTATTTTCCTCCATCCTACAACTATAGAACTTGTCGGAGACTTCATATCTCTCGACCCGGGCATGAGCTTGGAAAACTAGTTTCAGCTCCTCGAACATCTCATATGCTCCGTGTTGCTCAAAACGCTTTTGGAGCCCCGGTTCTAAGCTGTAAAGCATGCTGCACTGAACAAGGGAGTAATCACCAGCGCGAGATTGCCAAGCGTTCATAACGTCCTGGTTCTCTGGAACAGGTGCATCACCTAGCAGTCCTTCTAGGACATATTGTTTCCTGGCAGCTATGAGGATGATCCTCAGGTTCCGGACCCAGTCCGTATAGTTGCTGCCATCATCTTTCAGCTTGGTTTTCTCTAGGAACGCGTTGAAGTTCATGTTGACATGAGTGTTGGCCATTTGATCTACAAGACATGTTTGCAATGGTTTTACACTAAGTTCATGATAATTAAGTTCATCTAATCAAATTATTTTAATGAACTCCCACTCATATTAGACATCCCTCTAGTCATCTAAGTCTTACACGATCCGAGTCGACTAGGTCGTGTCCGATCATCACGTGAGACGGACTAGTCATCGTCGGTGAACATCTCCATGTTGATCGTATCTTCCATGCGACTCGTGTTCGACCTTTCGGTCTCAGTGTTCCGAGGCCATGTCTGCACATGCTAGGCTCGTCAAGTTAACCCTAAGTGTTTTGCATGTGTAAAACTGTCTTACACCCATTGTATGTGAACGTAAGAATCTATCACACCCGATCATCACGTGGTGCTTCAAAACGACGAACTTTAGCAACGACGCATAGTTAGGGGAGAACACTTCTTGAAATTGTTGTAAGGGATCATCTTATTTACTACCACCATTCTAAGTAAACAAGATGCATAATCATAATAAACATCACATGCAATTATATAGTAGTGACATGATATGGCCAATATCATATAGCTCCATTGATCTCCATCTTCGGGGCTCCATGATCATCTTGTCACCGGCATGACACCATGATCTCCACCATCATGATCTCCATCATCGTGTCTTCATGAAGTTGTCACGCCAATGACTACTTCTACTTCTATGGCTAACGCGTTTAGCAATAAAGTAAAGTAAGTTACATGGCCTTCTTCAATGACACGCAGGTCATACAGAAATAAAGACAACTCCTATGGCTCCTGCCGGTTGTCATACTCATCGACATGCAAGTCGTGATTCCTATTACAAGAACATGATCTCATACATCACAATATATCATTAATTTTCATCAGAACTTCTAGCCATATCACATCACATGACAATTGCTGGAAAAACAAGTTAGACGTCCTCTAATTGTTGTTGCATATTTTATGTGGCTGCAATTGGGTTCTAGCAAGAACGTTTTCTTACCTACGAATAACCACGACGTGATTTTGTCAACTTCTATTTACCCTTCATAAGGACCCTTTTCATCGAATCCGTTCCAACTAAAGTGGGAGAGACAGACACCCGCCAGCCACCTTATGCAACTAGTGCATGTCTGTCGGTGGAACCAGTCTCACGTAAGCGTACGTGTAAGGTTGATCCGGGACGCTTCATCCCACAATACCACTGAAGCAAGAAAAGACTAGTAGTGGAAAGCAAGTTGACAATATCTACGCCCACAACAAAGTTGTGTTCTACTCGTGCAATAGAGAACTACGCATAGACCTAGCTCATGATGCCACTGTTGGGGAGCGTTGCAGAAAATTAAAAATTTTCCTACAGTTTCACCAAGATCCATATATGAGTTCATCTAAGCAACGATCTAAGCAACGTATTGTGAGATTGCATCTACATACCACTTGTAGATCGCGTGCGGAAGCGTTCAAGGGAAGGGTGATGGAGTCATACTCGCCGTGATTCGAATCACCGATGACCAAGTGCCGAACGGGCAGCACCTCCACGTTCAACACACGTACGGGACGGGAGACGTCTCCTCCTTCTTGATCCAGCAAGGGGAAAGGACAGGTTGATGACGATCCAGCAGCACGACGGCGTGGTGGTGGATGCAGCAGAACTCCGGCAGGGCTTCGCCAAGCTGCTGCGGGAGGAGGACAAGGTGTAGCAGGGGAGGAGGCGCCAATGCACAGGTGCGGCTGCCCTCCCCTGCCTCCTTGATATAGGCCCCAGGCGCTGCCCCGGAGATGCCATCTCCTGTGGGGCGGCGGTGGGGTGGAGTGCCCCAAGGCAGTGGGCGCCCCCCCTAGGGTTTCAACCGTAGGCGTAGGGGGTGGGCCAAGGGGGGCGCACCAGCCCACCATGGGCTGGTTCCCCTCCCCACTTCAGCCCTTGGGGCCCTCCGGGATAGGTGGACCCACCCGGTGGACCCCCGGAACCCTTCTGGTGGTCCCGGTACAATACCGGGTGACCCCGAAACTTTCCCGATGGCCGAAACAACACTTCCTATATATAATTCTTTACCTCCAGACCATTCCAGAACTCCTCGTGACATCCCGGATCTCATCCGGGACTCCGAACAACATTCAGTATGCTGCATACTCATATTCATACAACCCTAGCGCCACCGAACCTTATGTGTAGACCCTACGGGTTCGGAGACACGTAGACATGACCGAGACGACTCTCGCAATAACCAACAGCGGATCTGGATATCCATGTTGGTTCCTACATGCTCCTCGATGATCTCATCGGATGAACCACGATGTCGAGGATTAAACAACCCCAGATTCAATTCCTTTGTCAATCGGTGCGTTATTTGCCCGAGACTCGATCGTCGGTATCCCAATACCTCGCTCAGTCTCAGCATCGCAAGTCACTTTACTCGCACTGTAATGCATGATCCTGACCAAACACTTGGTCACTTTGACCTCATTACGATGATGCATTACCGAGTAGGCCCAGAGACACCTCTCCGTCATACGGAGTGACAAATCCCAGTCTCGATCCGTGTCAACCCAACACACACTTTCGGAGATACCTGTAGTGCACCTTTATAGTCACCCAGATTCGCCAGACGCTTGGTACACCCAAAGCACTCCTACGGCATCCGGGAGTTACACGATCTCATGGTCTAAGGAAAGGATACTTGACGTTGGAAAAGCTCTAGCAAACGAACTACACGATCTTGTGCTATGCTTATGATTGTCTCTTGTCCATCACATCATTCTCCTAATGATGTGATCCGCTATCAACGACATCTAATGTCCATAGCCAGGAAACCATGACTATCTGTTGATCAACGAGCTAGTCAACTAGAGGCTTACTAGGGACATGTTATGGTCTATGTATTCACACGTGTATTACGATTTCCGGATAATACAGTTATAGCATGAATAAAGACAATTATCATGAACAAGCAAATATAATAATAATCCTTTTATTATTGCCTCTAGGACATATTTCCAACAGTTTAGTATGTTGCTATTGCTTTCTTCATGACTTATACAAAGTTCCTACAACTATGAGATTGTGCAACTCCCGTTTACCGGAGGAACACTTTGTGTGCTACCAAACGTAACAATGTAACTGGGTGATTATAAAGGTGCTCTATAGGTGTCTCCAAAGGTACATGTTGAGTTGGCATAATTCGAGATTAGGTTTTGTCACTCCAATTGTCGGAGAGGTATCTCTGTGCCTTCTCGGTAATACTCATCACCTAAGACTTGCAAGTATTGTAACTAATGAGTTAGTTATGAAATGATGTATTACGGAACGAGTAAAGAGACTTGTCGGTAACGAGATTGAACTAGGTATTGGATACCGACGATCGAATCTCGGGCAAGTAACATATCGATGACAAAGGGAACAACGTATGTTGTTATGCAGTTTGACCAATAAAGATCTTCGTAGAATATGTAGGAACCAATATGAACATCTAGGTTCCACTATTGGTTATTGACCGAGAATAGTTCTAGGTCATGTCTACATAGATCTCGAACCCGTAGGGTCCGCACGCTTAACGTTACGATGATAGTTTTATTATGAGTTTATAAGTTTTGATGTACCGAAGGTTGTTCGGAGTCTCGGATGTGATCACGGACATGACAAGGGGTCTCGAAATGGTCGAGACATAAAGATTGATATATTGGATGACTATATTCAGACACCGGAAGTGTTCCGGGTGTTTTCGGAGAAAAACCGGAGTGCCGGAGGGTTACCGGAACCCCCCGGGAACTAATGGGCCTTGTTGGCCCTAGTGGAGAGAGAGAGGGGCCGGCCAAGGCAAGAGGCGCACCCCTCCCCTTGAGTCCGAATAGGACAAGGAAGGGCGGGGGCGGCGCCCCCCTTGCCTTTCCCCTCTCCCACTCCTTCCCTTCCCCTCCTTGGAATAGGAAAGGGAGGGGGCAAACCTACTTGGAGTAGGTTTCCCCCTCCTAGGGCACGCCTCCCCCTTGGCCGGCCCCCTCCTCCTCTCCCCCTTTATATACGGGCGAGGGGGCACCATAGATACACCAGTTAATCTACGGATCGTTCCTTAGCCGTGTGCGGTGCCCCCCTCCACCATATTCCACCTCGGTCATATTGTCGCGGAGTTTAGGCGAAGCCCTGCGCCGGTAGAACATCATCATCGTCACCATGCCGTCGTGCTGACGGAACTCATCCCCGACACTTTGCTGGATTGGAGCCTGGGGAACGTCATCAAGCTAAACGTGTGCTGAACACGGAGATGCCGTACGTTCGGTGCTTGGATCTGTCGGATCGTGAAGACGTATGACTACATCAACCGCGTTGTCATAACGCTTCTGCTTAACGGTCTACGAGGGTACGTGGACAACACTCTCCCCTCTCGTTGCTATGCCATCACGATGATCTTGCGTGTGCGTAGGAATTTTTTTGAAATTACTACGTTTCCCAACAGTGGCATCCGAGCCTAGGTTTTATGCGTTGATGTTATATGCACGAGTAGAACACAAATGAGTTGTGGGCGATACAAGTCATACTACTTAACAGCATGTCATACTTTGGTTCGGCGGTATTGTTGGATGAAGAACCCGGACCGACATTACGCGTACGCTTACGCGAGACTGGTTTTACCGCCGTGCTTTGCACACAGGTGGCTAGCGGGTGTCAGTTTCTCCAACTTTAGTAAAACCGAGTGTGGCTACGTCCGGACCTTGCGAAGGTTAAAACAGCACCAACTTGACAAACTATCGTTGTGGTTCTGATGCGTAGGTAAGAACGGTTCTTGCTCAGCCCGTAGCAGCGACGTAAAACTTGCAACAACAAAGTAGAGCATGTCTAACTTGTTTTTGCAGGGCATGTTGTGATGTGATATGGTCAAGACGTGATGCTATATTTTATTGTATGAGATGATCATGTTTTGTAACCGAGTTATCGGCAACTGGCAGGAGCCATATGGTTGTCGCTTTATTGTATGAAATGCAAATGCCCTGTAATTGCTTTAGTTTATCACTAAGCGGTAGCGATAGTCGTGGAAGCAATAGTTGGCGAGACGACAACGATGCTACGATGGAGATCAAGGTGTCGCGCCGGTGACGATGGTGGTCATGACGGTGCTTCAGAGATGGAGATCACAAGCACAAGATGATGATGGCCATATCATATCACCTATATTGATTGCATGTGATGTTTATCCTTTATACATCTTATTGAAAGCACATTTGCTCCCTGGGTGGTTTTGGTAATTAATGACAACATACTTTGTGGTTGGACTAATGCTTTTATCAAGTATGTTTCAGGAAATTCAATCACATTGGCATGGCAAAAGGACTGAAGAGGTGGACCCCTCAAAATGCTAAGGCAAGCATTGGCAAAAGCTCAAGACTCGATTTTTGGTTTAGTGATCCAAGATCACATTGAGTCCATAGGAAAGCCAATACTATTAAAAGGGGATGAGGTTATGATGATGATCCGTTACTCAAGTGCTTAGTGATACATCTCCTAAACTATCGCAAAACTTTCACCGCCATATACACTCATAAGTAATCTCGGTCCCACCGATATTCCAAACTCACCACACCGAGATGAACCACCTCAGCCATAAAGCCAAACCCTAGAAATCTCGGATTTTCCGATTCGAACTCGGTCTCACCGAAACTTGAGTTGCCAAGCTTCAGAACCTTCATCATCAAATCGGTGTCACCGAGATGATGAAGTCGGTCCCACCGAGATTGGCAAGCTCTTGTCTTTGCACGAATCGGACTAACCGAGTTTGTATTTTCGGTCCCACCGAAAATCCCAACGTTCACATGATTTGAACTTTCGGTCTCACCGAGTTGTCAACTTCGGTCCCACCGAGATTGGTCAAATGTGTGTAACGGTTGGATTTTGTGTGGAGGCTATAAACACCCTCCACCCCCTCTTCATTCGTGGAGAGAGCCATCAGAAAGAACTACCACTCCTACCTTACATTTCTGAGAAGAGAACTACCTACCCTTGTGTTGAGATCAACTTGCTCCACTCCCACCATATGAAGTTTGATCTCTAGCCTTCCCAAGTTGCTTTCCACTCAATCCTTTCTTCCACCACAGCCAAATCAGTGAGGAGAGTTGAGTGTTGGGGAGATTATCATTTGAAGCACAAGAGCAAGGAGTTCATCATCATCAACACCATCTATTACCTTTTGGAGGGTGGTGCCTCCTAGATTGGTTAGGTGTCGCTTGGGAGCCTCCACGAGATGTGGAGTTGAACCAAGAAGTTTGTAAGGGCAAGGAGATCGCCTACTTCGTGAAGATCTACCCGAGTAAGGCTAGCCCTCCGTGGGCGTGAGGCCATGATGGAATAGACAAGGTTGCTTCTTCGTGGACCCTTCGTGGGTGGAGCCCTCCGTGGACTCTCGCAGCCGTTACCCTCTGTGGGATGAAGTCTCCATCAACGTGGAAGTACGATAGCACCACCTATCGGAACCACAAGAAAAATCACCGCGTCTCCAAATTGCGTTTGATCTTCTCCACTTCTCTTTACTACTTGTGCAATTTACTTTCCGCTGCCCATACTCTAGAATTGCATGTGTAGTGTGTTACTTGACTTGTGTGTTATGCAAAATCTGCCAAAATATGTCCTTGATAAAAGACGGAATTTTTATCTTGTCGAGTAGTCTAATCACCCCCCCTCTAGACACTCTCACCTTCTTCGATCCTACAATTGGTATCAGAGCATTGGTCTCCATTGCTTTGGTTTACACACCATTGGAGGAAGATGGACGTGTCTACGTTTGGGAGTGTTAGCCATAGAGTGCCTATTCTTAATGGAGTGTCCTATAACTCATGGAGGATTGAAATGCTTATTATCTTTAAGACATACAATTTATGAAAATATGTTGAGACCCCATATGTGCCTCCATTTGACCCCTTGCACCCTACCATGGATGAAGAGCTTGATTTGCTTCAGAACCTTAGAACTGTAAATCTTATCATTAGAGGGTTACCCGATAACTTGCTTAAGCTCGTTACAAACTTTGAGTGCGCCTATGCTATGTGGAAGTTCTTGGAAGAACTTTATCCGGACTACTCTTTGAGAGGTCTTGATGAAATTCTATACAAAACTATTGAATTTGATATGATGCTTCCTAATGATCCCAACTTTGATAAATGCTTCTTTGAGCTTCGTGATCTTATGAAAAAGAAGGGTGATCCCGGTCTTATCAATGTTCTAATTAGAAATGCTCTTGTATTGCATTCCGATGATTACTGTCACATTGACAAAACTAATGCAAGTAGTTGTCAAATTGACCTAGGTGTTGATGATGAACAATCTATGGGTCAATATGATGATGAGTATGAGCATGATGATGATTACTCCGATTCGGACACCGATCTAGACAAGATCATGAAGAGTCTCAATCTTATGGCAAATCTGAGAGACTACATATCCGGTGGAAAAGAGTGGATTCTTGATAGTGGATGCACCGATCACATGACCGGAGACAAAGACATGTTTCGAAAGCTTGCAAAGAACGATGGTCCATGCAAGTATGTGACTTTTGGAGATAACTCCAAGGGTAAGGTACTTGGCCTTGGTAAGGTGGCCATATCTCATGATAGCTCTATTCAAAATGTCATGCTTGTAGAATCACTTGGATACAATTTACTTTCCGTGTCTAGACTAGCTGACTTTGGATTCAATGTGCTATTCACCGAAGTAGATTGCCAAGTCTTTCGTCGTGACAATCATAACATGGCGTTTACCGGTATCCGTAGAGGTGATCTATATGTTGTTGATTTCACTAAGAAAGCCCAACCTAGAGCTTGCTTCATTGCTAAATCCGCTAAAGGTTGGTTATGGCATAGAAGGCTTGGACATGTTGGTATGCGTAATCTAGACAAGCTAATCAAAGGTGATCATATTCTTGGCATTAAAGATGTTCTCTTTGACAAAGATAGACTTTGTAGTGCCTGTCAAGCAGGAAAACAAGTAGGTGGAAGTCATCCCGTGAAGAACATCATGACCACAAGGAGACCGCTTGAGCTTCTTCATATGGATCTCTTCGGTCCCAATGCTTACAAAAGCCTTGGTGGTAACTCCTTTGGTCTAGTTATAGTTGATGATTATTCCAGATTTACGTGGGTATTTTTCCTTGATGACAAGTCGCAGGTTCAGAGAATCTTCAAAACCTTTGCCAGAAAGGCCCAAAATAAATTTGAGGTGAAGATCAAGAAAGTTCGGAGTGACAATGGAACGGAGTTCAAGAACGCCAATGTAGACTCTTTTCTCGATGAGGAAGGGATTCTACATGAGTTCTCGGCTACGTACACTCCTCAACAAAATGGAGTTGTTGAGAGGAAGAACCGAACGCTCATTGAGATGGCAAGAACGATGCTTGATGAATACAAGACACCGAAGCACTTTTGGGGGGAAGCCGTCGAGACAGCTTGTCATGCTATCAACAGGCTTTATCTTCATAAGCTCCTCGGCAAGACTTCATACGAGCTCCTCACCGGTAACAAACCCCAAGTGGGAAACTTTCGTGTCTTTGGTTCAAAATGCTATATCCTTGATAAACATCGTCGGTCTAAATTTGCTCCTAAAACTCATGAAGGCTTTTTTCTTGGTTATGGATCAAACTCCCACACCTGCCATGTCTACAATAATTTCACCCGAAAGGTTGAAGAGACGGTAGACGTGAAGTTTGATGAATCTAATGGCTCGCAAGTAGAGCAAATGCCTATTGATGTAGGAGACAAGGACCCATCGGAAGCCATCCAAGATTTATCTATTGGAAAGATCCGTCCCATGGAAGTGAAGGAGAGTACCTCATCTACATATGTGGAGCCCCCTACCTCACGGCAAGATGAACCTCAAGGCAACATGGAGGCCTCCACAAGTGGAACTCACCAAGATGAGGAAGTGCAACAAGAAGATCCACCACAACCTCCTTCTCCACCGCCTCAAGACAACATCAACAACAATGAAGAAGAAGAGGAAGATGAAGATGATGAGGAAGCTCAGCCACAACCACAACAAAAGCTATCCCGAGTCCGAGCAAGTGTCAAGAAAAAGCATCCCGTGGAACAAATGATGAACGACATCGACTCCGGGAGAATCACTCGCTCTAAAACTCACTTAGCTAACTTTTGTGAGCATTACTCATTTATCTCTAGCATTGAACCTATGAAGGTAGAAGAAGCACTTGAAGACCCGGATTGGGTGAACGCTATGCACGAAGAGCTTCACAACTTCGAGAGGAACAAGGTATGGACTTTGGTAGAGAAGCCCAAGGATGATCAAAACGTCATTGGAACCAAATGGGTGTTTCGGAACAAGCAAGATGAAGATGGACAAGTCATCCGCAACAAGGCTCGTCTCGTAGCTCAAGGTTACACACAAATCGAAGGTATGGACTATGGTGAGACCTATGCCCCCGTTGCTAGACTTGAGTCCATTTGCATTCTTCTTGCTTATGCCAATCACCATGACATTACTCTCTATCAAATGGATATCAAAAGTGCTTTCCTAAATGGTGAAATTGAGGAGGAAGTATTTGTGAAACAACCTCCCGGATTTGTGAATCCCAAAAAGCCTAATCATGTTTACAAGTTGCACAAAGCTCTTTATGGTCTTAAACAAGCTCCTAGAGCTTGGTACAAATGCTTGACTAGCTTTCTTCTTGAAAAAGGCTTTGAGATTGGAAAAATATGTTGGGGAACGTAGTAATTTCAAAATTTTCCTACGCACACGCAAGATCATGGTGATGCATAGCAACGAGAGGGCAGAGTGTTCGTCTACTTACCCTCGTGAGACCGTGGCGAAGCGTTATCACAACGCTGTTGACGTAGTCGTGCGTCTTCACGATCCGACCGATCCAAGCACCGAACGTCGGAGCCTCCGAGTTCAGCACACGCTCAGCTCGATGACGCCCCTCGACTCGATCCAGCCGAGTGTCGAGGGAGAGTTCCATCAGCACGACGGCGTGGTGACGATTTTGATGTTCTACCGACGCAGGGCTTCGCCTAAGCTTCGCGACGATATGACCGAGGTGGAATATGGTGGAAGGGGGCACCGCACACGGCTAAGGAACGATCTGTAGATCAACTTGTGTGTCTATGGGGTGCCCCCTGCCCCCGTATATAAAGGAGGGAGGGAGGAGGAGGCCGGCCCTAGGAGGAGGGCGCGCCAAGGCAGTCCTACTCCCACCGGGAGTAGGATTCCTTCTTTCCTAGTCCAACTAGGTCAAGGGGGAAAGAAGGAAGTGGAGAAGGAAGGAAGAGGGGGCCGCGCCCAAACCCTTTGTCCAATTCGGACTGGGCTTGGGAGGGCGCACGCCTCCTCGGCTCCTTCCCACTAAAGCCCATTAAGGCCCAATACTCTTCCCCGTATTCCTGTAACTCCCGGTACTCAAAATACCGAATCACTCGGAACCTTTCCGAACTCCGAATATAGTCGTCCAATATATCGATCTTTACGCCTCGACCATTTCGAGACTCCTCGTCATGTCCCCGATCTCATACGGGACTCGAACTCCTTCGGTACATCAAAACTCATAAACTCATAATATAACCGCCATCGAAACCTTAAGCGTGCGGACCCTACGGGTTTGAGAACTATGTAGACATGACCTAGAACTATTCTCGGTCAATAACCAATAGCGGACCTGGATGCCCATATTGGCTCCTACATATTCTACGAAGATCTTTATCGGTCAAACCGCATAACAACATACGTTGTTCCCTTTGTCATCGGTATGTTACTTGCCCGAGATTCGATCGTCGGTATCCAATACCTAGTTCAATCTCGCCACCGCAAGTCTCTTTACTCGCTCTGTAATGCATCATCCCGTAACCAACTCATTGGTTACATTGCTTGCAAGGCTTATAATGATGTGCATTACCAAGAGGGCCCAGAGATACCTCTCCGACAATCGGAGTGACAAAACCTAATCTCGAAATACGCCAACTCAACATGTACCTTCGAGACACCTGTAGTACTCCTTTATAATCACCCGATTACGCCAGACGCTTGGTAGTACCCAAAGTGTTCCTCCGGTAAACTGGAGTTGCATAATCTCATAGTTACAGGAACATGTATAAGTTATGAAGAAAGCAATAGCAACATACTAAACGATCAAGTGCTAAGCTAACGGAATGTGTCAAGTCAATCACATCATTCTCCTAATGGTGTGATCCCGTTAATCAAATGACAACTCTTTTGTCCATGGCTAGGAAACATAACCATCTCTGATAAACGAGCTAGTCAAGTAGAGGCATACTAGTGACACTATGTTTGTTTATGTATTCGCACATGTATTGTGTTTCCGGTTAATACAATTTTAGCATGAATAATAAACATTTATCATGAAATAAGGAAATAAATAATAACTTTATTATTGCCTCTAGGGCATATTTCCTTCATTCTCCCACTTGCACTAGAGTCAATAATCTAGTTCACATCGTCATGTGATTAAACACCAATATTCATATCTGTATATGATTAACACCCATAGTTCACATCATCATGTGACCAACACCCAAAGGGTTTACTAGAGTCAATAATCTAGTTCACATCGCTATGTGATTAACACCCAAAGAGTACTAAGGTGTGATCATGTTTTGCTCGTGAGAGAAGCTTAGGCAACGGGTCTGTCACATTCAGAGCCGTATGTATTTTGCAAATATTCTATGTCTACAATGCTCTACACGGAGCTACTCTAGCTAATCGCTCCCACTTTCAATATGTATCCAGATTGAGACTTAGAGTCATCTGGATCAATGTAAAAGTTTGCACTGATGTAACTTTTACAACAAACTCTTTTATCACCTCCATAATCGAGAAACATCTCCTTAGTCCTTACTAAGGATATTCTTGACCAATGTCCAGTGATCTACTCCTAGATCACTATTGTACTCCCTCGCCAAATTCAGAGCAAGGTATACAATAGGTCTGGTACATAGCATAGCATACTTTATAGAACCTATGACTGAGGCATAGGGAATGACTTTTCATTCTCTTTCTATTTTCTGCTGTGGTCGGGATTTGAGTCCTACTCAATTTCGTACCTTTGCAACATAGGCAAGAACTCTTTCTTTGACTGTTCCATTTTGAACTATTTCAAAATCTTGCCAAGGTATGTACTCATTGAAAATCTTATCAAGCGTCTTGATCTATCTCAATAGATCTGGATGCTCAATATGTAAGTAGCTTTTCTCGAGGTCTTTTCTTTTAAAGAACTCCTTTAAAACACTCCTTTATGCTTTGCAGAAAAATTCTACATCATTTCTGATCAACAATATGTCACTCACATATACTAATCACAAAGGCTGTAGTGCTCCCACTCACTTTATTGTAAATACAGAGCTTCATCGTAAGTCCATATAAAACTATATGCTTTGATCAACTTATCAAAGCGTATATTCCAACTCCGAGATGCTTGCACCAGTCCATAGATGGATCATTGGAGCTTGCACATTTTGTTAGCACCTTTAGGATTGACAAAACCTTCTAGTTGCATCATATACAACTTTTCTTTAATAAATCCATTAAGGAATGCAGTTTTGACATCCATTTGCCGATTTCATAAAATGTGGCAATTGCTAACATGATTCGCATGACTTAAGCATCGATACGAGTGAGAAAATCTCATTGTATTCAACACCTTTGAACTTTGTTGAAAACCTTTTGCAACAAGTCGAGCTTAGTGAATAGTAACACTACTATCAGTGTCCGTCTTCCTCTTGAAGATCCATTTATTTAACATGGCTTGCTGATCATCGAGCAAGTCACTCAAAGTCCATACTTTGTTCTCATACATGGATTATATCTCAGATTTTATGGCCTTGAGCCATTTCGCGGAATCTGGGCTCATCATCGCTTCCTCATAGTTCGTAGGTTCATCATGGTCTAGTAACATGACTTCTAGAACAGTATTACCGTACTACTCTAGTGCGGACTATACTTTGGAAGACCTACGAGGTTTTGTAGTAACTTGATCTGAAGTTTCATGATCATCATCATTAGCTTCCTCACTAATTGGTGTAGGAATCACTGGAACTGATTTCCGTGATGAACTACTTTCAAATAAGAGAACAGGTACAGTTACCTCATCAAGTTCTACTTTCCTCCCACTCACTTCTTTCGAGAGAAACTCCTTTTCTAGAAAGGATCTATTATCAGCAACAAACTTGCCTTCGGATCTGTGATAGAAGGTGTACCCAACAATTTCCTTTGGGTATTCTATGAAGACGCACTTCTCTGATTTGGGTTCGAGCTTATCAAGTTGAAAAACCCTTTTTCATATAAGCATCGCAACTCCAAACTTTAAGAAACAACAGCTTAGGTTTACTGCTAAACCATAGTTCATACGGTGTCGTCTCAACGGATTTAGATGGTGCCCTATTTTAAACATGAATGCAGCTGTCTCTAATGCATAACCCCAAAATGATAGTGGTAAACCGATAAGAGACATCATAGATCGCACCATATCAAATAAAGTGCGATTCTGACGTTCGGACACACCATAACAATGTGGTGTTCGGTGGCGTGAGCTGTGAAACTATTCCACATTGTTTTAATTGAAGACCAAACTCAGAACTCAAATATTTGTCTCGTGATCAGATCGCGAAACTTTATTTTCTTGTTACGATGATTTTTCCACTTCACTCTGAAATTCTTTGAACCTTTCAACTATTTCGGACTTATGTTTCATCAAGTAGATATACCCATATCTGCTCAAATCATCTTGTGAAGGTCGAAAATAATGATACTTGCCACGAGCCTTCATACTCATTGGTCTGCATACATCGATGTATTATTTCCAATAAGTCGGTAGTTCGCTCCATTGTTCAAGAACGGAGTTTTAGTCATCTTGCCCAAAAGGCACGGTTCGCAAGCATCAAATGATTCATAACCAAGTGATTCCAAAATCCATCTTTATGGAGTTTCTTCATGCGCATACATCGATATGACCCAAACGGCGATTGCCACAAATAAGTTGCACTATCATTATTAACTTTGCATCTTTTGGCCTCAATATTATGAATATGTGTATCACTACGATCGAGATCCAACAAACCATTTTCGTTGGTGTGTATGATCATAGAAGGTTTTATTCATGTAAACAGAACAATAATTGTTCTCTAACTTAAATGAATAACTGTATTGCAATAAACATGATCAAATCATATTCATGCTCAACACAAACACCAAATAACATTTATTTAGGTTCAACACTAATCCCGAAAGTATAGGGAGTTGTCGGTGTACTAAGGTAGGGGTACCTCAGTACCCCAACTTGTGCACGGGCAGTTGCAGCTCCCCGCAGCTGAATCAACCACATGCTTGCCGGAGACCATCCCTGCTCCATATCAAGCCATTCAAGAACAAAGTGCACAAGACAGAAGATCAAGACCCCGGCAAGCAGAGCTTGCCGGGAAGGCCATTTCAGGCTCGAGGTTATACCACTCGAGCAAGGCCCCGGCGAGAGGAGCTCGTCGGGAAGAATAGAAGATTACACCGTAAAAAGACACGCCGAGGCGCCGCACGCGTCTTGGCGAGGGCCCGGGGAGCGGCAAGTTACAGAGCCCGGCAAGCTCCCGGGCCCGGCAAGGTCAAGACCCCGGCAAGGCACTTGCCGGGGGAGCTGCGCCGTGTGCCTGCGCTCCAGCTCATCGGCCCACGCGTCGCCCTGAGGCCTTCCCAGGGACGCGTGGCGGATGGCCGCGCAGCCTGGGGTACACGGTGGCATTTCACGGTGGTGAGCCCATCGCCGTGGCAGACGGAGACGCAAGGGCGGGAGCTTTTGGGGTCGACGGCGACGGGCATTAAATGCTCTTGTCCCCCTCTGTCAAAAGTAGGTAGAAACCACTGTTCATGCACTGTAGCTTCACTGTTCCCGCACTGTTCCAACTACCACCTCTTTTACCTTTCTACCCCTTTCTCCTACGTTGACACCTGTCGGTGACCCCTTGCACTATAAAAGGAGGCCCATGCACAACGTAGAGGGGGTTCGCGAGATTCAACGCTACAACGCCACCGTACGCTCGTCACTCTCGAGCAAGCTCAATACAAACACAAGGCAGCAGTAGGAGTTTTATCTCTCCGGAGAGCTCCGAAGCTGGGTAAAAAGCCGCCCGCGTGCATCGCCTCGATCTGCTCTCTGTGCCTCCTCCGCCCTCGTACCGCACTCACGAAGGGGCCCCCGGCCCCATAGGTGTCCGCGGCGGGCAGATTCCCCCCGGCAGGAGTGTGCGATGATGATCATATCAATCTTGGAACTACTTCCAACACTTATCGTCACTTTCCCTTCAACTAGTCTCTGTTTATTCTGTAAGTCCTGTTTCGAGTTACTAATCTTAGCAACCGAACAACTATCAAATACTCAGGGGCTACTATAAACACTAGTAAAGCACACATCAATAACTCAGATATCAAATATACACTTGTTCACTTTGCCATCCTTCTTATCCACCAAATATTTAGGGCATTTCCGCTTCCAGTGACCATTTTCTTTGCAGTGTAAGTACTCAGTTTCAGGCTTTGGTCCAGCTTGGAGCTTCATCGCGGGAGTGACAACTTGCTTGTCTTTCCACTTGAAGTTCCCTTTCTTTCCCTTTGCCCTTTTCTTGAAACTAGTGGTCTTGTCAATCATCAACACTTGATGCTCTTTCTTGATTTCTACCTTCGTCGATTTCAACATCACGAAGAGCTCGGGAATCGTTTTCGTCATCCCTTGCATACTATAGTTCATCACGAAGTTCTATTAACTCGGTGATGGTGACTAGAGAATTCATCAATCACTATCTTATCCGGAAGAATAACTCCCACTTGATTCAAGCGATTGTAGTACCCGCACAATCTGAGCACATGCTCACTAGTTGAGCAATTCTCCTCCATCTTTTAGCTATAGAACTTGTTGGAGACTTCATATCTCTCAACTCAGGTATTTGCTTGAAATATTAACTTCAATTCCTGGAACATCTCATATGGTCCATGACGCTCAAAACATCTTTGAAGTCCCGATTCTAAGCCATAAAGCATGGTGCACAAAACTATCAAGTAGTCATCATATTGAGCTAGCCAAACGCTCATAACGCCCGCATCCGCTCCTGCAATAGGTCTGTCACCTAGCGGTGCATTAAGGACATAATTCTTACAGCAGCAATGAGGATAAACCTCAGATCGCGGATCCAATCCGCATCATTGCTACTAACATCTTTCAACATAATTTTCTCTAGGAACATATCAAAATAAACATATGAAAGCAACAATGCAAGCTATTGATCTACAACATAATTTGCAAAATACTACCAGGACTAAGTTCATGATAAATTTAAGTTCAATTAATCATATTACTTAAGAACTCCCACTTAGACAGACATCTCTCTAGTCATCTAGGTGATCACGTGATCCAAATCAACTAAACCATGTCCGATCATCACGTGAGATGGAGTAGTTTCAATGAAGAACATCACTATGTTGATCATATCTACTATATGATTCACGCCGACCTTCGGTCTCCATGTTCCGAGGCCATATCTCAGATATGCTAGGCTCGTCAAGTATAACCTGAGTATTCCGCTTGTGCAACTGTTTTGCACCCGTTGTATTTGAACGTAGAGCCTATCACACCCGATCATCACGTGGTGTCTCAGCACGAAGAACTTTCGCAACGGTGCATACTCAGGGAGAACACTTCTTGATAATTAGTGAGAGATCATCTTAAAATGATACCGTCAATCAAAGCAAGATAAGATGCATAAAGGATAAACATCACATGCAATCAATATAAGTGATATGATATGGCCATCATCATCTTGTGCTTGTGATCTCCATCTACTAAGCACCGTCGTGATCACCATCGTCACCGGCGCGACACCTTGATCTCCATCGTAGCATCGTTGTCGTTACGCCATCTATTGCTTCTACGACTATCGCTACCGCTTAGTGATAAAGTAAGGCAATTACAGTATGCTTGCATTTCATACAATAAAGCGACAACCATATGGCTCCTGCCATTGCCGATAACTTTGGTTACAAAACATGATCATCTCATACAATAAAATATAGCATCACGCCTTGACCATATCACATCACAACATGCCCTGCAAAAACAAGTTAGACGTCCTCTACTTTGTTGTTGCAAATTTTACGTGGCTGCTACGGGCTTAGCAAGAACCGTTCTTACCTCGCATCAAAACCACAACGATAGTTTGTCAAATAGACTCGTTTAACCTTCACAAGGACCGGCGTAGCCTTTCTCGTTCAACTAAAGTTGGAGAAACAGATACCCACTAGTCAACTGTGTGCAAAGCACGGCGGTAAAACCAGTCTCGCGTAAGCGTACGCGTAATGTCGGTCCGGGCCGCTTCATCCAACAATACCGCTGAACCAAAGTATGACATGCTGGTAGGCAGTATGACTTATATCGTCCACAACTCACTTGTGTTCTACTCGTGCATATAACATCAACGCATAAAACCTAGGCTCGGATGCCACTGTTGGGGAACGTAGTAATTTCAAAATTTTCCTCGCACACGCAAGATCATGGTGATGCATAGCAACGAGAGGGAGAGTGTTCGCTCACGCCCTCGTGAGACCGTGGCGAAGCGTTATCACAACGCTGTTGATGTAGTCGTACGTCTTCACGATCCGACCGATCCAAGCACCGAACGTACGGAGCCTCCGAGTTCAGCACACGTTCAGCTCGATGACGTCCCTCGGACTCCGATCCAGCCGAGTGTCGAGGGAGAGTTCCGTCAGCACGACGGCGTGGTGACGATTTCGATGTTCTACCGACGACAGGGCTTCGCCTAAGCTTCACGACGATATGACCGAGGTGGAATATGGTGGAAGGGGGCACCGCACACGGCTAAGGAACGATCCGTAGATCAACTTGTGTGTCTATGGGGTGCCCCCTGCCCTCGTATATAAAGGAGGGAGGGAGGAGGAGGCCGGCCCTAGGAGGAGGGCACGCCAAGGGAGTCCTACTCCCACCGGGAGTAGGATTCCTTCTTTCCTAGTCCAACTAGGTCAAGGGGGGAAAGAAGGGAAGTGGAGAAGGAAGGAAGAGGGGGGCCGTGCCCCAAACCCTTTGTCCAATTCGGACTGGGCTTGGGAGGGGCGCGCGCCTCCTCCTGGCTCCTTCCCACTAAAGCCCATTAAGGCCCAATACTCTTCCCCGTATTCCCGTAACTCCCGGTACTCAAAATACCGAATCACTCGGAACCTTTCCGAACTCCGAATATAGTCGTCCAATATATCGATCTTTACGTCTCGACCATTTCGAGACTCCTCGTCATGTCCCCGATCTCATCCGGGACTCCGAACTCCTTCGGTACATCAAAACTCATAAACTCATAATATAACTGTCATTGAAACCTTAAGCGTGCGGACCCTACGGGTTCGAGAACTATGTAGACATGACCTAGAACTATTCTCGGTCAATAACCAATAGCGGGACCTGGATGCCCATATTGGCTCCTACATATTCTACGAAGATCTTTATCGGTCAAACCGCATAACAACATACGTTGTTCCCTTTGTCATCGGTATGTTACTTGCCCGAGATTCGATCGTCGGTATCCAATACCTAGTTCAATCTCGTCACCGGCAAGTCTCTTTACTCGTTCTGTAATGCTTCATCCCGTAACCAACTCATTGGTTACATTGCTTGCAAGGCTTATAATGATGTGCATTACCGAGAGGGCCCAGAGATACCTCTTCGACAATCGGAGTGACAAAACCTAATCTCGAAATACGCCAACTCAACATGTACCTTCGGAGACACCTGTAGTACTCCTTTATAATCACCCAGTTACATTGTGACGTTTGGTAGTACCCAAAGTGTTCCTCCGGTAAACTGGAGTTGCATAATCTCATAGTTACAGGAACATGTATAAGTTATGAAGAAAGCAATAGCAACATACTAAACGATCAAGTGCTAAGCTAACGGAATGGGTCAAGTCAATCACATCATTCTCCTAATGATGTGATCCCGTTAATCAAATGACAACTCTTTTGTCCATGGCTAGGAAACATAACCATCTCTAATAAACGAGCTAGTCAAGTAGAGGCATACTAGTGACACTATGTTTGTTTATGTATTCACACATGTATTATGTTTCCGGTTAATACAATTCTAGCATGAATTATAAACATTTATCATGAAATAAGGAAATAAATAATAACTTTATTATTGCCTCTAGGGCATATTTCCTTCAAAATAGACTCAATGCTATTCACGAAAAGGGTTGATGGTGAACTATTTGTGTGCCAAATATATGTTGATGATATTATCTTTGGTTCAACTAACCCTCATTTTAGCGAGAAATTTCGAAAGCTCATGTCAGAGAAGTACGAGATGTCCATGATGAGTGAACTCAAATTCTTCCTTGGGTTGCAAATCAAGCAATCTAAGGAGGGTACCTTTGTTTCACAAACAAAGTACACCAAGGATCTCTTCAAGAAGTTCAACATGCAAGAAAGCAAAGGTATGAGAACCCCCATGCCTACAAGTGGACATAATGACTTGACAAAAGATGGAGAACCTGTTGATCAAAAGGTTTACCGATCTATGATTGGTTCTCTACTATATCTTTGTGCTTCTCGTCCTGACATAATGTTGAGTGTATGCATGTGTGCTCGATATCAAGCAGCCCCTAAAGAATGTCATCTTAAAGCTGTTAAAAGGATTGTGAGATATTTGATACACACACCAAACTTTGGCATTTGGTATCCTAAGAGGGCCTCTTTCGACCTTGTTGGTTATTCCGACTCAGACTATGCCGGTGACAGGGTTGATAGAAAGTCAACTTCGGTACGTGTCAATTCCTTGGTCGATCCCTTGTATCTTGGTCCTCCAAGAAACAAAATTCGGTATCATTATCCACTGCCGAAGCAGAATATATAGCTGCTGGTTCATGTTGTGCTCAATTGCTATGGATGACACAAACTCTTAAGGATTATGGGATACATGTGAGACATGTTCCCTTGCTTTGTGACAATGAGAGTGCGATTAAGATTGGACACAATCCCGTGCAACACTCTCGAACGAAACATATTGAAGTTCGTCACCATTTCATTCGTGATCACATTGCCAAGGGTGACATCAATCTTAAGCATGTTCGTCGACAAACAACTTGCTGATATCTTTACAAAACCTCTTGATGAGAAGGTGTTTTGTCGCTTAAGGAGTGAGTTGAACATCATTGATGCTTCAAACTTGGAGTGAAAACTCCATTGATGCATGCAAGGCATGAGCCTACTTGACTAATCCTTGATATTTCTCTTATGATAATGATCATATGTCTTGGACACATTTGCCCCCTTGTATTGCATCTAACTCCTTGCAGGTACTTGGATGATCTACATTTCACAAGATTACCACACACTCAAATCATGAGTAATCCTGTCATTGACCAAGTATCTAGCCCTTTGGGATGTTGAGTTCAAGGAACAAAATTCCACATATCCTTTTTGACACCTTATACATCTAGTATTTCACTCTTGTCATCTTGGATATCCTTGAGTATTTCCTTGCTTGCCTAACCCATGTAGGAAGATGAACTACACAAGTGGAAATGGCGCTCTAACTTCATATCCAATGAGCACCTACATCAAGTTCACCTACATGAGTAAAGCAACAACAAGCCCAAGGTATGTTCTTCACATCTTTAAGGAGCTTTGCTCAAAGTCATGAGTACAAGCAGCTTCATAAGATGTGATCACATCAAATACTTAATCGAAAAATGGCAACCCCATTTTGTGCTTAAACGATGAGTATGACCTATGATCAAATGTTCTCATTTGACTCCTAAGTCAAAATACTCAAACATAGGTGACCTTGTCGCCGACCTCTATCTAGATGAAGTACATATGTTTTGGAGTCTTTCTATTTTCTCTTATGTTCTCTCATTAAGTTTTCATTTAAAAAAAAAACTTCATCTAGGAATCTTTTTTTCATTTCTATTCTTCTGTCTTTGTGAATATCCTTTTGGCTCTGATCAATTCCTCGAAAATCACTTACAAATTCATTGCAAATCCTTTGAAACATTCCTTGCAAAGTGAGCTGAATTATTTCTGTATTTCCTTGGAATTAAACTCGGCGTCACCGATTTAAATATTTCGGTCTAACCGAAACGGATCTGCCCTAAGTCCCTGACTTTCGGACCCACCGATCCACCTTAATTCGGTGTCACCGATTTATTTCTATCAGGATATCATCTTCTGCAGCTCCACTCAATGATTCTCTATGCATGTTTCTTTTGCCCTGTTGTGATTCTTAATGATCCCACTTCTTTCTTTCCATCTTCCCTGACCTTCCTAGTTTGCTGTCCTTTTCGGCACTTGATGTCAAAGGGGGAGAAGATTTAGGGGGAGAAGAGAAGATTCAGAGGGAGAAGAAGAGCAATCTTACCTTAAGGGGGAGAGAATCACATCAAAGCTTTGTCGTGTTCCACATTGGATATTACATTTGGCATCATTCTTTTGATTTTGCTCTTTCCATCAAACCCCTTGATCTGAGAAAACTCAAAGGGAGAGGAATCTTCACAATTGATATCTTATGGAAAGCAAAATCTCTTAGAGTTCATTGAAAATCTTTTAGTTTCGCAGACATGTTTGTTGATTCAAGCTTGTGCTCAATATGAGACACTCTTTATACATGTCATCCTGGCTTGGTACTCTTGATGTTCTTGCAGTTGGTTGAAGAAATACTCTTGTGTTATCTAACCTTGTTTTCCCAAGTTTATCTCTTCGTACAATGCCAAGGAACCTCAAGGTAAGTATATGCACTTTGCGAATGTGCATGATGGTGACTTGCTTGTGAATACTTGTTTGCAAGAAATCACCATGCACATATGCATTATCACTCACTTCTTTTCATCTGCTCGATGCATATAGCCAAGCTGCATTTAGCACATCTTGCTTTTCTCTCTTGTGTGCTTGTGGTAGTCCAAAACCATAATTTATGAAAATCTTGCACACTTGTAGGGGAGCCTGTACTACATGTTTGTCAAAGCTTTCGTGATAATTCTGTCTTTCTTTCAATAAGCTTTGATGTCTTGTTTTGTGTGTTGCCATCAATTACCAAAAAGGGGGAGATTGAAAGCACATTTGCTCCCTGGGTGGTTTTGGTAATTAATGACAACATACTTTGTGGTTGGACTAATGCTTTTATCAAGTATGTTTCAGGAAATTCAATCACATTGGCATGGCAAAAGGACTGAAGAGGTGGACCCTCAAAATGCTAAGGCAAGCATTGGCAAAAGCTCAAGACTCCATTTTTGGTTTAGTGATCCAAGATCACATTGAGTCCATAGGAAAGCCAATACTATTAAAAGGGGATGAGGTTATGATGATGATCTGGTTGCTCAAGTGCTTAGTGATACATCTCCTAAACTATCAGCAACTTTCACTGCCATATACACTCATAAGTAATCTCGGTCCCACCGATATTCCAAACTCAGTCACACCGAGATGAACCACCTCAGCCATAAAGCCAAACCCTAGAAATCTCGGATTTTCCGATTCTGAACTCGGTCTCACCGAAACTTGAGTTGCCAAGCTTCTGTAACCTTCTGTCATCAAATCGGTGTCACCGAGATGATGAAGTCGGTCCCACCGAGATTGGCAAGCTCTTGTCTTTGCACGAATCGGACTAACCGAGTTTGTATTTTCGGTCCCACCGAAAATCCCAACGTTCACATGATTTGAACTTTCGGTCTCACCGAGTTGTCAACTTCGGTCCCATCGAGATTGGTCAAATGTGTGTAACGGTTGGATTTTGTGTGGAGGCTATAAATACCCTCCACCCCTCTTCATTCGTGGAGAGAGCCATCGAAAGAACTACCACTCCTACCTTACATTTCGAGAAGAGAACTACCTACCCTTGTGTTGAGATCAAGTTGCTCCACTCCCACCATATGAAGTTTGATCTCTAGCCTTCCCAAGTTGCTTTCCACTCAATCCTTTCTTCCACCACAGCCAAATCGGTGAGGAGAGTTGAGTGTTGGGGAGATTATCATTTGAAGCACAAGAGCAAGGAGTTCATCATCATCAACACCATCTATTACCTTTTGGAGGGTGGTGCCTCCTAGATTGGTTAGGTGTCGCTTGGGAGCCTCCGTCGAGATGTGGAGTTGAACCAAGAAGTTTGTAAGGGCAAGGAGATCGCCTACTTCGTGAAGATCTACCCCGAGTAAGGCTAGCCCTCCGTGGGCGTGAGGCCATGATGGAATAGACAAGGTTGCTTCTTCGTGGACCCTTCGTGGGTGGAGCCCTCCGTGGACTCTCGCAGCCCGTTACCCTCCGTGGGTTGAAGTCTCCATCAACGTGGAAGTACGATAGCACCACCTATCGGAACCACGAGAAAAATCACCGTGTCTCCAAATTGCGTTTGATCTTCTCCACTTCTCTTTACTACTTGTGCAATTTACTTTCCGCTGCCCATACTCTAGAATTGCATGTGTAGTGTGCTACTTGACTTGTGTGTTATGCAAAATCTGCCAAAATCTGTCCTTGATAAAAGACAGAATTTTTATCTTGTCGAGTAGTCTAATCACCCCCCTCTAGACACTCTCACCTTCTTCGATCCTAAAATTGGTATCAGAGCATTGGTCTCCATTGCTTTGGTTTACACACCATTGGAGGAAGATGGACGTGTCTACGTTTGGGAGTGTTAGCCATAGAGTGCCTATTCTTAATGGAGTTTCCTATAACTCATGGAGGATTGAAATGCTTATTATCTTTAAGACATACAATTTGCGAAAATATGTTGAGACCCCATATGTGCCTCCATTTGACCCCTTGCACCCTACCATGGATGAAGAGCTTGATTTGCTTCGTAACCTTAGAACTGTAAATCTTATCATTAGGGGGTTACCTGATAACTTGCTTAAGCTCGTTACAAACTTTGAGTGCGCCTATGCTATGTGGAAGTTCTTGGAAGAACTTTATCCGGACTACTCTTTGAGAGGTCTTGATGAAATTCTATACAAAACTATTGAATTTGATATGATGTGCCCCAATGATCCCAACTTTGATAAATGCTTCTTTGAGCTTCGTGATCTTATGAAAAAGAAGGGTGATCCCGGTCTTATCAATGTTCTAATTAGAAATGCTCTTGTATTGCATTCCGATGATTACTGTCACATTGACAAAACTAATGCAAGTAGTTGTCAAATTGACCTAGGTGTTGATGATGAACAATCTATGGGTCAATATGATGATGAGTATGAGCATGATGATGATTACTCCGATTCGGACACCGAGCTAGACAAGATCATGAAGAGTCTCAATCTTATGGCAAATCGAGAGACTACATATCCGTGGAAAAGAGTGGATTCTTGATAGTGGATGCACCGATCACATGACCGGAGACAAAGACATGTTTCGAAAGCTTGCAAAGAACGATGGTCCACGCAAGTATGTGACTTTTGGAGATAACTCCAAGGGTAAGGTACTTGGCCTTGGTAAGGTGGCCATATCTCATGATAGCTCTATTCAAAATGTCATGCTTGTAGAATCACTTGGATACAATTTACTTTCCGTGTCTAGACTAGCTGACTTTGGATTCAATGTGCTATTCACCGAAGTAGATTGCCAAGTCTTTCGTCGTGACAATCATAACATGGCGTTTACCGGTATCCGTAGAGGTGATCTATATGTTGTTGATTTCACTAAGAAAGCCCAACCTAGAGCTTGCTTCATTGCTAAATCCGCTAAAGGTTGGTTATGGCATAGAAGGCTTGGACATGTTGGTATGCGTAATCTAGACAAGCTAATCAAAGGTGATCATATTCTTAGCGTTAAAGATGTTCTCTTTGACAAAGATAGACTTTGTAGTGCCTGTCAAGCAGGAAAACAAGTAGGTGGAAGTCATCCCGTGAAGAACATCATGACCACAAGGAGACCGCTTGAGCTTCTTCATATGGATCTCTTCGGTCCCAATGCTTACAAAAGCCTTGGTGGTAACTCCTTTGGTCTAGTTATAGTTGATGATTATTCCAGATTTACGTGGGTATTTTTCCTTGATGACAAATCGCAGGTTCAGAGAATCTTCAAAACCTTTGCCAGAAAGGCCCAAAATCAATTTGAGGTGAAGATCAAGAAGGTTCGGAGTGACAATGGAACGGAGTTCAAGAACGCCAATGTAGACTCTTTTCTCGATGAGGAAGGGATTCTACATGAGTTCTCGGCTACGTACACTCGTCAACAAAATGGAGTTGTTGAGAGGAAGAACCGAACGCTCATTGAGATGGCGAGAACGATGCTTGATGAATACAAGACACCGAAGCACTTTTGGGGGGAAGCCGTCGAGACAGCTTGTCATGCTATCAACAGGCTTTATCTTCATAAGCTCCTCGGCAAGACTTCATACGAGCTCCTCCCCGGTAACAAACCCGAAGTGGGATACTTTCGTGTCTTTGGTTCAAAATGCTATATCCTTGATAAACATCGTCGGTCTAAATTTGCTCCTAAAACTCATGAAGGCTTTTTTCTTGGTTATGGATCAAACTCCCACACCTACCGTGTTCACAATAATTTCACCCAAAGGTTGAAGAGACGGTAGACGGAAGTTTGATGAATCTAATGGCTCGCAAGTAGAGCAAATGCCTATTGATGTAGGAGACAAGGACCCATCGGAAGCCATCCAAGATTTATCTATTGGAAAGATCCGTCCCATGGAAGTGAAGGAGAGTACCTCATCTACATATGTGGAGCCCCCTACCTCACGGCAAGATGAACCTCAAGGCAACATGGAGGCCTCCACAAGTGGAACTCACCAAGATGAGGAAGTGCAACAAGAAGATCCACCACAACCTCCTTCTCCACCGCCTCAAGACAACATCAACAACAATGAAGAAGAAGAGGAAGATGAAGATGATGAGGAAGGTTAGCCACAACCACAACAAAAGCTATCCCGAGTCCGAGCAAGTGTCAAGAAAAATCATCCCGTGGAACAAATGATGAACGACATCGACTCCGGGAGAATCACTCGCTCTAAAACTCGCTTAGCTAACTTTTGTGAGCATTACTCATTTATCTCTAGCATTGAACCTATGAAGGTAGAAGAAGCACTTGAAGACCCGGATTGGGTGAACGCTATGCACGAAGAGCTTCACAACTTCGAGAGGAACAAGGTATGGACTTTGGTAGAGAAGCCCAAGGATGATCAAAACGTCATTGGAACCAAATGGGTGTTTCGGAACAAGCAAGATGAAGATGGACAAGTCATACGCAACAAGGCTCGTCTCGTAGCTCAAGGTTACACACAAGTCGAAGGTATGGACTATGGTGAGACCTATGCCCCCGTTGCTAGACTTGAGTCCATTCGCATTCTTCTTGCTTATACCAATCACCATGACATTACTCTCTATCAAATGGATATCAAAAGTGCTTTCCTAAATGGTGAAATTGAGGAGGAAGTATTTGTGAAACAACCTCCCGGATTTGTGAATCCCAAAAAGCCTAATCATGTTTACAAGTTGCACAAAGCTCTTTATGGTCTTAAACAAGCTCCTAGAGCTTGGTACAAATGCTTGACTAGCTTTCTTCTTGAAAAAGGCTTTGAGATTGGAAAAATATGTTGGGGAACGTAGTAATTTCAAAATTTTCCTACGCACACGCAAGATCATGGTGATGCATAGCAACGAGAGGGGAGAGTGTTCGCTCACGCACTCGTGAGACCGTGGCGAAGCGTTATCACAACGCGGTTGATGTAGTCGTACGTCTTCACGATCCGACCGATCCAAGCACCGAACGTACGGAGCCTCCGAGTTCAGCACACGTTCGGCTCGATGACGTCCCTTGGACTCCGATCCAGCCGAGTGTCGAGGGAGAGTTCCGTCAGCACGACGGCGTGGTGACGATTTTGATGTTCTACCGACGCAGGGCTTCGCCTAAGCTTCGCGACGATATGACCGAGGTGGAATATGGTGGAAGGAGGCACCACACACGGCTAAGGAACGATCCGTAGATCAACTTGTGTGTCTATGGGGTGCCCCCTGCCCCCGTATATAAAGGAGGGAGGGAGGAGGAGGCCGGCCCTAGGAGGAGGGCGCGCCAAGGGAGTCCTACTCCCACCGGGAGTAGGATTCCTTCTTTCCTAGTCCAACTAGGTCAAGGGGGGAAAGAAGGGAAGTGGAGAAGGAAGGAAGATGGGGGCCGCGCCCCAAACCCTTTGTCCAATTCGGACTGGGCTTGGGAGGGCGCGCCCTCCTCTGGCTCCTTCCCACTAAAGCCCATTAAGGCCCAATACTCTTCCTCGTATTCCCGTAACTCCCCAGTACTCGAAAATACCGAATCACTCGGAACCTTTCCGAACTCCGAATATAGTCGTCCAATATATCGATCTTTACGTCTCGACCATTTCGAGACTCCTCGTCATGTCCCCGATCTCATCCGGGACTCCGAACTCCTTCGGTACATCAAAACTCGTAAACTCATAATATAACTGTCATCGAAACCTTAAGCGTGCGGACCCTACGGGTTCGAGAACTATGTAGACATGACCTAGAACTATTCTCGGTCAATAACCAATAGCGGGACCTGGATGCCCATATTGGCTCCTACATATTCTACGAAGATCTTTATCGGTCAAACCGCATAACAACATACGTTGTTCCCTTTGTCATCGGTATGTTACTTACCCGAGATTCGATCGTCGGTATCCAATACCTAGTTCAATCTCGTCACCGACAAGTCTCTTTACTCGTTCTGTAATGCATCATCCCGTAACCAACTCATTGGTTACATTGCTTGCAAGGCTTATAATGATGTGCATTACCGAGAGGGCCCAGAGATACCTCTTCGACAATCGGAGTGACAAAACCTAATCTCGAAATACGCCAACTCAACATGTACCTTCGGAGACACCTGTAGTACTCCTTTATAATCACCCAGTTACATTGTGACGTTTGGTAGTACCCAAAGTGTTCCTCCGGTAAACTGGAGTTGCATAATCTCATAGTTACAGGAACATGTATAAGTTATGAAGAAAGCAATAGCAACATACTAAACGATCAAGTGCTAAGCTAACGGAATGGGTCAAGTCAATCATATCATTCTCCTAATGATGTGATCCCGTTAATCAAATGACAACTCTTTTGTCCATGGCTAGGAAACATAACCATCTCTAATAAACGAGCTAGTCAAGTAGAGGCATACTAGTGACACTATGTTTGTTTATGTATTCACACATGTATTATGTTTCCGGTTAATACAATTCTAGCATGAATTATAAACATTTATCATGAAATAAGGAAATAAATAATAACTTTATTATTGCCTCTAGGGCATATTTCCTTCAAAATAGACTCAACGCTATTCACGAAAAGGGTTGATGGTGAACTATTTGTGTGCCAAATATATGTTGATGATATTATCTTTGGTTCAACTAACCCTCATTTTAGCGAGAAGTTTGGATAGCTCATGTCGGAGAAGTACGAGATGTCCATGATGAGTGAACTCAAATTCTTCCTTGGGTTGCAAATCAAGCAATCTAAGGAGGGTACCTTTGTTTCACAAACAAAGTACACCAAGGATCTCTTCAAGAAGTTCAACATGCAAGAAAGCAAAGGTATGAGAACCCCCATGCCTACAAGTGGACATAATGACTTGACAAAAGATGGAGAACCTGTTGATCAAAAGGTTTACCGATCTATGATTGGTTCTCTACTATATCTTTGTGCTTCTCGTCCTGACATAATGTTGAGTGTATGCATGTTTGCTCGATATCAAGCAGCCCCTAAAGAATGTCATCTTAAAGCTGTTAAAAGGATTGTGAGATATTTGATACACACACCAAACTTTGGCATTTGGTATCCTAAGAGGGCCTCTTTCGACCTTGTTGGTTATTCCGACTCGGACTATGCCGGTGACAGGGTTGATAGAAAGTCAACTTCGGGTACGTGTCAATTCCTTGGTCGATCCCTTGTATCTTGGTCCTCCAAGAAACAAAATTCAGTATCATTATCCACTGCCGAAGCAGAATATATAGCTACTGGTTCATGTTGTGCTCAATTGCTATGGATGACACAAACTCTTAAGGATTATGGGATACATGTGAGACATGTTCCCTTGCTTTGTGACAATGAGAGTGCGATTAAGATTGGACACAATCCCGTCCAACACTCTCGAACGAAACATATTGAAGTTCGTCACCATTTCATTCGTGATCACATTGCCAAGGGTGACATCAATCTTAAGCATGTTCGTACTGACAAACAACTTGCTGATATCTTTACAAAACCTCTTGATGAGAAGGTGTTTTGTCGCTTAAGGAGTGAGTTGAACATCATTGATGCTTCAAACTTGGAGTGAAAACTCCATTGATGCATGCAAGGCATGAGCCTACTTGACTAATCCTTGATATTTCTCTTATGATAATGATCATATGTCTTGGACACATTTGCCCCTTGTATTGCATCTAACTCCTTGCGGTACTTGGATGATCTACATTTCACAAGATTACCACACACTCAAATCATGAGTAATCCTGTCATTGACCAAGTATCTAGCCCTTTGGGATGTTGAGTTCAAGGAACAAAATTCCACATATCCTTTTTGACACCTTATACATCTAGTATTTCACTCTTGTCATCTTGGATATCCTTGAGTATTTCCTTGCTTGCCTAACCCATGTAGGAAGATGAACTACACAAGTGGAAATGGCGCTCTAACTTCATATCCAATGAGCACCTACATCAAGTTCACCTACATGAGTAAAGCAACAACAAGCCCAAGGTATGTTCTTCACATCTTTAAGGAGCTTTGCTCAAAGTCATGAGTACAAGCAGCTTCATAAGATGTGATCACATCAAATGCTTAATCGAAAAATGGCAACCCCATTTTGTGCTTAAACGATGAGTATGACCTATGATCAAATGTTCTCATTTGACTCCTAAGTCAAAATACTCAAACATAGGTGACCTTGTCGCCGACCTCTATCTAGATGAAGTACATATGTTTTGGAGTCTTTCTATTTTCTCTTATGTTCTCTCATTAAGTTTTCATTTAAAAAAAAACTTCATCTAGGAATCTTTTTTCATTTCTATTCTTCTGTCTTTGTGAATATCCTTTTGGCTCTAATCAATTCCTCGAAAATCATTTACAAATTCATTGCAAATCCTTTGAAACATTCCTTGCAAAGTGAGCTGAATTATTTCTGTATTTACTTGGAATTAAACTCGGCGTCACCGATTTAAATATTTCGGTCTAACCGAAACGGATCTGCCCTAAGTCCCTGACTTTCGGACCCACCGATCCACCTTAATTCGGTGTCACCGATTTATTTCTTTCAGGATATCATCTTCTGCAGCTCCACTCAATGATTCTCTATGCATGTTTCTTTTGCCCTGTTGTGATTCTTAAGGATCCCACTTCTTTCTTTCCATCTTCCCTGACCTTCCTAGTTTGCTGTCCTTTTCGGCACTTGATGTCAAAGGGGGAGAAGATTTAGGGGGAGAAGAGAAGATTCAGAGGGAGAAGAAGAGCAATCTTACCTTAAGGGGGAGAGAATCACATCAAAGCTTTGTTGTGTTCCACATTGGATATTACATTTGGCATCATTCTTTTGATTTTGCTCTTTCCATCAAACCCCTTGATCTGAGAAAACTCAAAGGGAGAGGAATCTTCACAATTGATATCTTATGGAAAGCAAAATCTCTTAGAGTTCATTGAAAATCTTTTTAGTTTCGGAGACATGTTTGCTGATTCAAGCTTGTGCTCAATATGAGACACTCTTTATACATGTCATCCCTGGCTTGGTACTCTTGATGTTCTTGCAGTTGGTTGAAGAAATACTCTTGTGTTATCTAACCTTGTTTTCCCAAGTTTATCTCTTCAGGTACAATGCCAAGGAACCTCAAGGTAAGTATATGCACTTTGCAGAATGTGCATGATGGTGACTTGCTTGTGAATACTTGTTTGCAAGAAATCACCATGCACATATGCATTATCACTCACTTCTTTTCATCTGCTCGATGCATATAGGCAAGCTGCATGTAGCACATCTTGCTTTTCTCTCTTGTGTGCTTGTGGTAGTCCAAAACCATAATTTATGAAAATCTTGCACACTTGTAGGGGAGCCTGTACGACATGTTTGTCAAAGCTTCGTGATAATTCTGTCTTTCTTTCAAGAAGCTTTGATGTCTTGTTTTGTGTGTTGCCATCAATTACCAAAAGGGGAGATTGAAAGCACATTTGCTCCTGGGTGGTTTTGGTAATTAATGACAACATACTTTGTGGTTGGACTAATGCTTTTATCAAGTATGTTTCAGGAAATTCAATCACATTGGCATGGCAAAAGGATCAAGAGGTGGACCCTCAAAATGCTAAGGCAAGCATTGGCAAAAGCTCAAGACTCCATTTTGGTTTAGTGATCCAAGATCACATTGAGTCCATAGGAAAGCCAATACTATTAAAGGGGATGAGGTTATGATGATGATCTGGTTGCTCAAGTGCTTAGTGATACATCTCCTAAACTATCGAACTTTCACCGCCATATACACTCATAAGTAATCTCGGTCCCACCGATATTCCAAACTCACCACACCGAGATGAACCACCTCAGCCATAAAGCCAAACCCTAGAAATCTCGGATTTTCCGATTCGAACTCGGTCTCACGAAACTTGAGTTGCCAAGCTTCAGAACCTTCATCATCAAATCCGTGTCACCGAGATGATGAAGTCGGTCCCACCGAGATTGGCAAGCTCTTGTCTTTGCACGAATCGGACTAACCGAGTTTGTATTTTCGGTCCCATCGAAAATCCCAACGCTCACATGATTTGAACTTTCGGTCTCACCGAGTTGTCAACTTCGGTCCCATCGAGATTGGTCAAATGTGTGTAACGGTTGGATTTTGTGTGGAGGCTATAAATACCCTCCACCCCTCTTCATTCGTGGAGAGAGCCATCGAAAGAACTACCACTCCTACCTTACATTTCTGAGAAGAGAACTACCTACCCTTGTGTTGAGATCAAGTTGCTCCACTCCCACCATATGAAGTTTGATCTCTAGCCTTCCCAAGTTGCTTTCCACTCAATCCTTTCTTCCACCACAGCCAAATCAGTGAGGAGAGTTGAGTGTTGGGGAGATTATCATTTGAAGCACAAGAGCAAGGAGTTCATCATCATCAACACCATCTATTACCTTTTGGAGGGTGGTGCCTCCTAGATTGGTTAGGTGTCGCTTGGGAGCCTCCGTCGAGATGTGGAGTTGAACCAAGAAGTTTGTAAGGGCAAGGAGATCGCCTACTTCGTGAAGATCTACCCCGAGTAAGGCTAGCCCTCCGTGGGCGTAGGCCATGATGGAATAGACAAGGTTGCTTCTTCGTGGACCCTTCGTGGGTGGAGCCCTCCGTGGACTCTCGCAGCCGTTACCCTCCGTGGGTTGAAGTCTCCATCAACGTGGAAGTACGATAGCACCACCTATCGGAACCACAAGAAAAATCACCGCGTCTCCAAATTGCGTTTGATCTTCTCCACTTCTCTTTACTACTTGTGCAATTTACTTTCCGCTGCCCATACTCTAGAATTGCATGTGTAGTGTGCTACTTGACTTGTGTGTTATGCAAAATCTGCCAAAATCTGTCCTTGATAAAAGACGGAATTTTTATCTTGTCGAGTAGTCTAATCACCCCCCCTCTAGACACTCTCACCTTCTTCGATCCTACACTTATCTTGCTTTGTTTGACGGTAGCATTTTAAGATGATCTCTCACTAAAAATTATCAAGAAGTGTTCTCCCTGAGTATGCACCGTTGCCAAAGTTCGTCGTGCCCAGACACCACGGGATGATCGGGTGTCATAAGCTCTACGTCCATCTACAATGGGTGCAAGCCAGTTTTGCACACGCAGAATACTCAGGTTAAACTTGACGAGCCTAGCATATGCAGATATGGCCTCGGAACACGGAGACCGAAAGGTCGAGCATGTATCATATAGTAGATAAGATCAACATAGTGATGTTCACCATTGAAAACTACTCCATCTCACGTGATGATCGGTTATGGTTTAGTTGATTTGGATCACGTGATCACTTAGATGACTAGAGAGATGTCTGTCTAAGTGGGAGTTCTTAAGTAATATGATTAATTGAACTTAAATTTATCATGAACTTAGTCCTGGTAGTATTTTGCAAATTATATTGTAGATCAATAGCTCGCGTTGTTGCTTTCATATGTTTATTTTGATATGTTCCTAGAGAAAACTATGTTGAAAGATGTTAGTAGCAATGATGCGGATTGGATCCGTGATCTGAGGTTTATCCTCATTGCTGCATAGAAGAATTATGTCCTTGATGCACCACTAGGTGACAAACCTATTGCAGGAGCAGATGCAGACGTTATGAACGTTTGGCTAGCTCAATATGATGACTACTTGATAGTTTAGTGCACCATGCTTAATGGCTTAGAATCGGGACTTAAAAGACGTTTTGAACGTCATGGACCATATGAGATGTTCCTAGAGTTGAAGTTAATATTTCCAGCAAATACCCGAGTTGAGAGATATGAAGTCTCTAACAAGTTCTATAGCTAAAAGATGGAGGAGAATTGCTCAACTAGTGAGCATGTGCTCAGATTGTCTGGGTACTTCAATCGCTTGAATCAAGTGGGAGTTAATCTTCCAGATAAGATAGTGATTGACAGAATTCTCTAGTTACCATCACTAAGTTACTAGAACTTCGTGATGAACTATAGGATGCAAGGGATGACAAAAATGATTCCCGAGCTCTTCGTGATGTTGATGATTGACAAGACCACTAGTTTCAAGAAAAAGGGCAAAGGGAAAGAAAAGTAACTTCAAGTAGAATGACAAGCAAGTTGTCACTCCCGCGAATAAGCCCAAAGCTGGACCAAAGCCTGAAACTAATTGATTACACTGCAAAGGAAACGGTCACCGGAAGCGGAGAAGCCCTGAATATTTGGTGGATAAGAAGGATGGCAAATTGAACAAGGGTATATTTGATATACAGGTTATTGATATGTGCCTTACTAATGTTTATAGTAGCCCCTGGGTATTTGATACTTGTTCGGTTGCTAAGATTAGTAACTCAAAACAGGAGTTACAGAATAAACAGAGACTAGTGGAAGGGGAAGTGACGATGAGTGTTGGAAGTAGTTCCAAGATTGATATGATCATCATCGCACATTCCCTATACTTTTCGAGATTAGTGTTAAACCTAAATACATGTTATTTGGTGTTTGCGTTGAGCATAAATATGATAAGATCATGTTTATTGCAATACGGTTATTCATTTGAAGTTAAAGAATAATTGTTATTCTGTTTACATGAAAAAGACCTTAGATGGTTATACACCCAATAAAAATAGTTTGTTGGATCTCGATCGTGGTGATACACATATTCATAATATTGATGCCAAAAGATGCAAAGTTAATAATGAGAGTGCAACTTATTTGTGGCACTGCCGTTTGGGTCATATCAGTGTAAAGCGCATGAAGAAATTCCATAAGGATGGATTTTCGAATCACTTGGTTATGATTCATTTGATGCTTGCGAACCGTGCCTTTTGGGCAAGATGACTAAAACTCCGTTCTTCGGAACAATGGAACGAGCTACTGACTTATTGGAAATAATACATACCGATGTATGCGATCCAATGAGTGTTGATGCTCGTGGCAAGTATCATTATTTTCTGACCTTCACAAGATGATTTGAGCAGATATGGGTATATCTACTTGATGAAACATAAGTTTGAAATAGTTGAAAGGTTCAAAGAATTTCAGAGTGAAGTGGAAAATCATCGTAACAAGAAAATAAAGTTTCTGCGATCTGATCGTGGAGATGAATATTTGAGTTACGAGTTTGGTCTTCAATTAAAACAATGTGGAATAGTTTCACAGCTCACGCCACCTGGAACACCACAACGTTATGGTGTGCCCGAACGTCGTAACCGCACTTTATTTGATATGGTGCGATCTATGATGTCTCTTACTGATTTACCATTATTGTTTTGGGGTTATGCCTTAGAGACAGCTGCATTCACGTTAAAAGGGCACCATCTAAATCCGTTGAGACGACACCGTATGAACTATGGTTTAGCAGTAAACCTAAGCTGTCATTTCTTATAGTTTGGAGTTGCGATGCTTATATGAAAAAGCTTTTCAACTTGATAAGCTCGAACCCAAATAAGAGAAGTGCGTCTTCATAGAATACCCAGAGGAAAATGTTGGGTACACCTTCTATCACAGATCCAAAGGCAAAACATTCGTTGCTAAGAATGGATCCTTTCTAGAGAAGGAGTTTCTCTCGAAAGAAGTGAGTGGGAGGAAAGTAGAACTTCATGAGGTAACTGTACCTTATATATCATGAATTGGAAAATAGTTCATCACTGAAATCAGTTCCAGTGATTCCTACACCAATTAGTGAGGAAGCTAATGATCATGATCATGAAACTTCTGATCAGGTTACTGCAGAACCTCGTAGGTCTTCCAGAGTACGGACCGCACCAGAGTGGTATGGTAATCCTGTTCTGAAAGTCATGTTACTAGACCATGATAAACCTACGAACTATGAGGAAGCGATGATGAGCCCAGATTCCGCAAAATGGCTGGAGGCCATGAAATCTGAGATAGGATCCATGTATGAGAACAAAGTGTGGACTTTGATGGACTTGCCCGATGATCGGCAAACCATAGAAAATAAATGGATCTTCAAGAGGAAGACAGACGTTGATAGTAGTGTTACTATCTACAAAGCTCGACTTGTTGCAAAAAGGTTTTTGACAAGTTCAAGGTGTTGACTACAATGAGATTGTCTCAACTATAGCGATGCTTAAGTCTGTCCGAATCATGTTAGCAATTGCCACAATTTATGAAATCTGGCAAATGGATGTCAAAACTGCACTCCTTAATGGTTTTCTTAAAGAAGAGTTGTATATGTTGCAACCAGAAGGTTTTGTCAATCCTAAAGGTGCTAACAAAATATGCAACCTCCAGCTATCCATCTATGGACTGGTGCAAGCATCTCGGAGTTGGAATATATGCTTTGATAAGTTGATCAAAGCATATAGTTTTATCTGAACTTGCGGTGAAGCCTCAGATTTACAAGAAAGTGAGTGGAGCACCGCAAAGATTTCGATAAGTGTATGTGAATGACATATTTGATCGGAAATAATGTAGAATTATTTTGCAAAGCATAAAGGAGTGTTTTGAAGGAGTTTTTCAAAGAAAGACCTCAGTAAAAGCTACTTACATATTGAGCATCAAGAACTATTGAGATAGAGCAAGACGCTTGATAAGATTTTCAATGAGTACATACCCTGACAAGATTTTGAAGTAGTTCAAAATGGAACAGTCAAAGAAAAGAGTTCTTGCCTATGTTGCAAAGGTATGAAATTGAGTAAGACTCAAATCCCGACCACGGCAGAAAATAGAAAAAGAATGAAAGTCATTCCCTATGCATCAGTCATAGGTTCTATAAAAGTATGCCATGCTATGGACCAGACCTATTGTATACTCTGCCCTGGTTTGGCAAGGGAGTACAATAGTGATCTAGGAGTAGATCACTGGACATTGGTCAAGAATATCCTTAGTGAGGACTAAGGAAATATTTCTCGATTATGGAGGTGATAAAAGAGCCCGTCGTAAAAAGTTACCTCGGTGCAAGCTTTTACACCGATCCAGATGACTCTAAGTCTTAATCTGGATACATATTGGAAGTGGGAGAAATTAGCTAGAGTAGCTCCATGCAGAGCATTGTAGACATAGAATATTTGCAAAATACATACGGCTCTGAATGTGACAGACCCGTTGACTAAACTTCTCTCACAAGCAAAACATGATCATACCTTAGTACTCTTTGGGTGTTAATCACATAGCGATGTGAACTAGATTATTGACTCTAGTAAACCCTTTGTGTGTTGATCACATGAAGATGTGAACTATGGGTGTTAATCACATGGTGATGTGAACTATTGGTTTTAAATCACATGGTGATGTGAACTAGATTATTGACTCTAGTGCAAGTGGGAGACTGAAGGAAATATGCCCTAGAGGCAATAATAAAGTTATTATTTATTTCCTTATTTCATGATGAATGTTTGTTATTCTTGCTAGAATTGTATTAACCAGAAACATTATACATGTGTGAATACATAGACAAACAGAGTGTCACTAGTATGCCTCTACTTGACTAGCTCGTTAATTAAAGATGGTTATGTTTCCTAACCATAGACATGAGTTGTCATTTGATTAACGGGATCACATCATTAGGAGAATGATGTGATTGACTTGACCCATTCCGTTAGCTTAGCACTTGATCGTTTAGTATGTTGCTATTGCTTTCTTCATGACTTACAAAGTTCCTACAACTATGAGATTGTGCAACTACCGTTTACCGGAGGAACACTTTGTGTGCTACCAAACATCACAACGTAACTGGGTGATTATAAAGGTGCTCTACAGGTGTCTCCAAAGGTACATGTTGAGTTGGCATAATTCGAGATTAGGTTTTGTCACTCCGATTGTCGGAGAGGTATCTCTAGGCCATCTCGGTAATACTCATCACCTAAGCCTTGCAAACATTGTAACTAATGAGTTAGTTATGAAATGATGTATTACGGAACGAGTAAAGAGACTTGCCGGTAACGATATTGAACTAGGTATTGGATACCGACGATCGAATCTCGGGCAAGTAACATACCGATGACAAAGGGAACAACGTATGTTGTTATGCGGTTTGACTGATAAAGATCTTCGTAGAATATGTAGGAACCAATATGAACATCCAGGTTCCACTATTGGTTATTGACCGAGAATAGTTCTAGGTCATGTCTACATAGTTCTCGAACCCGTAGGGTCCGCACGCTTAACGTTACGATGACAGTTTTATTATGAGTTTATAAGTTTTGATGTACCGAAGGTTGTTCGGAGTCCCGGATGTGATCACGGACATGACGAGGAGTCTCTAAATGGTCGAGACATAAAGATTGATATATTGGATGACTATATTCGCACACCAGAAGTGTTCCGGGTGTTTTCGGAGAAAAACCGGAGTGCCAGAGGGTTACCGGAACCCCCCCGGGAACTAATGGGCCTTGTTGGGCCCTAGTGAAGAGAGAGAGGGGCCAGACAGGGCAAGAGGCGCGCACCCTCCCCTTGAGTCCGAATAGGACAAGGAAGGGGGGGCGCCCCCTTGCCTTTCCCCTCTCCCACTCCTTCCTTTCCCCTCCTTGGAATAGGAAAGGGGGGGGGGCAAACCTACTTGGAGTAGGTTTCCCCCTCCTAGGGCGCGCCTCCCCCTTGGCCGGCCCCCTCCTCCTCTCCCCCTTTATATACGGGGGAGGGGGGCACCCATAGATACACAAGTTAATCTACGGATCGTTCCTTAGCCGTGTGCGGTGCCCCCCTCCACCATATTCCACCTCGGTCATATCGTCGCGGAGTTTAGGCGAAGCCCTGCACCGGTAGAACATCATCATCGTCACCACGCCGTCGTGCTGACGAAACTCATCCCCGACGCTTTGCTGGATTGGAGCCCGGGGAACGTCATCGAGCTGAACGTGTGCTGAACACGGAGGTGCCGTACGTTCGGTGCTTGGATCGGTTGGATCGTGAAGACGTACGACTACATCAACCGCGTTGTCATAACGCTTCCGCTTAACGGTCTACGAGGGTACTGGACAACACTCTCCCCTCTCGTTGCTATGCCATCACCATGATCTTGCGTGTGCGTAGGAAATTTTTTGAAATTATTACGTTTCCCAACACCCAGTCCATGTAGTTGCTACCATCATCTTTCTGTTGGAAATATGCCTTAGAGGCAATAATAAATTAGTTATTATTATTATATTTCCTTGTTCATGATAATCGTTTATTATCCATGCTATAATTGTATTGATAGGAAACTCAGATACATGTGTGGGTACATAGACAACACCATGTCCCTAGTAAGCCTCTAGTTGACTAGCTCGTTGATCAATAGATGGTTATGGTTTCCTGACCATGGACATTGGATGTCGTTGATAATGGGATCACATCATTAGGAGAATGATGTGATGGACAAGACCCAATCCTAAGCCTAGCACAAAGATCGTGTAGTTCATATGCTAAAGCTTTTCTAATGTCAAGTATCATTTCCTTAGACCATGAGATTGTGCAACAACCGGATAATGTAGGAATGCTTTGGGTGTACCAAATGTCACAACATAACTGGGTGGCTATAAAGGTGCACTACGGGTATCTCCGAAAGTGTCTGTTGGGTTGGCACGAATCAAGACTGGGATTTGTCACTCCGTGTGACGCAGAGGTATCTCTGGGCCCACTCGGTAGCACATCATCATAATGTGCACAATGTGACCAAGGAGTTGATCACGGGATGATGTGTTACGGAATGAGTAAAGAGACTTGCCGGTAACGAGATTGAACAAGGTATCGGGATACCGACGATCGAATCTCGGGCAAGTACTATACCGGTAGACAAAGGGAATTGAATATGGGATTGACTAAATCCTCGACATCGTGGTTCATCTGATGAGATCATCGTGGAACATGTGGGAGCCAACATGGGTATCCAGATCCCGCTGTTGGTTATTGGCCGGAGAGTTGTCTCGGTCATGTCCGCATGGTTCCTGAACCCGTAGGGTCTACACGCTTAAGGTTCGGAGACGCTAGGGTTGCAGAGATATTAGAATGCGGTAACCCGAAAGTTGTTCGGAGTCCCGGATAAGATCTAGGATGTCACGAGGAGTTCCGGATTGGTCCGAAGGTAAAGATTTATATAGGAAGTCCAGTTTCGGCCACCGGGAAAGTTTCGTGGTTCATCGGTATTATACCGGGACCACCGGAAGGGTCCCAGGGTTCCACCGGGTGGGGCTACCTATCTCGGAGGGCCCCATGGGCTGAAGGAGCGTGGGAACCAGCCCCTGGTGGGCTGGTGCACCCCCCTTTGGGCCTCCCATGCGCCTAGGGTTAGAAACCCTAAGGGGTGGGGGCGCCTCCACTTGGCTTGGAGGCCAAGCCACCCCTAGGGCAGCCGCCCCCTCCCTAGATGGGATCTACAAGGGGCCGGCGCCCCCCTAGGCCCCTATAACAGTGGAGGGAGGGAGGCAGCCGCACTGAGTCCTGGCGCCCCTCCCTCCCGTGACACCTCTTCCTCCCCGCTTGCGCTTGGCGAAGCCCTGCCGGGATCCCGCTACTTCCACCACCATGTCGTCGTGCTGCTGGATCTCCATCAACCTCTCCTCCCCTTGCTGGATCAAGAAGGAGGATATGTCTCTCCCAACCGTATGTGTGTTGAATGCGGAGGTGCCGTCCGTTCGGCGCTAGGATCATCTGTGATTTGGATCACGACGCGTACGACTCCATCAACCCCGTTCACTTGAACGCTTCTGCTTAGCGATCTACAAGGGTATGTAAATGCACTCCCCTTCCCCTCGTTGCTAGATTACTCCATAGATTGATCTTGGTGATGCGTAGAAAATTTTAAATTTCTGCTACGATCCCCAACACTTTCAACTTAGCTTTCTCAAGGAACGCATTAAAATTCAACGGAACAACAGCACGAGCCATATATCTACAACAAACATAGATAAGAAAAATACTATCAGGTACTAAGTTCATGATAAATTTAAGTTCAATTAATCATATTACTTAAGAACTCCCACTTAGACAGACATCTCTCTAGTCATCTAAGTGATCACGTGATCCATATCAACTAAACCATGTCCGATCATCAAGTGAGATGGAGTAGTTTCAATGGTGAACATCTCTATGTTGATCATATCAACTATATGATTCACATTCGACCTTTCGGTCTCCGTGTTCCGAGGCCATATCTGTATATGCTAGGCTCGTCAAGTTTAACCTGAGTATTCCGCGTGTGCAACTGTTTTGCACCCGTTGTATTTGAACGTAGAGCCTATCACACCCGATCATCACGTGGTGTCTCAACACGAAGAACTTTTGCAACGGTGCATACTCAGGGAGAACACTTCTTTATAATTAGTGAGAGATCATCTTAAAATTCTACCGTCAATCAAAGCAAGATAAGATGCATAAAGGATAAACATCACATGCAATCAATATAAGTGATATGATATGGCCATCATCTCCTTGTGCTTGTGATCTCCATCTCCGAAGCACCGTCGTGATCACCATCATCACCGACGCGACACCTTGATCTCCATCGTAGCATCGTTGTCGTTTACGCCATCTATTGCTTCTACGACTATCGCTACCGCTTAGTGATAAAGTAGAGCAATTACAGGGCGATTGCATTTCATACAATAAAGCGACAACCATATGGCTCCTGCCAGTTGCCGATAACTTCGGTTACAAAACATGATCGTCTCATACAATAAAATATAGCATCACGTCTTCACCATATCACATCACAACATGCCCTGCAAAAACAAGTTAGACGTCCTCTACTTTGTTGTTGCAAATTTTACGTGGCTGCTACGGGCTGAGCAAGAACCGTTCTTACCTACGCATCAAAACCACAACGATAGTTCGTCAAGTTAGTGCTATTTTAACCTTTGCAAGGACTGAGCGTAGCCACACTCGATTCAACTAAAGTGAGAGAGACAGACACCTGCCAGTCACCTTTAAGCACGAGTGCTCGTAACGGTGAAACCAGTCTCGCGTAAGCGTACGCGTAATGTCGGTCCGGGCTGCTTCATCTCACAATACCGCTGAACCAAAGTATGACGTGCTGGTAAGCAGTATGACTTGTATCGCCCACAACTCACTTGTGTTCTACTCGTGCATATGACATCTACGCATAAAACCTGGCTCGGATGCCACTGTTGGGGAACGTAGTAATTTCAAAAAAATTCCTACGCACACGCAAGATCATGGTGATGCATAGCAACGAGAGGGGAGAGTGTTGTCCACGTACCCTCGTAGAACGAAAGCAGAACCGTTAGAACAACGCGGTTGATGTAGTCGTACGTCTTCACGGCCCGACCGATCAAGCACCGAAACAACGGCACCTTCGAGTTCTAGCACATGTTCAGCTCGATGACGATCCCCGGACTCCGATCCAGCAGGGTATCGGGGAAGAGTTCCATCAGCACGACGGCGTGGTGACGATCTTGATGTTCTACCCTTGCAGGGCTTCGCCTAACCACCGCTACAATATTATCGAGGACTTTGGTGGAGGGGGGCACCGCACACGGCTAAGAGATCTTGGAGATCAATTGTTGTCTCTAGAGGTGACCCTGCCCCCGTATATAAAGGAGCCAAGGGGAGGGGGCGTCCGGCCAAGGAGGGCGCGCCAAGGGGGAGTCCTACTCCCACCGGGAGTAGGACTCCCTTCTTTCCTAGTTGGAGTAGGAGAAGGGGGGAAGGAGGAGGGAGAGAGGTAGGAAAGGGGGGCACCGCCCCCCTCTCCTTGTCCTATTCGGACTAGGGGGGAGGGGCGCGGCCCACCTCTTGCCTCCTCTCTTCCTCTCCACTAGGGCCCATGTAGGCCCATTAAGCCCCCGGGGGGTCCCGGTAACCTCCCGGTACTCCGGTAAAATCCCGATTTCACCCGGAACACTTCCGATATCCAAATATAGGTTTCCAATATATCAATCTTTATGTCTCAACCATTTCGAGACTCCTCGTCATGTCCGTAATCACATCCGGGACTCCGAACAAACTTCGGTTCATCAAAACTCATAAACTCATAATATAACTGTCATCAAAACTGTAAGCGTGCGGACCCTACGGGTTCGAGAACTAGCGGAACCTAGATGCTCATATTGGCTCCTACATATTCTACAAAGATCTGTCAAACCGCATAACAACATACGTTGTTCCCTTTGTCATCGGTAAGTTACTTGCCCAAGATTCGATCGTCGGTATCCAATACCTAGTTCAATCTCGTTACCGGCAAGTCTCTTTACTCGTTACGTAATACATCATTCCCTAACTAACTCTTTAGCTACATTGGTTGCAAGGTTTATAGTGATGTGCATTACCGAGAGGGCCCAGAGATACCTCTCCGAAAATCAGAGTGACAAAACCTAATCTCGAAATACGCCAACATAACATGTACCTTCTGACGACACCAGAGAGCTCCTTTATAATCACCCGATTCGTTGTGACGCTTTGGTAGCACACAAAGTGTTCCTCCGTAAACGGAGTTGCATAATCTCATAGTTGTAGGAACTTTGTATAAGTCATGAAGAAAGCAATAGCAACATACTAAACGATCAAGTGCTATGCTAACGGAATGGGTCCAGTCAATCACATCATTCTTCTAATGATGTGATCCCGTTAATCAAATGACAAGACATGTCTATGGTTAGGAAACACAACCATCTTTGATTAATAAGCTAGTCAAGTAGAGGCACACTACTGATGTTAAGTTTGTCTATGTATTCACACATGTATTATGCTTCCGGTTAATACAATTCTAGCATGAATAATAAACATTTATCATGATATGAGGAAATAAATAATAACTTTATTATTGCCTCTAGGGCATATTTCCTTCACTTCGTACACGGGCGGAGCACCGTATGTAGGATTCCCGTACATGGGAGTAGGAGCGTCAAATGCCCCGAGCAACAAGGGGTCGATGGGCAGAGGCGGCGCCGGCGGCGGGGCAACGACGGACTGGCCGCAGAGCGCCAGTGGTGGCGGTGCCGTGCCATAGGATACCAGCAGTGGAGCCGCGCCAGAGGGAACGTAGCGGGACTGGCCGGAGAGTGCCAGCGGAACTAGCTCTCGTACATAGCAGCAAACAAGAATCGATCTGGATGGCCACAAGCACGTAGCGTCCGTAGTATCGACGCAGGAGGCAGCAGGCTAGTGATCGCCGGGTCCGAATCGGGAGGCTGCGGTGGCTGCAGAGGGATAGAGCAGCGGCAGGAACAGGGGCGGCTGGATCGCGCACGTGACCGGAAGAGGCGGGAGCGGCGGCCGACGCGAAGAGCGCGCGAACGGCAATGGCTGGGTGGCAGCGGCGGCGGCGGCGGCGGAAGGCTGATAGCGGTGGCCGGGCGCGAGGGCGCGCGAACGGCGGCCGCTAGGTGGCGTTGATGGCGGCAGCGGCGCGTAGGAGACGCGCGGCGGCTGTGGCAGCGGCGACGGCGGAAGGCTAGGGTTAGAATCGAGGACTTTGGTGGAGGGGGCACCGCACACGGCTAAGACATCTTGGAGATCAATTGTTGCCTCTAGAGGTGCCCCTTGCCCCCGTATATAAAGGAGCCAAGGGGAGGGGGCGGCCGGCCAAGGAGGGCACGCCAAGGGGGAGTCCTACTCCCACCGGGAGTAGGACTCCCTTCTTTCCTAGTTGGAGTAGGAGAAGGGGGAAGGAGGAGGGAGAGAGGAAGGAAAGGGGGGCACCGCCCCCCTCTCCTTGTCCTATTCGGACTAGGGCGGAGGGGGCGCGGCCCACCTCTTGCCTCCTCTCTTCCTCTCCACTAGGGCCCATGTAGGCCCATTAAGACCCCGGGGGGTCCCGATAACCTCCCGGTACTCCGGTAAAATCCCCATTTCACCCGGAACACTTCCGATATCCAAATATAGGTTTCGAATATATCAATATTTATGTCTCGACCATTTCGAGACTCCTCGTCATGTCCGTAATCACATCCAGGACTCCAAACAAACTTCGATACATCAAAACTCATAAACTCATAATATAACTGTCATCAAAACCTTAAGCGTGCGGACCCTACGGGTTCGAGAACTATGTAGACATGACCTAGAACTGTTTCCGGTCAATAACCAATAGCGGAACCTGGATGCTCATAATGGCTCCTACATATTCTATGAAGATCTTTATCGGTCAAACCGCATAACAACATACGTTGTTCCCTTTGTCATCGGTATGTTACTTGCCCGAGATTCGATCGTCGGTATCCAATACCTAGTTCAATCTCGTTACCGGCAAGTCTCTTTACTCCTTACGTAATACATCATTCCGTAACTAACACTTTACCAACATTGCTTGCAAGGCTTATAGTGATGTGCATTACCGAGAGGGCCCAGAGATACCTCTCCGACAATCAGAGTGACAAAACCTAATCTCGAAATATGCCAACTCAACATGTACCTTTGGTGACACCTGTAGAGCTCCTTTATAATCTCCCAGTTACGTTGTGACGTTTGGTAGCACACAAAGTGTTCCTCCGATAAACGGGAGTTGCATAATCTCATAGTTGTAGGAACTTTGTATAAGTCATGAAGAAAGCAATAGCAACATACTAAACGATCAAGTGCTATGCTAACGGAATGGGTCAAGTCAATCACATCATTCTTCTAATGATGTGATCCCGTTAATCAAATGACAAGACATGTCTATGGTTAGGAAACACAACCATCTTTGATTAATAAGCTAGTCAAGTAGTGGCACACTAGTGACGTTAAGTTTGTCTATGTATTCACACATGTATTATGTTTCCGGTTAATACAATTCTAGCATGAATAATAAACATTTATCATGATGTGAGGAAATAAATAATAACTTTATTATTTCCTCTAGGGCATATTTCCTCCACTTTGTACACGGGCGGAGCACCGTACGTAGGATTCCCGTACATGGGAGTAGGCGCGTCAAATGCCCCGCGCAACAAGGGGTCGATGGGCAGAGGCGGCGCCGGCGGCGGGGCAACGACGGACTGGCCGCAGAGTGCCAGTGGTGGCGGTGACGCGCCGCGCCAGAGGGAACGTAGCGGGACTGGCCGGAGAGTGCCAGCGGAACTAGCTCTCGTACATAGCAGCACACAAAAATCGATCTGGATGGCCACAAGCACGTAGCGTCCGTAGTATCGACGCAGGAGGCAGCAGGCTAGTGATCGTCGGGTCCGAATCGGGAGGCTGCGGCGGCTACAGAGGGATAGAGCAGCGGCAGGAACGGGGGCGGCTGGATCGCGCGTGTGACCAGAAGAGGCGGGAGCGGCGGCCGACGCGAAGAGCGCGCGAACGGCAATGGCAGGGTGGCAGCGGCGGCGGCGGCGGCGGAAGGCCAAGCGGAGGCCGGCGCGAAGAGCGCGAGAACGGCGACGGCCGCACGGAGGGCGCGCAACAGCGGCCGCTAGGTGGCATTGGCGGCGGCAGCGACACGTAGGAGACGCGCGGCGGCGGTGGCGGCGGCGACGGCGGAAGGCTAGGGTTAGAATCGAGGACTTTGGTGGAGGGGGTACCGCACACGGCTAAGAGATCTTGGAGATCAATTGTTGTCTCTTGAGGTGCCCCATGCCCCCGTATATAAAGGAGCCAAGGGGAGGGGGCGGCCGGCCAAGGAGGGCGCGCCAAGGGGGAGTCCTACTCCCACCGGGAGTAGGACTCCCTTCTTTCCTAGTTGGAGTAGGAGAAGGGGGGAAGGAGGAGGGAGAGAGGAAGGAAAGGGGGGCACCACCCCCCTCTCCTTGTCCTATTCGGACTAGGGGGAGGGGGCGAAGCCCACCTCTTGCCTCCTCTCTTCTTCTCCACTAGGGCCCATGTAGGCCCATTAAGACCCCGGGGTGTCCCGGTAACCTCCCGGTACTCCGGTAAAATCCCGATTTCACCCGGAACACTTCCGATATCCAAATATAGGTTTCCAATATATCAATCTTTATGTATTGACCATTTGGAGACTCCTCGTCATGTCCGTAATCACATCCAGGACTCCGAACAAACTTCGGTACATCAAAACTCATAAACTCATAATATAACTGTCATCAAAACCTTAAGCGTGCGGACCCTACGGGTTCGAGAACTATGTAGACATGACCTAGAACTGTTTCCGGTCAATAACCAATAGCGGAACCTGGATGCTCATAATGGCTCCTACATATTCTACGAAGATCTTTATCGGTCAAACCGCATAACAACATACGTTGTGCCCTTTGTCATCGGTATGTTACTTGCCCGAGATTCGATCGTCGGTATCCAATACCTAGTTCAATCTCGTTACCGGCAAGTCTCTTTACTCATTACGTCATACATCATTCCGTAACTAACTCTTTAGCTACATTGCTTGCAAGGCTTATAGTGATGTGCATTACCGAGAGGGCCCAGAGATACCTCTCCGACAATCAGAGTGACAAAACTTAATCTCGAAATATGCCAACTCAACATGTACCTTTGGTGACACCTGTAGAGCTCCTTTATAATCACCCAGTTACGTTGTGATGTTTGGTAGCACACAAAGTGTTCCTCCGGTAAACGGGAGTTGCATAATCTCATAGTTGTAGGAACTTTGTATAAGTCATGAAGAAAGCAATAGCAACATACTAAACGATCAAGTGCTATGCTAACGGAATGGGTCAAGTCAATCACATCATTCTTCTAATGATGTGATCCCGTTAATCAAATGACAAGACATGTCTATTGTTAGGAAACACAACCATCTTTGATTAATAAGCTAGTCAAGTAGAGGCACACTAGTGACGTTAATTTTGTCTATGTATTCACACATGTATTATGTTTCCGGTTAATACAATTCTAGCATGAATAATAAACATTTATCATGATATGAGGAAATAAATAATAACTTTATTATTGCCTCTAGGGCATATTTCCTTCACTTCGTACACGGGCGGAGCACCGTACGTAGGATTCCCGTACATGGGAGTAGGCGCGTCAAATGCCCCGCGCAACAAGGGGTCGATGGGCAGAGGCGGCGCCGGCGGCGGGGCAACGACGGACTGGCCGCAGAGTGCCAGTGGTGGCGGTGACGCGCCATAGGATACCGGCAGCGGAGCCGCGCCAGAGGGAACGTAGCGGGACTGGCCAGAGAGTGCAAGCGGAACTAGCTCTCGTACATAGCAGCACACAAAAATCGATCTGGATGGCCACAAGCACGTAGCGTCCGTAGTATCGATGCAGGAGGCAGCAGGCTAGTGATCGTCGGGTCCGAATCGGGAGGCTGCGACTCTGAGAGGGATAGAGCAGCGGCAGAACGGGGCGGCTGGATCGCGTGTGACCGAAGAGGCGGAGCGGCGGCCGACGCGAAGAGCGCGCGAACGGCAATGGCAGGGGCAGGCGGCGGCGGCGGCGGCGGAAGGCCAAGCGGAGGCCGGCGCGAAGAGCGCGTGAACGGCGACGGCCGGCACGGAGGGCGCGCGAACAGCGGCCGCTAGGTGGCATTGACGGCGGCAGCGACGCGTAGGAGACGCGCGGCGGCGGTGGCGGCGGCGACGGCGGAAGGCTAGGGTTAGAATCGAGGACTTTGGTGGAGGGGGCACCGCACACGGCTAAGAGATCTTGGAGATCAATTGTTGTCTCTAGAGGTGCCCCATGCCCCCGTATATAAAGGAGCCAAGGGGAGGGGGCGGCCGGCCAAGGAGGGCGCGCCAAGGGGGAGTCCTACTCCCACCGGGAGTAGGACTCCCTTCTTTCCTAGTTGGAGTAGGAGAAGGGGGGAAGGAGGAGGGAGAGAGGAAGGAAAGGGGGGCACCGCCCCCCTCTCCTTGTCCTATTCGGACTAGGGGGAGGGGGCGAAGCCCACCTCTTGCCTCCTCTCTTCCTCTCCACTAGGGCCCATGTAGGCCCATTAAGACCCCGGGGGGTCCCGGTAACCTCCCGGTACTCCGGTAAAATCCCGATTTCACCCGGAACACTTCCGATATCCAAATATAGGTTTCCAATATATCAATCTTTATGTCTCGACCATTTCGAGACTCCTCGTCATGTCCGTAATCACATCCAGGACTCCGAACAAACTTCGGTACATCAAAACTCATAAACTCATAATATAACTGTCATCAAAACCTTAAGCGTGCGGACCCTACGGGTTCGAGAACTATGTAGACATGACCTAGAACTGTTTCCGGTCAATAACCAATAGCAGAACCGGATGCTCATAATGGCTCCTACATATTCTACGAAGATCTTTATCGGTCAAACCGCATAACAACATATGTTGTGCCCTTTGTCATATGTATGTTACTTGCCCGAGATTCGATCGTCGGTATCCAATACCTAGTTCAATCTCGTTACCGGCAAGTCTCTTTACTCGTTACGTCATACATCATTCCGTAACTAACTCATTAGCTACATTGCTTGCAAGGCTTATAGTGATGTGCATTACCGAGAGGGCCCAGAGATACCTCTCCGACAATCAGAGTGACAAAACCTAATCTCGAAATATGCCAACTCAACATGTACCTTTGATGACACCAGAGAGCTCCTTTATAATCACCCGATTCGTTGTGACGTTTGGTAGCACACAAAGTGTTCCTCCGTAAACGGAGTTGCATAATCTCATAGTTGTAGGAACTTTGTATAAGTCATGAAGAAAGCAATAGCAACATACTAAGCGATCAAGTGCTATGCTAACGGAATGGGTCAAGTCAATCACATCATTCTTCTAATGATGTGATCCGTTAATCAAATGACAAGACATGTCTATTGTTAGGAAACACAACCATCTTTGATTAATAAGCTAGTCAAGTAGAGGCACACTAGTGACGTTAATTTTGTCTATGTATTCACACATGTATTATGTTTCCGGTTAATACAATTCTAGCATGAATAATAAACATTTATCATGATATGAGGAAATAAATAATAACTTTATTATTGCCTCTAGGGCATATTTCCTTCACTTCGTACACGGGCGGAGCACCGTACGTAGGATTCCCGTACATGGGAGTAGGCGCGTCAAATGCCCCGCGCAACAAGGGGTCGATGGGCAGAGGCGGCGCCGGCGGCGGGGCAACGACGGACTGGCCGCAGAGCGCCAGTGGTGGCGGTGCCGCGCCATAGGATACTGGTAGCGGAGCCGCGCCAGAGGGAACGTAGCGGGACTGGTCGGAGAGTGCCAGCGGAACTAGCTCTCGTACAGAGCAGCACACAAGAATCGATCTGGATGGCCACAAGCACGTAGCGTCCGTAGTATCGACGCAGGAGGCAGCAGGCTAGTGATCGCCGGGTCCGAATCGGGAGGCTGCGGCGGCTACAGAGGGATAGAGCAGCGGCAGGAACGGGGGCGGCTGGATCGCGCGCGTGACCGGAAGAGGCGGGAGCGGCGGCCGACGCGAAGAGCGCGCGAACGGCAATGGCTGGGTGGCAGCGGCGGCGGCGGCAGCGAAGGCTAGCGGCGGCCGACGCGAGGGCGCGTGAACGGCGGCGGCCGGGCGCGAGGGCGCGCGAACGGCGGCCGCTAGGTTGCATTGACGGCAGCAGCGGCTCGTAGGAGACGCGCGGCGGCAGTGGCGGCGGCGACGGCGGAAGGCTAGGGTTAGAATCGAGGACTTTGGTGGAGGGGGCACCGCACACGGCTAAGAGATCTTGGAGATCAATTGTTGTCTCTAGAGGTGCCCACCTGCCCCCGTATATAAAGGAGCCAAGGGGAGGGGGCGGCCGGCCAAGGAGGGCGCGCCAAGGGGGAGTCCTACTCCCACCGGGAGTAGGACTCCCTTCTTTCCTAGTTGGAGTAGGAGAAGGGGGGAAGGAGGAGGGAGAGAGGAAGGAAAGGGGGGCACCGCCCCCCCTCCTTGTCCTATTCGGACTAGGGGGGAGGGGGCGCGGCCCACCTCTTGCCTCCTCTCTTCCTCTCCACTAGGGCCCATGTAAGCCCATTAAGACCCCGGGGGGTCCCAGTAACCTCCCGGTACTCCGGTAAAATCCCGATTTCACCCGGAACACTTCCGATATCCAAATATAGGTTTCCAATATATCAATCTTTATGTCTCGACCATTTCGAGACTCCTCGTCATGTCCCTAATCACATCCAGGACTCCAAACAAACTTCGGTACATCAAAACTCATAAACTCATAATATAACTGTCATCAAAACCTTAAGCGTGCGGACCCTACGGGTTCGAGAACTATGTAGACATGACCTAGAACTGTTTCCGGTCAATAACCAATAGCGGAACCTGGATGCTCATAATGGCTCCTACATATTCTACGAAGATCTTTATCGGTCAAACCGCATAACAACATACGTTGTTCCCTTTGTCATATGTATGTTACTTGCCCGAAATTCGATCGTCGGTATCCAATACCTAGTTCAATCTCGTTACCGGCAGGTCTCTTTACTTGTTACGTAATACATCATTCCGTAACTAACTCTTTAGCTACATTGCTTGCAAGGCTTATAGTGATGTGCATTACCGAGAGGGCCCAGAGATACCTCTCCGACAATCAGAGTGACAAAACCTAATCTCGAAATATGCCAACTCAACATGTACCTTTGGTGACACCTGTAGAGCTCCTTTATAATCACCCAGTTACGTTGTGACGTTTGGTAGCACACAAAGTGTTCCTCCGGTAAACGGGAGTTGCATAATCTCATAGTTGTAGGAACTTTGTATAAGTCATGAAGAAAGCAATAGCAACATACTAAACGATCAAGTGCTATGCTAACGGAATGGGTCAAGTCAATCACATCATTCTTCTAATGATGTGATCCCGTTAATCAAATGACAAGACATGTCTATGGTTAGGAAACACAACCATCTTTGATTAATAAGCTAGTCAAGTAGAGGCACACTAGTGACGTTAATTTTGTCTATGTATTCACACATGTATTATGTTTCCGGTTAATACAATTCTAGCATGAATAATAAACATTTATCATGATATGAGGAAATAAATAATAACTTTATTATTGCCTCTAGGTCATATTTCCTTCACTTCGTACACGGGCGGAGCACCGTACGTAGGATTCCCGTACATGGGAGTAGGTGCGTCAAATGCCCCGCCAACAAGGGGTCGATGGGCAGAGGCGGCGCTGGCGGCGGGGAAACGACGGACTGGCCGCAGAGCCCAGTGGTGGCGGTGCCGCGCCATAGGATACTGGCAGCGGAGCCGCGCCAGAGGGAACGTAGCGGGACTGGCCGGAGAGTGCTAGCGGAACTAGCTCTCGTACATAGCAGCACACAAGAATCGATCTGGATGGCCACAAGCACGTAGCGTCCGTAGTATCGACGCAGGAGGCAGCAGCAGCTAGTGATCGCGGGTCCGATCGGAGGCTGCGGCGCTCTGAAGGATAGAGCAGCGGCAGAGAACGGGCGGCTGGATCGCGCGCGACCGGAAGAGGCGGAGCGGCGGCCGACGCCAAGAGCGCGCGAACGGCAATGGCTGGGTGGCAGCGGCGGCGGCGGCGGCGGCGGCTGGCGGCGGCGGCGCGCGAGGGCGCGTGAACGGCGGCGGCGGCGGGCGCGAGGGCGCGCGAACGGCGGCCGCTAGGTGGGATTGACGGCGGCAGCGGCACGTAGGAGACGCGCGGCGGCGGTGGCGGCGGCGACGGCGGAAGGCTAGGGTTAGAATCGAGGACTTTGGTGGAGGGGGCACCGCACACGGCTAAGAGATCTTGGAGATCAATTGTTGTCTCTAGAGGTGCCCCCCTGCCCCCGTATATAAAGGAGCCAAGGGGAGGGGGCGGCCGGCCAAGGAGGGTGCGCCAAGGGGGAGTCCTACTCCCACCGGGAGTAGGACTCCCTTCTTTCCTAGTTGGAGTAGGAGAAGGGGGGAAGGAGGGAGAGAGGAAGGAAAGGGGGGCACCGCCCCCCCTCCTTGTCCTATTCGGACTAGGGGGGAGGGGGCACGGCCCACCTCTTTCCTCCTCTCTTCCACTCCACTAGGGCCCATGTAGGCCCATTAAGACCCCGGGGGGTCCCGCTAACCTCCCGGTACTCCGGTAAAATCCCGATTTCACCCGGAACACTTCCGATATCCAAATATAGGTTTCCAATATATCAATCTTTATGTCTCGACCATTTCGAGACTCCTTGTCATGTCCGTAACCACATCCAGGACTCCGAACAAACTTCGGTACATCAAAACTCATGAACTCATAATATAACTGTCATCAAAACATTAAGCGTGCGGACCCTACGGGTTCGAGAACTATGTAGACATGACCTAGAACTGTTTCCGGTCAATAACCAATAGCGGAACCTGGATGCTCATAATGGCTCCTACATATTCTACGAAGATCTTTATCGGTCAAACCGCATAACAACATACGTTGTTCGCTTTGTCATCGGTATGTTACTTGCCCGAGATTCGATCGTCGGTATCCAATACATAGTTCAATCTCGTTACCGGCAAGTCTCTTTACTCGTTACGTAATACATCATTCCGTAACTAACTCTTTAGCTACATTGCTTGCAAGGCTTATAGTGATGTGCATTACAGAGAGGGCCCAGAGATACCTCTCCGACAATCAGAGTGACAAAACCTAATCTCGAAATATGCCAACTCAACATGTACCTTTGGTGACACCAGTAGAGCTCCTTTATAATCACCCAGTTACTTTGTGACGTTTGGTAGCACACAAAGTGTTCCTCCGGTAAACGGGAGTTGCATAATCTCATAGTTGTTGGAACTTTGTATAAGTCATGAAGAAAGCAATAGCAACATACTAAACGATCAAGTGCTATGCTAACGGAATGGGTCAAGTCAATCACATCATTCTTCTAATGATGTGATCCCATTAATCAAATGACAAGACATGTCTATGGTTAGGAAACACAACCATCTTTGATTAATAAGCTAGTCAAGTAGAGGCACACTAGTGACGTTAAGTTTGTCTTTGTATTCACACATGTATTATGTTTCCGGTTAATACAATTCTAGCATGAATAATAAACATTTATCATGATATGAGGAAATAAATAATAACTTTATTATTGCCTCTAGGGCATATTTCCTTCACTTCGTACACGGGCGGAGCACCGTACGTAGGATTCCCGTACATGGGAGTAGGCGCGTCAAATGCCCCGCACAACAAGGGGTCGATGGGCAGAGGCGGCGCCGGCGGCGGGGCAACGACGGACTGGCCGCAGAGCGCCAGTGGTGGCGGTACCGCGCCATAGGATACCAGCGGCGGAGCCGCGCCAGAGGGAACGTAGCGGGACTGGCCGGAGAGTGCCAGCGGAACTAGCTCTCGTACATAGCAGCACACAAAAATCGATCTAGATGGCCACAAGCATGTAGCGTCCGTAGTATCGACGCAGGAGGCAGCAGGCTAGTGATCGCCGGGTCCGAATCGGGAGGATGCGGCGCTCTGAGGGATAGAGCAGCGTCGAGAACGGGGCGGCTGGATCGCTGCGTGACCGGAAGAGGCGGAGCGGCGGCCGACGCGAAGAGCGCGCGACGCCAACGATCGGGTGGCAGCGGCGGCGGCGGCGGCGAAGGCTAGCGGTGGCAGCGCGAGGGCGCGTGAATGGCGGCGGCCGACGCGGAGGGCGCGCGAACGGCGGCCGCTAGGTGGCGGTGACGGCGGCAGCAGTGCGTAGGAGACGCGCGGCGGCGGTGGCAGCGGCGACGGCAGAAGGCTAGGGTTAGAATCCGGAAACTGATACCATGTTAGATGTGATGATTGCACGATGTATTGCTCTTCGTGCATAAGCACGTATATATGATGTACAAAGGTGTGCCACGGACCTCAACTATACAAGGAAGTAGGAGGCGGGCCCAATACACAATATGCACATAACACATATACTCAACAAGATCGACCGAAAGGTAGTGGAAGAGTATATAACGAAGAGAGTGTTTTCTTTAGTGCGGTTGTTTAATGTCGGTAGATAGAGTGCAGCCGGTTCGAATGTGGTAAATACCCATCCCGTCCAGTTACGTCTCTCCGGCATTGAACATGCATGGAGACCGAGACACACAGCACGGGTGATGCTCTCGGTGGGCGCGTTGCTTCAATGTCCGTTTAGTGACCGGTGGCTTCCGCTTTGGACCGGCATGAATGCGATGCAAAGATCGGAGAGTGCGCGGAAGAGAGAGATGATCTTAGTTGAGGGCTTGAGGCTGGTGTTTTGGACGCGTGTGTGGCGGCGGTCCGGATGCTCGTAAAGCTTCGTTGGTTTGTGTCCGGTTTGCGGGACTTCAAACAACTGAATGCGTCCACGGACAGTTGGGGTATCAAGTAGGTTGACAAAATGCGTCCGGACCGCTCCACGTACTACAAGATACACATATTAAAGAAATTGAGGGCTGTTCTTTTTTTTTGAGGGGAAATATTGCCGCATTTATTTAATCAAACGCATTAGGAATGTCATTTGAGATTACATCAAGCACACACTCGGGGGTGACCCCCACCCAAACCTTGCAAAGTTCATCTCCTACTCCCATTTTTGCTAATTTATGAGCGGCAACATTTGCATTACGACGAACCCAAGTGACTTTGGAGCTAGCAAACGAAGATAGCAACGTCTTAAGCTCTTGAATCAATGGGCCAGCAGCTGACATCTCCTTGTGCTGACTGTTGAGCATCTTAACTACACTTTGCGAGTCCATCTCCACATGTATCTTGTCTACTTGTATTTCCTGCGCCAAAACAAGTCCTCTCTTGCATGCAAGAATCTCTAGCATCTCTGGATCGGTTATGCCTTGGACCAAATGGCACAGCCCTGCACAAAAGGCTCCCTGCTCATCCCTTATCACAGCTCCAGCGCCTCCCTTTCTCCCTGCCCTAGATACCGCCCCGTCCGAGTTGAGCTTAAGCCACCCCTCGTCCGGTGGCTTCCACTTCTGCTTGATCTGTTGCTCTCTGGGAGGCTTGTTTTCGTTGTGGACAGCTCTCCAATCAGCCATTTGAGTGATGACCCGCTCTATGATTTTATGTGGCTGGGCTATGCTCTTTCCTTCCCTCGTTTCATTCCGTGCTAGCCAGAGCTCGTACGTGGCCTGAATCATTGCACCTCGCTCATCGTTTGACGCCCCGGCAAACCATCCCAGGAGCCAGCGAGCCAATGCACTCTGAGAGTCGATCGGACACGGTGGTTTGGCCACCATGACTCCCTTTTCTGAGTACAACAGCTGCCAGAACAAAGTGGAGTGCGGACAGGACCAAAAACGGTGCAGCACCGTTTCTTCCCTCCCACACGCCACGCAAAAAATCCCGGGTTTGATTCTCCTTCGGTGCAGTTCTGCTCCCACTGCCAGTCCATTCCGAATCATCCTCCACATGTGAATTTTGGCCTTTGGAGGCGCATTGGTATCCCATAGAGCCAAATATCCTTTATGCTTTTCAACTGAACTTGAAGATTCCGGCCTTCCAGTCCTCGCAGCATCCAGCGCCCTCCGTAGATGATACCCAGATTTCACCGAATAGACACCATTGTGCCTGAGGTTCCAAGCAAGATAGTCCTCACAGCCCGGTCCCCCAATCGCTATTTGCTGTATATCTTTTGCATCATCCTCCGAGAACATCATCTGAAGTCTCTCCATATCCCAGCTACTCCCGTCTGGTGTTAGCAAATGAGCTACCTTGATTGCGCCATTAACAAACACTTGCCCGAGGGGTTTCATACTGCCTGCACGTGGAATCCAATTGTCATGGTGTATGTTAACCGCAGTGCCATTCCCAATGCACCATATCAGTCCCTCCCTTAACAGGTCCCTCCCCCACAGAATGCTACGGAAAGTGAACGAGGCCGACGCCGGGGCAGTAGCAGATATGATGGAGTCTGCACTATAGTAGCGGGCCTTGAGCACACGTGACACACAGTGAGTTGGGCTGTTCAATGAGTCTCCATGCTTGTTTTGCTAGTAGCGCTTGATTGAAAGCCTCTGGATCACGGAAGCCCATTCCTCCTTCCCTCTTCGAAGCACACATCTTCTGCCAAGAAATCCAGTGTACCTTGTGTTCACCATGTGTTGCCGCCCACCAGAATTTAGAAGAAATTGATGTCAGGTTCCGGCACATTTTCTTCGTGAGCTGGAAACAACTCATGGTGAATGTTGGTACAGCTTGCAGCCCTGATTTGATCAACACTTCCCTTGCTGCCTTTGACAAGCCTTGCCCCTTCACTCCATTCACTTTGCCCTTCGCACTTTCAGTCACATATTTGAAGGTTCCGTCTTTGGATCTCCCAACCAGTGTTGGGAGACCGAGATACTTCTCACTTAACGCTTCCGACTGGACGCCCAAGGTGTCCTTAAACTCCTGCTTGTCCTCCTCTTGCTGCCCTTTCCCAAAGAAGATCGACGACTTCTCTAAGTTGACACGCTGGCCCGATGCCTCCTCATATTGCCTCAAGATTTCTTTCAGCTTATGCATGTTGCTCCGTGTCCCCTCTAAGAAAACTATACTGTCATCCGCGAAAAGTAGATGTGTGACATGGGGGCCAGTGCTCCCGAAAGTCACGCCCTTGACCTCCCTCTCCTGCTGTGCATGTTTGAGTAGCGCAGAAAAGCCTTCAACGCAAAAAAGGAACAGATAAGGAGAGAGAGGGTCGCCCTGTCTGAGCCCTCTGGATGGGGAAAAACCACGTGATAAACCTCCGTTAAGCTTGACAGAGAAAGTCGCCGACTTCACGCATCTCATTATCATCAAGATCCAGTCATTTGCGAAGCCTATCCGTTCCATCATTTGCTACAGAAAAACCCACTCTACACGGTCATATGCCTTCATCATATCCAACTTCACCGCACACAAAGGATTCTTCCTCTTCCTCTTCCTGATCGCATGAACACATTCATATGCAACAAGAACATTATCCGTGATCAGTCTTCCCGGCACGAAAGCACTTTGCTCGTAGGCATGCTGAGTGGTGTTTTCTTTTCATGATCGTAGCGTGCGTGATATGGAAAGATATCGTGCACGCACGTACGTAGTGCAGGTCATTTGAATCGCCGGTCCATGCATGGATGGAAAGAATCCATGGTTTCCTTACACACAGATTGCTCGTATCATTTTTATGCGGGCGATTGATTGTAATTTGCCTCCTTCCTTGCTTCCTCATTCCCGCCATTGCGTTCCAATCTCATAGCTAGTGTGTATATATATATGAGGCGTTCGAGGCACAACACAATCAGCAACACGAGCAGTCCCATGGCGCCAACTCACCCTTACTTCATCTCCTCTATTCCCCTCTCCGATGACGATGAGGTGGAGGTGATTAACATCATTGACTCCGACGGCGGCGACACCGTCGTCTACCTTTCATCGGATGAGGAGGACAATAACAGTTCCTGCGGCGATGATGGCGCCTCCTTCCCCAAAGGTGCTTCCAACACCAAGCCCGCGTGCACGGCCACATCCTTTGTGGCCGGTAGCTCCAACAATGGCAGCGACTCCAGCGGCCCTTCCAACGTTCAGGCTGCGTCCAACATCGCGGCCACGTCTTTCGTGGCAGCTAGCTCCAACTACAGTGGTGACTCTGACTCCGGCTCCAACTCCGACTCCGACTCCTACGACACCACACCGACTCAGCACTACAACTACTGGCACAGAGATGACAACATCCATCTTGTGGAAGTCGATGGAAGGCTCCTCAGGGAGTACGCCCCCGCACACGTACCTCCATCTGCGCTCTTGATTGAGTTTCTCAAAGGTAGGGCGCCATTCCGTCATGGCGAGCTGACATCACGTATCATCGGCGATCATAGGAGGTATCAAAGATGGCCCGAACAGGACGACCTGTGGAGAAACCGTGGAGATCTATTCAATGGTCACGCTGAGCATCGAGGACCTCCACGTAAGCGGAGCGGTGCCGAAATCGATGAGCTATTGAAAAACTGGAAGGAGTGCCCCGCGCCGGGAAAGATGATGAGAAAGGCGCCGGAGCCACTGCTGAAGGTATGGAAGACGAGGTCTGTGTTCTGGGACTTGGAGTACTAGCACAAACTCGATACACCTCATTGCCTTGATCAAATGCATATCTGTAAGAATGTCCTTGAGAGCTTGCTGGCAACACTGATGAACATGCCGGATAAGAGCAAGGATGGGCCGAAGGCAAGAAAAGACTTGCAAGATTTGAAAATTAGGGAAGATATGCACATGCCGCCTCATAAAATGTTAGACAAGACAGAGGCGGAGACAGAGGCACGGGAGAAGAAGGGCAAGAAAATAAAGAAAGAGGATTATTGCCCCCCTTCTTGCTTCACCTTAAGCCAGGCTGAGATCGATCAATTCTTTAAGTGCCTTACCGGAGTCAAAGTTAGTTCCGGTTACTGTGGCAAGATAAGTAGATATCTAGACATGGAAAAGAAAAGGTTCAGCGGGATGAAGTGGCATGACTATCATGTGATGATGACGCAGATACTACCTGTTGCCCTTAGAGGGATAATGGACAAGCACATCTGTGACACGCTTATTTGTCTCTGCAAATTTTTCGACGTCATCCCTCGAAAGTCGATCAGTGTGAAGCAGCTCCGAAGGCTACAGGAAGAGATCATTGTGATACTGAATGAGCTTGAGATGTACTTCCCGCCCGCGTTCTTTGACGTGATGGTGCATCTGTGTGTCCATATTGTGGATGACATAATAGACCTGGGGCCGTCATTCCTGCACAACATGATGACGTTTGAGAGGATGAATGGGATCATCAAAGGATTCGTTCGTAACATGTCCTATTTGGATGGAAGCATCGTCCAGGGTTATGTGACACAAGAGTGCATCTCTTTCTGCGAGAATTTTCTATATGGCGCAGACTAGCCGCCTGGTGTTAGTGTTGGTTTGCCCATTAACAAGCACGATGGGAGGCTAGAAGGAGAAGGTCACTGCAATGATCGCAGGGAACTGCATGTGGCATACTCAGATTGACGCAGCGACTTTGACATAGCAAACTTGGTAGTGCTACATCACCTAGACGAGGTAGATCCTTTCGCGGCACTGCACAAAGAAATTATCGCAAAGAAGTATCGTGACCGGGGGGTATGCAGGACGGACGCCGAAGTTACTAGAGAGCACAACTCCACTTTCCAGCATTGGTTCAAAGAGCATATTATTGCTAATCCCCGGAGGAGGGCTCTAAGGACGGATTGCTCATATACGCCTTAGCACATGACCCCTCGCCCAACCTCGTAACCTATCAGGCATATGATATCAATGGATACATGTTCTACACAGAGGCCAAAGATATGGATAGTGATGATCAGAACTCAGGGGTGACGATGGAATGCATGACCGACAACGACAACGGCACAACTGAACGATTTTATGGAAGGATCGAGGAGATCTGGGAGCTTGACTACTCTGGACTGCACAACACGAGGATGTTCCATGTTAGATGGGCTACGAATGTCGAAAGAGAAAGCCGGATTATCACTACCATGACTATACCCGACGCCAAGAGCGCTACCGTTAACGCTATCGCAAAAAACAAGCCATGGGTACACGCTAAGCACGTGACACAATGCTTCTTCATAACCGACCCAGGCAATCCCAGCCGTGTTGTCGTGAGGAGAGGGAAAAGGAACATCATTGGAATGGATGGAGTCGCCAACGAGGAAGACTACGATCAGTACGACAACCCAATGAGGGAAGATGACGATGATGATGAAGTATGCATCAAAAGAAGAATCAATACTACATTACCTAAGAAAAATCGTACTCCATGGAAAAGGCAAAGTCACAATGAGGGGCTCAATTATTCTTCGACAAACAAGAAGGGAAAGAAGCTGACTCAAAAACAAAAACGTCAACGCTGAGGAACCGTATGTTATCGGTCAAATGATGTAATATATATATATATATATATATATATATATATATGTGTGTGTGTGTGTGTGTGTGCGTGTGTGTGTGTGTGTGTCCTATTTTGTATACACACTTAGCCATTATTATGCATGGGTCCAATGATGTAATATATATGTTCCTATTTTGTATACATATTTAACCGTCAAATGATGCAATATATATCGCCTTCCCTTCGTTCACTTCTCTCGGAAAAAAAGTGAGAGAAAATAAAGGAAAAGAAAAAGGAGAATTGGTTATAGTAGTAGCGGTTTACTGAAAAAGAGCTACAGCTAGTCAAGGTAGCAGTAGCATTTTCCTTAAAAACCACTATAGCTACCTGTATTAGTAGTAGCGCTTTTGGTCTAACGTGCTACTACTACATCCACTTAACCCAAAATCCTCCCTCTCTCTGCTTTATCCCGCTTCTTTTCCTCCCAAATCCGCACTCTCTCTTCCCCATCGCACTTGCTGCTTGCCTTCCTCCTGACCTGCCCTTGCCCCGACCCGTGCCCACCCCGATCATGACGCGCCACGCCTCCCTCCTCTGCTTCCTCCCCTCCCAACCTCGGTCGTCGTCAGGCCTGCCTCCTCGCCCCTGCACCCTCTGTAAACCCCCCTCTCTCTCTCTACTAGCTAGGGTTAATTAGGTTATTTATTTAGTTATAAATTTAGCTAGGTTGAATTTATATGCAAATTTAGGTAGGCTGAATTTATATGCAAATTTGAATTGGACATGTGATATGTGGACATGTCATGTTTTGGACATGTCATGTTTGGAATTTGGACATGTCATTTGGACATGCGATGTTTTGGTTCAATTTTGGTAAATGATCCGAGTGGCCTATGTTACGCCGGAATGTTGATTCATTTCCGTTCCGGTGAATTTCACGCGCTCGATATGTCCATTTTTTAGCAAAGGTCATGCCGAAATTTTTCGTGAATTTTGGCACATAGATTTCTTTTTTATGTCATTTCTCATTTTTTTTCATACTTCTAGAAATAAACAAGGAGACTTAATCATAGGAAAGATGTCGAACAATGAAGAAACTGGGCCTTCTGACCAAGATGCAGGCGAGATGGATTATGAGGGTGAACAAGAGTACCTCGACTATTTGACTGCTAAGCAAGGTTTGCAGGTCGGCCTCGATGATGGTACTGACGCCGACATCGACACCGACAGCACCAGCACCGATGGAGGCGCCGAGACCGGCAGGGAGGGTACCGGCGGGGAAGATACCGGCAGGGAAGGTACCGGCGCCGATGCCGCTACCTAAAAGAAGAAGCATAAGAAGCAGAGGATACAAAAACCTAACAAGCTAGAGATTGGACGACTAGTGATTACAAATATGGCACTTGGCAAGTTTGAGCCATTAGAGCCGGAAGAACCTCGCAAGTGCTATGGGAACCAAGTAGGATGCATCCTACAGGAATGCGCGAGCATCAACGACGATGACTTAAGGAGTAAAGAACATTTGACACAGTTGCTCCTAACGAAGTTGCACAAGAGATTCAAGTTCCCCGACCAAGATGATAACATAGAACAACCGTGGGATGATCCGAAGATGAAAAAGATTAACAATCATGCCATGGGCATGTTCAGCAATGATTTGGCCTCCTGGAAAGGGAGGGTGAAACGAGCTATTGAGGCTGAGGAACCCCTATCCAAGATTCTGGAGGAAAATCTGACACTTACGGAAGAGGACTTCAAAAAGTTCAAGGACACCTACGCTACCGAGGCAGCCAAGGCTAAGGCTGCGAAATTCAAGAGCCTTCAGCAAAGGAACACGGGGAAGCGTCGCCTCGGAAGCCATGGATACCTCGGTAAAAGGCCCATATGGGATAAGTAGGACGCGGAACGTGAAGCCGCGGGTCTCCTGCACCCCTTGCGGTTAACCAACACCTTGGAGCGTGACTTCATCAGGGCCCACTACAAGTGGGACAAGGAAAAAAAAGGGTTTTTTACACGGACCAGATCACGAAGAAATTGACTAGACTACTGGTAATTATTGTTTTAGCACCTTACATTTAGCTCCATATCTAGTCGACTACACATTCCTAAACGGTTCACGTTCCTTCTGCAGGAGAAGCAACACCAGCTTGCAGCCGAAAGCCCTACTTCTCCGATGAGGCCCAAGTGGGACACCCCTCTCAACAGGGCCTTAAACGAACTTAAGGGACTCCCTTTGGGCCAGCGGCCGCAATATGGTCGTGTGCACGGCGCTGGAGACAGCGCCATGTGGAAGGTGTTTTACAACGAGGGCCCAGAGGCCAAGAAGCAAAAAAAGAAGTTTAGTTAGGCGGACATCAACGCGAAGGTGAAGCTTGCGGTCGAGAAAAAAGCAGCTGAGGACGCGAAAAAATAGCCGAGGAGAAAAATGAGTTGCTACAGCAGGCAGTCAATGCAGCTGTAGCTGAAGGAAATATGCCCTAGAGGCAATAATAAAGTTATTATTTATTTCCTTATTTCATGATAAATGTTTATCATTCATGCTAGAATTGTATTAACCGGAAACATGATACATGTGTGAATGCATAGACAAAACATTATGTCACTAGTATGCCTCTACTAGACTAGCTTGTTAATCAAAGATGGTTATGTTTCCTGACCATGAACAAAGAGTTGTTATTTGATTAACAAGGTCACATCATTAGTAGAATGATCTGATTGACATGACCCATTCCATTAGCTTAGCACACGATCGTTTAGTATGTTGCTACCGCTTTTATCCATGACTTATACATGTTCCTGTAACTATGAGATTATGCAACTCCGTTTACGGAGGAACACTTTGGTGCTACCAAACGCGTCAACGTAATCGGGTGATTATAAAGGAGTACTACAGGTGTCTCCAAAGGCAAAATGTTGGGTTGGCGTATTTGAGATTAGGTTTTGTCACTCCGATTGTCGGAGAGGTATCTCTGGGCCCTCTCGGTAATGCACATCATCAAGCCTTGCAAGCACTACAACTAATGAGTTAGTTGTGAGATGATGTATTACGGAACGAGTAAAGAGACTTGCCGGTAACGAGATTGAACTAGGTATTGGATACCGACGATCGAATCTTGGGCAAGTAACATACCGATGACAAAGGGAACAACGTATGTTGTTATGCGGTCTGACCGACAAAGATCTTCGTAGAATATGTAGGAACCAATATGGGCATCCAGGTCCCGCTATTGGTTATTGACCGAGAATAATTCTAGGTCATGTCTACATTGTTCTCGAACCGTAGGGTCCGCACGCTTAAGGTTTCGATGGCGGTTATTATGAGTTTATGTATTTTGATGTACCGAAGAAGTTGAGTCCGGATGTGATCACGGACATGACGAGGAGTCTCGAAATGGTTGAGACATAAAGATTGATATATTGGAAGCCTATGTTTGGAGTTCGAATGGTTCCAAGCGAAACAGAATTTACCGAGTACTTAGGAGGTTACGGAACCCCGGGAGGTAAATGGGCCATAGTGGGCCTTAGTGGAAAGGAGAAGGGCCAGCCCTAGGTGGCACGCCCTCCCCTCCCTAGTCCTACTAGGACTAGGAAAGGGGCCGCCCCTCTCTCTCTTTCCCCCCGGGAATCCTAGTCCAACTAGGATTGGGGGAATCCTACTCCCGGAGGAGTAGGACTCCTTGGCACGCCACCCTTGGCCGGCCAGCCCCTCCCCTTGCTCCTTTATATCTGAGGCAGGGGGCACCCTAGAACACACAAGTTAGATCTACGGATCGTTCCTTAGCCGTGTGAGGTGCCCCCTCCACCATATTCCACCTCGGTCATACTGTCATGAAGCTTAGGCGAAGCCCTGCGCCGTGAAACATCAAGATCGTCCACCACGCCGTCGTCTTGACAAACTCTCCCTCGACACTCGGCTGGATCGAGTACGAGGGACGTCATCGAGCTGTACGTGTGTCAAGAACTCGGGCGTCGGATAACGGCGCGGATCGGTCGGATCGCAAGGAGAACGTCGACTACTTCCTCTACGTTGTGATCGCTTCGCTCGGGTCTACAAGGGTATGTGGACAACACTCTCCCCTCTCGTTGCTATTCATCACCATGATCTTGCGTGTGCGTAGGAAATTTTTGAAATTACTCGTTCCCCAACAAAGGTATCGAGCCAGGTTTTATGGTTTGATGTTTTGCACGAGTAGAACACAAGTGAGTTGTGGGCGATACAAGTCATACTACCTACCAGCATGTCATACTTTGGTTCAGCGGTATTGTGAGATGAAGCGGCCTAGACCGACATTACGCGTGACGCTTCGCGAGACTGGTTTCACCCCGCGAGCACTCGTTGCTTAAAGGTGACCGGTGGGTGCTGTCTCTCTCACTTTAGTTGAACTGAGTGTGGCTACGCCCGTCCTTGAGAAGGTTAAACGGAGTCTATTTGACGAAGTATCGTTGTGGTTTTGATGCGTAGGTGAGACTGGTTCTTGCTTAAGCCCGTAGCAGCCACGTAAAATTTGCAACAACAAAGTAGAGGACGTCTAACTTGTTTTTGCAGGGCATGTTGTGATGTGATATGGTCAAGACGTGATGCTATATTTTATTGTATGAGATGATCATGTTTTGTAACCGAAGTTATCGGCAACTGGCTGGAGCCATATGGTTGTCGCTTTATTGTATGCAATGCAATCGCCCTGTAATGCTTTACTTTATCACTAAGCGGTAGAGATGGTCGTAGAAGCATAAGATTGGCGAGACGACAACGATGCTACGATGGAGATCAAGGTGTCGCGCCGGTGACAATGGTGATCATGGTGTTGCTGCAAGATGGAGATCATGAAGCACAAGATGATGATGACCATATCATATCACTTATATTGATTTGCATGTGATGTTTATCCTTTTATGCATCTTATCTTGCTTTGATTGACGGTAGCATTATAAGATGATCTCTCACTAAATTATCAAGAAGTGTTCTCCCCGAGTATGCACCGTTGCCAAAGTTCGTCGTGCCCAGACACCACGTGATGATCGGGTGTGATAAGCTCTACGTCCATCTACAACGGGTGCAAGCCAGTTTTTGCACACGCAGAATACTCGGGTTATACTTGATGAGCCTAGCATATGCAGATATGGCCTCGGAACACGGAGACCGAAAGGTCGAGCGTGAATCATATAGTAGATATGATCAACATAAGATGTTCACCATTGAAAACTACTCCATTTCACGTGATGATCGGTTATGGTTTAGTTGATTTGGATCGCGTGATCACTTAGATGACTAGAGAGATGTCTGTCTAAGTGGGAGTTCTTAAGTAATATGATTAATTGAACTTAAATTTATCATGAACTTAGTCCTGTTAGTATTTTGCAAATTATGTTGTAGATCAATAGCTCGCGTTGTTGCTTTCATATGTTTGTTTTTGATATGTTCCTAAGAGAAAATTGTGTTGAAAAATGTTAGTAGCAATGATGCGGATTCGATCCGTGATCGGAGGTTTATCCTCATTGCTGCACAGAAGAATTATGTCCTTAATGCACCGCTAGGTGATGAGACCTATTGCAGGAGCGGATCACGACGTTATGAACATTTGGCTAGCTCAATATGATGACTACTTGATAGTTTTGTGCACCATGCTTTATGGCTTAGAATCGGGACTTCAAAGATGTTTTGAACATCATGGACCATATGAGATGTTCCAGAATTGAAGTTAATATTTCAAGCAAATACCGAGTTGAGAGATATGAAGTCTTCAACAAGTTCTATAGCTAAAAGATGGAGGAGAATCGCTCAACTAGTGAGCATGTGCTCAGATTGTCTGGGTACTTCAATCGCTTGAATCAAGTGGGAGTTAATCTTCCAGATAAGATAGTGATTGACAGAATTCTCTAGTCACCATCACCAAGTTAGTAGAACTTCGTGATGAACTATAGTATGCAAGGGATGATGAAAATGATTCCCGAGTTTTTCATGATGATGAAATCAATGAAGGTAGAAATCAAGAAAGAACATCAAGTGTTGATGGTTAACAAGACCACTAGTTTCAAGAAAAGGGCAAAGGGATAGAAGGAACTTCAAGAAGAATGGCAAGCAAGTTGCTCTAGTGAAGAAGCCCAAGTCCGGACCTAAGCACGAGACTAAGTGCTTCTCTTGCAAAGGGACTGGTCCTTTGAGCGTAACTACCCCAAGTATTTGGTGGATAAGAAGGATGGCAAAGTGAACAAGGGTATATTTGATATACAGGTTATTGATGTGTGCCTTACTAGTGTTTATAGTAGCCCCTGAGTATTTGATACTTGTTCGGTTGCTAAGAGTAGTAACTCGAAACGGGAGTTGCAGAATAAACAGAAACTAGTTAAGGATAAAGTGACGATGTGTGTTGAAAGTAGTTTCAAGATTGATATGATCATCATCGCACACTCCCTATACTTTCGGGATTAGTGTTGAACCTAAATAAATGTTATTTGGTGTTAGCGTTGAGCAAGAATATGATTTGATCATGTTTATTGCAATACGGTTATTTATTTAAGTAAGAGAATGAACTGTTGTTCTGTTTACATGAATAAAACCTTATATGGTTACACACCCAATGAAAATGGTTCATTGGATCTCGATCGTAGTGATACACATATTCATAATATTGAAACCAAAAGATGCAAATTCAATAATGATAGTGCAACTTATTTGTGGCACTGCCGTTTAGGTCATAATGGTGTAAAACGCATGAAGAAACTCCATGCTGATGGGATTTTGGAATCACTTGATTATGAATCACTTGATGCTTGCGAACCATGCCTCATGGGCAAGATGACTAAGACTCCGTTCTCCGAACGATGGAGCGAGCAACCGACTTATTGGAAATAATACATCTTGATGTATGCGATCCAATGAGTGTTAAGGCTCATGGCGGTATCGTTATTTTCGACCTTCACAGATGATTTGAGCAGATATGGGTATATCTACTTGATGAAACATAAGTCTGAAATAGTTGAAAGGTTCAAAGAATTTCAGAGTGAAGTGGAAAAATCATCGTGACAAGAAAATAAGGTTTCTACGATCGATCGCGGAGACAAGTATTTGAGTTACTGAGTTTGGTCTTCAATTCAAACAATGTGGAATAGTTTCACAAATTCATGCCACCGAACACCACATCATAATGGTGTGTCCGAACGTCATAACCATACTTTATTGGATATAGTACAATCTATGATGTTTCTTACCGATTTACCAATATCGTTTTGGGATCATGCATTAAAGACAGCTGCATTCACGTTAAATAGGGCACCATCTAAATCCGTTGAGGCGACACTATATGAACTGTGGTTTAGCAAGAAACCAAAGTTGTCGTTTCTTAAAGTTTGGGGCTGCGATGCTTATGTGAAAAAGTTTCATCTGATAAGCTCAAACCCAAATCGAATGCGTCTTCATAGAATACCCAAAGGAGATTGTTGGGTACACCTTCTATCACAGATCCGGAGGCAAGACATTCGTTGCTGAAAATGGATCCTTTCTAGAGAAGGAGTTTCTCTCGAAAGAAGTGAGTGGGAGAAAAGTAGAACTTGATGAGGTAATAGTACCTTCTCCCTTACTTGAAAGTAGTTTGTCGCAGAAACCGGTTTTTGAGACATCTACACCAAGTAGTGAGGAAGTTGATGATGTTGATCATGAAACTTCAGATCAAGTTACTCTGAAACTCGTAGATCGACGAGAGTAAGATCCGCACTGAGTGGTACGGCAATCCTGTTCGGAAATCATGCTACTAGATCATGATGAACCTCGAACTATGAAGAAGCGATGGTGAGCCCAGATTCATAAAATGGCTTGAGGCCATGAAATCGAGATATGATCCATGTATTAGAACAAAGTATGGACTTTGATGGATTTGCCCGATGATCGGCAAACCAAAGAAAATAAATGGATCTTCAAGAGGAAGGCGGACGTTGATAGTAGTGTTACTATCTACAAAGCTCGACTTGTTGCAAAAGGTTTTCGACAAAGTTCAAGATGTTGACTACAATGAGATTTTCTCAAGCGTAGCGATGCTTAAGTCTGTCCGAATCATGTTAGCAATTGCCACAATTTATGAAATTTGGCAAATGGATGTAAAACTGCATTCTGAATGGTTTTACGGAGGAAGAGTTGTATATGATGCAACCGAAGTGTTTTTCGATCCAAAGGGAGCTAACAAAGTGTGCAAGCTCCAGCGATCCATCTATGGACTGGTGCAAGCATCTCGGAGTTGGAATATACGCTTTGATGAGTTGATCAAAGTATATAGTTTTATCTGCACTTATGGTGAAGCCTGTATTTACTAAAAAGTGAGTGGGAGCACTCAAACATTTCGATAAGTATATGTGAATGACATATTGTAGATCGAAATAATGTAGAATTATTCTGCAAAGCATAAAGGAGTGTTTGAAAGATGTTTTTCAAAGAAAGACCTCGGTGAAGCTTCTTACATATTGAGCATCAAGATCTATAGAGATAGATCAAGATGCTAGATAAGTTTTTTCAATGGGTACATACCTTGACAAGATTTTGAAGTAGTTCAAAATGGAACAGTCAAAGAAAGAGTTATTGCCTGTGTTACAAGGTGTGAAATTGAGTAAGACTCAAAACCCGACCACGGCAGAAGATAGAAAGAGAAAGAAAGTCATTCCCTATGCCTTAGCCATAGGTTCTATAAAGTATGCCATGCTGTGTACCAGATCTATTGTATACCCTGCACGAAGTTTGGCAAGGAGTACAATAGTGATCTAGGAGTAGATCATCGGACAGCGGTCAAAATTATCCTTAGTGGAATAAGGATATGTTTCTCGATTATGGAAGTGACAAAAGGTTAGTACGTAAAGGGTTACGTCGATGCAAGTTTTGACACTGATCCGGATGACTCTAAGTCTCGATCTAGATACATATTGAAAGTGGGAGCAATTAGCTAGAGTAGCCGTGCGAGCATTGTAGACATAGAAAAATTGCAAAATACATAACGGATCTAAATGTGAAAGACCCGTTGACTAAGACTCTCTCACAAGCAAAACATGATCACACTTTAGTACTCTTTGGGTATTAATCACAGAGCAATGTGAACTAGATTACTGAATCTAGTAATCCCTTTGGGTGTTGGTCACATGGCGATGTGAACTATGGGTGTTAATCACATGATGATGTGAAACTATCGATGTTAATCACATGGTGATGTGATCTAGATTATTGACTCTAGTGCAAGTGGGAGACTGAAGGAAATATGCCTAGAGGCAATAATAAAGTTATTATTTATTTCCTTATTTCATGATAAATGTTTATCATTCATGCTAGAATTGTATTAACCGGAAACATGATACATGTGTGAATGCATAGACAAAACATTATGTCACTAGTATGCCTCTACTAGACTAGCTTGTTAATCAAAGATGGTTATGTTTCCTGACCATGAACAAAGAGTTGTTATTTGATTAACAAGGTCACATCATTAGTAGAATGATCTGATTGACATGACCCATTCCATTAGCTTAGCACACGATCGTTTAGTATGTTGCTCTGCTTTTATCCATGACTTATACATGTTCCTGTAACTATGAGATTATGCAACTCCGTTTACGGAGGAACACTTTGGTGCTACCAAACGTCACAACGAATCGGGTGATTATAAAGGAGTACTACAGTGTCTCCAAAGGCAAAATGTTGGGTTGGCGTATTTGAGATTAGGTTTTGTCACTCGATTGTCGGAGAGGTATCTCTGGGCCCTCTCGGTAATGCACATCATCAAGCCTTGCAAGCACTACAACTAATGAGTTAGTTGTGAGATGATGTATTACGGAGCGAGTAAAGAGACTTGCTGTAACGAGATTGAACTAGGTATTGGATACCGACGATCGAATCTTGGGCAAGTAACATACCGATGACAAAGGGAACAACGTATGTTGTTATGCGGTCTGACCGACAAAGATCTTCGTAGAATATGTAGGAACCAATATGGGCATCCAGGTCCGCTATTGGTTATTGACCGAGAATAATTCTAGGTCATGTCTACATTGTTCTCGAACCGTAGGGTCCGCACGCTTAAGGTTTCGATGGCGCTTATTATGAGTTTATGTATTTTGATGTACCGAAGAAGTTGAGTCCGGATGTGATCACGGACATGACGAGGAGTCTCGAAATGGTCGAGACATAAAGATTGATATATTGGAAGCCTATGTTTGGAGTTCGAATGGTTCCGGCGAAAAAACAAATTTACCGAGTACCGGAGGTTATCAAAACCCCGGGAGGTAAATGGGCCATAGTGGGCCTTAGTGGAAAGGAGAAGGGCCAGCCCTAGGTGGCAAGGCCCCCCCTTCCCTAGTCCTACTAGGACTAGGAAAGGGGCCGCCCCCTCTCTCTTTTCCCCCGGGAATCCTAGTCCAACTAGGATTGGGGGAATCCTACTCCCAGAGGAGTAGGACTCCTGGCGCGCCACCCTTGGCCGGCCAGCCCCTCCCCTTGCTCCTTTATATCACGGGGCAGGGGGCACCCTAGAACACACAAGTTAGATCTACGGATCGTTCCTTAGCCGTGTGAGGTGCCCCCTCCACCATATTCCACCTCGGTCATACCGTCATGAAGCTTAGGCGAAGCCTGCGCCGTGAAACATCAAGATCGTCACCACGCCGTCGTCTTGACGAACTCTCCCTCGACACTCGGCTGGATCGGAGTACGAGGGACGTCATCGAGCTGTCGTGTGTCAAGAACTCGGGGCGTCGGAGTAACGGCGCCGGATCGGTCGGATCGCGAGGAGAACGTACGACTACTTCCTCTACGTTGTGATCGCTTCCGCTTCGGGTCTACAAGGGTATGTGGACAACACTCTCCCCTCTCGTTGCTATTCATCACCATGATCTTGCGTGTGCGTAGGAAATTTTTTGAAATTACTACGTTCCCCAACAGTAGCTGCTTGTAGAAATGATTTTGCTACTAACTTGGTTCCAGCTATCATCAACTGGACGAAGGAAAATCCAGACAAGACGGTACATGATTTCCCGATGCCCAGTTTCATCGGGAGCAACTCCATGAACAACAACAACACCGCACCATCACTTGCTCACACAACCGGGCCTCCTCTCGCAGTCGCTCCCGCTCATAGCAGCCCGTCCATCGTCTCTGGCGCGCTAGGTGGGCCTTCGTCTTTGGCTGAGCTCGACGCCGTCACGGTAATTACATGTCGCACCAACATATATATATATAGAATATTCCATTTTCGTTGCCTTTTGGATGTTTTACGCCACAGACATATGTGTTTGCAGGGCGAAGAAACCCCGTGCACCATACTCTACTTGATCAAAGGCCAGAAGGTGGATGTGGGAAAGGGGATGATATTGAACCCCTTGAAACCAACGTTCCACAACCAGCCAATCCCCACTGGGCACTTCAGGGTTAGCTTGTCCAGTGCGAACTCGGGGCACGAGGCTTTGCCTCCTCCAGTACAACATGTGGGAGAGGACGATGAGACCCCGCCGTGGATTGGAAGTGTTGGGGAACGTAGTAATTTCAAAAAAAATTCCTACGCACATGCAAGATCATCATGGTGATGCATAGCAACGAGAGGGGAGAGTGTTGTCCACGTACCCTCGTACACCGTAAGCGGAAGCGTTATGACAACGCGATTGATGTAGTCGTACGTCTTCATGATCCGACCGATCCAAGTACCGAACGTACGGCACCTCCGAGTTCAGCACACGTTCAGCTCGATGACGATCCCCGGACTCCGATCCAGCAGGGTGTCGGGGATGAGTTCCACAAGACGACAGCGTGGTGACGATGATGATGTTCTACCGACGCAGGGCTTCGCCTAAGCACCGCAACGGTATGACCGAGGTGGAATATGGTGGAAGGGGGCACCGCACACGGCTAAGGAACAATCACGAAGATCAACTTGTGTGTCTATGGGTGCCCCCGCCTCGTATATAAAGGAGTGGAGGAGGGGAGGGCCGCCCTCTCTATGGCGCGCCTAGGGGAGTCCTACTCCCACCGAGTAGGATCCCCTTCCTAGTAGAACTAGGATCCCTTCCATGTAGTAGGAGTAGGAGAGAAGGAAAGGAAGAGAGAAGGAAGGAAGGAGGGCGCAGCCTCCCCTAGTCCAATTCAGACTAGGCCTTCGGGGGGGGGGGGCGGCCTGCCCAAGGCAGCCCCTCTCTCTTTCCCGTATGGCCTAATAAGGCCCAATACTTCTCCCGGCGAATTCCCATAACTCTCCGGTACTCCAAAAAATACCCGAATCACTCGGAACCTTTCCGAAGTCTGAATATAGTCGTCCAATATATCGGTCTTTACGTCTTGACCATTTCGAGACTCCGCTTCATGTCCCCGATCTCATCCGGGGCTCCGAACTCCTTCGGTACATCAAAACTCATAAACTCATAATAAAACTGTCATCAAAACCTTAAGCGTGCGGACCCTACGGGTTCGAGAACTATGTAGACATGACCAAGACATGTCTCCAGCCAATAACCAATAGCGGAACCTGGACGCTCATATTGGCTCCCACATATTCTACAAAGATCTTTATCGGTCAAACCGCATAACAACATAGGTTGTTCCCTTTGTCATCGGCATGTTACTTGCCCGAGATTCGATCGTCGGTATCTCAATACCTAGTTCAATCTCGCTATCGCAAGTCTCTTTACTCGCTCCATAATACATCATCCCGTAACTAACTCATTAGTTACAATGCTTGCAAGGCTTATAGTGATGTGCATTACCGAGTGGGCCCGTAGATACCTCTCCGACAATCGTAGTGACAAATCCAAATCTCAAATACGCCAACCCAACAAGTACCTTCGAGACACCTGAGAGCACCTTTATAATCACCGAGTTACGCTAGACATTTGGTAGCACACAAAGTGTTCCTCCGTAAATGGGAGTTGCATAATCTCATAGTTATAGGAACGTATAAGTCATGAAGAAAGCAATAGCAACATACTAAACGATCAAGTGCTAAGCTAACGGAATGGGTCAAGTCAATCACATCATTCTCCTAATGATGTGATCCCGTTAATCAAATGACAACTCATGTCTATGGTTAGGAAGCTTAACCATCTTTGATTAACGAGCTAGTCAAGTAGAGGCATACTAGTGACACTCTGTTTGTCTATGTATTCACACATGTATTATGTTTCCGGTTAATACAATTCTAGCGTGAATAATAAACATTTATCATGAAATAAGGAAATAAATAATAACTTTATTATTGCCTCTAGGGCATATTTCCTTCAGTCTCCCACTTGCACTAGAGTCAATAATCAAGTTCACATCACCATGTGATTTAACACCAATAGTTCACATCACCATACGATTAACACCCATAGTTCACATCGTCATGTGATCAACACCCAAATGGTTTACTAGAGTCAATAATCTAGTTCACATCGCTATGTGATTAACACCCAAGGAGTACTGAGGTGTGATCATGTTTTGCTCGTGAGAGAAGTTTAGTCAACGGGTCTGTCACATTCAGGGCCGTATGTATTTTGCAAATATTCTATGTCTACAATGCTCTGCATGGAGCTACTCTAGCTAATTGCTCCCACTTTCAATATGTATCTAGATTAAGACTTAGAGTCATCTGGATCAGTGCCAAAACTTGTATCGACGTAACCCTTTACGACAAACCTTTTTTCATCTCCATAATTGAGAAACATATCCTTATTCCACTAAGGATATTTTTGACCAATGTCCAGTGATCTACTCCTAAATCACTATTGTACTTCCTTGCCAAACCAGGGCAGAGTATACAATAGGTCTGGTCCATAGCATGGCATACTTTTATAGAACCTATGACTGATGCATAGGGAATGAATTTCATTCTCTTTCTATTTTCTGTTGTGGTCAGGATTTAAGTCTTACTCAATTTCATACCTTTGCAACACATGCAAGAACTCTTTCTTTGACTGCTCCATTTTGAACTACTTCAAAATCTTGTCAAGGTATGTACTCATTGAAAATCTTATCAAGCATCTTGATCCATCTCAATAGATCTTGATGCTCAATATGTAAGTAGCTTTACCGAGGTCTTTCTTTGAAAAAACTCCTTTCAAACACTCCTTTATGCTTTGCAGAATAATTCTACATTATTTTCGATCAACAATATGTCTTTCACATATACTTATCAGAAATGCTGTAGTGCTCCCACTCACTTTCTTGTAAATACAGGCTTCACCGCAAGTCTCAGATAAAACTATATGCTTTGATTAACTTATCAAAGCGTATATTCCAACTCGTAGATGCTTGCACCAGTCCATAGATGGATTGTCGGAGCTTGCACATTTTGTTAGCACCGTTAGGATTGACAAAACCTTTGGTTGCATCATATACAACTCTTCTTTAAGAAAACCATTAAGGAATGCAGTTTTGACATCCATTTGCCGATTTCATAAATGTGGCAATTTCTAACATGATTTGGACAGACTTAAGCATCGATACGAGTGAGAAAATCTCATTGTATTCAACACCTTGAACTTGTCAAAAACTTTTTGCGCATAAGTCGAGCTTTGTAGATAGTAACACTACTATCAACGTCCGCCTTCCTCTTGAAGATCCATTTATTTTCTATGGCTTGCCGATCATCGGGCAAGTCCACCAAAGTCCACACTTTGTTCTCATACATGGATCCTATCTCGATTTCATGGCCTCCACCATTTCGTGGAATCTAGGCTCATCATCGCTTCTCATAGTTCGTAGGTTTATCATGGTCTAGTAACATGACTTTCGTAACAAGATTACCATACCACTCTGTCCGGACCGTACTCGAAGACCTACGAGGTTCAGAGTAACTTGATCTCAAGTTTCATGATCATCATCATTAGCTTCCTCACTAATTGGTGTAGGAATCATCGAACTGATTTCAGTGATGAACTATTTTCCAATTCGGGAGAAGGTACAGTTACCTCATCAAGTTATATTTTCCTCCCACTCACTTCTTTCGAGAGAAACTCCTTCTCTAGAAAGGATCCATTTTTAGCAACGAATATCTTGCCTTCGGATCTGTGATAGAAGGTGTACCCAACAGTTTCCTTTGGGTATTCTATGAAGACGCACTTCTCCGATTTGGGTTTGAGCTTATCAGGATGAAACTTTTTCACGTAAGCATCGTAGCTCCAAACTTTAAGAAACGACAACTTGGGTTTCTTGCTAAACCACAGTCACTAGTAGAAAACCACCCATTAGTCCCGGTTCGTAAGGGCCTTTAGTCCCGGTTCATGAACCGGGACTAATGGGTCGTTACTAATGCCACCACCCATTAGTCCCGGTTCAAACACGAACCGGGACCAATATGGCTCCACGTGGCCCTGTGCACCGAGCCCAGTCAGAGGGCCTTTTGTCCCGGTTGGTGGCTCCAACCGGGACCAAAAGTCATTTTTTTAAGAAAGTGGCTGCTTTAGGGTTTTGGGGTTTATTTTTAGGTTGTTATTATAGCTAGCTAATAGAGAGAAGTGTCCTCTCTTATCTTCGTCCTTGGTTTATCAACGCTGCTGCTATATGTTCATTGCACCCGTAGATATGACATGGTTCATGCATGCTTTGCATCATACATCATCATATATATGTATATAATAAAGTCCTACTAATCATGCATCATCATACTACTTCTACTCGTTATTAATAATAAGTCATACGATCATCATCCTCATATATAGTCATCGAACCCAACCCTACATAATTGTTCTTAGCACATGATCATCGATTACGTGTATAGGACCTAAACACCCTTAAGGTAAAATAGCATAAAACAATATAGACCCTGACTCTCCATTATGAAGAATGGCGATCATCCTGTCTCCAATTCTTGCCTTTCGCCGCTTATTGCTTCCAAGAACCTCCTTACGACTGTCCATACATTTTTTCCATTCTTTGATTGTTATGTCTCCACTTCTTTTAGAAACCCGGTATGGACAGTTGAGATTCGTAGGACGACCTGGTAGTATGTTCAAAACATGAAGGCTACCACGCATATACATCAGATGAGGTACACACTCATTCGGGATTATCTGTTGAAAAACATAGTAATAACTTCGTAGTTAGCAATGATGTACTAGTTTTAGAAGTGTGCAAAAAGACGCACGGATGTTGTAATAGTAAAAAATAATCTTACCAAGGTATCTCCATGGTAGTTACCGTAGTTCAACACCTGCACTAGTGGCACGTATTGACCATAATGTTGAGGAGTTTGATTGTAGATATTGTAATTCTCAAGATCTCTACAAAATCCGACCAGATGTCGTTTCTCCCGATAAGTTAATTCGCAGCCTTCGTGTAGTACGCTACATCTACCATCTTCCGCACATTCTTTGAAGAATGAAAATAAGCTGTCAATGGAGATAAGTTGTCAACTATATATTTTGAAATAAACAATATAAATTACTTAATAACTATGTTTAGCTCACATGAGGGAAGAACTGGAGGTGTATGCACAAAGACCCAAATCGTAGGTGTCTCTTGCTCGATTGTAGGATCACCAAGATCCATGGTGACAATCATACCCTCATCAAGACCATACATCTTGCAAAATGCATCCCAATTTTGCAACCAAAATGGGTTACACTCGAGCATTGTACAACTTTACTTGAAAATCCACATCATGTTCGGTACTTAGGACAATTTTTTGGTTTCAAATTTTCATGGTCTTCAAAATCCATCCTCTCCAAGACATAGCGTCTTGCAAAGCATGGGATAAGCTAGTCGAATTGGAAAAGATGAAAATACACGTTAAAATAGTTGAAGTCGTGCTTAATTACGAAAAAAACTATTGTCGCTGCTATGCATCAGTATGAACATCGCAAGTCTCCTCGAGCTTAATGTTTGAAGCGCCGATCTTCCTCTAGCTCAATGAATCATCGCACATACCTCGGTCATCGTGGCACCAATCGCACTCCCAGGCGATTTTCGTGCCGATGAGTACGACATTTCGACCTCGCTCATAATTCAAATATTAAACTAGATCATTATTATAAATCACGGGTTGACTATCGATGATCGATGTACGTGCGGGTTGAATATTATACCAAATTGTCTAGCACACGGAATGAAGGAGAACTTATCCAATATGAGCATTCAATAAGCAAAACCAAATCATAAAATAAAGTATAGTATTCAAATTAGCATGCATTCAATAATTATAAGCAAAAGTACATCATCTCTTGGTGTCCGTACATCATCGAATATTATCACTAATAAAACTAGAACCGTAGCGCCCGATGGGTATCGACGCGGCGGTGGACACCCAAAGATAAGGAACCACCACAGATCATAGCTCCAAGTGAGATCCTCAAGAACCTACCGGTATTGTCGAACCTCCTCCAATGCAACCATGTAGCGACGGACGTGCTCGTCCTCCTCGCTGACACGATGACGTACCACCTCCGTGGTGTCCGGATGCCTCACCATCGTCACTGGCCCACGCGACCGCCACCAAACAAAGATCGGGTCAACAACGGGCTGCCTCCTCACCAACCTACATCCCCCGACAGGTAGCACCTCCCAATACCAACCCGGCGGAGCCCAGTCCTGAACATGACCCTGATGAAGCAGGCCTCCATCGCCGAGTCGACGACGACGAGGATGCGGGATAGGCATCGCCGACGTCGACGCGGGAACTACTTCTATATATAGTTAAATAAAAGTAGTCTTATTAATTAAATCTATCTAGTTCAACTACTAAACACTTACTATAAATAAATAAGTAGTACTTACTAAAAACAAACTAATTCATATATAAATTACTTCTTCTTTTTTTCCTTTTTCTAAATTACTACACATCTAATCCTACATAAAGATCTAAATTACTTCTTCTAAATTACAGAAAAAATCTAACATAATATAATACATATCTAAATTACTACACATCTAATCCTACATAAAGATCTAAATTACACAATATGAACAAATTTTACAGAAAAAAATCTAACATAAAAAATCTTTTTACAGAAAAAAATCTAACATAATATAATACATATCTAAATTACTACACATCTAATCCTACATAAACATCTAAATTACACAATATGAACAAATTTTACAGAAAAAAATCTAACATAAAAAACTAACATAAAAAATCTTTTTACAGAAAAAAATCTAACATAATATAATACATATCTAAATTACTACACATCTAATCCTACATAAAGATCTAAATTACACAATATGAACAAATTTTACAGAAAAAAATCTAACATAAAAAACTAACATAATATAATACATATCTAAATTACTACACATCTAATCCTACATAAAGATCTAAATTACACAATATGAACAAATTTTACAGAAAAAAATCTAACATAAAAAATCTTTTTACAGAAAAAAATCTAACATAATATAATACATATCTAAATTACTACACATCTAATCCTACATAAAGATCTAAATTACACAATATGAACAAATTTTACAGAAAAAAATCTAACATAAAAAACTACCATAAAAAATCTTTTACAGAAAAAAATCTAAAATAATATAATACATATCTAAATTACTACACATCTAATCCTACATAAAGATCTAAATTACACAATATGAACAAATTTTACAGAAAAAAATCTAACATAAAAAACTAACATAATATAATACATATCTAAATTACTACACATCTAATCCTACATAAAGATCTAAATTACACAATATGAACAAATTTTACAGAAAAAAATCTAACATAAAAAACTAACATAAAAAATCTTTTACAGAAAAAATTCAAATCTAACATAATTTGAACAAATTAATTACACAATCTACATTAACTACATATCTAAATTACTCAATCTAATCTAACAAAAAATCTTTGAACTACAAAAAATCTAAAACAAATCTAACAAAAATTAAAAAGAGGCTCACTTTGCGGCGACGGCGACGGCGTCTTGTGTGGTGGCGGACAGCGTCGAGGCAGCCGAGGCAGCGCGGTCAAGGCGGGCGGGCGGCGACGCCACAGGCGGCCGGGCGGCACGGGCGGCGACGGCGGGCGGGCGGGCGGGCGGGCGGCGACGGGTGGTGTGGCGGCGGGCGGCGTCGGCGTCGGCGGGCGAAGGGCGGGCGGCGGCGGCGGGAGGAGTAGAGGCCGAGAGATCGAAAAGATGCTAAATGTCTGTATATATATCAAGATATTGGTCGGTTCGTGGCACAAACCGGGACCAATGAGCTACTAGTCGGTTGATGCCTCCAACCGGACCAAAGGCCTCTTTTCAGCAGCCCAAAGGGCGGAAGCGAAGACTTTGGTCTCGGTTGGTGGCTCCAACCGACAAAGAGGGCATTGGTCCCGTTGGAGCCACGAACCGGGACCAAAGAGGTGATTGGTACCGGTTGGTGCCACCAACCGACCAATGGACTCGCCTAACTACTTTTTATCTATGCAGCTGTTTTTTGTTGATTCTTCCAGCAGCTTCGTTTTAATCCCACCTCGCCAAGCGAGAGGCACTCACAGACTGTTTTAAGCCCCGAGTGCGAGATACAATGACGAAGAGGCTCAATGCTCCTCAAGACGTTGGTTAGCTTCAAGCCTTGCGGGATACGGTAGACTGCACGAGCTATGTGCGGTCAGATTGACACTATCCCGAAGGCTTGAAGCAGATTAACGAGCATTGCGACTCTTTTATTTTTAATGACTTATTACAACTCGGAAAAAAAAGAAAAAAAATAAATGTAGCGAGAAAAGAAACAAATATATAAAAACCACTCGAAATAAATAGAAGAAAAATATAATAGAAAAGAAAAATATATAGAAAACTACTCGAAATGAATTGAAGCAAAAAATAGTTGTTATTAATCAGTACTAAAAAAGGAGCATATATGCTTATTTTTAATGGCTTATTACAACATAGAAATAAAAAGAAAAGATAATATAGCGTAAAAAGAAAAAAACTATATAAAAACTACTCGAAATGAATAGAAGCCAAAAATAGTTGTGATTAACTAAACTAAAAAGGAGCATATATGCTTATTTTTAATGGCTTATTACAACTCGAAATAAAAAGAAAAATAATATAGCAGAAAAAGAAAAAAACTATATAAAAACTACTCGAAATGAATAGAAGCCAAAAATAGTTGTGATTAACTAAACTAAAAAGGAGCATATATTCTTATTTTTAATGGCTTATTACAACTCGAAAATAAAAAGAAAAAATAATATAGCAGAAAAAAAATACTATATAAAAACTACTCGAAAATGAATAGAAGCAAAAATAGTTGTGATTAATCAGTACTAAAAAGGAGCATATATGCTTATTTTTAATGCTTATTACAACTCGAAATAAAAAGAAAAAATAAATATAGCAGAAAAAGGAAAAAACTACTCGAAATGAGATGCAGATAAACTTATAGAGGAATTCAACTTAAATTCATAACTAATTTCAAGAGAAATCTGTATGAATTTATGCTAAATTACCTATATAAGCGCATCTATTTTCATTATCGGAGGAGCTCAATAAAGTAGAGAGGAGGGCTTATAAACCAGTCCGTTCCCCTTGATTGGCGAGGTGGGACTAAACTCGGTCGCAACGGGTACCAACCATTTAGTCGGTTGATGGCTCGAACCGGGACTAATGGGCAACCTTTGGTCCCGGTTCAAGCCACCAACCGGGACCAATGGGTTTGGGCCAGGAGCGAGGACCATTGGTCCCGGTTGGTGGCTTGAACCGGGACCAAAGGCTGCCCATTAGTCCCGGTTCGAGCCATCAACCGGGGCCAGGAGCGAGGACCATTGGTCCCGGTTCGTCCCACCAACCGGGACCAATAGGTCCAGATGAACCGGGACTAATGGCCCACGTGGCCCGGCCGGCCCCCGGGGCTCACGAACCGGGTCCGATGCCCCCATTGGTCCCGGTTCTGGATTGAACCGGGACTAATGGGCTGGACCGGCCTGGACCATTGGCCCCTTTTCTACTAGTGAGTTCATATGGTGTCGTCTCAACGGATTTAGATGGTGCCCTTTTAACGTGAATGCAGCTGTCTCTAATGCATAACCCCAAAACGATAATGGTAAATCAATAAGAGACATCATAGATCGCACCATATCCAATAAAGTGCGGTTACGACGTTCGGACACACCATAACGTTGTGGTGTTCCAGGTGGCGTGAGCTGTGAAACTATTCCACATTGTTTTAATTGAAGACCAAACTCGTAACTCAAATATTCGTCTCCGCGATCAGATCGCAGAAACTTTATTTGCTTGTTATGATGATTTTTCCACTTCACTCTGAAATTCTTTGAACCTTTCAATTATTTTAGACTTATGTTTCATCAAGTAGATATACCCATATCTGCTCAAATCATTTTGTGAAGGTCAGACAATAACGATACTTGCCACGAGCATCAACACTCATTGGATCGCATACATCGGTATGTATTATTTCCAATAAGTCAGTAGCTTGTTCCATTGTTCCGGAGAACGGAGTTTTAGTCATCTTGCCCAAAAGGCACGGTTCGCAAGCATCAAATGATTCATAACCAAGTGATTCCGAAAATCCATCTTTATGGAGTTTCTTCATGCGCTTTACACCGATATGACCCAAACGACAGTGGCACAAATAAGTTGCACTATCATTATTAACTTTGCATCTTTTGGCATCAATATTATGAATATGTGTATCACTACTATCGAGATCCAACAAACTATTTTCATTGGGTGTATAACCATCGAAGATCTTATTCATGTAAACAGAATAACAATTATTCTTTAACTTCAAATGAATATCCGTATCGCAATAAACATGCTCAAATCATATTCATGCTCAACGCAAATGCTAAATAACATTTATTTAGTTTTAACACTAATCTCTAAAATATAGGGAGTGTGTGATGATGATCATGTCAATATTGGAACTATTTCCAACACTCATCGTCACTTCCCCTCAACTAGTCTCTGTTTATTATGTAACTCCTGTTTCGAGTTACTAATCTTAGCAACCGAACAAGTATCAAATACTCAGGGGCTACTATAAACACTGGTAAGGCACACATCAACCACATGTATATCAAATATACCCTTGTTCACTTTGCCATCCTTCTTATCCACCAAATATTCAGGGCATTTCCGCTTCCCGTGACCATTTCCTTTGCAGTTTAAGCACTCAGTTTCAGGCTTTGGTCCAGCATTGAGCTTCTTCGCGGGAGTGACAACTTGCTTGTCATTCTACTTGAAGTTCCCTTTCTTTCCCTTTGCCCTTTTCTTGAAACTAGTGGTCTTGTCAATCATCAACACTTGATGCTCTTTCTTGATTTCTACCTTCGTTGATTTCAACATCATGAAGAGCTCAGGAATCGTTTTGGTCATCCCTTGCATATTATAGTTCATCATGAAGTTCTAGTAACTTGGTGATGGTGACTAGAGAACTCTGTCAATCACTATCTTATCTGGAAGATTAACTCCCACTTGATTCAAGCGATTGAAGTACCTGCATAACTGAGCACATGCTCACTAGTTGAGCGATTCTCCTCCATCTTTTAGCTATAGAACTTGTAGGAGACTTCATCTCTCTCAACTCAGGTATTTGCTGGAAATATTAACTTCAACTTCTGGAACATCTCATATGGTCCATGACGTTCAAGACGTCTTTGAAGTCCCGATTCTAAGCCGTTTAATCATGGTGCACTAAACTATCAAGTAGTCATCATTTTGAGCTAGCCAAACGTTCATAACGTCTGCATCTGCTCCTGCAATAGGTTTGTCACCTAGCGGTGCATCAAGGACATAATTCTTCTGCGCAGCAATGAGGATAAACCGCAGATCATCGATCCAATCCGCATCAGTGCTACTAACATCTTTCAACACAGTTTTCTCTAGGAACATATCAAAATAAACATATGAAAGCAACAACGCGAGCTATTGATCTACAACATAATTTGCAACAATACTACCAGGACTAAGTTTATGATAAATTTAAGTTCAATTAATCATATTATTTAAGAACTCCCACTTAGACATACATCTCTCTAGTCATCTAAGTGATCACGTGATCCAAATCAACTAAACCATGTCCGATCATCACGTGAGATGGAGTAGTTTTCAATGGTGAACATCACTATGTTGATCATATCTACTATATGATTCACGCTCGACCTTTCGGTCTCCGTGTTCCGAGGCCATATTTGTATATGCTGGGCTTGTCAAGTTTACCTCAGTATTCCGCGTGAGCAACTGTTTTGCACCCGTTGTATTTGAACGTAGAGCCTATCACACCCAATCATCACGTGGTGTCTCAGCACGAAGAACTTTCGCAACGGTGCATACTCAGGGAGAACACTTCTTGATAATTAGTGAGAGATCATCTTAAAATGCTACCGTCAAACTAAGCAAAATAAGATGTATAAAAGATAAACATCATATGCAATCAAAATATGTGACCTGATATGGCCATGACCATCTTGCGCCTTTGATCTCCATCTCCAAAGTATTGTCATGACCTCTATCGTCACCGGCACGACACCATGATCTCCATCATATTGATCTATATCAATGTGCCGTCACATGGTCGTCTCGCCAACTATTGCTCTTGCAACTATTGCTATCGCATAGCGATAAAGTAAAGCAATTATTTGGCGCTTGCATCTTATGCAATAAAGAGACAACCATAAGGCTTCTGCCAGTTGCCAATAACTTCAACAAAACATGATCATCTCATACAACAATTTATATCTCATCACGTCTTGACCACACAACACAACAAGCCCTGCAAAAACAAGTTAGACGTCCTCTACTTTGTTGTTGCAAATTTTACGAGGCTGCTATGGGCTGAGCAAGAACCGTTCTTACTTACGCATCAAAACCACAACGATAGTTCGTGAAGTTAGTGTTGTTTTAACCTTCTCAAGGACTGGGTGTAGCCACACTCGGTTCAACTAAAGTTGGAGAAACTGACACCCGCTAGTCACTAGTGTGCAAAGCATGGCGGTGTTGGGGAACGTAGTAATTTCAAAAAAATTCCTACGCACACGCAAGATCATGGTGATGGCATAGCAACGAGAGGGGAGAGTGTCGTCCACGTACCCTCGTAGACCGTAAGCGGAAGCGTTATGACAACGCGGTTGATGTAGTCGTACGTCTTCACGATCCGACGGATCCAAGTATCGAACGTACGGCACCTCCGAGTTCTGCACACGTTCAGCTCGATGACGATCTCCGGCCTCCGATCCAGCCGAGCTCCGGAGATGAGTTCCGTCGACGACGGCGTGGTGGACGGTGATGATGTTCTACGGCGCAGGCTTCGCCTAAACTCATGACGATATGACCGAGGTGGAATATGGTGGAGGGGGGCACCGCACATGGCTAAGGAACGATCCGTAGATCAACTTGTGTGTCCTAGGGTGCCCCCCTACCCCCGTATATAAAGGAGGGAGGGAGGAGGTGGCCGGCCCAAGGGGGGGCGCGCCATAGGGAGGGGGAAACCTACTCCAAGTAGGTTTCCCCCCTTTTTCCTAATCTTATTTGGAGGGGGAAGGAAGGAGTACTAGTATTAGGAAGTAGTACTAGTAGTAGGAAGGAAGAGAGGGGGCAGGAGAAAGGAAGGGGGCCGCCCCCTCCCCAATTCGGATTGGGCTTGGGGGGGCGCGCCCCCCTGCTCCTTCTCTCTTCCTCCTACATGGGCCCAATAAGGCCCATATACCTCCGGGGTTCCAGTAACCTCCCGGAGCTCCAAACTTCTCCGGAACCTTTCTGGTGTCCAAATATATCCGTCCAATATATCAATCTTTATGTCTCGACCATTTCGAGACTCCTCGTCATGTCCGTCATCATATTCGAGACTCCGAACAAACTTCGGTACATCAAAATACATAAACTCATAATATAATTGTCATCGAAACCTTAAGCGTGCGGACCCTACGGTTCGAGAACGATGTAGACATGACTGAGACACGTCTCTGGTCAATAACCAACAGCGGGACCTGGATGCCCATATTGGTTCCTACATATTCTACGAAGATCTTTATCGGTCAAAACGCATAACAACATACATTGTTCCCTTTGTCATCGGTATGTTACTTGTCCGAGATTCGATCGTCGGTATCCAATACCTAGTTCAATCTCGTTACCGACAAGTCTCTTTACTCGTTCTGTAATACTTCATCTCATAACTAACTCATTAGTTATATGCTTGCAAGGCTTAGGTGATGAGCATTACCGAGAGGGCCCAGAGATACCTCTCCGACAATCGGAGTGACAAAACCTAATCTCGAATTATGCTAACTCAACATGTACCTTCGGAGACACCTGTAGTACTCCTTTATAATCACCCGATTCGTTGTGACGCTTGGTAGTACCAAAGTGTTCCTCCGTAAACGGAGTTACACAATTCTCATAGTTACAGGAACATGTATAAGTCATGAAGGAAGCAATAGCAGAATACTAAACGATCAAGTGCTAAGCTAACGGGATGGGTCATGTCAATCACATCATTCTCCTAATGATGTGATCCCATTAATCAAATGACAACTCTTTTTTCCATGGCTAGGAAACATAACCATCTCTGATAAACGAGCTAGTCAAGTAGAGGCATACTAGTGACACTATGTTTGTCTATGTATTCACACATGTATTATGTTTCCGGTTAATACAATTCTAGCATGAATAATAAACATTTATCATGAAATAAGGAAATAAATAATAACTTTATTATTGCCTCTAGGGCATATTTCCTTCATTCTCCCACTTGCACTAGAGTCAATAATCTAGTTCACATCGCTATGTGATTTAACACCAATTTTCATATCTGTATATGATTAACACCCATAGTTCACATCATCATGTGACCAACATCCAAAGGGTTTACTAGAGTCAATAATCTAGTTCACATCGCTATGTGATTAACACCCAAGGAGTACTAAGGTGTGATCATGTTTTGCTCGTGAGAGAAGCTTAGTCAACGGGTCTGTCACATTCAGAGCCGTATGTATTTTGCAAATATTTTATGTCCACAATGCTCTGCATGGAGCTACACTAGATAATTGCTCCCACTTTCAATATGTATCCAGGTTGAGACTTAGAGTCATCTGGATCAGTGTAAAAGTTTGCACTGATGTAACTTTTACAACAAACTCTTTTATCACCTCCATAATCGAGAAACATCTCCTTAGTCCTTACTAAGGATATTCTTGACCAATGTCCAAAGGATCTACTCCTAGATCACTATTGTACTCCTTGCCAAATTTAGAGCAAGGTATACAATAGGTCCAGTACATAGCATAGCATACTTTATAGAACCTATGATTGAGGCATAGGGAATGACTTTTAATTCTCTTTCTATTTTCTGCTGTGGTCGGGATTTGAGTCTTACTCAATTTCATACCTTTGCAACACAGGCAAGAACTCTTTCTTTGACTGTTCCATTTTGAACTATTTCAAAATCTTGCCAAGATATGTACTCATTGAAAATCTTATCAAGCGTCTTGATCTATCTCAATAGATCTTGATGCTCAATATGTAAGTAGCTTTTACTGAGGTCTTTTCCTTTTAAAGAACTCCTTTAAAACACTCCTTTATGCTTTGCAGAAAAATTTTACATCATTTCTGATCAACAATATGTCACTCACATATACTAATCAGAAAAGCTATAGTGCTCCCACTCACTTTATTGTAAATACAGGCTTCATCGTAAGTCCATATAAAACTATATGCTTTGATCAACTTATCTAAGCGTATATTCCAACTCCGAGATGCTTGCACCAGTCCATAGATGGATCGCTGGAGCTTGCACATTTTGTTAGCACCTTTAGGATTGACAAAACCTTCTGGTTGCATCATATACAACCCTTCTTTAATAAATCCATTAAGGAATGCAGTTTTGACATCCATTTGCCAGATTTCATAAAATGTGGCAATTGCTAACATGATTCAGACAGACTTAAGCATCGATACGAGTGAGAAAATCTCATCGTATTCAACACCTTGAACTTGTTGAAAACCTTTCGCAACAAGTCGAGCTTGGTAGATAGTAATACTACTATCAGTGTCCGTCTTCCTCTTGAAGATCCATTCATTTAACATGGCTTGCTGATCATCGAGCAAGTTAATCAAAGTCCATACTTTGTTCTCATACATGGATCATATCTCAGATTTTATGGCCTCGAGCCATTTCGTGGAATCTGGGCTCATCATCGCTTCCTCATAGTTCGTAGGTTCATCATGGTCTAGTAACATGACTTCCAGAACATGATTACTACACCACTACAGTGCGGATCTTACTCTGGAAGACCTACGAGGTTCTGTAGTAACTTGATCTGAAGTTTCATGATCAATATCATTAGCTTCCTCACTAATTGGTGTATTTGTCACAGGAACTGATTTCTGTGATGAACTACTTTCCAATAAGGGAGTAGGTACAGTTACCTCATCAAGTTCTACTTTCCTCCCACTCACTTCTTTCGAGAGAAACTCCTTCTCTAGAAAGGATCTATTATCAGCAACAAATTTGCCTTTGGATCTGTGATAGAAGGTGTACCCAACAATTTCCTTTGGGTATTCGATGAAGACGCACTTCTCCGATTTGGGTTCGAGCTTATCATGTTGAAGAACCCTTTTTCATATAAGCATCGCAACTCCAAACTTTAAGAAACGACAGCTCAGGTTTACTGCTAAACCATAGTTCATACGGTGTCATTTCAACGGATTTAGATGATGCCCTATTAAACGTGAATGCAGCTGTCTTTAATGCATAACCCCAAAACGATAGTGGTAAACTGATAAGAGATATCATAGATCGCACCATATCTAGTAAAGTACGATTACGACGTTCGGACACACCATTACATTGTGGTGTTCCAGGTGGCGTGAGTTTGTGAAACTATTCCACATTGTTTTAATTGAAGACCAAACTCGTAACTCAAATATTTGTCTCTGCGATCAAATTGTAGAAACTTTATTTTCTTGTAACGATGATTTTCTACTTCACTCTGAAATTCTTTGAACCTTTCAACTATTTCAGACTTATGTTTCATCAATTAGATATACCCATATCTGCTCAAATCATCTTGTGAAGGTCAGAAAATAATGATACTTGCCACGAGCCTTCATACTCATTGGTCTGCATACATCAGTATGTATTATATCCAATAACTCGGTAGCTCGTTCCATTGTTCCGAAGAACGGAGTTTTAGTCATCTTTCCCAAAAGGCACGGTTCGCAAGCATGAAATGATTCATAACCAAGTGATTCCGAAAATCCATCTTTATAGAGTTTCTTCATGCGCTTTACACCGATATGACCCAAACGGCAGTGCCACAAATAAGTTGCACTATCATTATTAACTTTGCATCTTTTGGCATCAATATTATGAATATGTGTATCACTATGATCGAGATCCAATAAACTATTTTCATTGGGTGTATGACCATTGAAGGTTTTTATTCATGTAAACAGAACAACAATTATTCTCTGACTTTAAATGAATAACCGTATTGCAATAAACATGATCAAATCATATTCATGCTCAACGCAAACGCGAAATAACATTTATTTAGGTTTAACTCTAATCCCGAAAGTATAGGGAGTGTGCGATGATGATCATATCAATCTTGGAACTACTTCCAACACTCATCGTCACTTCCCCTTCAACTAGTCTTTGTTTATTCGTAACTCTGTTTGAGTTACTAATCTTAGCAACCTAACAAGTATCAAATACTCGGGGATACTATAAACACTAGTAAAGCACACATCAATAACTGTATATCAAATATACCCTTGTTCACTTTGCCATCCTTCTTATCCACCAAATATTTAGGGCATTTCCGCTTCCAAAGGACCATTTTCTTTGCGATTAAGCACTCGGTTTCAGGCTTGGTCCAGCTTGGAGCTTCTTCATGGAGTGACAACTTGCTTGTCTTTCCACTTGAAGTTCCCTTTCTTTCCCTTTGCCCTTTTCATGAAACTAGTGGTCTTGTCAATCATCAACACTTGATGCTATTTCTTGATTTCTACCTTCGTCGATTTCAACATCACGAAGAGCTCGGGAATCGTTTTCGTCATCCCTTGCATACTATAGTTCATCACGAAGTTCTATTAACTTAGTGATGGTGACTAGAAAATTCCGTCAATCACTATCTTATCTGGAAGAATAACTCCCACTTGATTCAAGCGATTGTAGTACCTGCATAATCGAGCACATGCTCACGAGTTGAGCGATTCTCCTCCATCTTTTAGCTATAGAACTTGTTGGAGACTTCATATCTCTCAACTTGGGTATTTGCTTGAAATATTAACTTCAATTCCTGGAACATCTCATATGGTCCATGACGTTCAAAACATCTTTGAAGTCCCGATTCTAAGCCATAAAGCATGGTGCACAAAACTATCAAGTAGTCATCATATTGAGCTAGCCAAACGTTCATAACGTCTGCATCTGCTCCTGCAATAGGTCTGTCACCTAGCGGTGCATTAAGGACATAATTCTTCTATGCAGCAATGAGGATAAACCTCAGATCACGGATCCAATCCATATCATTGCTACTAACATCTTTCAACATAATTTTCTCTAGGAACATATCAAAATAAACATATGAAAGCAACAACGCAAGCTATTGATCTACAACATAATTTGCAAAATACTACCAGGACTAAGTTCATGATAAATTTAAGTTCAATTAATCATATTACTTAAGAACTCCCACTTAGACAGACATCTCTCTAGTCATCTAGGTGATCACGTGATCCAAATCAACTAAACCATGTCTGATCATCACGTGAGATGAAGTAGTTTCAATGGTGAACATCACTATGTTGATCATATCTACTATATGATTCACGCTCAACCTTTCGGTCTCTGTGTTCCGAGGCCATATCTGTATATGCTAGGCTCGTCAAGTATAACCTGAGTATTCCGCGTGAGCAACTGTTTTGCACCCGTTGTATTTGAACGTAGAGCCTATCACGCCCGATCATCACGTGGTGTCTCAGTACGAAGAACTTTCGCAACGGTGCATACTCAGGGAGAACACTTCTTGATAATTAGTGAGAGATCATCTTAAAATGCTACCGTCAATCAAAACATAATAAGATGTATAACAGATAAACATCATATGCAATCAAAATATATGACATGATATGGCCATGATCATCTTGCACCTTTGATCTCCATCTCCAAAGTACTGTCATGATCTTTATCGTCACCGGCACGACACCATGATCTTCATCTTCTTGATCTATATCAATGTGTCATCACATGGTCGTCTCGCCAACTATTGCTCTTGCAACTATTGCTATCGCATAGCGATAAAGTAAAGCAAATATTTGGCACTTGCATCTCTATGCAACAAAGAGACAACCATAGGGCTTCTGCCAGTTTCCGATAACTTCAACAAAACATGATCATCTCATACAATAAAATATAGCATCACGTCTTGACCATATCACATCACAACATGCCCTGCAAAAACAAGTTAGACGTCCTCTACTTTGTTGTTGCAAATTTTACGTGGCTGCTATGGGCTTAGCAAGAACCGTTCTTACCTACGCATCAAAACCACAACGATAGTTTGTCAAATAGACTCCGTTTTAACCTTCACAAGGGCTGGGCGTAGCCACACTCGGTTCAACTAAAGTTGAAGAAATAGACACCCGCTAGTCACCTGTGTGCAAAGCACGGCGGTAAAACCAGTCTCGCGTAAGCGTACGCGTAATGTCGGTCCGGGCCGCTTCATCCAACAATACCGCTGAACCAAAGTATGACATGCTGGTAGGCAGTATGACTTATATCGTCCACAACTCACTTGTGTTCTACTCGTGCATATAACATCAACGCATAAAACCTAGGCTCGGATGCCACTGTTGGGGAACGTAGTAATTTCAAAAAAATTCCTACGCACACGCAAGATCATGGTGATGGCATAGCAACGAGAGGGGAGAGTGTCGTCCATGTACCCTCGTAGACCGTAAGCGGAAGCTTTATGACAACGCGGTTGATGTAGTCGTACGTCTTCATGATCCGACCGATCCAAGTACCGAACGTACGGCACCTCCGAGTTCTGCACACGTTCAGCTCGATGACGATCTCCGGCCTCCGATCGAGCCGAGCTCCGGAGATGAGTTCCGTCAGCACGACGGCATGGTGGCGGTGATGATGTTCTATCGGCGCAGGGCTTCGCCTATACTCTGCGACGATATGACCGAGGTGGAATATGGTGGAGGGGGGCACCGCACACGGCTAAGGAACGATCCGTAGATCAACTTGTGTGTCCTAGGGTGCCCCCCTACCCCCGTATATAAAGGAGGGAGGGAGGAGGTGGCCGGCCCCAAGGGGGGGCGCGCCATGGGGAGGGGAAACCTACTCCAAGTAGGTTTCCCCCCTTTTTCCTTATCTTATTTGGAGGGGGAAGGAATGAGTACTAGTATTAGGAAGTAGTACTAGTAGTAGTAATAGGAAGAGGGGGAAGGAGAAAGGAAAGGGGGGCCGGCCCCCCTCCCCAATTTGGTTTGGGCTTGGGGGGGCGCGCCCCCCTTCTCCTTCTCTCTTCCTCCTACATGGGCCCAATAAGGCTCATATACCTCCCGGGGTTCCAGAACCTCCGGAGCTCCAAACTTCTCCGGAACCTTTCCGGTGTCCAAATATATCCGTCCAATATATCAATCTTTATGTCTCGACCATTTCGAGACTCCTCGTCATGTCCGTGATCATATCCGGGACTCCGAACAAACTTCGGTACATCAAAATACATAAACTCATAATATAATTGTCATCGAAACCTTAAGCGTGCGGACCCTACGGTTCGAGAACGATGTAGACATGACTGAGACACGTCTCTGGTCAATAACCAACAGCGGGACCTGGATGCCTATATTGGTTCCTACATATTCTACGAAGATCTTTATCGGTCAAACCGCATAACAACATACGTTGTTCCCTTTGTCATCGGTATGTTACTTGTCCGAGATTCGATCGTCGGTATCCAATACCTAGTTCAATCTCGTTACCGACAAGTCTCTTTACTCGTTCTGTAATACTTCATCTCATAACTAACTCATTAGTTATATGCTTGCAAGGCTTAGGTGATGAGCATTACCGAGAGGGCCCAGAGATACCTCTCCGACAATCGGAGTGACAAAACCTAATCTCGAATTATGCTAACTCAACATGTACCTTCGAGACACCTGTAGTACTCCTTTATAATCACCCAGTTACGTTGTGACGTTTGGTAGTACCCAAAGTGTTCCTCCGGTAAACGGGAGTTACACAATTCTCATAGTTACTGGAACATGTATAAGTCATGAAGGAAGCAATAGCAGAATACTAAACGATCAAGTGCTAAGCTAACGGGATGGGTCATGTCAATCACATCATTCTCCTAATGATGTGATCCCGTTAATCAAATGACAACTCTTTTGTCCATGGCTAGGAAACATAACCATCTCTGATAAACGAGCTAGTCAAGTAGAGGCATACTAGTGACACTATGTTTGTCTATGTATTCACACATGTATTATGTTTCCGGTTAATACAATTCTAGCATGAATAATAAACATTTATCATGAAATAAGGAAATAAATAATAACTTTATTATTGCCTCTAGGGCATATTTCCTTCAGGCGGTAAAACCAGTCTCGCATAAGCGTACGCGTAATGTCGGTCCGGGCCGCTTCAACCAACAATACCGTCGAACCAAAGTATGACATGCTGATAAGCAGTATGACTTGTATCGCCCACAACTCACTTGTGTTCTACTCGTGCATATAACATCTACGCATAAAACCAGGATCGGATGCCACTGTTGGGGAACGTAGTAATTTAAAAAAAATTCCTACGCACACGCAAGATCATGGTGATGCATAGCAATGAGAGGGGGGAGTGTTGTCCACGTACCCTCCTAGACCGTAAGCGGAAGCGTTATAACAACGCGGTTGATGTAGTCGTACGTCTTCACGATCCGACCGATCCAAGTAGCGAACGTACGACACCTCCGAGTTCAGCACATGTTCAGCTCGATGACGATCCCCGGACTCCGATCCAGCAGGGTGTCGGGGATGAGCTCCGCCAGCACGACGGCGTGGTGACGACGATGATGTTCTACCGACGCAGGGCTTCGCCTAAGCACCACAACGATATGACCGAGGTGGAATATGGTGAAGGGGGCACCGCACATGGCTAAGGAACGATCACGAAGATCAACTTGTGTGTCTATGGGGTGCCCCCTGTTGGGGAACGTTGTAATTTCAAAAAAATTCCTACGCACACGCAAGATCATGGTGATGCATAGCAACGAGGGGAGAGTGTTGTCTACGTACCCTCGTAGACCGAAGCGGAAGCGTTGACGCAACGTAGAGGAAGTACTCGTACGTCCTCCCGGTCCAACCGATCCAAGCACCGTTACTCCGGCACCTCCGAGTTCTTGACACGCGTACAGCTCGATGATGCACCCTCGATCTCCAATCCAAGAGAGGCTCGAGGGGAGTTCCGTCAAGACGACGGCGTGGTGGCGATCTTGATGTTCTCTGTCGCAGGCTTCGCCTAAGCACCGCTACAATATGATCGAGGTGTAATATCGTGGAGGGGGCACCGCACACGGCTAAGGAATGATCAATGATCAACTTGTGTGTCCTAGGGTGCCCCCTACCCCGTATATAAAGGAGGGAGGGAGGAGGTGCGCCGCCCCAAGGGGCGCCATGGGGGGAAACCTACTCCAAGTAGGTTTCCCCCCTTTTTCCTTATCTTATTTGGAGGGGGAAGGAATGAGTACTAGTATTAGGAAGTAGTACTAGTAGTAGTAATAGGAAGAGGGGGAAGGAGAAAAGAAAGGGGGGGCCGGCCCCCCTCCCCAATTTGGTTTGGGCTTGGGGGGGCGCGCCCCCTCCCTTGTTCCTTCTCCCTTCCTCCTACATGGGCCCAATAAGGCCCATATACCTCCCGGGGGTTCTGGTAACCTCCCGGAGCTCCAAACTTCTCCGGAACCTTTCCGGTGTCCAAATATATCCGTCCAATATATCAATCTTTATGTCTCGACCATTTCGAGATTCCTCGTCATGTCCGTGATCATATCCGGGACTCCGAACAACCTTCGTACATCAAAATACATAAACTCATAATATAAGCATCATCGAAACCTTAAGCGTGCAGGACCCTACGGTTCGAGAATAATGTAGACATGACCGAGACATGTCTCGGTCAATAACCAATAGCGGGACCTGGATGCCCATATTGGTTCCTACATATTCTACTGAAGATCTTTATCGGTCAAACCGCACAACAACATATATTGTTCCTTTGTCATCGGTATGTTACTTGCCCGAGATTCGATCGTCGGTATCCAATACCTAGTTCAATCTCGTTACCGCAAGTCTCTTTACTCGTTCCGTAATACATCATCTCACAACTAACTCATTAGTTGAAGTGCTTGCAAGGCTTAAGTGATGTGCATTACCGAGAGGGCCCAGATACCTCTCCGACATTCGAGTGACAAATCCTAATCTTGAAATACGCCAACTCAACAAGTACCTTCGGAGACACCAGAGAGCACCTTTATAATCACCCGATTCGCTTGACGCTTTGGTAGCACACAAAGTGTTCCTCCGGTAAACGGGAGTTGCATAATCTCATAGTCATAGGAACATGTATAAGTCATGAAGGAAGCAATAGCAACATACTAAACGATCTTGTGCTAAGCTAACGGAATGGGTCATGTCAATCAGATCATTCAACTAATGATGTGACCTTGTTAATCAAATAACAACTCCTTGTTCATGGTTAGGAAACATAACCATCTTTGATTAACAAGCTAGTCAAGTAGAGGCATACTAGTGACACTCTGTTTGTCTATATATTCACACATGTATTATGTTTCCGGTTAATACAATTCTAGCATGAATAATAAACATTTATCATGATATGAGGAAATAAATAATAACTTTATTATTGCCTCTAGGGCATATTTCCTTCAGTCTTCCACTTGCACTAGAGTCAATAATCTAGATTACACAGTAATGATTCTAACACCCATGGAGTCTTGGTGTTGATCATGTTTTGCTCGTGGAAGAGGCTTAGTCAACGGGTCTGCAACATTTAGATCCATATGTATCTTGCAAATCTCTATGTCTCCCACCTGGACTAGATCCCGGATGGAATTGAAGCGTCCCTTGATGTGCTTGGTTCTCTTGTGAAATCTGGATTCCTTCGCTAAGGCAATCGCTCCAGTATTGTCACAAAAGATTTTCATTGGACCCGATGCACTAGGTATGACACCTAGATCGGATATGAACTCCTTCATCCAGTCTCCTTCATTGGCTGCTTCCGAAGCAGCTATGTATTCCGCTTCACATGTAGATCCCGCCATGACGCTTTGCTTTGAACAGCACCAACTGACAGCTCCACCGTTTAATGTAAACACGTATCTGGTTTGCGATTTAGAATCGTCCGGATCAGTGTCAAAGCTTGCATCAACGTAACCATTTACGATGAGCTCTTTGTCACCTCCATATACGAGAAACATATCCTTAGTCCTTTTCAGGTATTTCAGGATGTTCTTGACCGCTGTCCAGTGATCCACCACTACTAGGGAAAAGCCTATACACAGAATCTTAGCAGCAGCGCGGTTCAAAATAACTCGCTGCTGCTAACTAGCAGTAGCGCGGTCCAAAGAAACTCGCTGCTGGTAAAGATATAGCAGTAGCGCGTCCGCCCAAAGACGCGCTGCTGCTATAATTCCTACGAGGCCGCCGCGAGGCTAGTTATAGCAGCAACGCGTTAGCCCGACGCGCGCTACTGCTACTTAGCATAGTAGCAGCGCCTTTCCTGCATAAGCGCCATCGCTAAGGTTCCTACAAAAATTTAGTCCCACCTCGCTCCGTGAAGAGAGTTTATACCACCTTAAATATGTTACTTCCCACACTTTGACAAGCACTTGATCTTCATTGAACTCTATGTGTAGAATTTGTGGCTGCAATATGAGTCTTCACCTGTTCCTAAACCGGTGAGGACTCATATTGTCGAATCAGATTGTACACAAAAAGATCGTTGATGATCAATGTGTATTTTTGCATCTTGACATATATCGGTAGTGCTTTATCTTGAAAAGCTGCTGCTAGATAGCTTAGCAAGAGGCGCTTTTTCAAGAGCGCCATCGCTAAGCCATCCATCTCCTGATCTCCTCCTTCGATCCACTCACACACACAGCCACAAATTCTATCTGCGCCCTTGCGCCCGGCCGTCGCCCTCTCCTCCTCCGTCTGCGCCAAGCGCCCGTCCCGCTCCTCCGTCAAGCGCCACGCGCCGTCACCTCCTCCTCCTTGCTGGACTCGACACCGGCCTCCTCCTCCGTCCTCCTCTCCACTCGCTTGCTGGCCCCTCCTTGCTCCGCCTTCCTCCTCCGTTCTCCCTCAATCGCCAGCGCCCCGCCCTCCGCCCTCCGCCTTCCTCCTCCATCCTACTCTCTTCTCCTCCTCGAGTCGCCTCCTTCTCCCTCCTGCTCATATGCAACATTTTGATTTAGTTGATATAATTTAGTTGACTTAGTAGAACATTTTGATTTAGTTGATTTAGTAGGCTAGTTGATTTAGTTGCCTTAGAATATTTTGATTTAGTTGACTTAGTAGGTTAGTTTATTTAGTTGACTTATAACATTTTGATTTAGTTGATTTAGTAGGCTAATTCATTTAGTTAATTTAGTTGACTTAGAACATTTTGATTTAGTTGATTTAGTTGACTTAGAACATATTGCTTTAGTTGACTTAGTAGGCTAGTTGATTTAGTTGACTTAGAACATTTTGATTTAGTTGTTTTAGTAGGCTAGTTGATTTAGTTGACTTAGAACATTTTGATTTAGTTGATTTAGTTGACTTAGAACATATTGCTTTAGTTGATTTAGTAGGTTAGTTTATTTAGTTGTCTTAGAACATTTTGATTTAGTTGATTTAGTAGGCTAGTTGATTTAGTTGACTTAGAACATTTTGATTTAGTTGATTTAGTAATCCTTTGCTCATATTGCTTTAGGAAGAATGGCGCCACCACCACCACTATGTCAACTGTGCAAGTCAAGATGCTTGAAAGAGCCTTGCAACCGGCAAGCTGTTCAAAGATCTATTTCGGCGAAGTTTTCATCATGCGTGTGTAAGAAATTAGATGAAATGTAATAACTATTTTATTTTTAGTGTTGGCATTACTGCATTGTGTCATTTTGCTTAGTTTACACAGATCGTCCCATGCAATGTGAGGTTGAAATTCAACAAGTCGACAGAGACATTGTGACATTTGAGGCTCTGGGGGCGTACACTATGGAGGTCGAGAAAGGACACAATATGTCGCAGATTGGAGGAGATGGATGGGCCCGTTTAAATGGCTCGCATGCATCTTCTTGGTGGTGAGTTGATCAGCTTCAACTTCCGAGTAGAAAGACCCAAACTAGCTGTCATTTATCTCAACCTGGTGGAAGATGATGAAGATGACGAAGATGATGAAGATGATGAAGATGATGAGGACCCACTTCATGAAGCCATCGTAGCTCAAAGAACAAGGCTGAGTGAGGAGGAGGTGTCCAACCTGTGGGACATAATTCCGCCACGTCTTGACTTTGTCGGGTGCCATTCGTGACCCGCTTGACAAATACCATGGTTGATCGACATGATATGGTATGTTATACTTACAAATGCAAATTAATAGTGTGAATTACTTAGTGTACAGTCCAATGATATGGTATATGTTGTGTGGAATCTAGTCGATGATATATATGTTTTAGTGTAGAGTTCGATCACATGCTTATTAATTGATATGTTTTTCTTATTCAGAAATTGGCAAAGAGCATATCTGTGAGTTATGGTATCGAGCCCGATGAAGAAGGCTCAGCTGGACTACGCCTTCTTGCAAGGGGCTCCACACAACCTGTACTTACTGCGTGGACACGGACGGTCGCACACACTTAAGCTCGGTTGGGTGGAAGAAATTCCTCGATGGCAAGAATCTTCGTGTTGGACAAAGCTATCCTAATTACTATCAGAACACCAACCTCCCAGTGCTTGAGGATGATGATTGTCTTGATATCATCTAGAACTACATGTGTGTGTGGCTATATCATCTAGAACTACATATGTGTGTGTGGCTATATCATCTAGAACTACATATGATGATTGTCGTCGATATCATCTAAAACTACATATGATCATGGCCGTTGATATGACCATGCATGTACTGCTTGAGGATGCATGTTGGATGTGCATGAAATTGTTATCTTAGTACTCCTTCGTTCCAAATTACTCGTCGTGGTTTGAACTAAAACCACGACGAGTAATTTGAACGAAAAGTACTACCGCACCTAGTAATGGTTTATGAATTTGATGAAAGATAGTACCTAGTTTCTAGCATCTCAAGGAGAGTTGAAATGGAAAATGATGAAAGAGATAGCGATGGCGTTGGATGAGGAAATCGCCATCGCTAGCTAATAGTAGCGCTTCTAAAAAGTGCTGCTGATATCGCTCAACAATAGTAGCGCTGGTTGGGGCCGCGCTACTACTATGAGTTAGCTGTAGCGCCTTATTAGTAGCGCGGCCACCCGCGCTGCTGCTAGCCTGAAAACCCGCGCTGCTGCTAGCCTTTTCCCTAGTAATGCACTCCTGGATTACTTTGGTACCTCCCTGCTAGATTTATAGCAAGGCACACATCAGGTCTGGTACACAGCATTGCATACATGATAGAGCCTATGGCTGAAGCATATGGAACACTTTTCATTTTCTCTCTATCTTCTGCAGTGGTCGGGCTTTGAGTCTTACTCAACTTCACACCTTGCAATACAGGCAAGAACCCTTTCTTTGCTTGATCCATTTTGAACTTCTTCAAAACTTTGTCAAGGTATGTGCTTTGTGAAAGTCCAATTAAGCGTCTGGATCTATCTCTATAGATCTTAATGCCCAATATGTAAGCAGCTTCACCGAGGTCTTTCATTGAAAAACTTTTATTCAAGTATCCCTTTATGCTATCCAGAAATTCTATATCATTTCCAATCAATAATATGTCATCCACATATAATATCGAAAATGCTCTGAGCTCCCACTCACTTTCTTGTAAATACAGGCTTCTCCAAAAGTCTGTATAAAACCAAATGTTTTGATCACACTATCAAAATGTTTATTCCAACTCCGAGAGGCTTGCACCAGTCCATAAATGGAACGTTGGAGCTTGCACACTTTGTTAGCTCCCTTTGGATCGATAAAACCTTCTGGTTGCATCATATACAACTCTTCTTCCAGAAACCCATTCAGGAATGCAGTTTTTACATCCATTTGCCAAATTTCATAATCATAAAATGCGGCAATTGCTAACATGATTCGGACAGACTTAAGCATCGCTACGGTGAGAAGGTCTCATCGTAGTCAACCCCTTGAACTTGTCAAAACCTTTTGCAACAAGTCGAGCTTTGTAGACGATAATATTACCGTCGGCGTCGGTCTTCTTCTTGAAGATCCATTTATTCTCAATTGCTTGCCGACCATCGGGCAAGTCAACCAAAGTCCATACTTTGTTCTCATACATGGATCCCATCTCGATTTCATGGCTTCAAACCATTTTGCGGAATCTGGGCTCACCATCGCTTCTTCATAGTTCGTAGGTTCATCATGATCTAGTAGCATGACTTCCGAATAGGATTACCGTACCACTCGTGTGGATCTTACTCTGCTCGACCCACGTGGTTCTCATTAACTTGATCTCAAGTTCTATGATCATTATCATCAACTTCCTCACTAGTTGGTTTTGACGTCCACGAAACCGGTTCTGTGATGTATTATTTTCCAACAAGGGAGCAGGTACAGTTACCTCATCAAGTTCTACTTTCCTCCCACTCACTTCTTTCAAGAGAAACTCCTTCTCTAGAAAGGATCCATTCTTAGCAACGAATGTCTTGCCTTCGGATCTGTGATAGAAGGTGTACCCAACTGTCTCCTTTGGGTATCCTATGAAGACACATTTCTCCGATTTGGGTTCGAGCTTATCAGGTTGAAGCTTTTTCACATAAGCATCGCAACCCCAATCTTTAAGAAACGACAACTTTGGTTTCTTGCCAAACCATAGTTCATAAGGTGTCGTCTCAACGGATTTCGACGGTGCCCTATTTAACGTGAATGTGGCTGTCTCTAGAGCATAACCCCAAAACGATAGCGGTAAATCTGTAAGAGACATCATAGACCGCACCATATCAAGTAAAGTACGATTATGGCGTTCGGACACACCATTACGCTGTGGTGTTCCGGGTGGCGTGAGTTGTGAAACTATTCCACATTGTTTTAAGTGTAAACCAAACTCGTAACTCAAATATTCTCCTCCAGGATCAGATCGTAGAAACTTTATTTTCTTGTTACGATGTTTTTCAACTTCACTCTGAAATTCTTTGAACTTTTCGAATGTTTCAGACTTATGCTTCATTAAGTAGATATACCCATATCTGCTTAAATCATCTGTGAAGGTGAGAAAATAACGATATCCGCCACGAGCCTCAATATTCATTGGACCACATACATCTGTATGTATGATTTCCAACAAATCTCTTGCTCTCTCCATAGTACCGGAGAACGGCGTTTTGGTCATCTTGCCCATGAGGCACGGTTCGCAAGTACCAAGTGATTCATAATCAAGTGGTTCCAAAAGTCCATCAGTATGGAGTTTCTTCATGAGCTTTATACCAATATGACCCAAACGGCAGTGCGACAAATAAGTTGCACTATCATTATCAACTTTGCATCTTTTGGATTCAACATTATGAATATGTGTATCACTACTATCGAGATTCATCAAAAATAGACCACTCTTCAGGGGTGCATGACCATAAAAGATATTACTCATATAAATAGAACAACCATTATTCTCTGATTTAAATGAATAACCGTCTCGCATCAAACAAGATCCAGATATAATGTTCATGCTCAACGCTGGCACCAAATAACAATTATTTAGGTCTAATACTAATCCCGAAGGTAGATGTAGAGGCAGCGTGCCGACCGCGATCACATCGACTTTGGAACCATTTCCCGTGCATCGCCACCTCGCCCTTTGCCGTGTTCCTTAATCCGTAGTCCTGCTTTCAAGTTGCAAATATTAGCAATGTAACCAGATCAAATACCAGTGCTATCTGCGAGCTCTAGTAAGGTACACATCAATAACATGTATATCACATATACCTTTATTCACTTTGCCATCCTTCTTATCCGCCAAATACTTGGGGCAGTTCCGCTTCCAATGACCGATCGCTTGCGGTAGAAGCACTCGGCCAGGCTTAGGTCCAGACTTGGGTTTCTTCTCTTGAGCAGCAACTTGTTTGCTGTTCTTCTTGAAGTTCCCCTTCTTCTTCCCTTTGCCCTTTTTCTTGAAACTAGTGGTCCCGTTAACCATCAACACTTGATGCTCCTTGATTTCTACCTCCGCAGCCTTTAGCATTGCGAAGAGCTTGGGAATCGTCTTATCCATCCCTTGCATATTATAGTTCATCACGAAGATCTTGTAGCTTGGTGGAAGTGATTGGAGAATTCTGTCAATGACGCTATCATCCGGAAGAGTAACTCCCAGGTTGAATCAAGTGATTACAATACCCGGACATCTTGAGTATGTGCTCACCGACGTAACTATTCTCCTCCATCTTGCAGCTATAGAACTTATTGGAGACTTCATATCTCTCAATCCGGGCATTCTTCTGGAATATCTACTTCAACTCCTGAAACATCTCATATGCTCCATGACGTTCAAAACGTCGTTGAAGTCCCGGTTCTAAGCCGTAAAGCATGGCACATTGAACTATCGAGTAGTCATCAGCTTTGCTCTGCCAGACGTTCTTAACATCGACAGTTGCATCAGCAGCAGGCCTGGCACCCAGCGGTGCTTCCAGGACGTAATTTTTCTGTGCAGCAATGAGGATAATCCTCAAGTTACGGACCCAGTCCGCGTAGTTGCTACCGTCATCTTTCAACTTAGCTTTCTCAAGGAACACATTAAAATTCAACGGAACAACAGCATGGGCCATCTATCTACAAACAACATAGACAAGCAAGATACTATCAGGTACTAAGTTCATGATAAATTTTAGTTCAATTAATCATATTACTTAAGAACTCCCACTTAGACAGACATCTCTCTAGTCATCTAAGTGATCACGTGATCCAAATCAACTAAACCATAACCGATCATCACGTGAGATGGAATAGTTTTCAATGGTGAACATCTTATGTTGATCATATCTACTATATGATTCACGCTCGACCTTTCGGTCTCCGTGTTCCGAGGCCATATCTGCATATGCTAGGCTCGTCAAGTTTAACTCGAGTATTCTCGTGTGCAAAACTGGCTTGCACCCGTTGTAGATGGACGTGAGCTTATCACACCCGATCATCACGTGGTGTCCGGGCACGATTTAACTTTGGCAACGGTGCATACTCGGGAGAACACTACTTGATAATTTTAGTGAGAGATCATCTTAAAATGACACCGTCAATCAAAGCAAGATAAGATGCATAAAGGATAAACATCACATGCAATCAATATAAGTGATATGATATGGCCATCATCTTCTTGTGCTTGTGATCTCCATCTCCAAGCACCATCATGATCACCATCGCCACCGCGCGACACCTTGATCTCCATCGTAGCATCGTTGTCGCTTCGCCATCTATTGCTTCTACGACTATCGCTACCGCTTAGTGATAAAGTAAAGCAATTACAGAGCGTTGCATTTCATACAATAAAGCGACAACCATATGGCTCCTGCCATTGCCGATAACTTCGTTACAAAACATGATCATCTCATACAATAAAATATAGCATCATGTCTTGGCCATATCACATCACAACATGCCCTGCAAAAACAAGTTAGACGTCCTCTACTTTGTTGTTGCAAGTTTTACGTGGCTGCTACGGGCTTAAGCAAGAACCAATCTCACCTACGCATCAAAACCACAACGATAGTTTGTCAAGTTGATGCTGTTTTAACCTTCGCAAGGACCGGGCGTAGCCACACTCGGTTCAACTAAAGTTGGAGAAACCGACACCGCTAGTCACCGTGTGCAAAGCACGGCGGTAAACCAGTCTCGCGTAAGCGTCTGGCGTAATGTCGGTCCGGCCGCTTCATCCAACAATACCGCCAACCAAAGTATGACATGCTGGTAAGCGGTATGACTTATATCGCCCACAACTCATTTGTGTTCTACTCGTGCATATAACATCAAACCATAAAACCTAGGCTCGGATGCCACTGTTGGGGAACGAGTAATTTCAAAAATTTCCTCGCACACGCATGATCATGGTGATGCATAGCAACGAGGGGAGAGTGTTGTCTACGTACCCTCGTAGACCGAAGCGGAAGCATTGACGCAACGTAGAGGAAGTAGTCGTACGTCCTCCCGGTCCAACCGATCCAAGCACCGTTACTCCAGCACCTCCGAGTTCTTGACACGCGTACAGCTCGATGACGCACCCTCGATCTCCAATCCAGTAGAGGCTCCGAGGGGGAGTTCCGTCAGCACGACGGCGTGGTGGCGATCTTGATGTTCTCTGTCGCAGGCTTCACCTAAGCACCGCTACAATATGATCGAGGTGTAATATCGTGGAGGGGGCACCGCACACGGCTAAGGAACGATCAATGATCAACTTGTGTGTCCTAGGGTGCCCCCTACCCCCGTATATAAAGGAGGGAGGGAGGAGGTGGCCGGCCCCAAGGGGGGGCGCGCCATGGGGAGGGGAAACCTACTCCAAGTAGGTTTCCCCCCTTTTTCCTTATCTTATTTGGAGGGGGAAGGAAAGAGTACTAGTATTTGGAAGTAGTACTAGTAGTAGTAATAGGAAGAGGGGGAAGGAGAAAGGAAAGGGGGGGCCGGCCCCCCTCCCCAATTCGGTTTGGGCTTGGGGGGGCGCGCCCCCCTCCCTTGTTCCTTCTCCCTTCCTCCTACATGGGCCCAATAAGGCCCATATACCTCCCGGGGTTCCAGAACCTCCGCAGCTCCAAACTTCTCCTAACCTTTCCGGTGTCCAAATATATCCGTCCAATATATCAATCTTTATGTCTCGACCATTTCGAGACTCCTCGCCATGTCCGTGATCATATCCGGGACTCCGAACAACCTTCGGTACATCAAAATACATAAACTCATAATATAACTGTCATCGAAACCTTAAGCGTGCGGACCTACGTTTCGAGAATGATGTAGACATGACCGAGACATGTCTCCGGTCAATAACCAATAGCGGGACCTGGATGCCCATATTGGTTCCTTCATATTCTACGAAGATCTTTATCGGTCAAACCGCACAACAACGTACGTTGTTCCCTTTGTCATCGGTATGTTACTTGCCCGAGATTCGATCGTCGGTATCCAATACCTAGTTCAATCTCGTTACCGGCAAGTCTCTTTACTCGTTCCGTAATACATCATCTCACAACTAACTCATTAGTTGAAGTGCTTGCAAGGCTTAAGTGCTGTGCATTACCGAGAGGGCCCAGAGATACCTCTCCGACATTCGGAGTGACAAATCCTAATCTCGAAATACGCCAACTCAACAAGTACCTTCGAGACACCTGTGAGAGCACCTTTATAATCACCCGATTCGTTGTGACGTTTGGTAGCACACAAAGTGTTCCTCCGGTAAATGGGAGTTGCATAATCTCATAGTCATAGGAACATGTATAAGTCATGAAGGAAGCAATAGCAACATACTAAACGATCGTGTGCTAAGCTAACGGAATGGGTCATGTCAATCTGATCGTTCAACTAATGATGTGACCTTGTTAATCAAATAACAACTCCTTGTTCATGGTTAGGAAACATAACCATCTTTGATTAACAAGCTAGTCAAGTAGAGGCATACTAGTGACACTCTGTTTGTCTATATATTCACACATGTATTATGTTTCCGGTTGATACAATTCTAGCATGAATAATAAACATTTATCATGATATGAGGAAATAAATAATAACTTTATTATTGCCTCTAGGGCATATTTCCTTCACCCCCTGCCCCCGTATATAAAGGAGTGGAGGAGGGGGAGGGCCGGCCCTCTCTATGGCGCGCCCTAGGGGAGTCCTACTCCCACCGGGAGTAAGATTCCCCCTTTCCTAGTAGAACTAGGAGCCCTTCCATGTAGTAGGAGTAGGAGAGAAGGAAAGGGAAGAGAGAAGGGAAGGAAGTAGGGGGCACAACCCCTCCCCCTAGTCCAATTCGGACTAGGCCTTGGGGGGCGCGCGGCCTGCCCTAGGCAGCCCCTCTCTCTTTCCCGTATGGCCCAATAAGGCCCAATACTTCTCCCGGCGAATTCCCGCAACTCTCCGGTACTCCGAAAAATACCCGAATCACTCGGAACCTTTCCAAAGTCCGAATATAGTCGTCCAATATATCGATCTTTACATCTCGACCATTTCGAGACTCCGCGTCATGTCCCCGATCTCATCCGGGACTCCGAACTCCTTTGGTACATCAAAACTTATAAACTCATAATAAAACTGTCATCGAAACCTTAAGCGTGCGGACCCTACGGGTTCGAGAACTATGTAGACATGACCGAGACACGTCTCCAGTCAATAACCAATAGCGGAACCTGGATGCTCATATTGGCTCCCACATATTATACGAAGATCTTTATGGATCAAACCACATAACATACGTTGTTCCCTTTGTCATCGGCATGTTACTTCCCCGAGATTTGATCGTCGGTATCTTAATATCTAGTTCAATCTCGTTACCAGCAAGTCTCTTTACTCGTTCCATAATACATCATCCTGTAACTAACTCATTAGTTAGAATGCTTGAAAGGCTTATAGTGATGTGCATTACCGAGTGGGCCCAGAGATACTTCTCCGACAATCGGAGTGACAAATCCTAATCTCGAAATACGCCAACCCAACAAGTACCTTCGGAGACACCTGTAGAGCACCTTTATAATCACCCAGTTACGTTGTGACATTTGGTAGCACACAAAGTGTTCCTCCAGTAAATGGGAGTTGCATAATCTCATAGTTATAGGAACGTGTATAAGTCATGACGAAAGCAATAGCTACATACTAAACGATCAAGTGCTAAGCTAACGGAATGGGTCAAGTCAATCACATCATTCTCTTAATGATGTGATCCCATTAATCAAATGACAACTCATGTCTATGGTTAGGAAGCTTAACCATCTTTGATTAACGAGCTAGTCAAGTAGAGACATACTAGTGACACTCTGTTTGTCTATGTATTCACACATGTATTATGTTTCCGTTTAATACAATTCTAGCATGAATAATAAACATTTATCATGAAATAAGGAAATAAATAATAACTTTATTATTGCATCTAGGGCATATTTCCTTCAGGAAGCTGCAAGGGTTGGGTGCTGCTATGGCCGAAGATATAATCATCTGTGATGATGAGAAAATAACGATACCCGCCGTGAGCCTCAATATTCATTGGACCACATACATCAGTATGTATGATTTCCAACAAATCAATTGCTTGCACCATAGTTCTGGAGAACGGCGTTTTAGTCATCTTGCCCATGAGGCATGGTTCGCAAGTACCAAGTGATTCATAATCAAGTGATTCCAGAAGTCCATCAGGTTGGAGTTTCTTCATGCGCTTTACACCAATATGACCCAAACGGCAGTGCCACAAATAAGTTGCACTATCATTATCAACTCTGCATCTTTTGGCTTCAACATTATGAATATGTGTATCACTACTATCGAGATACAATAAAAATAGACCATTTTTCAAGGGTGCATGACCATAAAAGATATTACTCATATAAATAGAACAGCCATTATTCTCTGATTTAAATGAATAACCATCTCGCATCAAACAAGATCCAGATATAATGTTCATGCTTAACGCTGCACCAAATAACAATTATTTAGGTCTAAAACTAATCCCGATGGTAGATGTAGAGGTAGCGTGCCGACCGCGATCACATCGACTTTGGAACCATTTCCCACGCGCATCGTCACCTCGTCCTTAGCCAATCTTTGCTTAATCCGTAGTCCCTGTTTCGACTTGCAAATATTAGCAATGAACCAAGATCAAATGCCCAAAAGCATCGAGTATTAGTAAGGTACACATCAATAACATGTATTTCACACATACCTTTGTTCACTTTGCCATCCTTCTTATCTGCCAAATACTTGGGGCAGTTCCGCTTTATTGTCCAGTCTGCTTGCAGTAGAAGCACTCAGTCTCAGGCTTAGGTCCAGACTTGGGTTTCTTCTCTTGGGCAGCAACTTGTTTGTTGTTCTTCTTGAAGTTTCCCTTCTTCTTCCCTTTGCCCTTTTTCTTGAAACTGGTGGTCTTATTGACCGTCAACACTTGATGCTCCTTCTTGATTTCTACCTTCGTAGCCTTTAGCATTACGAAGATCTCGGGAATAGTCTTGTCCATCCCTTGCATATTATAGTTCATCATGAAGCTCTTGTAGCTTGGTGATAGTGATTGAAGAATTCTGTCAATGACACTATCATCAGGAAGATTAACTCCTAGTTGAATCAAGTGATTATTATACCCAGACATTTTGAATATGTGTTCACTGACAGAACTATTCTCCTCCATCTTACAGCTATAGAACTTATTGGAGACTTCATATCTCTCAATTCGGGCATTTTCTTGAAATATTAACTTCAACTCCTGGAACATCTCATATGCTCCATGACGTTCAAAGAGTCGTTGAAGACCCGGTTCCAAGCCGTAAAGCATGGCACACTGAACTATCGAGTAGTCATCAGCTTTGCTCTGCCAGACATTCTTAACGTCGTCAGTTGCATCTGCAGTAGGCCTGGCACCCAGCGGTGCTTCCAGGACGTAATTCTTCTGTGCAGGAATGAGGATAATCCTCAAGTTACGGACCCAGTCCATGTAGTTGCTACCATCATCTTTCTGTTGGAAATATGCCCTAGAGGCAATAATAAATTAGTTATTATTATTATATTTCCTTGTTCATGATAATCGTTTATTATCCATGCTATACTTGTATTCATAGGAAACTCAGATACATGTGTGGGTACATAGACAACACCATGTCCCTAGTAATCCTCTAGTTGATTAGCTCGTTGATCAATAGATGGTTACGGTTTCCTGACCATGGACATTGGATGTCGTTGATAACGGGATCACATCATTAGGAGAATGATGTGATGGACAAGACCCAATCCTAAGCCTAGCACAAAGATCGTGTAGTTCGTATGCTAAAGCTTTTCTAATGTCAAGTATCATTTCCTTAGACCATGAGATTGTGCAACTCCCGGATACCGTAGGAATGCTTTGGGTGTACCAAACGTCACAACATAACTGGGTGGCTTTAAAGGTGCACTACGGGTATCTCCGAAAGAGTCTGTTGGGTTGGCACGAATCAAGACTGGGATTTGTCACTCCGTGTGACGGAGAGGTATCTTTGGGCCCACTCGGTAGGACATCATCATAATGTGCACAATGTGACCAAGGAGTTGATCATGGGATGATGTGTTACTAAACGAGTAAAGAAACTTGCCGATAACGAGATTGAACAGGGTATCGGGATATCGACGATCGAATCTCGGGCAAGTACTATACCGGTAGACAAAGGGAATTGAATACGGGATTGATTGAATCCTCGACATCGTGGTTCATCCGATGAGATCATCATGGAACATGTGGGAGCCAACATGGGTATCCAGATCCCGCTGTTGGTTATTGGCCGGAGAGTTGTCTCGGTCATGTCTGCATGGTTCCCGAACCCGTAGGGTCTACACACTTAAGGTTCGGAGACGCTAGGGTTGTAGAGATATTAGTATGCGGTAACCCGAAAGTTGTTCGGAGTCCCGGATGAGATCCCGGATGTCACAAGGAGTTCCGGATTGGTCCGGAGGTAAATATTTATATATAGGAAGTCCAGTTTCGGCCACCGGGAAAGTTTCGGGGTTCATCGGTATTATACCGGGACCACCGGAAGGGTCCTGGGGGTCCATCGGGTGGGGCTACCTATCCCGGAGGGCCCCATTGTATGAAGGGGCGTGGGAACCAGCCCCTAGTGGGCTGGTGCGCCCCCCTTTGGGCCTCCCATGCGCCTAGGGATAGAAACCCTAAGTGGTGGGGGCGCCTCCACTTGGCTTGGAGGCCAAGCCACCCCTAGGGTAGCCGCCCCCCTCCCTAGGTGGGATCTACAAGGGGCCGGCGCCCCCCTAGGCCCCTATAAATAGTGGAGGGGAGGGAGGGCAGCCGCACCTGAGTCCCTGGGGCCTCCCTCCCTCCCGTGACACCTCTTCCTCCCCGCTTGCGCTTGGCGAAAGCCTGCGGGATCCGCTACTTCCACCACCACGCCGTCGTGCTGCTGGATCTCCATCAACCTCTCCTCCCCTTGCTGGATCAAGAAGGAGGAGATGTCTCTCCCAACCGTATGTGAGTTGAATGCGGAGGTGCCGTCCGTTCGGCGCTAGGATCATCGGTGATTTGGATCACGACGAGTACGACTCCATCAAACCCATTCACTTGAACGCTTCCGCTTAGCGATCTACAAGGGTATGTAGATGCACTCCCCTTCCCCTCGTTGCTAGATTACTCCATAGATTGATCTTGGTGGTGTGTAGAAAATTTTAAATTTCTGCTATGATCCCCAACAGTGGCATCATGAGCTAGGTCTATGCGTAGTTTCTATGCACGAGTAGAACACAAAGAAGTTGTGGGCGTTGATATTGTCAATTTACTTTCCGTTACTAGCCTTATCTTGATTTGGTGGCATCATGGGATGAAACGGCCCGGACCGACTATTGGTGTAAAAAACCGGCGGATCTCGGGTAGGGGGTCCCGAACTGTGCGTCTAGGAGGATGGTAACAGGAGACAAGGGAAACGATGTTTTTACCCAGGTTCGGGCCCTCTCGATGGAGGTAAAACCCTACTCCTGCTTGATTGATATTGATGATATGGGTAGTACAAGAGTGGATCTACCACGAGATCAAGGAGGCTAAACCCTAGAAGCTAGCCTATGGTATGATTGTTGTAATGGTTGTTGTCCTACGGACTAAAACCCTCCGGTTTATATAGACACCGGGGAGGGCTAGGGTTACATAGAGTCGGTTACAATGGTAGGAGATCTACATATCCGTATTGCCAAGCTTGCCTTCCACGCCAAGGAAAGTCCCATCCGGACACGGGACGAAGTCTTCAATCTTGTATCTTCATAGTCTTGGAGTCCGGCTGACGATGATAGTCCGGCTATCCGGACACCCCTAGTCCAGGACTCCCTCAGTAGCCCCCGAACCAGGCTTCAATGACGATAAGTCCAGCACGTATATAGCCTTCGGCGTTGCAAGGCGGGTTCTCCTTTAAGTTCCATGTTCCTGCCGAATAGTGTCCGGCTCTTTTATAAACATTGCGCTCCTTGGCTTCCACGCCCAATAATGGCCTACTTCCACGCGTCACACAAATGCCAAAAGCCAGGGTATCTTTTATGTTTTACCCCCTAGCTGCGCAAATAATCTGCCTATAAGAGAGGCAAGAATCCAGATCCAAATCACACCATCTTCCTTCTGCGAGTACTCATCGGAGCGCCTCTGACCAAAAATCCATTCCATCATGGACCGTCGACTTGGCTCCTCCTCTCGCGCTCCCAGCCCTCTGCCAGGAGATTGGAGGAGATGTTTTGTCCCTCACAACGAGCTAGTGATGCTCCAAGCGGAGGGATATCTTCCTCCAGCCTTTATGGTTCTGGTTCGAGCCGGGCTGGCCACCTACAAAGGTTGGAAGCAAGCGGAGGCTACCCCAAGTCCCAACAAAGGGGAGCGGGTATGCTTCGTCCCCTATCTGATAAGGGGGCTCCAATTTCCTGTACATCCGTTCCTCCGCGGGCTTCTGGAGTTCTACGGACTCCAGCTCCATCACCTCACGCCCTCCTCGATTCTGCATATAGCGGGCTTCGTAGCTCTTTGCGAGCTATTTCTGGGCATCGAGCCCCATTTTGCGCTGTGGAAGAGGTTATTTTGCCTCGTACCCCGATCTCACGAGGGGTCCATATATCAAGTGGGCGGTGCCGAAATATGGCGCATCGCCGGGACCGGATATCCATCCGGAACCCCTAAGAAGGCGTCCGAAGACTGGCCTTTCGAATGGTTTTACGTAGAAGACGCTCCGCTGCCGGACCCTGTTCGGATAGCACTCCCGGAGTTCAATGCTCCTATGAAGAAACGCCTGAGTTGGCGTCCGCGAAGCCCCCAACTGGAGGAAGACAAGAGCGTCCATTATTTGATGGGCCGGATAAGGTTACTGGCCCATTCCGGACTGACCATGATTGGAGTCATGGCCACGTGCATCATGCGGGGGGTGCAGCCCATGCAATACAGGGGCCACCCCATGTGGGATTTCAACGAGAGAATGATGCCACTCGTCATGGCCGCCAAGGGCCGGGATCGGCCGAAGACCTGATGAAGGTTCTGTCCGGCCTGTACAAGGGGGAGAAGGAGGACTTCCTTTAGATGAGCCCCTTGAATGGGTTCTCCATCAACAACCCTCGAAGCTGGGTAAGCGAATGTTCATTTATCTGACCCACGCTTTCAAAGTTAAGCATCTTACTTCATGGTTTTGGCGCAGGATCTGCGCCGGACTGTGGAGAGCGTTCATAGCCTGGCTCCACAGCCTGAGGATCCAGAAAGATCCCTTGATCCGTCCTCCGAAGAGGATCCGGATATAAAGGTGGAGCTAATCGACGGGGTGTTTCACCAGCTCAGCATGGATAATGCTCTAGTCGCCATTACGGCTGACTACCCCGGCCTATCTCCGGCTCCCCAGGTGATGTGACCGAAGTCCTGACACCATTATCTTCGTCCTTGCATGTTTCTGACCACCATATACAATGGTGTCTCGCAGGAGGTACCTTCAAGGCAGGAAGCCGAACCCGCGGTGGCTGGCCAACAAGGGTCAGTCCGGCCCAGTAGGCGGAAGCGGAGTGCGGCGTGGATCGAGACGTCGCCGCAACGGTATAGCTCGCGGTTGTATTTTAGGACAAAGTTCCTAGGAACTGTTTGAATGCTCATGACCTTTGCAGGAGAAAGAGCGCCCGCCGGACTGTGGGCGTATAGGTTGCCAACCCAGCCTCTGCCAGCCAGGCTCCAACACCTGGTCTGGAGGGGGAGGCGAGCGCAAGGCGCGAGCCGGATACTTCTCTGACGGAGGATGCCGACCGATTGTCTGCCACCAGGTCTGAGGTGGAGAGCGCTATGAACCATAGGCGCCGCCGGACAGCTTTTCGTGACGCATGCTTCTCCCCCGAGGCATTGAATGCCTTTAACACGGGGGACACGCACCTCTGTGCTGCTCAAGATGGTTTGACCAGAGCCACGGAGCAGTATGTAAAGGACATACAGGTAAGAGATTTTAATAGTTGTATATGCCAGTAGCCCCCGAAACTTAAAGTAGTTGGAATAACTGATTTAAGGATCATTTGATATGCAGGATCTTACAGAGAAGAATACCTGATTGTCCCAGGAGCTACAAGAGTGCAAGGCCCAACTTGAGGCCGCACTAGCTGCCGCAGGAGGAAGCACAGAGACTCCTCCTGGTAACACATTATTTCGAAAAGATAATCGGTGTCCGGCGTGTGTGTAAGTCTGACAATGACATTGCAGGTGGTGCCGGACAGGATCCGGACATGCAAGACTATCGCGCCACCAAGGCGGCGAGAGGGTGCTGACGAGGGTGCAGCAGGAAAGGAACAAGCTCCAAGATGCCCACGCCCATCTTGGAGAAGAGCTGAAAGGTTTTTGGGCCGAGCTGTCTGGCTCCGTGAAGGAGAATCAGTGGCTTCGTCGCGGCATCTATAGTAAGTGCTTGAGCGAACTCCTTTGAAAAGAAGAGTTCGGCGAGGAAGTCAATTGACAAAAATATGTCTGTAGGTGTGCTCACAGGTCACCCTGCGGAGGAGATGCCCGTATCAACGGGTGATCAACTTCCCGAGCTGGTGCAACTGCTCGAACGAGTTCGGCAGGCAATGAGCGGCATCGTCCAGGCCTTATGGCCGTCCCTCTCCCTACCCGAGGGCCTTGGAGAGCTTGCGGAGAAGCTTGAGGGCCCGGCGCTTCTTTATGGAAGATTTCGCTGCCGCCAAGGTGCCAAGGAGGCCTGGGCCATGGTGAAGACGCGGTACAAAAAGGCGGATCCCAACCATATGGCCGAGGTCGGACCTGTGGGGCCCGATGGGAAGGAGATCCCTGTGAGTTTAGTGTACGGCCAAGTAGAGTTGGCCGCTCTATAATCCCAACGGGACTGTAAATTAAACAGCCTGTTAGACGGGATTGAGGAGGAATACAGTTAGTCGATTTGACAATGTATTTTAAAATGACATGTAAAATGCCTTCTAGCCGGATTGTAGATCGTTTGTCTTTGCCGACCTTTTCGCTTCAACCTCGGGACCCTAGAGTCCGGAGTGTGTCCGAAAACCTTCTCGGTTAAGAAACAACCGGGGCATGCATGGAGACAGGGCGTAGGGGTCATTAGTGCTTTATCAGACAAGTGCCCAACTAGTTATGTTATATTACATGGTTAGTAAGAAACATCTTCCAGGGAGAATAGTTCCGTTAAGGGTTCCTTTCCCCAGGAGGCATGCCCTAAAGTGCATGTCCGGACTGCGAAAAGAGCAGGAAAACATCTGGGGGCAGATAAATAAATAGGTAAAAAATCATCTTTCAATTCACCGACCGAATATTCCCTTAAGAACGCTAGCTTTTGGCTGCACCCAGTCTGAGGTACACATCCGGCTGAGCCGGTAGTAACAATCGTAGAGGTGCTCCCTTTACCTCCTAGCCGAACAATCGGGAACGTAGGGGTAAGCATAGGAGCCAGGCAACCCAGCTTGGCCAAAACTTAAGTCATATCGATGCATATAATGGTGAATAAAAGTTACACGTGGAAGTTTGACACATGTGCTGGGCATGAAGCCCTTATAATTGAGCTTCTGGTAAAGAAGCCCCCATGTATAATGAGTGCGGATAGCACATCAAGTGTGTGCGAACAATGCGCAAGTAGGCCTTTAAGGGCTTGTATGAAAAGGGGCGAGAGAAAAAAGTGAAACAAAAGACAGCTGAACTGTAAAAAGTTGGACGGGGGAAGGGGACGAACTCTTAGTCCAGCGCTAGGCATAGAATCTTCGGAGGCGGGCTGCGTTCTGTGGGTTCGCTCGAGTCGGTTGTCCGATGCATTTCGCAGACGGTACGCTCTGCCGGTCAGGACTTGATCGATAATGAAGGGGCCTTCCCATTTGGGTTTGAGCTTGTCCTTTTTCTTGTCCGGCAAGCGTAGAACTAGTTCGCCAATGTTGTAAGTCTTAGCCCGTACTTCTCTGCTTTGATATCTTCGAGCCTGCTGCTGATAGAATGCGGAACGAGCCTTGGCGATGTCGCGTTCTTCCTCCAATGCATCCAAGCTGTCTTGCCGATCCAGCTCGGCTTCTCTTTCTTCGTACATGCGCACTCAAGGTGAGTCATGAATGATGTCGCAGGGCAAAACTGCCTCTGCGCCGTATACCATAAAAAATGGTGTAAATCCGGTAGTACGGTTGGGCGTTGTCCACAGCCCCCAAAGTACGGAGTCGAGCTCCTCTACCCAGTGCGTGTCAGATTTCGTAAGGGACAGCACTAGTCTGGGTTTGATGCCGCTCATTATTAGACCATTTGCTCGTTCCACTTGACCGTTGGTTTGAGGATGATAGACTGAAGTGTAATTGAGCTTAATGCCCATATTTTTGCACCATAATTTAACCTCATCGGCCGTGAAGTTCATGCCGTTATCAGTAATGATGCTATGGGGGACACGATAACGGTGTACTACCCCGGATATGAAGTCTATCACTGGTCCGGACTCTACCATTTTAACTGGCTTGGCCTCTATCCATTTGGTGAATTTGTCCACCATGACCAATAGGTACCTTTGCGTGTGGGTTCCCCCTTTAAGGGGTCCAACCATGTCAAGCCCCGGACATGAACGGCCGTGTAATGGGTATAGTTTTGAGGCGGTGGGTGGCATATGGCTCTGATTAGCAAAGAGCTGACAACCGACGCATCTTTGGACTAAGTCCTGAGCATCTGCCTGGGCCGTCGGCCAATAAAATCCTGTACGGAATGCTTTGCCTACAAGGGCCCGGGCTATGGCGTGGTGTCCGCCTAGTCCGGCGTGAATTTCAGCCCGGAGGTTTTGCCTTTCCTCTTCGGAGATACACTGTTGAACGACTCCGGTTGTGCTTTTCTTATAGAGTTCTCCCTCGTGGACCTTGTAGGCTTTAGATCGCCGGACTATGCAGCGGGCCTCATTTTGGTCTTCGGGAAGTTCCTGCCTGAGTAAGTAGGCTAGGAATGGCTCTGTCCACGGGGCGATTACTGCCATTATTTCGTGGGCTGAGGGTGTTATTTCATCGGCTGAATCGCCGATTATGTCAGGTTGTTCTCTATTGGGTGGTGCGGCTGCCTCCGGGTTGCGCTTCACGCCGATGCGTGCCAATACGTCGGCTGCTTGGTTATTATCTCGAGCTACGTGATGGAATTCGAGTCCTTCGAACCGAGCTGACATTTTTAGGACAGCGTTACAATAGGCTGCCATTTTCAGATCCTTGGCGTCAAAGTCTCCGTTTACTTGGGATATTGCGAGGTTTGAATCCTCACGCACCTCTAGGCGTTGAATGCCCATGGAGATTGCCATCCGGAGGCCATGTAGGAGGGCCTCATATTCGGCTGTGTTGTTGGAGTCTGTGTACATTATCTGAAGTACGTATTGGACTGTGTCCCCGGTTGGGGACGTCAATACGAAGCCAGCCCCCAAGCCGGCCAACATTTTGGAGCCGTCGAAATGCATAATCCAATTGGAGTATGCGCCATACTCTTTAGGCAGTTCGGCTTCAGTCCATTCGGCGACAAAGTCAGCCAAGACTTGCGACTTTATAGCTCGCCGAGGTTTGTAAGTTATATCGAATGGTAAGAGCTCAATGGCTCATTTTGCAATCCTGCCTGTTGCGTCGCGGTTATTTATAATGTTGTTGAGGGGCACTTCGGAGGCCACTATTATGGAACACTCTTGAAAGTAGTGTCGGAGCTTCTGGGATGCCATGAACACCGCATAGGCTATCTTTTGACAGTGCGGGTAACGGGACTTGCAGGGAGTTAAGACAGTGGATACATAGTACACTGGTTTTTGAAGAGGGAATTTGTGCCCTTCTGTTTCTCGTTCGACGACGAGTACCGGGCTTACAACTTGATGTGTTGCCGCGATGTATAACAACATTGTTTCGCCCAGGTTAGGCGCAGCCAGGACCAGATTTGTTGCCAATATGGCTTTGATTTCTTCGAGTCCGGCCGTGGCAGCATCCGTCCACTCGAAGTGTTCGGTGCGCCTGAGGAGGCGATAGAGGGGCAATGCCTTTTCTCCCAAATGGGAGATAAAGCGGCTTAGGGCCCCCACACATCCGGTCAATTTTTGTATTTGTTTGAGGTCTTTTTGAATATCTAGCTGTGACAGAGCTCGGATCTTGGCTGGATTTGCTTCAATTCCTCTACCGGATACAATGAAGCCCAGAAGCTTTCCGGCTGATACGCCGAAAACGCATTTTTCCGGATTCAGCTTGATGTCATATGCTTGGAGGTTGTTGAATGTTAGCCTCAAATCGTCTACTAGAGTCTCGACGTGTTTGGTTTTGACGACTATGTCATCTACGTATGCGTCTACTGTTTTGCCGATCTGGGTAGCCAGACATGTCTGAATCATGCGCTGATATGTTGCGCCGGCGTTTTTGAGTCCGAAGGGCATCGTGTTGAAGCAGAATGGTCCATATGGAGTAATGAATGCCGTTGCGGCTTGGTCTGCTTCCGCCATCTTGATTTGATGGTAGCCGGAATATGCGTCAAGGAAGCACAATGAATCGTGATCGCAAAGAGCATCGATTATTTGGTCGATGCGGGGGAGGGGGAAGGGATCCTTTGGGCAGGCCTTGTTGAGGTCTTTAAAATCAACACATAAGCGCCAAGATTTGTCCTTCTTTGGTATCATTACCAGGTTTGCTAGCCAGTCCGGATGTTTGATGTCTCTGATGAATCCGGCTTCCAATAGTTTGGCCAGCTCTTCTCCCATTGCTGTCTTTTGGGTTCGGAAAATCGCCGAAGAGCCTGTTTGACTGGCTTGAATCCTTTTAGGATGTTTAGGCTGTGTTCTGCCAATCTGCGTGGGATTCCTGCCATATCTGAAGGGTGCCAGGCAAAGATGTCCCAATTTTCCCGAAGGAATTCTCGCAGTGCGGCATCTACATCAGGGTTCAACTGTGCCCCGATGGAGGCCATCTTTGTTGGGTCCGTTGGGTGGATTGGAATTTGACTATTTCGTCCGCTGGTTTGAAAGAGGTGGACTTGGATCTCTTATCGAGTATCACATCGTCCCTATTCACCGTAGAGCGCAGCGCGGTGAGTTCTTCTGCCGCTAGGGCTTCGGATAGTGCCTCCAGGGCTAATGTGGTTGTCTTGTTTTCGGCGCGGAGTGCTATGTCCGGATCACTAGCGAGAGTGATTGTTCCGCTGGGCCCGGGCATCTTAAGCTTCATGTACCCGTAATGGGGTATGGCTTGAAAAATTGTGAATGCCTCCCGTCCTAATATAGCGTGATATCCGCTGCTGAACGGGGCCACTTGGAACGTGACTTCTTCGGACCTGTAATTGTCCGGCGAGCCGAACGCCACATCAAGTGTGATTTTTCCTGTGCAGAGCGCTTCCCGGCTGGAGATTATTCCTCGAAAGGTTGTGCTGCTTCGCTCAACGCGGCTCCAGTCTATTTCCATTTTTTGATGAGCTTCCTCGTAGATGAGGTTTAGTCCGCTGCCGCCATCCATGAGTACCTTTGTAAGATGAAAGCCGTCCACTATTGGACTGAGGACCAATGCGGCTGGTGCTCGGGCTGTTCGGAATTTAGGTTCATCGCTGGCGTTGAAGGTAATGGCCGTGTCGCTCCATGGATTTGTTGTTGCTACTTGGTAGACTTCGGCGAGGCTGCGGATTGTTCGTTTTCGCACATTATTTGATGCGAAAGTCTCGAAGACTGTTGACACCGTACTGGTACTGTTGGAGTGGTTTTCCGGGGCTAGAAGCTCCTCGCCACTTTTGGCCACCTGCCGTAATATCCAACATGCTCGAAGGCTATGTGTTGGGGTGGCATATACATACTATGAATTTTACGGGTCCGCCGAGCCACCCCTCCAAAGACGGTTCCTTGCCCTTTATGGGGTTTTTGCTTTTGGTTTTGTACAGTACCGAGTGTGCTGCACCCTTTTGTTACGGACTAGGGTTATATTCGGGGCCAGATTGTCCCAAAACTTAATTTCGGTTTTCCGGAAACTCTCCATCGCACAGTACTTTCATACTATGGACGCCAGGTCGGAGAAACGTGTAATTTCACGACGACTGACGAAGTTCAAGATTCCCTCGTCCGTGCAATTATTGCAGAAAATTGAAATTGCATTTTCCTCCTGGCAGTCCTTTATCCTGTCCATAACTAGGAGGAATCTGGCCCAGTAATGATGTACTGTTTCAGCGGGCTCTTGCCGAATTTGAGATAGATCGCATATGCCTGGGTGGGTGGGTGGAATTAAGTCCGGAACCCTACCCATCTCGAGGCTCAAGGGCCGAGGAGTTTCCGAATTTGGAAGCTTGGATCATTGGACGTCGTCCAACGAGTCCGGTCCGACGCCTGACTTTAGGTTCAGTGCTTGGTCGAAGTCCGTCCCCTGCAGGAGTCCGGCATGAAGGGTTCGGAAGCCCGGACATGACTAGTTTTCAATATAGGAGAAGAGTCGCCGCGTTGTTCCTCTACCACCGCGACGTGGTGGGTTACCTGGGGAGAGTTAATCTCTCTCAGATCGGTTTTAAGCCCAATCTGATTGTAGTCTCTAGCGACTCCCAGGGCGGCGATGCGATCCAAGAGCTCGTTTACGGACGAAAGCTCTATTAGATCCAACTGCTCGGTGAATTCCGAGTTGACGCAAAGATTGCTTTCGACGACCTGAGAGGTCGTCGTCGAAGCTGTGGCTGAACAGGGGGTCATGAGAAAACCACCCAACCGGATAGTTTGGCCGGCGGCCAAGGCTCCTTCGGCGAAGATACCGTCTTTAAAGACGGGAAGAGGCATCCTTCCTATCGGTGACGACACAGAGGAACTCTCAATGAAAGCACCAATGTCACTGTCAAAACCGGCGGATCTCGGCTAGGGGGTCCCGAACTGTGCGTCTAGGCGGATGGTAACAGGAGACAAGGGACACGATGTTTTTACCCAGGTTCGGGCCCTCTCGATGGAGGTAAAACCCTACTCCTGCTTGATTGATATTGATGATATGGGTAGTACAAGAGTGGATCTACCACGAGATCAAGGAGACTAAACCCTAGAAGCTAGCCTATGGTATGATTGTTGTAATGGTTGTTGTCGTACGGACTAAAACCCTCCGGTTTATATAGACACCGGGGAGGGCTAGGGTTACATAGTGTCGGTTACAATGGTAGCAGATCTACATATCTGTATTGCCAAGCTTGCCTTCCACGCCAAGGAAAGTCCCATCCGGACACAGGACGAAGTCTTCAATCTTGTATCTTCATAGTCTTGGAGTCCGGCTGACGATGATAGCCCGGCTATCCGGACACCCCCTAGTCCAGGACTCCCTCACCGACCTTACACGTACGCTTACGTGAGACAGGTTCCACCGACTGACATGCACTTGTTGCATAAGGTGGCTAGCGTGTGCCAGTCTCTCCCACTTTAGTTGGATCGGATTAGATGAAAAGGGTCCTTATGAAGGGTAAATAGCTATTGACATATCACGTTGTGGTTTTTGCGTAGGTAAGAAACGTTCTTGCTAGAAACCCATAGCAGCCACGTAAAACATGCAAACAACAATTAGAGGACGTCTAACTTGTTTTTGCAGGGTATGCTATGTGATGTGATATGGCCAAAAGAATGTGATGAATAATATATGTGATGTATGAGATTGATCATGTTCTTGTAATAGGAATCATGACTTGCATGTCGATGAGTATGACAACTGGCAGGAGCCATAAGAGTTGTCTTAATTTATTGTATGACCTGCGTGTCAATGAACAACGCCATGTAATTACTTTAGTTTATTGCTAAGCCGTTAGCCATAGTAGTAGAAGTAATAGTTGGCGAGACAACTTCATGGAGGCACGACGATGGAGATCATGATGATGGAGATCATGGTGACATGCTGGTGACGATGATGATCATGGAGCCCCGAAGTTGGAGATCAAAAGGAGCAAAATGATATTGGCCATATCATGTCACTTCTGATTGCATGTGATGTTTATCATGTTTATGCATCTTATTTGCTTAGAACGACGGTAGTAAATAAGACGATCCCTCTTTAAAATTTCAAGAAAGTGTTCCCCCTAACTGTGCACCGTTGCGAAAGTTCATTGTTTCGAAGCACCACGTGAGATCGGGTGTGATCGATTCTAACATTCACATACAACGGGTGTAAGCCAGATTTACACACGCGAAACACTTAGGTTGACTTGACGAGCCTAGCATGTACAGACATGGCCTCGGAACACAAGAGACCGAAAGGTCGAGCATGAGTCGTATGGTAGATACGATCAACATGAAGATGTTCACCGATGATGACTAGTCCGTCTCACGTGATGATCGGACACGACCTAGTTGACTCGGATCATGTAATCACTTAGATGACTAGAGGGATGTCTATTTGAGTGGGAGTTCATAAGATGAACTTAATTATCCTGATAGTCAAAACGTTTTTGCAAATTATGTCATAGCTCGCGCTTTAGTTCTACAGTTTCAGATATGTTCCTAAAGAAAATTCAGTTGAAAGTTGATAGTAGCGATTATGCGGACCAGGTCCGTAAACTGAGGATTGTCCTCGTTGCTTCGTATAAGGCTTATGTCCTTAATGCACTGCGCGGTGTGCTGAACCTCGAACATCGTCTGTGGATGTTGCGAACATCTGACATACACGTTTTGATAACTACGTGATAGTTCAGTAATGTTAAACGGTTTAGAGTTGAGGCACCGAAGACGATTTCGAAACGTCGCGGAACATATGAGATGATTCGAGGGTTGAAATTGGGATTTCAGGCTCGTGCCCATGTCAAGAGGTATAAGACCTCCAACGAGTTTCTTAGCCTGCAAACTAAGGGAGAAAAGCTTGATCGTTGAGCTCGTGCTCATATTGTCTGAGTACCACAGATGAGATAGTGATGTTTCTCCAAAGTCATTGCCACCAAGCTGCTAGAATCGAGTGGGAGTTAGTGATGTTCTAGATGAGATAGTGATGTTTCTCCAAAGTCATTGCCACCAAACTGCTAGAGCTTCGTGATGAACTATAACATATCAGGGATAGATATGATGATCCTTGAAATATTCGCGATGTTTGACACCGCGAAAGTAGAAATCAAGAAGGAGCATCAATTGTTGATGGTTAGTGAAACCACTAGTTTCAAGGAGGGCAAGGGCAAGAAGGGATACTTCAAGAAACGGCAAATCAGTTGCTGCCTCTAGTGAAGAAACCCAAAGTTTGAACCCACCCAAGACTAAGTGCTTCTGTAATGAGGGGAACAGTCATTGAAGCAGAACTACCCTAGATACTTGGTAGATGAGAAGGCTGGCAAGGTCGATAGAAGTATATTGGATATACATTATATTAATGTGTGCTTTACTGGTACTCCTAGTAGCACCAGGGTATTAGATACCGGTGCGGTTGCTAAGTGTTAGTAACTCGAAATAAAAGCTACGGAACAAATGGAGACTAGCTAAAGGTGAGATGACGATGTGTGTTGGAAGTGTTTCCAAGGTTGATGTGATAAGCATCGCATGCGCCCTCTACCATCGAGATTGGTGTTAAACCTAAATAATTGTTATTTGATGTTTGCATTGAGCATAGACATGATTGGATCATGTTTATTGCAATATGGTTATTCATTTAAGGAGAATAATGGTTACTCTGTTTATTTGAATAATACCTTCAATGGTCTTGCACCTAAAATAAATGGTTTATTCAATCTCGATCGTAGTGATACACATGTTCATGCCAAAAGATATAAGATAGTACCACATATTTGTGGCACTGCCACTTGAGTCATATTGGTATAAAACGCATGAAGAAGCTCCATGTTGATGGATCTTTGGACTCACTCGTTTTTGAAAAGACTGAGACATGCAAACGATGTCTATTGGTGTATACGCATGAAGAAACCCCATGCAGATGGATCGTTTGGACTCACTTGATTTTCAATCACTTGAGACATGCAAATCATACCACATGGGCAAGATGACTGAAAGCCTCATTTTCAGTAAAATGGAACAAGAAAGCAACTTGTTGGAAGTAATACATTTGATGTGTGCAGTCCAATGAGTGCTGAGGCATGCAGTGGATATCGTTATGTCCTTACTTCACAGATGATTTGAGTACATACTGAGTGTATTTACTTGATGAAACACAAATCTGAATTGTTGAAAGGTTCAAGTAATTTCAGAGTGAAGTTGGAGATTTTCGTGACAGAAGGATAAAAATGTCTATGATATGATCATAGAGATGAGTATCTGAGTTACGAGTTTGGCATACAATTAAGACATTGTGGAAATTGTTTCACAACTAATACCGCCTGGAACACCATAGTGTCACGGTGTGTCCGAACATCATAACTGCACCCTATTGGATATAATGCATACCATGATGTCTCTTATCGAATTACTACTATCGTTTATGGGTTTGGAATTACAGACATCCACATTCACTTTAAATAGGGCACCACGTAATTCCGCTGAGATGAAATCGTATGAACTATGGTTTAGAGAAACCTAAGATGTCATTTCTTAAATGCTTGGGGCTGCGACGCTTATGTGAAAAAGTTTCAGGTTGATAAGCTCGAACCCAAAGCGGATAAATGCATCTTCGTAGGACACCCAAAACAGTTGGGTATACCTCCTGTCTCAAATCCGGAAGCAAAAGGGATTGTTTCTAGAATCTGGTCCTTTCTCGAGGAAAAAGTTTCTCTGGAAAGAATCGAGTGGGAGGATGGTGGAGACTTGATGAGGTTATTGAACCATCACTTCAACTAGTGTGTAGCAGTGCACAGGAAGTTGTTCCTATGGCACCTACACCAATTGAAGTGGAAGCTAATGATAGTGATCATGAAACTTCAGATCAAGTCACTACCAAACCTCGTAGGTCGACAAAGATGCGTACTACTTTAGAGTGGTACTTAATCCTCTCTTGGAGGTCATGTTGCTAGTCAACAATGAACCTACGAGCTATGGAGAAGCGATGGTGGGCCCGGATTCCGACAAATGGCTCGAGGCCATAAAATACGAGAGAAGATCCATGTATAAAAACAAAGTATAGACTTTGAAAGAACTACTCGATGGTCGTAGGGCTGTTGAGTACAGATGGATGTTAAAAGGAAGACAGACAATGATGGTAAGTGTTACCATTAAGAAAGCTCGACTTGTCGCTAAGTTGTTTTCCGACAAGTTCAAGGAGTTGACTATGATGAGACTTTCTCACTCGTAGTGATGCTAAGAGTCTGTTGGAATTATATTAGCAGTTAATGCATTAATTATGAAATCTTGCACATAGGATGTCAAAACATTGTTTCCTCGATGATTTTCTTGAGGAAAGTTTGTATGTGATACAACCAGAAGTTTTGTCAATCCTAAAAGATGCTAACAAGTATGCAAAGCTCTAGCAATCCTTCTAAAGACTAGAGTAAGCATCTCGGAGTTGGAATATACGCTTTGATGAGATGATCAAAGATTTTGGGTTCATACAAAGTTTATGAGAAACTTGTATTTCCAAAGAAGTGAGTGGGAGCACTATATCATTTCTGATGAGTATATGTTGTTGACATATTGTTGATCAGAAATAATGTAGAATTTCTGGAAAGCATATAGGGTTATTTGAAAAGTGTTTGTCAATGAAAACCTGGATTAAGCTGCTTGAACATTAAGCATCAAGATCTATGAGGATTGATCAAAATTGCTTGATAGTACTTTCAAATGAGCACATACCTTGACATGATCTTGAAGGTGTTCAAGATGGATCAATCAAAGAAGGAGTTCTTGCCTAAGTTGTAAGGTATGAAGTTAAGACTTAAAGCTCGACCACGGCAGAAGAAAGAGGAAGGACGAAGGTCATCCCCTATGCTTTTGTCATAGGCTCTATACGGTATGCCATGCTGAGTATCGCACCTGATGTGTGCCTTGCCACATGTCTGGCAAGAAAGTACAAAGGTGATCAAGGAGTGGATCACCAGATAGCGGTCAAGATTATCCCTACAGGAATAAGGATATGTTTCTCGGTTATGGAGGTGATAAAGAGTTCGACGTAAAGAGTTGCGTCGATGCAAGCTTAACACCTATCCGGATAGCTCTGAGTAGAGATACCGGATACGTGTAATGGAGCAACAATTTGGAATAGCTCCAAGTGGAACATGGTAGCAGCATCTACGATATGACATAAAGTTTTGCGAAATACATAGGGATCTGAATATTGCAGACCCATTGACTACGACCTCTCTCACAAGCATAACATGATCAAACCCAGAACTCATTGAGTGTTAATCACATAGTGATGTGAACTAGATTACTGATTCTAGTAAAGTCTTTGGATGTTGGTCACATGGCGATGAGACCTGTGAGTGTTAATCACATGGTGATGTGAAATAGATTATTGACTCTAGTGCAAGTGGGAGACTGTTGGAAATATGCCCTAGAGGCAATAATAAATTAGTTATTATAATTAAATTTCCTTGTTCATGATAATCGTTTATTATCCATGCTATAATTGTATTGATAGGAAACTCAGATACATGTGTGGGTACATAGACAACACCATGTCCCTAGTAAGCCTCTAGTTGACTCAGATACATGTGTGGTTTCCTGACCATGGACATTGGATGTCGTTGATAACGGGATCACATCATTAGGAGAATGATGTGATGGACAAGACCCTATCCTAAGCCTAGCACAAAGATTGTGTAGTTCGTATGCTAAAGCTTTTCTAATGTCAAGTATCATTTCCTTAGACCATGAGATTGTGCAACTCCAGGATACCGTAGGAATGCTTTGGGTGTACCAAACGTCACAACGTAACTGGGTGGCTATAAAGGTGCACCACGGGTATCTCCGAAAGTGTCTGTTAGGTTGGCACGAATCAAGACTGGGATTTGTCACTCCGTGTGACGGAGAGGTATCTCTGGGCCCACTCGGTAGGACATCATCATAATGTGCACAATGTGACCAAGGAGTTGATCACGGGATGATGTGTTACGGAACGAGTAAAGAGACTTGCCGGTAATGAGATTGAACAAGGTATCGGGATACCGACGATCAAATCTCGGGCAAGTACTGTACCGGTAGACAAAGGGAATTGAATACGAGATTGATTGAATCCTCGACTGGTTCATCCGATGAGATCATCGTGGAACATGTGGGAGCCAACATGGGTATCCTGATCCCGCTGTTGGTTATTGGCCGGAGAGTTGTCTCGGTCATGTCTGCATGGTTCCCGAACCCGTAGAGTCTACACACTTAAGGTTCGGAGACGCTAGGGTTGTAGAGATATTAGTATGTTGTTGGGGAACATAGTAATTTCAAAAAAATTCCTACGCACACGCAAGATCATGGTGATGCATAGCAACAAGAGGGGAGAGTGATGTCCACGTACCCTCATAGACCGTAAGCGGAAGCGATATGACAACGTGGTTGATGTAGTCGTACGTCTTCACGATCCGACCGATCCAAGCACCGAACGTACGTCACCTCCGAGTTCAGCACACGTTCAGCTCGATGACGATCCCCGGACTCTGATCCAGCAGGGTGTCGGGGATGAGTTCCGTCAGCACGACGGCGTGGTGACGATGATGATGTTCTACGAAGTGGAATATGGTGGAATATGATATGACCGAGGTGGAATATGGTGGAGGGGGCCACCGCACAGGGCTAAGGAACGATCACGATGATCAACTTGTGTGTCTAGATGTGCCCCCCTGCCCCCGTACATAAAGGAGGGAGGGAGGTGGTGCGGCCGGCCCCCTAGGGGTGCGACTGGAGGAGTCCTACTCCCACCGGGAGTAGGACTCCCTCCTCTTGCTTTGGTTGACAAGGAAAGGGGGAGGGGAAAGAGGAAAGGGGGGCGCCCCCCCCTTCCTTGTCCTATTCGGACTAGGGGGGAGGGGGCACGCGGCGTGCCCTAGCCGGCCCTCCTCTTCTCCCTTTATGGCCCATGTAGGCCCATTAACCCCCGGGGGGGTTCCGGTAACCCCCCGGTACTCCGGTAAAATCCCGATTTCACCCGGAACGTTTCCGATATCCAAATATAGGCTTGCAATATATCAATCTTTATGTCTCGACCATTTCGAGACTCCTCGTCATGTCCGTGATCACATCCGGGACTCCAAACAACCTTCGGTACATCAAAACTTATAAACTCATAATAAAACTATCATCGTAACGTTAAGCGTGCGGACCCTACGGGTTCGAGAACTATGTAGACATGACCTAGAACTGTTCCCGGTCAATAACCAGTAGCGGAACCTGGATGCTCATTTTGGCTCCTACATATTCTACGAAGATCTTTATCGGTCAAACCGCATAACAACATACGTTGTTCCCTTTGTCATCGGTATGTTACTTGCCCGAGATTCGATCGTCGGTATCCAATACTGATAACCCACAAGTATAGGGGATCGCAACAGTTTTCGAGGGAGAGTATTCAACCCAAATTTGTTGATTCGACACAAGGGTAGCCAAAGAATATTCTCAAGTATTAGCAGCTGAGTTGTCAATTCAACCACACCTGGAAACTTAATATCTGCAGCAAGGTGTTTAGTAGCAAAGTAATATGATAGTGGTGGTAACGGTAACAAAGGTAAAGACAGCAAAAGCAATGTTTTTGGTATTTTTGTAGTGATTGTAACAGTAGCAAGGGAAAAGTAAATAAGCGTAGACCAGTATATGGAAAACTCGTAGGCACCGGATCAGTGATGGATAATTATGCCGTATGTGGTTCATCATGTAACAGTCATAACATAGGGTGACACAGAACTAGCTCCAGTTCATCAATGTAATGTAGGCATGTATTCCGAATATCGTCATACCTGCTTATGGAAAAGAACTTGCATGACATCTTTTGTCCTACCCTCCCGTGGCGGCGGGGTCCTATTGGAAACTAAGGGATATTAAGGCCTCCTTTTAATAGAGAACCAGAACAAAGCATTAGCACATAGTGAATACATGAACTCCTCAAACTATGGTCATCACCGGGAGTGGTCCCGATTATTGTCACTTCAGGGTTGCCGGATCATAACACATAGTAGGTGACTATACACTTGCAAGATAGGATCAAGAACACACATAAATTCATGAAAACATAATAGGTTCAGATCTGAAATCATGGCACTCGGGCCCTAGTGACAATCATTAAGCATAGCAAAGTCATAGCAACATCAATGTCGGAACATAATGGATACTAGGGATCAAACCCTAACAAAAATAACTCGATTACATGATAAATCTCATCCAACCCATCACCGTCCAGCAAGCCTACGATGCAATTACTCACGCACAGCGGTGAGCATCATGAAATTGGTGATGGAGAATGGTTGATGATGATGACGGCGATGAATCCCCCTCTCCGGAGCCCCGAACGGACTCCAGATCAGCCCTCTCGAGAGAGATTAGGGCCTGGCGGCGGCTCCGTATCTTAAAACGCGATGAAACTTTCTCTTTGATTTTTTTCTCCCCGCAAGCCAATATATGGAGTTGGAGTTGGCGTCGGAGGGCCACCAGGGGGCCCACGAGGTAGGGGGGCGCGCCCAGGGGGGCGCGCCCCCCACCCTCGTGGACAGGGTGTGGGCCCCCTGGTCTTCATCTTTGGCGAGGATTTTTTATTATTTATTCTAAGATATTCCGTGGAGTTTCAGGTCATTCCAAGAACTTTTGTTTTCTGCACATAAAACAACACCATGGCAATTCTGCTGAAAACAACGTCAGTCCGGGTTAGTTCCATTCAAATCATACAAGTTAGAGTCCAAAACAAGGGCAAAAGTGTTTGGAAAAGTAGATATGACGGAGACGTATCAACTCCCCCAAGCTTAAACCTTTGCTTGTCCTCAAGCAATTCAGTTGACAAACTGAAAGAGAAAAAGAAAAACTTTTACAAACTCTGTTTGCTCTTGTTGTTGTAAACATGAAAAGCCAGCATTCAAGTTTCAGCAATTATTATGAACTAACCATACTCACAATAACACGTAGGTCTCACAATTACTTATATCAATAGCATAATCGGCTAGCGACCATAATAATAAAACTCGGATGACAACACTTTCTCAAAATAATCATAACATGATATAACAAAATGGTATCTCGCAAGCCCTTTCTGAGACCGCAAAACATAAATGCAGAGCACATTTAAAGATCAAGGACTGACTAAACATTGTAATTCATGGTAAAAAAAGATCCAGTCAAGTCATACCCAATATAAACCAATTATAATGAATGCAAACGACAGTGTGCTCTGAAGCGGGTGCTTTTTAATAAGAAGGGTGATGACTCAACATAAAAGTAAATAGATAGGCCCTTCGCAGAGGGAAGTAGGGATTTGTAGAGGTGCCAGAGCTCGATTTTGAAATAGAGATAAATTATATTTTGAGCGGCATACTTTTGCTGTCAACGCAACAACTATGAGATGGATGTATCTTCCATACTACATGCATTATAGGCAGTTCCCAAACAGAATGGTAAAGGTTTATACTCCCCCTCCTCCACAAGCATCAATCTATGGCTTGCTCGAAACAACGAGTGCCTCCAACATTCAACGGGTCCCAGGGGAGTTTTGTTTAATTATTTTGATTTGCTTTGATCTTTTTGGATCATGGGACTAGGCATCCCGGTTACCGGCCCTTTCTCGTGAATGAGGAGCGGAGTCCACTCCTCTTGAGAATAACCCACCTAGCATGGAAGATATAGGCAGCCCTAGTTGCACATGAGCTGCTCGAGCATACAAAACAGAATTTCATTTGAAGGTTTGGAGTTTGGCACATACAAATTTACTTGGAACGGCAGGTAGATACCGCATATAGGAAGGTATGGTGGACTCATATGGAACAACTTTGGGGTTTAAGGAGTTTGGATGCACAAGCAGTATTCCCACTTATTACAGGTGAAGGCTAGCAAAAGACTGGGAAGCGACCAACTGAGAGAGCGACAACAGTCGTAAACATGCATTAAAATTAATTTACACCGAATATAAGCATGAGTAGGATATAATCCACCATGAACATACATATCATGAAGGCTATGTTGATTTGATTCAACTACATGCATGAACATGTGCCAAGTTGAGTCACTCAATTCATTTAAAGGAGGATACCATCCCATCATACCACATCATAATCATTCAAATAGCATGTTGACACGCAAGGTAAACCATTATAACTCATAGCTAATCAAGCATGGCACAAGCAACTATAATCGCTAAATGTCATTGCAAAAAATGTTTACTTCATAATAGCTGAATCAGGAACGATGAATCATCATATTTACAAAAACAAGAGAGGTCGAGTTCATACCAGCTTTTCTCATCCCAATAAGTCCATCATATATCATCATTATTGCCTTTCACTTGCATGACCGAACAGTGTGAATAATAATAAGAGTGCACGTGCATTGGACTAAGCTGGAATCTGCAAGCATTACACTCAAGAGAGAAGACAAGTAATATGGGCTCTAAGTTAGATAAACAATAATGCATATGAGAGCCACTAAGCATTTTCAATATAGTCTTCTCGACCCCCAAAGAAAGGAAAAGAAATAAAAACTAATTACACGGGAAAGCTCCCAACAAGCAAAAGAAGAACGGGAAATGTTTTTGGGTTTTCTTTTTAATTATTACTACAAGCATGGAAAGTAGACTAACTAATTTTTTTGTTTTTCTTAAGGTTTATCAAACACACAAGAAGAAAGCTAGAAAAAGAAATTTAAACTAACATGGATATTACAGTGAAAGAGTATGAGCACCGACATCTAGGAATGAGTGTGTGTGAACATGAATGTAATGTCGGTGAGAAATACGTACTCCCCCAAGCTTAGGCTTTTGGCCTGAGTTGGTCTATTGCCAGGGATAGCCTGGCTGATACCCGTAGGTGTAGCTGGGGTAGTACTGCGATGCAGCGGCTACCGCCTCCTGGGCTGCAGCGTGGTGTCGAGCTGCCTCCGCTCTTCTCTCGTACTCATCTGCCTCCTCCCTGGTAATAATATATTTTCCTCTCGCCTGAAAATCAAAGAAGGTAGGAGCAGGAAGAGCAACACGGACCACATGCCATTTGTTAAAGATTAGTTGATACTGGAAAGGTGGTCCAGTCCTCTCAATGAACTGGTGGGAAAACATAGAATCAAGATCTGAATAAGAAGTGGGTAACTCCATATCACCCTCACGAATGTCTACATGAAGAAAATTAGCTAAGTGGGTTGCATAAATTCCTCCAAAGAAATCTCCGTTATGCCTATTGTGATGCAACCTACGAGCTACAATGGTGCCCATATGATAAGATTGGTCTCCTAACACAGCACTTCTGAGAATGATGAGATCAGGGGCACACATGTGACATGCTTCATCCTTAGCAGTTATACATCTACCAATGAAGAGAGCAAAATAATGTATAGCAGGAAAGTGAATGCTCCCTATAGTGGCCTGCGCTATATCTCTAGATTCCCCCACAGTTATTCTAGCAAGAAAGTCTCTATGTTCAGATTTAGGGGGATCCCTAATACTACCCCAAGATGGAAGTTTGCATGCAAGAGTGAAATCCTCTAAGTCCATGGTATAAGATTTGTCATAAAGGTCAAACATGACCGAAGGAGAATTACGCGAAGATGAAAAATCAAACCTCCCCACAAATAAACTTGTGAGGTCATGACACTGTGGGCATTTATCAGCTTCAAAGTCCTTAAGACCGGCATTACACAAATATGCGTAGAATTCTTCTTTAATTCCCACTTGATTCATAAAATTTTCCGAAGTCCATTCACAGGGCCTCACGAGTGCGTCTCTTGGTGGTTCCTCGTCACCATCACGCATTGCAAGCCCGGGGCCTTTCTTCCTTGAGGAACCACCTTGGAACATCTTCCTAAGCATATTATTTTCTCTGAAAACAATTCTGAAATTTTTAGTAACTTCAAATAAAAGTGAACAACTTCAATAAAACTGATAGCAACTACTCATACAAGTGCCTAGAGCATATATCAAGCATTAGAACTACTTGGAACCATATAAGTTTGACATGCAAGCTCAAGAACATGGTCACCTATGCAGCACAAATTTGCAATGAATAAAGCACTAGAACAAAAACTAATTGGACCAATGGAGGAGTCACATACCAAGGAACAATCTCCCCAAGCAGTTTTGCGAGAGGTGCTTTGAGCAAGGAGATCGAAAATCACAAAGAACGGGGCTGGAACTCGTGCTTGAGTTGGTTTTTCGGGTTTGTGTGAGACAAAGGAAGAAGATGGGTGCAGGGATAAGTGGAGGAGGGCCACCGTGGGCCCACGAGGTAGGGGGCGCGCCCAGGGGGGTAGGGCGCGCCATCCACCCTCGTGGCCAGGTGGCAACTCCCCCCGTGGTAATTTTTGCACTAAAAATCCTCAAATATTCCCGAAAAAATCATATTAAATTGGCATGGCATTATGAGGACTTTTATTTTCGGGATATTTTTATATTGCACGGATAAATGAGGAAACAGCCAGAAAAATACTACTTTTACTTTATTTCTACTAAAGAACAGAAAATATAAAGAGGGTACAAAAGGTTGTGCTTCTAGTTTCATCCGTCTCATGCTCATCAAAAAGAATCCACTAACAAGGTTGATCAAGTCTTGTTAACAAACTCATTACGATAATCATGGAACCGGAGAAATTTTGAATAACACTATGTTACATCAACAGGGATATGGACATCCCCAATAATAAGTATATCATATTTCTTCTTGACAGTAGGGAGAGGAAATTCAAAACCTCCAAATATAATCGATGTAATTTTTCCAATAGAGTTGATACTATAAACTTGAGGTTGTTTCCTCGGAAAGTGTACCGTATGCTCATTACCATTAACATGGAAAGTGACATTGCCTTTGTTGCAATCAATAACAGCCCCTGCAGTATTAAGAAAAGGTCTTCCAAGAATAATAGACATACTATCATCCTCGGGAATATCAAGAATAAAAAAGTCCGTTAAAATAGTAACGTTCGCAACCGCAACAGGCACATCTTCACAAATACCGACAGGTATAGCAGTTGATTTATCAGCCATTTGCAAAGATATTTCAGTAGGTGTCAACTTATTCAAATCAAGTCTACGATATAAAGAGAGAGGCATAACACTAACACCGGGTACAAGATCACATAAAGCAGTTTTAACATAATTTCTTTTAATGGAGCATGGTATAGTAGGTACTCCTGGATCTCCAAGTTTCTTTGGTATTCCACCCTTAAAAGTATAATTAGCAAGCATGGTGGAAATTTCAGCTTCCGGTATCTCTCTTTTATTAGTAATGATATCCTTCATGCACTTAGCATAAGGATTTGTTTTGAGCACATCAGTTAATCGCATATGCAAAAAGATGGGTCTAATCATTTCAGCAAAGCGCTCAAAATCCTCATCATCCTTTTTCTTGGATGGTTTGGGAGGAAAAGGCATGGGTTTCTGAACCCATGGTTCTCTTTCTTTACCATGTTTCCTAGGAACAAAGTCTCTTTTATCATAACGTTGATTCTTTGATTGTGGGTTATCAAGATCAACAACAGGTTCAACTTCTACTTCATTATCATTACTAGGTTGAGCATCATCATGAACATCGTCATTAACATTTTCACTGGTTTCATGTTCATTACCAGATTGTGTTTCAGCATCAGACATAGAGATATCATTTGGATTATCAGGTGGTTCAGCAATAGGTTCACTAGAAGTTTGCACAGTCCTATCATTTTTCTTTTTCTTCCTCTTAGAAGAACTAGGCATATCAATATTATTTCTCTGAGAATCTTGCTCGATTCTCTTAGGGTGACCTTCAGGATACAAAGGTTCCTGAGTCATTCTACCAGTTCTAGTAGCCACTCTAACAGCATAATCATTTTTCTTACTATTCATTTCATCAAGCACTTCTTTTTGAGCTTTAAGTACTTGTTCTACTTGAGTGGAAACCATAGAAGCATGTTTGCTAACAAGTTTAAGTTCAACTCTAATATTAGCCATATAATCACTCAAGCGTTTAATCATAAAGGTATTATGTTTAATTGTCTACCAAAATAAGCATTAAAGTCATCTTTCTTAAACATAAAGTCATCAAACTCATCCAAGCACTGACTAGCAATTTTAGTAGGAGGAACTTCAGCTTTATCATACCTATAGAGAGAATTTACCTTTACTATCTGTGTCGGGATATCAGGAGGTTCTTCAATAAATAAGTAATTGAGATCATATACGTCTTCAACAGGTGGTAAATTAAGACCATGTATTTCTTCAATAGGAGGTAAATTCTTAACATCTTCAGCTTTAATGCCATTTCCTTTCATAGATTTCTTTGCCTCTTGCATATCTTCGGCACTGAGAAATAGAACACCTCTCTTCTTCGGAGTTGGTTCAGGAATAGGCTCAGTAATTGGCTCAGGAGCTGGCTCGGGAGTTGGCTCAGGAGGTGCCCAATTATTTTCATTTGCCAACATATTATTCAATAGAATTTCAGCGTCATCCGGTGTTCTTTCCCTGAAAAGAGAACCAGCACAACTATCCAGGTAATCTCTGGAAGCATCAGTTAGTCCATTATAAAAGATATCAAATATTTCAGGTTTCTTAAGAGGATGATCAGGCAAAGCATTAAGTAACTTGAGAAGCCTCCCCCAAGCTTGTGGGAGAATCTCTTCTTCAATTTGCACAAAATTATATATACCCCTCAAAACAGCTTGTTTCTTATGAGCTGGGAAATATTTAGCAGAGAAGTAATAAATCATATCCTCGGGACTTTGCACACAACCAGGATCAAGAGAATTAAACCATTTCTTAGCATCACCCTTTAATGAGAACGGAAATATTTTGAGTAAATAAAGGTAGCGATCTCTCATTATTAGTAAACAGGGCAGCTATATCATCTAACTTACGAGGATGTGCCACAACAGTTTGATTCATAGCCATAAAAGGATCGATTCAAACAAAGTAATTATATCGGATCAATGTAAAAATCATAATAATTCTGATCGGGAACACAGATAGGTGAAGTAGCAAAAGCAGGGTCGGGTCTCATCCTATCACTAAAAGATTCTTTACTCCACTTAACTAGCAACCTCTTACGTTCAAGACTATCCTGGCAAGCAAGAATAGCTTCAATACATTCAGCATTAAAAAGATAACCCTCAGGAATAGCAGGCATATTTTCATTATCACTAAGATCATCATGTTCAGTTTCAATAATTTCTCTTTCTCTAGACTTAGAAATTTGTTCATCTAGAAATTCACCAAGGGGCACAGTAGTATCAAGCATAGAAGTAGTTTCATCATAAGTATCATGCATAGCAGAAGTGGCATCATCAATAACATGCGACATATCGGAACGAATAGCAGAAGCAGGTTTAGTTGTCGCTAGCTTACTCATAACAGATGGTGAATCAAGTGCAGAGCTAGATGGCAGTTCCTTACCTCCCCTCGTAGTTGAGGGACAAATTGTTGTCTTAGCGTCTTTCAAGTTCTTCATAGTGTCCAGCAGATATAAATCCCAAGTGACTCAAAGAATAGAGCTATGCTCCCGGGCAATGGCGCCAGAAAAAAGGTCTTGATAACCCACAAGTATAGGGGATCGCAACAGTTTTCGAGGGTAGAGTATTCAACCCAAATTTGTTGATTCGACACAAGGGGAGCCAAAGAATATTCTCAAGTATTAGCAGCTGAGTTGTCAATTCAACCACACCTGGAAACTTAATATCGGCAGCAAGGTGTTTAGTAGCAAAGTAATATGATAGTGGTGGTAACGGTAACAAAGGTAAAGACAACAAAAGTAATGTTTTTGGTATGTTTGTATTGATTGTAACAGTAGCAACGGAAAAGTAAATAAGCGTACACTAGTATGTGGAAAACTCGTAGGCACCGGATCAGTGATGAATAATTATGCCGGATGTGGTTCATCATGTAACAGTCATAACATAGGGTGACACAGAACTAGCTCCAGTTCATCAATGTTATGTAGGCATGTATTCCGAATATAGTCATACGTGCTTATGGAAAAGAACTTGCATGACATCTTTTGTCCTACCCTCCCGTGGCAGCGGGGTCCTATTGGAAACTAAGGGATATTAAGGCCTCCTTTTAATAGAGAACCGGAACAAAGCATTAGCACATAGTGAATACATGAACTCCTCCAACTATGGTCATCACCGGGAGTGGTCCCGATTATTGTCACTTCGGGGTTGCCGGATCATAACACATAGTAGGTGACTATAGACTTGCAAGATAGGATCAAGAACACACATATATTCATGAAATAAATAATAGATTCAGATCTGAAATCATGGCACTCGGGCCCTAGTGACAAGCATTAAGCATAGCAAAGTCATAGCAACATCAATCTCAGAACATAATGGATACTAGGGATCAAACCCTAACAAAACTAACTCTATTACATGATAAATCTCATCCAACCCATCACCGTCCAGCAAGCCTACGATGCAATTACTCACGCACGGCGGTGAGCATCATGAAATTAGTGATGGAGGATGGTTGATGATGACGACGGTGACGAATCCCCCTATCTGGAGCCCCGAACGCACTCCGGATCAGCCCTCCGTATCGTAAAACGCGATGAAACTTTCTCTCTGATTTTTTCCTCCCCGAAAGCCAATATATGGAGTTGGAGTTGGTGTTGGAGGATTTTTGGCGAGGATTTTTTATTATTTATTCTAAGATATTCCGTGGAGTTTCAGGTCATTCCGAGAACTTTTGTTTTCTACACATAAAACAACACCATGGCAATTCTGCTGAAAACAGCATCAGTCCGGGTTAGTTCCATTCAAATCATACAAGTTAGAGTCCAAAACAAGGGAAAAAGTGTTTGGAAAAGTAGATACGACGAAGACATATCAAATACCTAGTTCAATCTCATTACCGACAAGTCTCTTTACTTGTTACGTAATGCATCATTCCGTAACTAAATCATTAGATACATTGCTTGCAAGGCTTATAGTGATGTGCATTACCGAGAGGGCCCAGACATACCTCTCCGACAATCGGAGTGACAAAACCAAATCTCGAAATACGCCAACTCAACATGTACCTTCGGAGACACCTGTAGAGCTCCTTTATAATCACCCAATTACGTTGTGACATTTGGTAGCACACAAAGTGTTCCTCTGGTAAACGGGAGTTGCATAATCTCATAGTTGTAGGAACTTTATATAAGTCATGAAGAAAGCAATAGCAACATACTAAACGATCAAGTGCTAGGCTAACGGAATGGGTCATGTCAATCAGATCATTCTCTAATGATGTGATTGAAGGAAATATGCCCTAGAGGCAATAATAAAGTTATTATTTATTTCCTCATATCTCGGGCAAGTAACATAATGATGACAAAGGGAACAACGTATGTTGTTATGCGGTTTGACCGATAAAGATCTTCGTAGAATATGTAGGAGCCAATATGAGCATCCAGGTTCCGCTATTGGTTATTAACCCGCAATAGTTCTAGGTCATGTCTACATAGTTCTCGAACCCGTAGGGTCCGCACGCTTAACGTTACAATGACAGTTTTATTATGAGTTTATAAGTTTTGATGTACCGAAGGTTGTTCGGAGTCCCGGATGTGATCACGGACATGACGAGGAGTCTCTAAATGGTCGAGACATAAAGATTGATATATTGGAAGCCTATATTTGGATATTGGAAACGTTCCGAGTGAAATCGGGATTTTACCGGAGTACCGGGGGGTTACCGGAACCCCCCCGGGGGTTAATGGGCCTACATGGGCCATGAGGGAGAAGAGGAGGGCTGGCTAGGGCAGGTCGCGCACCCTCCCCCCTAGTCCGAATAGGACAAGGAAGGGGGGGGCGCCCCCCTTTCCTTCTCCACCAAGGCAAGAGGAGGGAGTCCTCCTCCCGGTGGGAGTAGGACTCCTCTAGGCGCACCCCTAGGAGGCCGGCCGCACCTCCTCCCTCCCTCCGTTATATACGGTGGCAGGGGGGCACCTCTAGACACACAAGTTGATCATCATGATCGTTCCTTAGCCATGTGCGGTGCCCCCCTCCACCATATTCCACCTCGGTCATATCGTTGCGGTGCTTAGGCGAAGCCCTGCGTCGGTAGAACATCATCATCGTCACCATGCCGTCGTGCTGACGGAACTCATCCCCGATATCCTACTGGATCGGAGTCCGGGGATCGTCATCGAGCTGAACGTGTGCTGAACTCGGAGGTGCTGTACGTTTGGTGCTTGGATCGGTCGGATCATGAAGATGTACGACTACATCAACCGCGTTGTCATAACTCTTCCGCTTACAGTCTACGAGGGTACGTGGACATCACTCTCCACTCTCGTTGCTATGCATCACCATGATCTTGCGTGTGCGTAGGAAATTTTTTGAAATTACTACGTTCCCAATAGTGGTATCAGAGCCAGGTTTTAATGCGTAGATGTCATATGCACGAGTAGAACACAACTGAGTTGTGGGCGATACAAGTCATACTGCTTACCTGCATGTCATACTTTGGTTCAGCGGTATTGTGAGATGAAGTGGCCCGGACCGACATTACGCGTACGCTTACGCGAGACTGGTTTCACCGTTACGAGCACTCGTGCTTAAAGGTGACTGGCGGGTGTCTGTCTCTCTCACTTTAGTTGAACCGAGTGTGGCTATGCCCGGTCCTTGCGAAGGTTAAACCAACACTAACTTGACGAACTATTGTTGTGGTTTTGATGCGTAGGTAAAAACGGTTCTTGCTAAGCCCGTAGCAGCCACGTAAAATTTGCAAGAACAAAGTAGATTACGTCTAACTTGTTTTTGCAGGGCATGTTGTGATGTGATATGGTCAAGACGTGATGCTATATTTTATTGTATGAGATGATCATGTTTTGTAACCAAAGTTATCAGCAACTGGCAGGAGCCATATGGTTGTCGCTTTATTGTATGAAATGCAAACGCCCTGTAATTGCTTTACTTTATCACTAAGCGGTAGCGATAGTCATAGACGCAATAGATGGCGTAACGACAACGATGCTATGATGGAGATCAAGGTGTCGCGCCGGTGATGATGGTGATCACGACGGTGCTTCGGAGATGGAGATCACAAGCACAAGATGATGATGGCCATATCATATCACTTATATTGATTGCATGTGATGTTTATCCTTTATGCATCTTATCTTTCTTTGATTGACGGTAGCCTTTTAAGATGATCTCTCACTAAATTATCAAGAAGTGTTCTCCCTGAGTATGCACCATTGTGAAAGTTCTTTGTGCTGAGACACCACGTGATGATCGGGTGTGATAGGCTCTACGTACAAATACAATGGGTGCAAAACAGTTGCACACGCGGAATACTCAGGTTAAACTTGACGAGCCAAGCATATACAGATATGGCCTCGGAACACGGAGACCGAAAGGTCGAACGTGAATCATATAGTAGATATGATCAACATAGAGATGTTCACCATTGAAACTACTCCATCTCACGTGATGATCGGACATGGTTTAGTTGATTTGGATCACGTGATCACTTAGATGACTAGAGAGATGTCTGTCTAAGTGGGAGTTCTTAAGTAATATGATTAATTGAACTTAAATTTATCATGAAATTAGTACCTGATAATATTTTGCTTGTCTATATTTGTTGTAGATAGATGGCTCGTGCTATTGTTCCGTTGAATTTTAATGCGTTCCTTGAGGAAGCTAAGTTGAAAGATCTTCCAGGAGTTGAAGTCAATATTTCAAGCAAATGCCCGGATTGAGAGATATGAAGTCTCCAATAAGTTCTATAGCTCTAAGATGGAGGAGAATAGTTATGTCAGTGAACACATACTCAAAATGTCTGGGTATAATAATCACTTGATTCAACTGGGAGTTAATCTTCCTGATGATAGTGTCATTGATAGAATTCTTCAATCACTGCCACCAAGCTACAAGAGCTTCGTGATGAACTATAATATGGAAGGGATGGACAAGACTATTCCCGAGCTCTTCGCAATGCTAAAAGCTGCGGAGGTTGAAATCAAGAAGGAGCATCAAGTGTTGATGGTTAACAAGACCACCAGTTTCAAGAAAAAGGGCAAAGGGAAGAAGAAGGGGAACTTCAAGAAAAACAACAAACAAGTTGCTGCTCAAGAGAAGAAACCCAAGTCTGGACCTAAGCCTAAGACTGAGTGCTTCTATAGCAAGCAGACTGGACAGTGGAAGCGGAACTGCCCCAAGTATTTGGCGGATAAGAAGGATGGCAAAGTGAACAAAGGTATATGTGATATACATGTTATTGATGTGTACCTTACTAATGCTCGTAGTAGTACCTTGGTATTTGATACTGGTTCTATTGCTAATATTTGCAACTCGAAATAGGGACTACGGATTAAGCAAAGATGGGCTAGGGACGAGGTGACGATGCGCGTAGGAAATGGTTCCAAAGTCAATGTGATCGCGGTCGGCACGCTACCTCTACATCTACCATCGGGATTAGTTTTAGACCTAAATAATTGTTATTTGGTGTCAGCATTGAGCATGAACATTATATCTGTTGGGGAACGTAGTAATTTCAAAAAAATTCCTACGCACACTCAAGATCATGGTGATGCATAGCAACGAGAGGGGAGAGTGTTGTCTACGTACCCTCGTAGACCGAAGCGGAAGTGTTGACGCAACGTAGAGGAAGTAGTCGTACGTCCTCCCGGTCCAACCTATCCAAGCACCGTTACTCCGGCACCTCCGAGTTCTTGACACGCGTACAGCTCGATAACGCACCCCTATCTCCGATCCACCAGAGGCGCGGGGAGGAGTTCCGTCAGCACGACGGCGTGGTGATGATCTTGATGTTCTCCTGTCGCAGGGCTTCGCCTAAGCACCGCTACAATATGACCGAGGTGTAATATCGTGGAGGGGGGCACCGCACACGGCTAAGGAACAATCTCAATGATCAACTTGTGTGTCTAGGGTGCCCCCCGCCCCCGTATATAAAGGAGGGAGGGAGGAGGAGGCCGGCCTAGGGAGGAGGTGCGCCATAGGGGGGGCAAACCTACTCCAAGTAGGTTTGGCCCCCCTTTCCTATTAGGAGTAGGAGAAGGAAGGAAGAGGGGGGAGGAGAGAAGGAAAGGGGGGCTGGCCCCCTCCCAATTCAGATTGGGCTTGGGGGGGGGGCGCCCCCTCACTTGCTCCTTCTCCCTCCCTTCCACTAAGATCCAATAAGGCCCATATACTTACCGGGGGGTTCCGGTAACCTCCCGGAACTCCGGTATATTTCCAATCTCACCCGGAACCTTTCCGGTGTCCAAATATATCCATCCAATATATCAATATTTATGTCTTGACCATTTCGAGACTCCTCGTCATGTCCGTAATCACATCCGGGACTCCCAACAACCTTCGGTACATCAAAATACATAAACTAATAATGAAACTTTCATCGAAACCTTAAGCGTGCGGACCCTACGGTTCGAGAACAATGTAGACATGACCGAGACACGTCTCCGGTCAATAACCAATAGCGGGACCTGGATGCCCATATTGGTTCCTACATATTCTACGAAGATCTTTATCGGTCAAACCGCACAACAACATACGTTGTTCCCTTTGTCATCGGTATGTTACTTGCCTGAGATTCGATCGTCGGTATCCAATACCTAGTTCAATCTCGTTACCGGCAAGTCTCTTTACTCGTTTCGTAATACATCATCTCGCAACTAACTCATTAGTTGAAATGCTTGCAAGGCTTAAGTGATGTGTATTACCGAGAGGGCCCAGAGATACCTCTCCGACATTCGGAGTGACAAATCCTAAGCATGATAATTGTCTTTGTTCGGAGTGACATGTTGGAAATATGCCCTAGAGGCAAAAATAAAAGTATTATTATATTTCATTGTTCATGATAATTGTCTTTTGTTCATGCTATAACTGTATTATCCGGAAATCATAATACACGTGTGAACACTTAGACCACAATATGTCCCTAGTGAGCCTCTAGTTGACTAGCTTGCTGTGATGAACAGATAGTCGTGGTTTCCTGACTATGGACATTGGATGTCGTTGATAATGGGATCACATCATTAGGAGAATGATGTGATGGACAAGACCCAATCCTAAGCATAGCATAAAAGATCGTGTAGTTCGTTTGCTAGAGCTTTGCCAATGTCAAGTATCTCTTCCTTCGACCATGAGATCATGTAACTCCCGGATACCGTAGGAGTGCCTTGGGTGTATCAAACGTCACAACGAATCGGGTGACTATAAAGGTGCATTACAGGTATCTCCGAAAGTATCTGTTGGGTTGACACGGATCGAGACTGGGATTTGTCACTCCGTATGACGGAGAGGTATCTCTGGGCCCACTCGGTAATGCATCATCATAATGAGCTCAAGGTGACCAAGGTGTTGGCCATGGGATCATGCATTACGGTACGAGTAAAGTGACTTGCCGGTAACGAGACTGAACAAGGTATTGGGATACCGACGATCGAGTCTCGGGCAAGTAACGTACCGATTGACAAAGGGAATTGCATACAGGGTTTGATCGAATCCTCGACATCGTGGTTCAACCGATGAAATCATCGAGGAGCATGTGGGAGCCAACATGGGTATCCGCACCCGCTGTTGGTTATTGCCCGAGAATCGTCTCGGTCATGTCTGCGTGTCTCCCGACCCGTAGGGTCTACACACTTAAGGTTCGGTGGCGCTAGGGTTATTAGGAAGACTAGTATGTGACTACGAATGTTGTTCGAGTCCGGATGAGATCCCTGACGTCACGAGGAGTTCCTAAGGGTCCGGAGGTAAAGATTTATATATGGGAAGTTGTTAAAAGGACACCGGGAAGTTTCGGGGGCAGACCGGTATTGTACCGGGGCCACCGGAAGGGTTCCGGAGGTCCACCGGGAGGGGCCACACCTCCCGGCGGGCCACTTGGGCTGCGTGGGGAATTAGCCAGCCCCTAGTGGGCTGGGCGCACCCCCTCCCTTGGGCTCTTGCGCCTAGGGTTGAGGGGGGAACCCTAGAGGGGGTGCCCCCCCTTGCTTGGGGGGCAAGTCCCCCCTCCCCTTGGCCGCCGCCCCCTCTAGATGGATCTAGAGGGCCGCCCCTCTCCCTTCCCCCTATAAATAGAGGGGTGAGGGGAGGGCAGCCGCACCACAAGCCAAGGCGCAGCCCTCCCCTCCCCAACACCTCTCCTCCTCCGTTGTGTGCTCGGCGAAGCCCTGTCGGAGTACCGCTTCTCCACCATCACCACGCCGTCGTGCTGCCGGTGGAGCTGTCTTCCTCAACCTCTCCTTCCTCCTTGCTGGATCAAGACGGAGGAGACGTCACCCGTACCGTATGTGGTGTTGAACGCGGAGGTGCTGTCCGTTCAGCACTTGGTCATCGGTGATTCGAATCACGTCGAGTACGACTCCATCATCACCTTGTAAGCTTCCGCACGCGATCTACAAGTGGTATGTAGATGCAAACTCTCTCCCATGACTCGTTGCTTAGATGAACTCATAGATGGATCTTGGTGAAACCGTAGGAAAAATTTTAATTTTCTGCAACGTTTCCCAACAGTGGCATCATGAGCTAGGTCTATGCGTAGTTCTCTAATGCACGAGTAGAACACAATTTGTTGTGGGCGTGGATCTTGTCAACTTACTTGCCTCTACTAGTCTTTTCTTGCTTCAATGATATTGTGGGATGAAGCGGCCCGGACCAACCTTACACGTACGCTTACGTGAGACCGGTTCCACCGATTGACATGCACTAGTTGCATAAGGTGGCTGGCGGGTGTCTGTCTCTCCCACTTTAGTTGGGTGGATTCGATGAACAGGGCCCTTATGAAGGGTAAATAGAAGTTGACAAAATCACGTTGTGGTGATTCGTAGGTAAGAAAACGTTCTTGCTAGAACCCAATCGCAGCCACGTAAAAGATGCAACAACAATTAGAGGATGTCTAACTTGTTTTTGCAGCGATTGATCAAGTGATGTGATATGGCGAAGTTGTGATGAATGATGAATTGTGATGTATGAGATCATGTTCTTGTAATAGGATTCACGACTTGCATGTCGATGAGTATGACAACCGGCAGGAGCCATAGGAGTTGTCTTTATTTTTTGTATGACCTGCGTGTCATTGAAGAACGCCATGTAAACTACTTTACTTTATTGCTAAACGCGTTAGTCATAGAAGTAGAAGTAGTCGTTGGCGTGACAACTTCATGAAGACACAATGATGGAGATCATGATGATGGAGATCATGGTGTCAAGCCGGTGACAGGATGATCATGGAGCCCCGAAGATGGAGATCAATGGAGCTTTATGATATTGGCCATATCATGTCACAACTATATAATTGCATGTGATGTTTATTATGTTTATGCATCTTGTTTACTTAGGATGACGGTAGTAAATAAGATGATCCCTTACAAAATTTCAAGAAGTGTTCTCCCCTAACTGTGCACCGTTGCTATAGTTCGTCGCTTCTAAGCACCACGTGATGATCGGGTGTGATGGATTCTTACGTTCACATACAACGGGTGTAAGACAGTTTTACACAGCGAAAACACTTAGGGTTAACTTGACGAGCCTAGCATGTCCAGACATGGCCTCGGAACACGGAGACCGAAAGGTCGAACACGAGTCGTATGGAAGATACGATCAACATGAAGATGTTCACCGACGATGACTAGTCCGTCTCACGTGATGATCGTACACGGGCTAGTCGACTCGGATCGTGTAACACTTAGATGACTAGAGGGATGTCTAATCTAAGTGGGAGTTCATAATTTTGATTAGAACTTTATTATCATGAACTTAGTCTAAAACCTTTGCAAATATGTCTTGTAGATCAATGGCCAACGCTAATGTCAACATGAACTTCAACGCGTTCCTAGAAAACCAAGCTGAAAGATGATGGTAGCAACTATACGGATTGGGTCCGAACCCGAGGATCATCCTCATAGCTGCCAGAAGCAATATGTCCTAGAAGGACCGCTAGGTGACGCTCCGTCCCCAGAAGAACCAAGACGTTATGAATGCTTGGCAAGCTCGTCTGATGATTACTCCCTCGTTCAAGGCGGCATGCTTTACAGCTTAGAACCGGGCTCCAAAAGCATTTTGAGCATCACGGAGCATATGAGATGTTCAAGTGCTGAAACTAGTTTTCCAAGCTCATGCCCGGTCGAGAGATATGATGTCTCCGACTAGTTCTACAGCTTGTAAGATGGAGGAAAACAGTTACACAAGTGAGCACATCCTCAAGATGTCCAGGTTGCACAACCGTATGACCCAGTGAACATAAACCTCCCTGATGAGGCGGTCATTGACAGAATCCTCGATCGCTCCCACCAAGCTACAAGAGCTTTGTGATGAACTACAACATGCAAGGGATGGTAAAGACCATTCTGAAGTGTTCTCGATCTCAAGTCAGCAGAGGCGAAATCAAGAAAGAACATCAAGTGTTGATGGTCAATAAGACCACTAAGTTCAAGAAGGGCAAGGGTAAGAAGAACTTCAAGAAGGATGGCAAAGATGTTGTCGCGCCCGGTAAGCTCGCTGCCGGGAAGAAGTCAAAGAATGGACCCAAGCCGAGACCGAGTGCTTTTATTGCAAGGGAAGGGTCCTTTGAAGCGGAACTGCCCCAAATACTTAGCGGATAAGAAGGCCGCAACACCAAAGGTATATTTGATATACATGTAATTGATGTGTACCTTACCAGTACTCGTAGTAACTCCTGGGTATTTGATACCGGTGCCGTTGCTCATATTTGCAACTCACAGCAGGAGCTGCGGAATAAACGGAGACTGGCGAAGGACAAGGTGACGATGTGCGTCGGGAAAGGTTCCAGTGTCGATGTGATCGCCGTCGGCACGCTGCCTCTACATTTACCTACGGGATTAGTTTTAAACCTTAATAATTGTTATTTAGTGCCAAGTTTGAGCATGAACATTGTATCTGGATCTCGTTTAATACGAGATGGCTACTCATTTAAGTCTGAGAATAATGGTTGTTCGATTTATATGAGAGATATGTTTTATGGTCATGCTCCGATGGTCAATGGTTTATTCTTAATGAATCTCGAGCGTAATATTACACATGTTCATAGTGTGGATGCGAAAAGATGTAAAGTTGATAACGATAGTCCCACATACTTGTGGCACTACCGCCTTGGTCAAATTGGTGTCAAGCGCATGAAGAAGCTCCATGCTGATGGACTTTTAGAGTCTCTTGATTATGAATCGTTTGACACATGCGAACCATGCCTTTTAGGCAAAATGACGAAGACTCCGTTCTCCGGAACAATGGAGCGAGCAACCAACTTGTTGGAAATCATACATACTGATGTGTGCGGTCCAATGAGCGTTGAGGCTCGCGGAGGATATCGTTATGTTCTCACTCTCACTGATGACTTGAGTAGATATGGGTATGTTTACTTAATGAAACACAAGTCTGAAACCTTTGAAAAGTTCAAGGAATTTCAGAATGAGGTGGAGAATCAACGTGACCGAAAGATAAAATTCCTACGATCAGATCGTGGAGGAGAATACTTAAGTCACGAATTTGGCACACACTTAAGGAAATGTGGAATCGTTTCACAACTCACGCCGCCTGGAACACCTCAGTGAAACAGTGTGTCCGAACGTCGTAATTGCACTCTATTGGATATGGTGCGGTCTATGATGTCTCTTACCGATTTACCGCTGTCATTTTGGGGATACGCTCTAGAGACAGCTACATTCACTTTAAATAGGGCACCGTCTAAATCCGTTGAGACGTCACCGTATGAATTATGGTTTGGAAAGAAACCTAAGCTGTCGTTTCTAAAAGTTTGGGGATGCGATGCTTATGTCAAGAAACTTCAACCTGAAAAGCTCGAACCCAAGTCGGAAAAATGTGTATTCATAGGATACCCTAAGGAAACTGTCGGGTATACCTTCTACTTAAAATCCGAAGGCAAGATCTTTGTTGCCAAGAACGGATGCTTTCGGAAAAGAGTTTCTCTCGAAAGAAGTAAGTGGGAGGAAAGTAGAACTTCGATGAAGTACTTGCCTCTCGAGCGGGAAAGTGGTGCAGCGCAGAAACCGTTCTGTGATGCCCACACCAATGTAAGAGGAAAACAATGATGATGATCAAGGTACTTCGGATCAAGTTACTACTGAACTTCGTAGGTCCACAAGGACACGTTCCACACCAGAGTGGTACGGCAACCCTGTCCTGGAAATCATGTTGTTAGACAACGGTGAACCTTCGAACTACGAAGAAGCAATGGCGGGCCCGGATTCCAACAAATGGCATGAAGCCATGAAATCCGAGATAGAATCCTTGTATGAAAACAAAGTATGGACTTTGACAGACTTGCCCGATGATCGGCGAGCGATAGAAAACAAATGGATTTTTAAGAAGAAGACGGACGCGGATGGTAATGTTACCATCTATAAAGCTCGACTTGTCGCTAAGGGTTATCGACAAGTTCAAGGGATTGACTACGACGAGACATTCTCTCCCGGAGCAAAGCTGAAGTCCGTCCGAATCATGTTAGCAATTGCCGCATACTATGATTATGAGATATGGCAGATGGACGTCAAAACGGCATTCCTTAACGGACATCTTAAGGAAGAGCTGTATATGATGCAGCCGGAAGGTTTTGTCGATCCTCAGAATGCTAACAAAGTATGCAAGCTCCAGCGATCCATTTATGGACTGGTGCAAGCATCTCGGAGTTGGAACATTCGCTTTGATGAGATGATCAAAGTGTTTGGGTTTATGCAGACTTATGGAGAAGCCTGCGTTTACAAGAAAGTGAGTGGGAGCTCTGTAGCATTTCTCCTATTATATGTAGATGACATACTATTGATGGGAAATGATACAAAATTTCTGGACAGCATTAAGGCCTACTTGAATAAGTGTTTTTCAATGAAGGAACTTGGAGAAGCTGCTTATATATTAGGCTTCAAGATCTATAGAGATAGATCGAGACGCCTCATAGGTCTTTCACAAAGCACATACCTTGATAAGATTTTGAAGAGGTTCAAAATGGATCAGTCCAAGAAGGGGTTCTTGCCTATGTTACAAGGTGTGAGATTGAACTCGGCTCGATCCACCCACCACGGCAAAAGATAAAGAAGAGATGAGTGTCATCCCTATGCTTCAGCCATAGGATCTATTATGTATGCCATGTTGTGTACTGGACCGATGTAAACCTTGCCGTAAGTTTGGTAGCAAGATACCAAAGTAATCCCGCAAGGAACACCGGACAGCGGTCAAGAATATCCCGAAGTACCGAAAAGGACGAAGGACATGTTTCTCGTTTATGGAGGAGACGAAGAGCTCGTCATAAAGGGTTACGTCGACGCTAGCTTCGACTCAGATCTGGATGACTCTAAGTCACAAACCGGATACGTGTATATGTTGAATGGTGGAGCAATAAGCTGGTGCAGCTGCAAGCAGAGCGTCGTGGCGGGATCTACGTGTGAAGCGGAGTACATTGCAGCCTCGGAGGCAGCGCATGAAGCGATTTGGGTGAAGGAGGTCATCACCGACCTAGGAGTCATACCCAATGCGTCGGGGCCGATCAAACTCTTCTATGACAACACTGGAGCTATTGCCCTTGCGAAGGAGCCCGGGTTTCACAAGAAGACCAGGCACACCAAGCGTCGTTTCAACTCCATCCGTGAAAATGTTCAAGATGGAGACATAGAGATTTGCAAAGTGCACACAGATCTGAATGTCGCAGATCCGTTGACTAAACCTCTCTCGCGTGCAAAACATGATCAACACCAGAACTCTATGGGTGTTCGATTCATCACAATGTAACTAGATTGGTGACTCTAGTGCAAGTGGGAGACTGTTGGAAATATGCCCTAGAGGCAATAATAAAAGTATTATTATATTTCATTGTTCATGATAATTGTCTTTTGTTCATGCTATAACTGTATTATCCGGAAATCGTAATACACGTGTGAACACTTAGACCACAATATGTCCCTAGTGAGCCTCTAGTTGACTAGCTTGTTGTGATCAACAGATAGTCATGGTTTCCTGACTATGGACATTGGATGTCGTTGATAACGGGATCACATCATTAGGAGAATGATGTGATGGACAAGACCCAATCCTAAGCATAGCATAAAAGATCGTGTAGTTCGTTTGCTAGAGCTTTGCCAATGTCAAGTATCTCTTCCTTCGACCATGAGATCGTGTAACTCCCGGATACCGTAGGAGTGCCTTGGGTGTATCAAACGTCACAACGAATCGGGTGACTATAAAGGTGCATTACAGTATCTCCGAAAGTATCTGTTGGGTTGACACGGATCGAGATGGATTTGTCACTCCGTATGACGGAGAGGTATCTCTGGGCCCACTCGGTAATGCATCATCATAATGAGCTCAATGTGACCAAGGTGTTGGCCACGGATCAGGCATTACTGATGCGAGTAAAGTGACTTGCCGTAACGAGACCGAACAAGGTATTGGGATACCGACGATCGAGTCTCGGGCAAGTAACGCATCGATTGACAAAGGAATTGCATACAGGTTTGATCGAATCCTCGACATCGTGGTTCAACCGATGAAATCATCGAGGAGCATCTGGGAGCCAACATGGGTATCCAGACCCCGCTGTTGGTTATTGCCCGAGAGTCGTCTCGGTCATGTCTGCGTGTCTCCCGAACCCGTAGGGTCTACACACTTAAGGTTCGGTGATGCTAGGGTTATTAGGAAGACTAGTATGTGACTACCGAATGTTGTTCGGAGTCCCAGATGAGATCCCGGACGTCACGAGGAGTTCCGGAAGGGTCCGGAGGTAAAGATTTATATATGGGAAGTTGTTAAAAGGACACCGGGAAGTTTCGGGGGCATACCGATATTGTACCGGGGCCACCGGAAGGGTTCCGGAGGTCCACCGGGAGGGGCCACCCCTCCCGGGGGGGCACTTGGGCTGCGTGGGGAATTAGCCAGCCCCTAGTGGGCTGGGCGCACCCCCTCCCTTGGGCCCTTGCGCCTAGGGTTGAGGGGGGAACCCTAGAGGGGGCGCCCCCTTGCTTGGGGGGCAAGTCCCCCCTCCCCTTGGCCGCCGCCCCCCTCTAGATGGATCTAGAGGCGGCCCCTCTCCTTCCCCTATAAATAGAGGGGTGAGGGGAGGGCAGCCGCACCACAAGCCAAGGCGCAGCCCTCCCCTCCCCAACACCTCTCCTCCTTCATTGTGTGCTCGGCGAAGCCCTGTCGGAGTACCGCTTCTCCACCATCACCACGCCGTCGTGCTGCTGGTGGAGCTGTCTTCCTCAACCTCTCCTTCCTCCTTGCTGGATCAAGACGGAGGAGACGTCACCCGTACTGTACGTGTGTTGAACGCGGAGGTGCTGTCCATTCAGCACTTGGTCATCGGTGATTTGAATCACGTCGAGTACGACTCCATCATCACCTTGCAAGCTTCCGCACGCGATCTACAAGTGGTATGTAGATGCAAACTCTCTCCCATGACTCGTTGCTTAGATGAACACATAGATGGATCTTGGTGAAACCGTAGGAAATTTTTTAATTTTCTGCAACGTTCCCCAACATAATAAACATTTATCATGATATGAGGAAATAAATAATAACTTTATTATTGCCTCTAGGGCATATTTCCTTCAGTCTCCCACTTGCACTAGAGTCAATAATCTAGATTACATAGTAATGATTCTAACACCCATGGAGTCTTGGTGTTGATCATGTGTTGCTCGTGGAAGAGGCTTAGTCAACGGGTCTGCAACATTCAGATCCGTATGTATCTTGCAAATCTCTATGTCTCCCACCTGGACTAGATCCCGGATGGAATTGAGGCGTCTCTTGATGTGCTTGGTTCTCTTGTGAAATCTGGATTCCTTCGCTAAGGCAACCGCTCCAGTATTGTCACAAAATATTTTCATTGGACCCGATGCACTAGGTATGACACCTAGATCGGATATGAACTCCTTCATCAAGACTCCTTCATTGGCTGCTTTCGAAGCAGCTATGTATTCCGCTTCACACGTAGATCCCGCCATGACGCTTTGCTTTGAACTGCACCAACTGACAGCTCCACTGTTTAATGTAAACACGTATCCGGTTTGCGATTTAGAATCGTCCGGATCAGTGTCAAAGCTTGCATCAACGTAACCATTTACGATGAGCTCTTTGTCACCTCCATATACGAGAAACATATCCTTAGTCCTTTTCAGGTATTTTAGGATGTTCTTGACCGCTGTCCAGTGACCCACTCCTGGATTACTTTGGTACCTCCCAGCTAGACTTATAGCAAGGCACACATCAGGTCTGGTACACAACACTGCATACATGATAGAGCCTATGGCTGAAGCATAGGGAACATTTTTCATTTTCTCTATCTTCTGCGGTGGTGGGGCTTTGAGTCTTACTCAACTTCACACCTTGCAATCTGAGCAAGAACCCTTTATTTGCTTGATCCATTTTGAACTTCTTCAAAACTTTGTCAAGGTATGTGCTTTGTGAAAGTCCAATTAAGCGTTTTGATCTATCTCTATAGATCTTAATGCCCAATATGTAAGCAGCTTCACCGAGGCCTTTCATTGAAAAACTTTTATTCAAGTATCCCTTTATGCTATCCAGAAATTCTATATCATTTCCAATCAATAATATGTCATCCACATATAATATTAGAAATGCTACAGAGCTCCCACTCACTTTCTTGTAAATACAGGCTTCTCCAAAAGTCTGTATAAACCTAAATGCTTTGATCACACTATCAAAACGTTTATTCCAACTCCGAGAGGCTTGTACCAGTCCATAAATGGATCGCTGGAGCTTGCACACTTTGTTAGCTCCCTCTGGATCGATAAAACCTTCTGGTTGCATCATATACAACTCTTCTTCCGTAAATCCATTCAGAATGCAGTTTTACATCCATTTGCCAAATTTCATAATCATAAAATGCGCAATTGCTAACATGATTCGGACAGACTTAAGCATTGCTACGGGTGAGAAGGTCTCATCGTAGTCAACCCCTTGAACTTGTCGAAAACCTTTTGCAACAAGTCGAGCTTTGTAGACGATAACATTACCGTCGTCGTCGGTCTTCTTCTTGAAGATCCATTTATTCTCAATTGCTTGCCGACCATCGGGCAAGTCAACCAAAGTCCATACTTTGTTCTCATACATGGATCCCATCTCAGATTTCATGGCTTCAAGCCATTTTGCGAATCTGGGCTCACCATCGCTTCTTCATAGTTCGTAGGTTCATCATGATCTAGTAGCATGACTTCCGAATAGGATTACCGTACCACTCAGTGCGGATCTTACTCTGTTTGACCTACAAGGTTACAGATTAACTTGATCTGAAGTTCTATGATCATCATCATCAACTTCCTCACTAGTCGGTTTTGACGTCACAGAAACTGGTTCCTGTGATGTATTATTTTCCAACAAGGGAGTAGGTACAATTACCTCATCAAGTTCTACTTTCCTCCCACTCACTTCTTTCGAGAGAACCTCCTTCTCTAGAAAGGATCCATTCTTAGCAACGAATGTCTTGCCTTCGGATCTGTGATGGAAGGTGTACCCAACTGTCTCCTTTGGGTATCCTATGAAGACAAATTTTTCCGATTTGGGTTCGAGCTTATCAAGTTGAAGCTTTTTCACATAAGCATCGCATCCCCAAACTTTAAGAAACAACAACTTTGGTTTCTTGCCAAACCATAGTTCATAAGGTGTCGTCTCAACGGATTTTGACGGTGCCCTATTTAATGTGAATGTGGCTGTCTCTAAAGCATAACCCCAAAATGATAGCGGTAAATCTGTAAGAGACATCATAGATCGCACCATATCAAGTAAAGTACGATTACGACGTTCGGACACACCATTACTGTTGTGGTGTTTGAATGGCGTGAGTTGCGAAACTATTCCACATTGTTTTAAGTGTAGACCAAACTCGTTAACTCAAAATTTTTCGGACCCCGACTCAATGCCACATCGATCTAGCATGTAACACCTCATATCACTTTGCGGCCTCACGCACGGTATTCCCACGGTGTCGCCTTACCTTTGCCCGGACCGTTTAGCGCTTTTTGGCACACGATATGATAGTGTCGCTAGCATCCATATGATAAGGAGCCGGGCTGACATGGCTAGTCGTAAACCCAAAGTGGCACAAACTTACGAGGACAGCATCCATGACCCAAAGATCGAACGTGTCGGTCATCGGTGAGTGAATCCAGTGCTGTAGCACTGGGCTAGCAGACTCGTGAACCGGCAAGATGGCGGGCTAACAGACTCCGGTATTCATCGCGTGACATTTCCCGAAGGATGCACACAGAACGAAGAAGGACACATGCCGGCCAGCCTAAGTGTTCCGGAGCAGAGCAAGCTACCATGGCTCGGTGGAAACACTAGGAGACATTTCCGTAAGAGAGGCTACTAAAGATGAACAACTAGATAGTCAGATCCCACACATACCAAGCATTTCAATAACATACACACAATATGCTCGATATGTGCAAATACAACATGGCATCACAACATGACTCTACGACTCAAGTATTTTATTCAATAGGCTCTGAGGAGCGAGATATTACAAACATGGGTCTCACGACCCAACATTCAGAGCATACAAGTCAAGCACAAGCGGAAGCTAACACGTCTGAGTACAGACATCTACAAATGAAAAAGGCTTGAAAGCCTGACTATCTACCAGATCTTGCCGAGGGCACAAGATCGTAGCTGAGGTAGCAAGCTAAACGTCGAAGTCCACGTGGAACTACTAGCGAGACTGAAGTCTCTCTGCAAAAACATAAAATAGGCAAACGTGAGTACAAATGTACCCAGCAAGACTTACATCAGAACTAACTACATATGCATCATTATCAACAAAGGGATGGTGGAGTTTGACCGCGATAAGCCAGCTTTGACTCGGTGGCTATCCCGAACTACGATTCGCAAGTAACTCTTTGAGGTGGCGCTACGAGTCCACATATTCACCATATCAATACACCACTATGGATCCGCTCCGTCTCCCTCACGAGAACGCCATCCATAGCACTCACGCTTATCTTGCGTATTTTAGAGTATCCACTTTTACTTGTCTATGAACTATGCAAGGGTCCAAGTTTCCATATCCGAGGAATCCGGCTATTCAATAGATAATGATAACCCTGCAGGGTGAACTTCTTCACACACGCTCTCGCCACTTATCGCCTCAGACACGTCATGTACCTCGGCAACCTTCAAGCGGAAGCCGGGTGAGGAGTCGGCCACGCCTACCTAAACACTCAAGTCTCTCGTCCGTGTTTATCGCCTATTCGGGTTCCATCCGCAAGGAGATCCGGCGGGTGTCGCTCACGACCCCAAACGATGTGTGCAGGGTTCCCAAGCCCACCATCCGGGTGCCACTTGGTACACCAGGCCACTGTGCCTAGTCTGTCCCAAGTCCACCTGTACCGGGTGCCACTTGGTAGACTACTAACACTTCCTACAAACACCAGAAACTAGTTGCAACTCCTGGACAGAGAACAAGGGTGAATAAGAAGCCGAGAGGGTCAATTAAGGATCCCAATGTGTGGTAGTAGCTGTTCATGGATCACAAACACAGAACTCAGTTTCTGAGGACGGCTGCAATGAGACAACCCACCATGTACCCCTACATGGCCTCTCACCGCTACCTTTACCAAATCGTATTCACACACTTAGCTCTCAACAGTAGGACATGTTCACACACCTCGACTCATCCCGATGAATCGGACTGACTCAACTCTAAGAAATAGCAGGCATGACAAACAAGCATGGATGAGTAGGCACATCAGGGCTCAAACAACTCCTACTCATGCTAGTGGGTTTCATCTATTTACTGTGGAATGACAGGTCATGCAAAGGATAAAGGGGTTCAGCTACCGCAGCAAGTAACAGATGAATCGTTGTTGTCCTAATGCAGTAAAAGAGAGCATGAGCGGGAGAGTAGGATTGTATCGGAATGAACAAGGGGGTTTTGCTTGCCTGGCACTTCTGAAGGTAGTAATAGTTCTTCATCGGTGTCATCGATCTCATTGTCGGTACCACGTCTATCGAGGGGGGGACAAACACCGGCAAACAAAGAGGGACACAATCAATGCAATGCAACAAATATGATGCATGATAATGTCATGGCAATATGCTGTTGATTGAGCTAATGCAACTAAAACCAGATTGGTTTGATTTTATTTGAATCAAAGATTCAAATATAAGCCTAAGCTAGGAACTCATATAAGTGCATTATCATGTTTCATCTAAACAGCAAGGTTAGGTTGCTCTAACATGCATGAAACCAGTACAGATGGATAGGTTGGATTTTTCTGATCATTTTTCATATATAAGTTGTTTGATTTGGAGCTACGGTTGATTTTATATGAATTTTAGAAGTTTGCATTATTTTCTGGAATTCCTGTAAAAGAATAAATCCAGTAAATGATTTACTGCGTCAGCCTGACGTCAGTGTGACGTCAGCAGGTCAAAGGCGCCAGCCCAGGTCAAACCTGATGGCTGGAACCCGCACGTCAGTGTAACAGGGCAGGGACAGAGGCTGACTGGTGGGTCCGGTCAATGCTGACGTGGCCAAGTCAACGGTGACAGGCGGGGCCCTCTGAGATTAGTACTAATTTAACAGAGAGGTTAAACTAATTAATTTAGGCACGGGGGCCCACATGTCAGTGGCTCTAGGGGGTGATTAGCGTGGTGTTTAGCCGCTAATTAAGCAGGGGCCTGGGCCCACCTTTCGTTGACCCAGGGGAGTCAAACTCCAGGTCAGCAAGGTCAACTCGCCGGCGGCAAGACGCCAAATGACGACGCGACGCGGGCGGAGGGCTTTAAACCGCCCACAGGGCTCGGTTTTGGACGCGGGTTGCGGCTACGGGAAGCTGAGTGTCTCGCGCATCCAACGCAGGCAACAACACGCACCGGAGTGGACTAAATCGACGACGGCGGCAACTTTTGCGGCGGCCGGAGTTTGGGCGATGATGCAAACTTCGCAATGGTGCCTGGCGGCAGAGCAACGGTGGCTTCTAGGTGCTCCCGAGCTGTCTTGAGCATGGAAACGCGCCGCTTCGAAGCTTGAGCTGGCGGCTGCAGCGACGGCAGTGACATGGCCGGCGGGCAGAAGCTTTCGGCTTCGTGGAAAAACACGGCTAGGCGACGCGTTCGGCAACGAAAAGAGAGGGGAAAGACGACGGTGCTCACGTAGATCACGAAGTGATGCTCGGGGTAGCCGGGGGCGTGTAGAGGACGACGAATCGGCGAGGGCGATCGGCGGCGCCTGAGGTTGAAGATAACGGTGGTGACGGCGTTGCGGGCCTCCTGCGGTCGCGTGTTTTGCCGTGTGGCTCCACGGCGTCGGGGCGGAGCTAGCGAGCCGGACTGCGAGGCGAGGCGTGCGCGGTGGCTGCGGTGGCGGTGAACGGCGGCAACGGGCTCGCTCGGGTGGCTGCGGGCGCGAGCGCTGGGGGGAGAGGGAGGAACCAGAGAGGGGGGGAAAGATGCAGGGGGTGCTAGGCGTCTCGGTAGCGGACCGGCTCGAAGGGGAGGCCGCCAGCGCGAAGCAGGAGGTGGCCGCGGCTCGGCTGTGCGCGCGCCACGCGCAACGCTAGTAGGCGCGAGGAAGACGACGCGCGGTGGGGTGGGCTGGACCTAGCTACAAGATCTTTGCCGATGGGCTGCCAGTGGCGCCGGTAGGTTTCCAGGTAAGTTCTTCTGCTCTGTTTTATAATCTCTATTTTTTTTCTTTTTAATTATTCTTTTGCCACTGAATTCAAATTTAAACAAATTGAAAATAGTGCCAAAACTCCCCTGGATATTTTATATCACTTAATGGACTTCTCCACATATACATAAAATATCACAGGCATTTGAAGCTATAATCATTATATATTATGAATATAACTTCAAATCCAAATACAATATGATTTAAATTCAATGTCCCAAAATATTCCATAAAAATGTTCCAGAATTTTGGTTTGATATATATCTCTTGCCAGAATTACCAGAATCATTTTTAGGGCATTTTTGGAATCACTTAACGCAATTTAAAGGGTTATTGCCCTTCTTTTAGAAAGTTTTGAGGCTTTCTAATTTCCTCAGTTCAAGTTTCAGAAATTAAGAGGATGCATGATGCTCACTGATGCAACTATCTGCAAACAATTCTAGGGCTGTGACAAATATTCTCCTCCACAATCAGATCGTAGAAACTTTATTTTCTTGTTATGATGATTTTCAACTTCACTCTGAAATTCTTTGAACTTTTCAAATGTTTCAGACTTATGCTTCATTAAGTAGATATACCCATATCTGCTTAAATCATCTGTGAAGGTGAGGAAATAACGATATCCACCACGAGCCTCAACATTCATCGGACTGCATACATCTGTATGTATGATTTCCAACAAATCTGTTGCTCTCTCCATAGTACCGGAGAACGGCGTTTTTGTCATCTTGCCCATGAGGCATGGTTCGCAAGTACCAAGTGATTCATAATCAAGAGGTTCCAAAAGTCCATCAGTATGGAGTTTCTTCATGCTCTTTACACCGATATGACCTAAACTGCAGTGCCACAAATAAGTTGCACTATCATTATCAACTCTGCATCTTTTGGCTTCAACACTATGAATATGTGTATCACTACTATCGAGATTCATCAAAAATAGACCACTCTTCAAGGGTGCATGACCATAAAAGATATTACTCATATAAATGGAACAACCATTATTCTCTGATTTAAATGAATAACCGTCTCGCATCAAACAAGATCCAGATATAATGTTCATGCTCAACGCTGGCACCAAATAACAATTATTTAGGTCTAATACTAATCCCAAGGTAGATGTAGAGGTAGCGTGCGACCGCGATCACATCGACTTTGGAACCATTTCCCAGCGCATCGTCACCTTGTCCTTTGCGGTGTTAAGCAAATCCGTAGTCCCCTGCTTGAGTTGCAAATATTAGCAATGAACCAGATCAAATACCAGTGCTCGCAAGCTCTAGTAAGGTACACATCAATAACATGTATATCACATATACCTTTGTTCACCTTGCTATCCTTCTTATCCGCCAAATACTTGGGGCAATTCCGCTTCCAGTGACCAGTCTTCTTGCAGTAGAAGCACTCAGTTTCAGGCTTAGGTCCAGACTTGGGTTTCTTCTCTTGAGCAGCAACTTGTTTGCTGTTCTTCTTGAAGTTCCCCTTCTTCTTCCCTTTGCCCATTTTCTTGAAACTAGTGGTCTTGTTAACCATCAACACTTGATGCTCCTTCTTGATTTCTACCTCCACAGCTTTTAGCATTGCGAAGAGCTCGGGAATCGTCTTATCCATCCCTTGCATATTATAGTTCATCACGAAGCTCTTGTAGCTTGGTGGAAGTGATTGGAGAATTCAGTCAATGACGCTATCATCCGGAAGAGTAACTCCCAGTTGAATCAAGTGATTACAATACCCAGACATCTTGAGTATGTGCTCACTGACAGAACTATTCTCCTCCATCTTGCAGCTATCGAACTTATTGGAGACTTCATATCTCTCAATCCGGGCATTCTTCTGGAATATTAACTTCAAATCTTGGAACATCTCATATGCTCCATGATGTTCAAAACGTCGTTGAAGTCCCGGTTCTAAGCCGTAAAGCATGGCACATTGAACTATCAAGTAGTCATCAGCTTTGCTCTGCCAAACGTTCTTAACGTCGTCAGTTGCATCAGCAGCAGGCCTGGCACCCAGCGGTGCTTCCAGGATGTAATTTTTCTGTGCATCAATGAGGATAATCCTCAAGTTATGGACCCAGTCCGCGTAGTTGCTACCATCATCTTTCAACTTAGGTTTCTCAAGGAACGCATTAAAATTCAACGGAACAACAGCACGGGCCATCTATCTACAAACAACATAGACAAGCAAGATACTATCAGGTACTAAGTTCATGATAAATTTTAGTTCAATTAATCATATTACTTAAGAACTCCCACTTAGACAGACATCTCTCTAGTCATCTAAGTGATCATGTGATCCAAATCAACTAAACCATAACCGATCATCACGTGAGATGGAGTAGTTTTCAATGGTGAACATCTTATGTTGATCATATCTACTATATGATTCATGTTCGACCTTTCGGTCTCCATGTTCCGAGGCCATATCTGCATATTCTAGGCTCGTCAAGTTTAACCTGAGTATTCTGCGTGTGCAAAACTGGCTTGCACCCGTTGTAGATGGACGTAGAGCTTATCACACCCGATCATCACGTGGTGTCTAGGCACAACGAACTTTGGCAACAGTGCATACTCAGGGAGAACACTTCTTGATAATTTTTAGTGAGAGATCATCTTAAAATGCTACCGTCAATCAAAGCAAGATAAGATGCATAAAGGATAAACATCACATGCAATCAATATAAGTGATATGATATGGCCATCATCATCTTGTGCTTGTGATCTCCATCCTCGAAGAACCATCATGATCACCATCGTCACCGGCGCGACACCTTGATCTCCATCGTAGCATCATTGTCGTGTACGCCATCTATTGCTTCCACGACTATCGCTACCGCTTAATGATAAAGTAAAGCCATTACAGGGCGTTTGCATTTCATACAATAAAGACACAACCATATGGCTCCTGCCAGTTGCCGATAACTTCGGTTACAAAACATGATCATCTCATACAATAAAATATAGCATCATGTCTTGGCCATATCACATCACAACATGCCCTGCAAAAATAAGTTTGACGTCCTCTACTTTGTTGTTGCAAGTTTTACGTGGCTGCTACGGGATTTAAGCAAGAACCAATCTCACCTACGCATCAAAACCAAAACGATAGTTTGTCAAGTTGATGCTGTTTTAACCTTCGCAAGGACCGGGCGTAGCCACACTCGGTTTAACTAAAGTTGGAGAAACTGACACCCGCTAGTCACCTGTGTGCAAAGCACGGCGGTAAAACCAGTCTCGCGTAAGCGTACGCGTAATGTCGGTCTGGGCCGCTTCATCCAACAATACCGCCGAACCAAAGTATGACATCTTTGGTAAGCAAGATGACTTATATCGCCCACAACTCACTTGTGTTCTACTCGTGCATATAACATCAAACCATAAAAACCTAGGCTCGGATGCCACTTTTGGGGAACGTAGTAATTTCAAACATTTCCCTACGCACAATCAAGATCATGGTGATGCATAGCAACGAGAGGGGAGAGTGTTGTCTATGTACCCTCGTAGACCGAAGCGGAAGCGTTGACGCAACATAGAGGAAGTAGTCGTCGTCCTCCGGTCCAACCGATCCAAGCACCGTTACTCGGCACCTCGAGTTCTTGACATGCGTACAGCTCGATGGCGCACCCGATCTCCGATCCAGCAGAGGTGCGGGGAGGAGTTCCGTCGGCATGGCGTGGTGATGATCTTGATGTTCTCTGTCGCGCAGGCTTCGCCTAAGCACCGCTACAATATGACCGAGGTGTAATATCGTGGAGGGGGCACCGCACACGGCTATGGAGCGATCTCAATGATCAACTTGTGTGTCTAGGGTGCCCCCGCCCCGTATATAAAGGAGGGAGGGAGGAGGAGGCCGCCTAGGGAGGAGGAGCGCCATAGGGGGGCAAACCTACTCAGTAGGTTTGGCCCCCTTCCTATTAGGAGTAGGAGAAGGAAGGAAGAGGGGGGAGGAGAGAAGGAAAGGGGGGGCCGGCCCCCTCCCAATTCGGATTGGGCTTGGGGGGGGCCCTCCCTTGCTCCTTCTCCCTCCCTTCCACTAAGGCCCAATAAGGCCCATATACTTACCGGGGGGTTCCGGTAACCTCCCGGAACTCCGGTATATTTCCAATCTCACCCGGAACCTTTCCGGTGTCCAAATATATCTGTCCAATATATCAATCTTTACGTCTCGACCATTTCGAGACTCCTCGTCATGCCCGTAATCACACCCGGGACTCCAATCAACCTTCGGTACATCAAAATACATAAACTCATAATGAAACTGTCATCGAAACCTTAAGCGTGCGGACCCTACGGTTCGAGAACAATGTAGACATGACCGAGACACGTCTCCAGTCAATAACCAATAGCAGGACCTGGATGCCCATATTGGTTCCTACATATTCTACGAAGATCTTTATCAGTCAAACCGCACAACAACATATGTTGTTCCCTTTGTCATCGGTATGTTACTTGCCTGAGATTCGATCGTCGGTATCCAATACCTAGTTCAATCTCATTACCGGCAAGTCTCTTTACTCGTTCCGTAATACATCATCTCGCAACTAACTCATTAGTTGAAATGCTTGCAAGGCTTAAGTGATGTGTATTACCGAGAGGGCCCAGAGATACCTCTCCGACATTCGGAGTGACAAATCCTAATCTCGAAATACGCCAACTCAAAAAGTACCTTTGGAGACACACAGAGAGCACCTTTATAATCATCCGATTCACGTTGTGACGTTTGGTAGCACACAAAGTGTTCCTCCGGTAAACGGGAGTTGCATAATCTCATAGTCATAGGAACATGTATAAGTCATGAAGGAAGCAATAGCAACAAACTAAACGATCGGGTGCTAAGCTAACGGAATGGGTCATGTCAATCAGATCATTCAACTAATGATGTGACCTTGTTAATCAAATAACAACTCCTTGTTCATGGTTACGAAACATAACCATCTTTGATTAACAAGCTAGTCAAGTAGAGGCATACTAGTGACACTCTGTTTGTTTATATATTCACACATGTATTATGTTTCCGGTTAATACAATTCTAGCATGGATAATAAAAATTTATCATGATATGAGGAAATAAATAATAACTTTATTATTGCCTCTAGGGCATATTTCCTTCAATATCTGGATCTTGTTTGATGCGAGATGGTTATTCATTTAAATCATAAAATAATGGTTTTTCTATTTATATGAGTAATATCTTTTATGGTCATGCACCCTTGAAGAGTGGTCTATTTTTATTGAATCTTGATAGTAGTGATACACATATTCATAATGTTGAAGCCAAAAGATGCAGAGTTGATAATGATAGTGCAACTTATTTGCGGCACTGCCATTTAGGTCATATCGGTGTAAAGCGCATGAAGAAACTCCATACTGATGGACTTTTGGAATCACTTGATTATGAATCACTTGGTACTTGCGAACTGTGCCTCATGGGAAAGATGACTAAAACGCCGTTCTCCAGAACTATGGAGCGAGCAACTGATTTATTGGAAATCATACATATTGATGTATGTCGTCCAATGAATATTGAGGCTCGCAGCGGGTATCGTTATTTTCTCACCTTCACAGATGATTTGAGCAGATATGGGTATATCTACTTAATGAAACACAAGTCTGAAACATTTGAGAAGTTCAAAGAATTTTAGAGTGAAGTGGAAAACCACCGTAACAAGAAAATAAAATTTCTACGATCTGATCGTGGAGGAGAATATTTGAGTTACGAGTTTGGTTTACATTTGAAACAATGCGGAATAGTTTCGCAACTCACGCCACACGGAAGACCACAACGAAATGGTGTGTCCGAACATCGTAATCATACTTTACTAGATATGGTGCGATCTATGATGTCTCTTACTGATTTACCGCTATCATTTTGGGGTTATGCTTTAGAGACGGCTGCATTCACGATAAATAGGGCACCATCAAAATCCATTGAGACGGCGCCTTATGAACTGTGGTTTGGCAAGAAACCAAAGTTGTCATTTCTTAAAGTTTGGGGCTGCGATGCTTATGTGAAGAAAATTCAACCAGATAAGCTCGAACCCAAATCAGAGAAATGTGTCTTCATAGGATACCCAAAAGAGACTATTGGGTACACCTTCTATCACAGATCTGAGGGCAAGATTTTCGTTGCTAAATTCGGATCCTTTCTAGAGAAGGAGTTTCTCTCGAAAGAAGTGAGTGGGAGGAAAGTAGAATTTGATGAGGTAACTGTACCTGCTCCCTTATTGGAAAGTAGTTCATCACAAGAACCGGTTCCTGTGACAACTACACCAATTAGTGAGGAAGCTAATGATATTGATCATGAAACTTCAGATCAAGTTTCTACTGAACCTCGCAGGTCTACCAGATTAAGATCTGCACCAGAGTGGTACGGTAATCCTATTCTGGAAGTCATGTTACTTGACCAAGGCAAACCTACAAACTATGAGGAAGCGATGATGAGCCCAGATTCCACAAAATGCCTTGAAGCCATGAAATCTGAGATGGGATCCATGTATGAGAACAAAGTATGGACTTTGGTTGACTTGCCCGATGATCTGCAAGCCATTGAGAATAAATGGATCTTTAAGAAGAAGACTGACGCTGATGGTAATGTAACTGTCTACAAAGCTCGATTTGTTGCGAAAGGTTTTCGACAAGTTCAAGGAGTTGACTACGATGAGACTTTCTCACCCGTAGCAATGCTTAAGTCTGTCCGAATCATGTTAGCAATTGCCGCGTTTTATGATTATGAAATTTGGCAAATGGGTGTCAAAACTGCATTCCTGAATGGATTTCTGGAAGAAGAGTTGTATATGATGCAACCAGAAGGTTTTGTCGATCCAAAAGGTGCTAACAAAGTATGCAAGCTCCAGCGATCCATTTATGGACTGGTGCAAGCATCTCGGAGTTGGAATAAACATTTTGATAGTGTGATCAAAGCATATGGTTTTATCTGAGACTTTTGGAGAAGCTTTGTATTTACAAGAAAGTGAGTGGGAGCTCAGTAGCATTTCGATATTATATGTAGATGACATATTGTTGATCGGAAATAATATAGAATTTCTGGATAGCATAAAGGGATACTTGAATAAAAGTTTTTCAATGAAAGACCTCGGTGAAGCTGCTTACATATTGGGCATCAAGATCTATAGAGATAGAACAAGATGCTTAATTGGATTTTCACAAAGCACATACCTTGATAAAGTTTTGAAAAAGTTCAAAATGGATCAGGCAAAGAAAGGGTTCTTGCCTGTATTACAAGGTGTGAAGTTGAGTCAGACTCAATGCCCGACCACAGCAGAAGATAGAGAGAAAATGAAAGATGTTCCCTATGCTTCAGCCATAGGCTCTATCATGTATGCAATGTTGTGTACCAGACCTGACGTATGCTTAGCAATAAGCTTGGCAGGAAGGTACCAAAGTAATTCAGGAGTGGATCACTGGACAGCGGTCAAGAACATCCTGAAATACCTGAAAAGGACTAAGGATATGTTTCTCGTTTATGGAGATGACAAAGAGCTAGTTGTAAATGGTTACGTCGATGCAAGCTTTGACACTGATCCGGACGATTCTAAATCGCAAACCGGATACGTGTTTTTATTAAACGATGGAGCTGTAAGTTGGTGCAATTCTAAACAAAGCGTCGTGGAGGGATCTACATGCGAAGAGGAGTACATAGCTGCTTCGGAAGCAGCAAATGAAGGAGTCTAGATGAAGGATTTCATTTCCGATCTAGGTGTCATACCTAGTGCATCGGAACCAATGAAGATCTTCTGTGACAATACTGGTGAAATTGCCTTGGCAAAGGAATCTAGATTTCACAAGACGACCAAGCACATCAAGAGATGCTTCAATTCCATCCGGGGCCAAGTCCGGGTGGGAGACATAGAAATTTGGAAGATACATATGGATCTGAATGTTGTAGACCCGTTGACTAAGCCTCTTCCACAAGCAAAACATGATCAGCACCAAGCCTTCATGGGTGTTAGAATCATTACTGTGTAATCTAGATTATTGACTCTAGTGCAAGTGGGAGACTGAAGGAAATATGCCCTAGAGGGAATAATAAAGTTATTATTTATTTCCTCATATCATGATAAATATTTATTATTCATGCTAGAATTGTATTACCCGGAAACATGATACATGTGTGAATACATAGACAAACATAACGTCACTAGTATGCCTCTACTTGACTAGCTCATTAATCAAAGATGGTTATGTTTCCTAACCATAGACATGTGTTGTCATTTGACTAACGGGATCACATCATTAGGAGAATGATGTGATTGACATGACCCATTCCGTTAGCCTAGCACTTGAACGTTTAGTATGTTGCTATTGCTTTCTTCATGACTTATACAAAGTTCCTACAACTATGAGATTATGCAACTCCCGTTTACCGGAGGAACACTTTGTGTTCTACGAAACGTCACAATGTAACTGGGTGATTATAAAGGAGCTCTACAGGTGTCTCCGAAGGTACATGTTGAGTTGGCGTATTTTGAGATTAGGTTTTGTCACTCCGATTGTCGGAGAGGTATCTCTAGGCCCTCTCGGTAATGCACATCACTATAAGCCTTGCAAGCAATGTATCTAATGAGTTAGTTATGGAATGATGCATTACATAAAGAGTAAAGAGACTTGCCAGTAACGAGGTGGAACTAGGTATTGGATACCGACGATCGAATCTCGGGCAAGTAACATACCGATGACAAAGGGAACAACGTATGTTGTTATGCGGTTTGACCGATAAAGATCTTCGTAGAATATGTAGGAGCCAATAAGAGCATCCAGGTTCCGCTATTGGTTATTGACCGGGAACAGTTCTAGGTCATGTCTACATAGTTCTCGAACCCGTAGGGTCCGCACGCTTAACGTTACGATGACAATTTTATTATGAGTTTATAAGTTTTGATGTACCGAAGTTTATTCGGAGTGCCAGATGTGATCACGGACATGACGAGGAGTCTCGAAATGGTCGAGACATAAAGATTGATATATTGGAAGCATATATTTGGATATCGGAAACGTTCCGGCTGAAATCGGGATTTTACCGGAGTACCGGGGGTTTACCGGACCCCCCCGGGGGTTAATGGGCCTACGTGGGCCGTGAGGAAGAAGTGGAGGGCCGTCCAGGGCAGGCCGCGCGCCCCCTCCCCCCCCTAGTCCGAATAGGACAAGGAAGGGGGGGGCGCCCCTGTCGGTGTCAAAACCGGCGGATCTCGGGTAGGGGGTCCCGAAGTGTGCGTCTAGGCGGATGGTAACAGGAGATGAGGGACACGATGTTTTACCTGTGTTGGGCCCTCTCGATGGAGGTAAAACCCTCGTCCAGCTTGATTAATATTGATGATATGGGTAGTACAAGAGTGGATCTACCACGAGATCAAGGAGGCTAAACCCTAGAAGCTAGCCTATGGTATGATTGTTGTAATGTATGTTGTCCTACGGACTAAAGCCCTCTGGTTTATATAGACACCGGAGGAGGCTAGGGTTACACAGAGTCGGTTACAATGGTAGGAGATCTACATATCCGTATTGCCAAGCTTGCCTTCCACGCCAAGGAAAGTCCCATCCGGACACGGGACGAGTCTTCAATCTTGTATCTTCGTAGTCTTGGAGTCCGGCGGATAATGATAGTCTGGCTGTCCGGACACCCCCTAGTCCAGGACTCCCTCAGTATCCCCTGAACCAGGCTTCAATGACGATAAGTCCGGCGCGCATAATGTTCGGCATTGCAAGGCGGGTTCCTCCTCGAATAATCCAGAGAAGATCATGAACACCAGGATAGTGTCCGGCTCTGCAAAAATAATTTCCACATTCCACCGTAGAGAGAATAAAATGTACACTTAGCTTAATCTGCTGACATATTATGCGGCGTGACATCACACCGCCACCAAGCCTTTGTTTGAATCGTTTTTTACTATACCACCTCAGCACGTTTAGCGAAGCGGTTTCCTTGGCACGTCTTGTCGAAGCAGAGATTGTGTTCCCCTTATTCCGGGATTCTCATCAATACGGACGTGGGTAACCCAACCGCGCCATTGATGGTGGCGCTTGGGAGATAAGCGAGTTTTACCAGGCCGGTGGGGGACGCATAGTTTTCGTTCGCCTATATATAAGGGAGAAGGATTCACCTTCTCACCCACGCCTTCTTCCTCCTTTGCTTATCCATCTCCGCGCGCTCAAGCTCCAACGCCCAAGCTCGCGCATCTCGCCTCGACCTTCTCTGAATATGTCCGGAGCGGGAGGCAAATGGTTGCCATCCACCGCTAAGGAGGAGGACATCACCAAGCTGCGCAGCGCCGGATACCTTTCCAGCGATATCGCGCATCGGCTGCCCGACGAGGGGCAGCTCATCCCTACCCTTGGGCCTCATGAGAGGGTCGTCTTCCTCCCCCACTTCCTCCGCGGACTGGGCTTTCCGCTCCATCCATTCGTCCGGGGGCTCATGTTTTACTATGGCCTGGATTTCCACGATCTGGCGCTGAACTTCATCCTCAACATCTCGGTGTTTATCGTCGTGTGCGAGGCCTTCCTCTGCATCCGGCCCCACTTCGGCCTGTGGCTCAAGACCTTCAACGTCAAGCCGAAGGTTGTGAAGGGCACGCAAGCGGAATGCGGAGGTGCCATGTTGGGCAAATTGCCCAACGTCCTTTGGCTCGAAGGGGCCTTTGTGGACTCCGTCAAGGGGTGGCAATCGGGGTGGTTCTACATCACCGAGCCGCGCAAGCCCACATGGGCGGCAGCCCCCGAGTTTAGATCTGGCATCCCCACGCAGCTCACCTCCGGAAAGAGAAGGGCTTGCGGTGGGGCAATCCGTGGAGGTGGCGGGACTCGGGCCTGCATCCGTAAGATGGTGAGCAATAAGCTCGGGCTCGTCGGCGTGGTCCAAGTCATGCTCATCCGCGGATTCTCCCATGCCAAACGGACATTCAATTTGTGGGAGTTCAATCCGAACAGCACCAGCGCTAAGCGGGCTCTTGATACAACATACTGAAGGCGCTGGAGGTGCTGTTCAAGGCGTCAAGCCCCGCATCTGCGACGGAAGATCGCGGATTCAGCTCGCAGTATCCAACTAACGAGGTAAGTGATTCAACCCCATTACGGGACACTTGTGATAATTAAATTGACTCTAGTGAGGTTTCATTCTGTCTCTTCCTTTGACAGGAATGGATGGAGAAGGCCAAGCTGCTTATCAGCCCGGCTCCCATGCCAGAAGACCCAGTGGACGCCCGCTTAGCGAGTTCTTGGTTCCGCACCGCACGTGGTGCCGGAGAAGAAGGCCAAGAAGGTGGCGCGGGACTCGAAAGAGTTCCCATAATCAAAGCGTCTGACGACGACGCGACTCCTCCCAAAGGCGAGGAGGAGGAGTATTCTCTCCCGGAGGAGGGAGAGAAGAAGAGGAAGGCTTCCCCAATCGGGGAGGCCGAAGGGTCCAAGAGGGGGAGAACTATCCCCCCGGAAATTTTCGCCAACACCAACGTTGGCGAGGATGAGTGGCCTCTCCAAGGGCCAGGCGTCCGGCAAGATCGTAAGTATCCGGATCATTTATATGCAATATCTTTTATGTCACGTAGTATCCTTCTAATGCCGCATTCTGCCCATAGTCCGGCCGACGACGATCTCCCCGACTCATCGAGCGGGTCGTTGGCCTCGTCGGATGTGAATTCAATCCCGACTGCCTCTACCCCACGCGCCGACGAGGACGCCGAGGTGGGATCCCAGAGAGGGACCCATCAGGAGGAGGCTCCGGAGGCGCCGTCAGGCAGCCTCCCGGACTTTGCGCCGGACTCTACATCGGGACCCGCAGTGGTTCTAGAGTCCGGCAAGCGGCCCTTTCGAAAGAAGGGCAAGACCGTGACACCGGCAGTCTCCGTCCAACCAGAGGTGCCGGATAACTTGTTGGAGGCGCTTAAAGGCGCTTCCATCGAGGAAGAACACCGCACTATCATGAGTGCGGTGATTCAAAAGGTTCAGCTCGCCAAAAGCGGGCTGACCAAAGCCTGCAGCAGCCTTTTAATAGGCTTTGAGGTAAGAAGTTAAAATCATGTAATGTAATACCGCATAGACAGTAGCCCCTGATGCTCAGTTTGGTGTTCGGAAAGAAAAGCCGGACTGAGGATCTAACAAGATATGCACAGGGTTGCTAAAAAATATGTCAATATGGGTTTGCAGCCTGCGCTGCTGGCCTCTGCCGCGTGCATTAACGGCGGAGGTCGATGTCTTGAAGCAGGATCTCGGCGGTCGGCGAGAGCTCGCCATCTTGAAGAAGCAGCTCGAGGACAAAGAAGGTGATTAACACCACTTTGAATAGGTACCTTATAGAAAAGGATTTTGGTTGCAATAAAATTAACAAGGATAATATGTGTATTGCAGGGCCACTAACGAGGTGGCATCCTCGAAGGATCTTGTGTCCGCGAGCATAATCAATGCCCACGGCAGGTTGAGCGAGAAAAGCAAGAGGCACGGGTGGCGGAAGTTCGGCAAGAGCTCCAAGCTCTCATGGAAAAGCATGAGAGTTTGGAGCGTGACTCCAAGACTCGAGAGTCCGAGCTTGCCTCGGCTCTCAAAAGTGCCAAGTCTGCCAAGGCCGAGGCCCATAAGGCCCTTCAGGAGGTTGAAGATATAAAGAAAATAGCGGCGGGTAAGGCATTTTTCATGCAGAGCAAGCATGTTAATGTAAATTACCTAATACTTACCCGCATTCGGAGCTCTCCAGAGGCGTTTGCAGATCTGCCGCGTAGTGCGTCCGATGCCGCTGCATTCTATTGTGGCGAGGAGGGGAGCTCAATGGAAAAGGTCTTCTGGTCTCAGTATGCTGAGGCCAGACACCCGGTGCCCCCAAGCGACCAGCTGAAGCAGCTGGTCGAACTCCACAAGGTAGCTCAAGAGGCCATGAAGGGCCTTATAGTCTGGCTGTGTCTGGGCGAGCCATGCACAGGAGCTACTTTGGCCTCGTCGGCGGGCTGGTGGATGCATGCCCAGGTGGATGTCATCAAGCGCTCCGCTTTGTATTGAAGGCGCTTCGCGGGCTCTTGCCCGCACAAAGGTGCAATGGGGCAGGTTGGATGCGAGAAGCTTCTCACGGACCCACCGCCGTCGGGCAAGGAGTATCGCACGCCCGAGATGTATTATAAAACTGTCTGAAGGGAGCCCGCAGATGTGCGGATGAGTGCCCAAAATGTAATTTTTTAGTGAATTTGCTATGTATTATCCTGCGCGCTGAAACTTTTGTTCATGTGCGCGTTAAGCAACGCTTGTTTAATTTAAAATATTACCTTCTGTGCGGCCGTTTATAAAATCTGAGAGATGGCAAGTCGTTGGCTTCAGCCCCCAAGCCACGAGTGCTGGGGTGTTCGGGATGAACTTGAGCACTCTTGTTCCCATTGTTGGGTCCGTCGAGGGAGGCACTCAACACAACGAACAAGGCAACCGGACTTATAATGCTTGAACACTCTCACTTAGCCATAGAATTCTATAATTTTAAATTTTGGCGAAGCCCCTGGTATTCGGAAGACCGAATCCGGGGCGCTATCCACGCCTTCTTCGGACATTGTCCGGAACTTCGCTCAAAGCGGCGTGAGTCTTTAAGGACCTGAAAAAACCTCTCGAACAGCGACCGGTCTCTCGCCTTATCATGCCAGTCAGTTTTAGCTTTCTCCACTGAGGCGCTCGACTGGCTCAACCGGGCGCAATCGCGATGGTTCTCCAGTGCCACCTTAGCCGACGAGCGGGCGTAAGGCACCAAAACGTGGGGCCGGGCAAACCCAACTATTGACCCAAGACATGATTCAGAGCCAATTCATATAATGCTATAAGTTCGGGGTGCCGCACTTGTGAAAGTGTTCGGACTTATCACACCATAAAGTGGGGAACGTAAGCCCCTGGTGTATTAGGCCGTACCAAAATATACGGTGCAAGATGTCATATAATGAGCATATATATATATATATATATATATATATATATATATATATATATATAATATAATGCAATTGTGATCAACAAGGTGCTGCATTATTTATGAAAGAGGGTCGCTAGTAGAGCGGATGATACAAATAGTCTTGGTAAGCAAGGGATTTTGGACTAAATAAACATGTCCCCTCCGTGGATGAGCTGCAGACTTGGTGTATATAATCGAATTTAATGCTCCTAATTGAGACCACCAATGTTCGTCATGGCTTTCTTTAGTCCCCGATCACAGCATCGTGGGTTGGCAGGTTCGCCACGACAGGCTTCGCTAATGAGTCCTGTGTACACAAAGTAGTAAAGTGAAAAAGAAAAGAAAGGGGAGGCACACTTGCGAGCCCCTGGTGTGGTCAAGCCGCACTCTGGGTCCATTGTGATCGTGCCCCTTTCCCTGCGCCCATGGTGTCTCCAAAGCGTAATGATGTACGCAGAGGGTTATTTTTGCGGTCATGCGCGGGCAAGGCTTGGGGCCGCATTGCTACGCATGCTCTGATCGCGCCAGGTGGTCTTGATTGGCATTGCTCCGGGCGTGTTTGGCTGTATCCGGCCTTTTAACGGCCGGACTCGAGAATTGCCTTAAGAGGCTGCTCTGTACTTCTGCTGCGAGAGCCACTGTATGTTCCTCCGTTCGGAGGGAGCGTTCCGTATTCCCATTGACCGTGATGACTCCACGAGGGCCTGGCATCTTGAGCTTTATGTATGCATAATGCGGCACCGCGTTGAATTTTGCAAACGCGGTTCGTCCGAGCAGAGCGTGATAGCCGCTGCGAAACGGGACTATGTCAAAGATTAACTCTTCGCTCGAAATTATCCGGGATCCAAGACCACTTCGATGTGGATCGAGCTGTGCATAGTTGGCTTCCACTCCTGGTATGACACCTTTAAAGGTTGTCTTTGTAGGTTTAATCCTTGATGGGTCTATGCCCATTTTACGCACTGTATCCTGATAAAGCAGGTTCAGGCTACTGCCGCCGTCAATCAGGACTCTCGTGAGGTGAAATCCATCGAGATTGGGTCTAAAACCAATGCGGCGAATCCGCCATGGCGTATGCTGGTCGGATGGTCTCTTCGATCGAAAGTGATTGGACAAGAGGACCATGGATTGAACTTTGGGGCGACTGGCTCCATCGCATAGACGTCCGTTAGTGCGCGTTTCCTCTCCCTCTTGGGTATGTGGGTCGCGTATATCATATTCACCGTCCGTACTTGTGGGGGAAAACCATTCTATCCTCTGTTGTTCGGCGGTCGGGTCTCTTCCTTGTCGTCGTTGTTTATCCCCTTGTCATTGTTTTCGGCAATTAACTTGCCGGCCTGCTTGAACACCCAGCAATCTCTATTGGTGTGGTTAGCTGGCTTTTCAGAGGTGCCATGTATCTGGCATAAGTGGTCGAGTATTCGGTCCAGATTGGATGGACCCGGAGTGGTTCTTTTGAATGGCTTCTTCCGCTGACCGGGTTTAGAGCCTCGGAATCTGGCATTGACTGCCGTATCCTCTTTATCATCGCTGTTAATGCGGCGCTTGTTTTTGTTTCGACGTGACCTGCCGTTGTTGTCCTTGGTATCCGGACTGCCAGAATTTTTGCGGAGGTTGTTGCTATGGGCTAGCCAGCTGTCCTCTCCCGCGCAAAAGCGGGTCATTAACGATGTGAGGGCTGCCATGGATTTCGGCTTTTCCTGCCCTAGGTGCCGGGCTAGCCATTCGTCCCGGATGTTATGTTTGAAGGCTGCAAGGGCCTCTGCATCCGGACAGTCGACGATTTGGTTTTCTTTGTCAAGAACCGTGTCGAAATTGTCCGCCGATTTGTCTGGCTGCTGAATGATGTGGCTTAGGCCATCGGCGTCTGGTGGTCGCACATACGTGCCCTGGAAGTTGTCGAGGAATGCGGCTTCCAGGTCTTCCCGGCACCCAATCGACTCTGCGGGCAAGCTATTTAGCCAATGCCAAGCTGGTCCTTTAAGCTTGAGTAGGAGATACTTGATGGCATGGAGATCATCGCCGCGGGCCATATGGATGTGGAGAAGATAGTCTTCGATCCAAACCGCTGGGTCTGTTGTGCCATCGTAAGATTCGATGTTCTGGTTTAAACCCTTCGGGATCGATGATCCATTACTTCGTCGATGAAGCATAGAGGGTGTCTTGGCGCCTCAGATTGAGCAATATCGCGACGCAGCTCGAGAGCGCTGTCTGCGAGTGTTCGCCCGGCGGGTTATTGTATCCGCGCGATGGTATTCGCGTGGGTCGTAGGGCGCCTATGTGATCCGTAGATGGATCTGGATTGCCTTGCTTTGTCATCAATATGTCTCGCAAGTCCGTGCGTTCCCTCTTGGCCGTGCTTTTGGAGCGGCGCTGAGTGCGGTCTTGGCTGGGGCCCGGATACCTCTCATCACGACCACGGGGTGGTCGATCCAGCCATATCATCGCTGGTGATGGAGGTATGTATGCTTCCTCCTCTAATCGGGGAGCAGCTTGCGTCTTAGGTAACTTTGGAGGGGCATTGAGTTTATACTCTTGACGCGAGGACCTCGGTCCATCGATCGGCCAGCAGGTCCTGATCAGCTTGGAGTTGTTGCTGCTTTTTCTTTAGGCTGTTTGCTATGACGATAAGCCTGCGCTTGAAGCGCTCTTGTTCGATGGGATCCTCGGTGCAGCGAATTCATCATCGTTGAGGCTTGCCGTCTTGGAGGGAGGCATATAGTTATGATCCTCAACCTCTTAAATGCGCCGCCTCTCATGAGGGCTTTTTACGCATCCTCCTGCGTTGAGTCTTGCTGGAGGGATTGTCTTCGGCACTCTCGGGTATTATTATCTCTGTGCGGAATCTCCATTCTTGCTGTGGCGGGATTTAGGCGGCGCCACGACGTCGGCGTTTGGGCTGCTTCTTTAGAAGTCTGCCTCCGCTTCTTCTTCGCCATCCCGTCTTTTGGGGTGTCCACCATATATATGTCGTATGACGAGGTGGTCTTCGGTGCCTCAGAGGCGCTGGTTCTGTTAAATCTCCGCATCGTCGTCCATAGCGTCGATGTCGTCGGAGTCGTAGTCTAGCATGTCGGTTAGATCATCGACAGTGGCTACAAAGTGGGTGGTGGGTGGGCTCTGAATTTCTTCGTCGTCCGTACCCCAACCATCCTGGCCATAGTCCGGCCAGGACTCTCCTAATAACGAGAGATGCTTTAGTGAATTCAAGATATCGCCAAAAGGCGAGCATTGAAAGATGTCCGCGGCGGTGAATTCCATAACCGGCGCCCAATCCGGATCGATTGGTGGGGGCGCGGGAGGTTCGGAGCCCGGCGAGGAGTCCGGCGCCTCGGAATCACGAGTTTCGCAGGGGACAAGATCAGTGTTCGGCTCCATCGCCGTGGATATTAAAGCCCCCAGGGCGGCGTCTATCCACCGGCCCTTGATCTGGGCGATCGGCTCCGGGCTAATGGCCGAAGCGGATCTGTGTGCGGCCACCAAGGCACTGTTCGGTGGCAGAGCTAGATCATGCCCATCGTCACAGTGCGGCGCGCTTGGCTGTGGCTCGAGTCCGTCGAAGATCAAGTCTCCGCGGACATCGGCCGTGAAGTTCAAACTTCCGAATCTGACCTGACGACCAGGGGCGTAGCTTTCGATCTGCTCCAGATGGCCAAGTGAATTGGCCCACAGTGCGAAGTCACCGAATACGAAGATCTGTCCGGGGAGAAAGGTCTCACCCTGGACAGCGTCGTTGGTTGAAGATGCCAGCAAGCCTATCGGTGACGACACAGAGGAACTCTCAACGAAAGCACCAATGTCGGTGTCAAAACCGGCGGATCTCGGGTAGGGGGTCCCGAACTGTGCGTCTAGGCGAATGGTAACAGGAGACGAGGGACACGATGTTTTTACCCAGGTTCGGGCCCTCTCGATGGAGGTAAAACCCTACGTCCTGCTTGATTAATGTTGATGATATGGGTAGTACAAGAGTGGATCTACCACGAGATCAAGGAGGCTAAACCCTAGAAGCTAGCCTATGGTATGATTGTTGTAATGTATGTTGTCCTACGGACTAAAGCCCTCCAGTTTATATAGACACCAGAGGAGGCTAGGGTTACACAGAGTCGGTTACAAAGGTAGGAGATCTACATATCCGTATTGCCAAGCTTGCCTTCCACGCCAAGGAAAGTCCCATCCGGACACGGGACGGAGTCTTCAATCTTGTATCTTCGTAGTCTTGGAGTCCGGCGAATAATGATAGTCCGGCTGTCCGGACACCCCCTAGTCCAGGACTCCCTCAGCCCCCCTTTCCTTTTTCCCCTCCCCCCTTTCCTTCTCCACCAAGGCAAGAGGAGGGAGTCCTACTCCCGGTGGGAGTAGGACTCCTCCAGGCGCACCCCTAGGGGGCCGGCCGCACCTCCTCCCTCCCTCCTTTATATACGGGGGCAGGGGGCACCTCTAGACACACAAGTTGATCATCGTGATCATTCCTTAGCCGTGTGCGGTGCCCCCACCACCATATTCCACCTCGGGCATATCGTTGCGGTGCTTAGGCGAAGCCCTGCGTTGGTAGAACATCATCGTCGTCACCCTCTGGATCGGAGTCCGGGGATCGTCATCGAGTTGAACGTGTGCTGAACTGGAGGTGCCGTACGTTCGGTACTTGGATCGGTCGGATCGTGAAGACGTACGTCTACATCAACCGCGTTGTCATAATGCTTCTGCTTACGGTCTACGAGGGTACGTGGACAACACTCTCCCCTCTCGTTGCTATGCATCACCATGATCCTTGCGTGTGCGTAGGAAATTTTTGAAATTACTACGTTCCAGCACTGCCCCCGCATATAAACGAGCAAGGGGAGGAGGGGGAGGGCCGGCCCTCTCGATGGCGCGCCCTAGGGGAGTTCTACTCCCACCGGGAGTAGGATTCCCCCTTTTCTAGTAGAACTAGAATCCCTTCCATGTAGTAGGAGTAGGAGAGAAGGAAAGGGAAGAGAGAAGGGAAGGAAGGAGGGGGCGCAGCCCCTCTCCCTAGTCCAATTCGGACTAGGCCTTGGGGGGCGCGCGGCCTGCCCTAGGCAGCCCCTCTCTCTTTCCCGTATGGCCCAATAAGGCCCAATACTTCTCCCCGGCGAATTCCCGTAACTCTCCGGTACTCCGACAAATACCCGAATCACTCGGAACCTTTCCGAAGTCCGAATATAGTCGTCCAACATATCGATCTTTACGTCTCGACCATTTCGAGACTCCTCGTCATGTCCCCAATCTCATCCGGCACTCCGAACTCCTTCGGTACATCAAAACTCATAAACTCATAATATAAGCGCCATCGAAACCTTAAGCGTCACGGACCCTACGGGTTCGAGAACAATGTAGACATGACCGACACACGTTTCCGGTCAGTAACCAATAGCGGAACTTGGATGCTCATATTGGCTCCTACATATTCTACGAAGATCTTTATCGGTCAAACCGCGTAACAACATACGTTGTTTCCTTTGTCATCGGTATGTTACTTGCCCGAGATTCGATCGTCAGTATCTCAATACCTAGTTCAATCTTGTCGGGGTCGTATCTCCGTGGCCTCGAGCACCTATGGGCACTGGGGGCCCCTTCTAGTCCGGCAAGGGAGCGGGGGTCGTGCGCAGAGCAGATCGAGGTCGAGCGCGCGGGGGAGACGGGCAATTTTTACCCAGCTTCGGGGCTCTCCGGAGAGATAAACCCCTACTGCTGCTTTGGTGGTTCTATTTGATCTTGCTCGAGCATGCGAGCGTATGGTGGTGTTGTGGGTGTCTAATGGACCGAACCCCTTCTACGTGCGCATGGGCCTCCCATTTATAGTCTGAAGGGGGCACCCACAGGTGGCAGCGTAGGAAGAGGGGGTAGAAATGTAAAAACGCAGGTTGGTACAACGATTGCTGTGAGTGCCCCTACCTAACTCTGACGGCAGGGGACAAGGGCATTAAATGCCCGTCCGGTCGCCCCAACAGTGCGAAGTAGTGACCGTTAAGTGAGCCACCGGTTGCCACGATGGCGTCTCTGTTAGCTCCGTTTGCCACCTCGCCCCGCATGGCTGCGCAGTGCCGCGCCACGTGCCCTTAGGATGGCCCTGCGATGACACGTTGCTGGGTGTGCTGGAGTTTGGGTGGCAGCCTTGCCGCGGCAAGTGCCTTGCCGCTGCCCTTCTCTTGTTGTGCGGCAAGCTTGCCGCCGTCGGGGCTGCTGCCGGCGGCGCTGGGCGCCGCGGCAAGTCTTCTGTGATGCCTGGCTAGCCTTCGGCAAGCTCCTCTTGCCGGGCCTTCGTTCTTGGTTAGTACTTTGTTCTTCAATGGCAGTAATAAGGAACGGTGGAGGGCCTTGGCGGGTGCCCGCAAGCCTTGCAGCGGTCTTGTGATCGCCGTGCACAAGTTCGGGTACTAAGGTACCCCTACTTTAGTACACCGACAGAGCCCCGGCCTGGGCCATACACGGTGCGGCGTTGTTGGGCCAGCCCAAAACGGCATGCGCACGCAGCGTGGCGAGTCCGCACAAAATTGGGCTCCGTGCCCACCGCGCCCTCCCGCAATGGCACGCGTCGATTGCGGCGTCGTGGGAGACGCGGGTGGCGGGTGCGATCTTCAAGGCGCCCACCCCCATGATCACGGGGCAGGGCGAGGTCACTTCATCCGTCGCCCCGTCTCCGCTTTTTTCGCCACGCGGCTCCCATGCGCGTGGGGGTCGTGGGCGGCGAAGGTGGGAGATCGGGCCGTCACGGGCGGAGATGGTGGGTCGGCCCCGCTTCTCTGCCCCCCTCGTGCCCTAATTGGCTGAGCGGGGTGGCCGAGCCCCCACTTTGCTCCTTTAAGAAGGGCAGGAGGGGAGCGCAAAAATCCCGCACTTCATCCCCTTCCTCTTCCTTCATCTTCCTTCATCTTCCGTTACTCTTCCTCCCATCTGCCATGGAGGGAGGGAATCCTGGTCCTTCTTTAGTGGCGGCGAGGGTCGCCACTAGGCAGCGCGCCTCTCCCTATCCTGCGCCTGCGGCGGCGGAGCCGGCCGTGAGGGGAAGAGGGAGGGCGCGAGGTCATGACGAGGTCGTGGGCGTGGTCGGGCGCTCGGGAGAGGCGGCCGAGGCGATCGCCACCCCTTTCTCCGCCGGCAGCTCCTCTCCTCGGGCGGTCCACACCGGGATGACCCACAGAGTTCTTCATCAAGCTGCGCCGAGCACCTCGTCGCCGCCTCCGGCTACCGGCCCCGTTCGCGAGCGCGATGGAACCGGACCCGCCCGAGATGTTGGAGTTGCGCATGAGGGGCTGTGGGATCAGCGGCACTCGAGTGAGTGTCGTATCCCCAGCCCCCGGCGTGATGTACTTCGACCGAGGGTGGAAGACGTTCGCCCGCATCCACAGCTTGACGGCGGGCTTTACCCTCCATTTTAAGTTAATGGAGGGCGACCTTCTCGCCGTCAAGGTCTTCGGGGACTCCGGCACCCGGGCGAGATGCTGTGTGGACAGCTCCTCCGATAGCGAAGGCTCCTCCTCGAGCGAGAGTGACGAGGAGGGGAGCGACAGCGACGACGAGGATGGCGGGCCCGACTAGGCATCGGACGCTGCCTCGCGCGCCACCGGCGACCGCATCATCCGGGTCGCCGGCCTTCTGAACTCCCCGGGGCCGTCTCCTTGGGTGGCTGGCGTAGGGAGGCTGCGGAAGAGGAAGAGGGGTGGCGGCAAGGCCGTCAAGTCGTAGTACGAGGGCGAGGAGCCCTCGACAGCGTGCTGACGTTCCGCCGCCCCGTCTTCAAGCTCTGCCTCCGGCGCCTCCGTCTCCGCCAAGCTCCTGGCCGGCCCCCGGGAAGTTCTCTTGGTGTCTTCTGACGCCCGTAGCTCTCCTAGGCGCCCCTTTTTCCCTCCCGGCAAGCTTCTCTTGCCGGGGCCTCCTTGACCTACCTCCTATACATAGAAACAGGAGAAGGATTACGGGCATCTTATCTTTCAATTTGTAAGCCTTCGGGCCTTAGCTGTATTTAAAATCTGTAATCCTCTCTATCATGTTTTTCATCCTCTATGGACTTATACTAAGCTGGGATGTTTTTAATGAAAAGAGGGGAACGCTTGCCGGACCAAGTCCTTTACTTGATTTTGTGCCTTGTACGTTCCCACCCTACGCTTCTAGGGGACTTGCTGGAGCGAACACACTTGCTTGAGTCAGGGACATCAAGAGCCACCGGCGGTGCTGCTTCCGCAAGCAACCTCGTCGGGCAGATTCTTGGCGCTTGTATTGTTGAGCGGACTCGGAAACAAACCAAGGGCGCAACTTGGCCGCGACTTGGCTCCTCCGCGCACGGGTTTTACAAGACACGCTCGTTCAAGGACGTGGCCCCGCCTTCCCCGGTCCACAAGAGGATGCATGACGAGGGATGAGAAACTTATCTGACTCCGCAGCCCCCCGGCGACCCTAGCTTGTCGGGGAGGAACCTTGGCCTTCGCAGTCCCCGGCAACTCTGGCTCCGCCAAGACCCAGGCGCCGGTGCGCCTTCTTTTGCCCTTGTCGCCGACGCCGCGGCCTCCGGGGGCCCTGGCCCGTCGCGAAGGAACTTTGGCGCTTGCAGCCCCCAACGAAGCTGGCTTGCCGGGGCCCGCGCGCCAGCGCGCCCCTCTCGCTTCTCCTTGTCACTGTGATTATAGCCACGAAAATAGGTGAGACAACGATGTAACAGTTTATTATATATTTTTTATTTTGGCGTGACTTTGTAAAGCGATGCCATGCTTTGCCCTTTGTATGTTTATGCTCTACGCTCTCTAGGGATCTTGCCGGTGCTAACACACTTGCTGAGTGTGGAACATCAGCAGCCCGCTGGCGGTTTTGCCTCCGGCAAGAAACCTTCTCGGGTTGGTTGCAGCGCACTTGTATTGTTGAGCGGACTCGGAAACAAACCAAGGGCGCAACTCAACCACGAGTTGGTTCCATCGCGCACAAGTTTCTCATACGAAGGACACCCCACGGCAAGGCTTGCTACGTTAGGCCCTCTACTTCGCTATATCCCTTGTACGTTTTTAACCCTACGCTTCTAGGGAACTTGCCGGCGCTAACACACTTGCTGAGCGCGGGACATCAGCAGCCTGCAGGCGGTGTTGTATCCGGCAAGAAACCTTCTCGGGCGATTCAGCGACTTGTATTGTTGAGCGGACTCGGAAACAAAGCAAGGACGCAACTTAACCCCGAGTTGGTTCCTCCACGCACAGGTTTTTCGTACAAAGGATGAACGTTCGAGGGACATAACACAAGGTCATAGGACTAAAAAGCGCTCTGTACAAAAGCTTGGGTGACTTAGCTTTTCCGTCTTCAGCGATCCGCCGAGGCTGTGCTTCTTCCCTGATCCCCCCCTTGTATGTTTTCATCTCACGCTTTCGGGGAACCCCTCGGCGCAAACACACTTGCTGAGCGCAGGACATCGGCAGCCCGCTGGCGGTGTTGCCTCCGGCGGGAAGAACTTGTCGGGCTGGTTGCGGTGTGCTTTTATCGTCGAGCAGACTCGAAACGGATCGATGGCGCAACCTAACCACGACTCGACCCCTCTGCGCTCGGGTTCTTCATACAAGGTATGGACTTTCAGGGAGCACAACTCAAAAGTTTGAAGCTTGGCAGCTTTCTTTGCCTCACCGGCTGGCAGAGCTCGATGGCGCGTCCTCGACGGCAGCGCGGCACTCCGGTGAGGCGGTCTTGCCGGAGTGAGCACCAGAGCCGTTCTTGCTGGGCTTAGTCTTCGGTTGGCCTGCATTTGCCTTCTCGCACTTGCCGGTGGAGCTCGATGGTGCGTCCTCGACGGCAGCGCAGCACTCCGGGGAGGTGCGCTTGCCGGAGTGAGCATCAGAGCTATTCTTGCCGGACTTGGCTTTCTTCTTCCCCCGGGGAGCTTCAGCGGCAAGTGGCTCGCGCTCGGCTGCGGCTGCTGCTTCCCGGTAGATCTTGTTGGCGCAGATGAGTGCATCCCTCTTGTCGCCTTGGACAGAAATGACACTCATCGGGCCAGGCATCTTGAGCACATTGTACGCGTAGTGAGAGGCCACCATGAACTTGGCGAGTGCGGGTCGGCCGAGTATCCCGTTGTAGGGTAAGGGGATATCAGCCACGTCAAACGTGACCCTCTCAGTCCTGAAGTTCAATTCGCTGCCGAACGTCACTGGCAATGTGATCTTCCCCTTGGGTTGGCTCCTTCCCGGATTTATCCCTTGAAAGGTGCCGGTCTTCTCAAGCTCGCTGTCGGGGATCTGGAGCTTCTTGAGTACTGCGGAGGAAATCAGGTTCAGGCCGGCCCCGCCGTCAACCAGCATCTTTGTGACCTTGAGGTTGCGGATTGTTGGCGAAACCAACATCGGCAAGCACCCGACCGCAGTGACGCGATCTGGGTGGTCCTCAACGTCGAAGATGATGGGCGTGCTGGACCACTTCAGAGGCTTGCGCGCCTCGACGGGCGGCTCCGCTGCATTCACTTCTCGCACCCACTGTTTGAGTTGGCGGTGCGAGGTGTGCAGGGAGGCGCCGCCGTCGATGCACAACACTTCTGTCGCCTTCTGAAATTCTTGATCATCAGCCTCATCTTCCTCCATCTCATCATCCTCATCTTCATCTTCGTCCTTGTCGCGGCCGTGGGGAGGCCTGTCTCCTTGCCGCGGCTTGGCCTTGCCACGGTGCCCTCCCCGGGCGGGAAGCTTCTTGCCGGATCCTCCGCCACCTCCCTGGGCTTTTTCCTTATCGCGGCGCTCGTATTCGGCTTTCTGTAGTTCCGCCATCTGCTCTACTTTTTTGCAGGTTTGGAGATCATGGCCCTTGGTGCGGTGGATCTTGCAATAACGCTTGCCGGAGCCATCCTGCTTGTCGGCGGCTACGACGGCCTCGCCGGAGTCATCGGCTTTGGCCTTGTCGGAACCGCCTCCGTTGCGGAATGCTCAACAGCCAGCACATCCTTAGCCTTTCTTTTTCTGTTGCTCCGCCGCCGGTTCTTCCTCGCCGGGGCGGTATCCTCACTGTCAGATCCTTCTGCTCCCGCAATCTCTCCGGGGATTTTCCTCCCCTCCTCAGCCCGTGCACACTTGTCGGCCAGAGCATACAGCTCGCTGACATCTCTGATCTTGCACATCGCCATCTCCTCCCTCATCCTACGGTTACGCAAGTTCTGATGAAACGCGCTGATAACCGCGGCAGGGTGGACGTCTGGGATGTTGCGCTGCACTTGGCTGAATCTCTGTATGTATTTGCGCAGGGGCTCTCCTCATACGGACAAGCAAATGCAGATCGCTTTCTGGCCATGGGGTTTGTGGCCACCCGTAAAGCGCCGACAAACCGATGACACAGTCCGCCCATGAAGAGATAGAGCCGTCCGGCAAGTGCATGAGCCAAGATCGGCGTTGGGCTTGAGTACCGATGGGAAGTAGTTGGCGAGGATCTTCTCGTCGCGACCTCCGGCAGCTTTGCACCGCGATGGTGTAGATCTTTGAGGAACTCCGACAGATGTATCCTGCCATCATACTTCTCGGGCACGTCTGGCTTGAAGTTCTTGGTTTTGGGCCACTGGACTTGCCACAGCTCACGGGTGAACGCAGGGCAACCTGCCGCGTAGGGCAAGTCGCCTGGTTCTCCGGTGCGTCTTGGCGTCGACAATGGGCCCAGCGCTGGTCGATTGACGTCGCGCTTCTCTTGGCGCTCGTCACGAAAAGGCGTCTTCGTGTTGCCGTTCTTGGGGGACGTGGCGTTGATCACAGCGAGTTCGCGGGTCCGACGACGCGGTGGAGTCGGCGTCGGGGTTGGTCCGGCGAGCCGGCGATCTTGGCCTTCGGGGCTGGGAGTGCACGGAGGTGGCACCCCCAGCGGTCTTGTCGGTGTCGGCTTGCGCCTGGGCGCCTTGCCGGGGCCTCAACGTGCTCGGTCGCCGGGGCTTGTCGCCGTTGGCGAAGCTGATGAGGCTGTATATGGTCATCCTCCAGTCGTCGATCTTGTGCGGCGCCGGAGGGTAGTCTAGAAGCAACTGAGCTCGGGCCAGCGCTTCCTCTGCTGTCTTGGGTGGCGGTGGCGACGAACGGCGTGAGGAACGGGATGTGCTTGGACTCCCAACCGGGTTGGGAGGTGCAACACCCCATCCGGGCGACCGTACCTCGCTCGCGCCAGCATGCGGGCGCGCATGCTGACCTTGAGCGTCCCGCGACCCACCAGCTTGGCCTTGTTCTAACGCGAGCACGGTGCTAGGAGCGCCGGGGCGTTGTTGACCTTGCACCTCCTAGGAAGGGTGCGGTGTCTGCACCGTCGCCAACGCTTGCGGGGCCTTGTTTTTGGATCTGGTGATGACGTGAGTCCCACCGACGGCGCCCGCTCCTCCGCCGGCGTCCACTCCACCGCCCGCTTGCTCCGGCGGTGGTGGCGGAATCGATGTAGACGGAGCGGCCACCTCTGAAGGCTTCTTCTTCGGTGGCATGTTGACGATGACGTTGATGTAACGCGCGTGGAGACCGGATCAGATGCTCACGACCTCGACGCGCCCCTACCTGGCGCGCCAAAGATGTCGGGGCCGTATCTCCGTGGCCTCGAGCACCTATGGGGCATCTTGGGCCCTTCTAGTCCGCAAGGGAGGCGGGGTCGTCGCGAGCAGATCGAGGTCGGCGCTGGGGAGACGGGCAATTTTACCCAGCCGGGGCTCTCCGGAGATAAAACCCCTACTGCTGCTTTGGTGGTTCTATTTGATCTTGCTCGAGCATGCGAGCGTATGGTGGTGCTGTGGGTGTCGAATGGACCGAACCCCTTCTACGTGCGCATGGGCCTCCCTTTTATAGTCTGAAGGGGGCACCCACAGGTGGCAGCGTAGGAAGAGGGGGTAGAAATGTTAAAACTCAGGTTGGTACAACAGTGCACAACAGTGCCCCTACCTAACTCTGACGGCAGGGGACAAGGGCATTAAATGCCCGTCCGTTCGCCCCAACAGTGCGAAGTAGTGACCGTTAAGTGAGCCACCGGTTGCCACGCTGGCGTCTCTGTCAGCTCCGTTTGCCACCTCGCCCCGCATGGCTGCGCAGTGCCGCGCCACGTGCCCTTAGGATGGCCCTGCGATGACACGTTGCTGGGTGTGCTGGAGTTTGGGTGGCAGCCTTGCCGCGGCCCTTCTCTTGTTGTGCCGGCAAGCTTGCCGGCCGTCAGGCCTTGCCGGGGCGCGCGGGGCGCCGCGGCAAGTCTTCTGGTGATGCCCTGGCTGGCCTTCCCGGCAAGCTCCTCTTGCCGGGGCCTTCGTGTTCTTGGTTAGTACTTTGTTCTTGAATGGCAGTAATAAGGAACGGTGGAGGGCCTTGGCGGGTGCCCGGCAAGCCTTGCCGCGGGGTGCTGTGACTGCCCGTGCACAAGTTCGGGGTACTAAGGTACCCCTACTTTAGTACACCGACAAATCTCGTTACCGACAAGTCTTTTTACTCGTTACGTAATGCATCATCCCGCAACTAACTCATTAGTCACATTGCTTGCAAGGCTTATAGTGATGTGCATTACCGAGAGGGCCCATAGATACCTCTCCGACAATCGGAGTGACAAATCCTAATCTCGAAATATGCCAAATCAACATGTACCTTCGGAGACACCTGTAGAGCTCCTTTACAATCACCCAGTTACGTTGTGACATTTGGTAGCACACAGAGTGTTCCTTCGGTAAATGGGAGTTGCACAATCTCATAGTCATAGGAACATGTATAAGTCATGAAGAAAGCAATAGCAACATACTAAACGATCAAGTGCTAAGCTAACGGAGTGGGTCAAGTTAATCAGATCATTCTCCTACTAATGTGATCTCGTTAATCAAATGACAACACATGTCTATGGCTAGGAAACATAAGCATCTTTGATAAATGAGCTAGTCAAGTAGAGGCATACTAGTGACACTATGTCTGTCTATGTATTCACATATGTATTATGTTTTCGGTTAATACAATTCTAGCATGAATAATAAACATTTATCATGATATAAGGAAATAAATAATAACTTTATTATTTCCTCTAGGGCATATTTCATTCAGTCTCCCACTTGCACTAGAGTCAATAATCTAGTTCACATCGCCATGTGATTTAACACCAATATTCACATCTGTATGTGATTAATACCCATAGTTCACATCGTCATGTGATCAACACCCAAAGGGTTACTAGAGTCAATAACCTAGGTCACATCATTATGTGATTAACAACCAAAGAGTACTAAGGTATGATCATATTTTGCTCGTGAGAGAAGTTTAGTCACCAGGTCTGTCACATTCAGAGCCGTATGTATTTTGCAAATATTCTATGTCTATAATGCTCTGCACGGAGCTACTCTAGCTAATTGCTCCCACTTTCAATATGTATCCAGATTGAGACTTTAGAGTCATCTAGATCAGTGCTAAAACTTGTATCGACGTAACCTTTTACGACGAACCTTTTTTCACCTCCATAATCGAGAAACATATCCTTATTCCACTAAGGATAATTTTTAGCAATGTCTAGTGATCTACTCCTAGATCACTATTGTACTCCATTGCCAAATTTAGAGCAAGGTATACAATAGGTCTGGTACATAGCAAGCATACTTTATAGAACCTATGACTAAGGCATAGGGAATGACTTTCATTCTCTTTTTATTTTCTGCTGTGGTCAGGATTTGAGTCTTACTCAATTTCATACCTTTGCAACACAGGCATGAACTCTTTCTTTGACTGCTCCATTTTGAACTACTTCAAAATCTTGTCAAGGTATGTACTCATTGAAAATCTTATCAAGCGTCTTGATCTATCTCAATAGATCTTGATGCTCAATATGTAAGTAGCTTTACCGAGGTCTTTCTTTGAAAAAACTCCTTTCAGACACTCCTTTATGCTTTGCAGAATAATTCTACATTATTTCCGATCAACAATATGTCATTCACATATACTTATCAGAAATGCTGTAGTGCTCCCACTCACTTTCTTGTAAATACAGGCTTCACCGCAAGTCTGTATAAAACTATATGCTTTGATCAACTTATCAAAGCGTGTATTCCAACTCCGAGATGCTTGCACGAGTCCATAGATGGATTGCTGGAGCTTGCACATTTTGTTAGCACCTTTAGGATTGTCAAAACCTTCTGGTTGCAACATATACAACTCTTCTTTAAGAAAACCATTAAGGAATGCAGTTTTGACATCCATTTGCCAGATTTCATAAAATGTGGCAATTGCTAACATGATTCATACAGACTTAAGCATCACTACAGTTGAGAAAATCTCATTGTAGTCAACACCTTGAACTTGTTGAAAACCTTTTTGTGACAAGTCGAGCTTTGTAGATAGTAACACTACTATCAGCATCTGTCTTCCTCTTGAAGATCCATTTATACAATATGGCTTGCCGATCATCGGGCAACTCCACCAAAGTCCACACTTTGTTCTCATACATGGATCCCATCTCAGATTTCATGGCCTCAAGCCATTTTGCGGAATCTGGGCTCATCATTGCTTCCTCATAGTTCGTAGGTTCATCTTGGTCTAGTAACATGACTTCCAGAACAGGATTACCGTTCCACTCTGGTGCAGACTGTACTTTGGAAGACCTATGAGGTTTTGTAGTAACTTTATCTGAAGTTTCATGATCATCATCATTAGCTTCCTCACTAATTGGTGTAGGAATCACTGGAACTGATTTCTGTGATGAACTACTTTCCAATTCGGGAGAAGGTACAAATTACCTTATCAAGCTCTACTTTCCTCCCACTCACTTCTTTCGAGAGAAACTCCTTCTCTAGAAAGGATCCATTCTTAGCAACGAATGTTTTGCCTTCGGATCTGTGATAGAAGGTGTACCTAACAGTTTCCTTTGGGTGTTCTAGGAAGACGCACTTCTCCGATTTGGATTCGAGCTTATCAGGTTTAAACCTTTTTTTCACATAAGCATCGCAACTCCAAACTTTAAGAAACGACAGCTTAGGTTTACTGCTAAACCATAGTTCATATGGTGTCATCTCAACAGATTTAGATGGTGCCCTATTTAAAGTGAATGTAACTGTCTCTAATGCATAACCCCAAAACTATAGTGGTAAAACAATAAGAAACATCTTAGATAGCACAATATCCAATAAAGTGCGGTTACGATGTTCGGACATACCATAACGCTGTGGTGTTCCAGGTGGTGTGAACTGTGAAACTATTCCTCATTGTTTTATATGAAGGCCAAACTCGTAACTCAAATATTCTCCTCCACGATCAGATCGTAGAAACTATATTTTCTTGTTACGATGATTCTCCACTTTACTCTGAAATTCTTTGAACTTTTCAAATGTTTCAGACTTATGTTTCATTAAGTAGATATACCCATATCTGCTCAAATCATCTGTGAAGGTTAGAAAATAACGATACTTGCCACAAGCATCAACACTCATTGGACCGCATACGTCGGTATGTATTATTTCCAACAAGTCAGTAGCTTGTTCCATTGTTCCGGAGAACGGAGTTTTAGTCATCTTGCCAAAAAGCACGGTTCGCAAGCATCAAATGATTCATAACCAAGTGATTCCGAAAATCCATCTTTATGGAGTTTCTTCATGCGCTTTACACCGATATGACCCAAACAGCAGTGCCACAAATAAGTTGCACTATCATTATTAACTTTGCATCTTTTGGCATTAATATTATGAATATGTGCATCACTACAATCGAGATCCAACAAACTATTTTCATTGGGTGTCTGACTATTGAAGGTCTTATTCATGTAAATAGAATAACAATTATTCTCTGACTTTAAATGAATAACCGTATTGCAATAAACATGATCAAATCATATTCGTGCTCAACGCAAACGCCAAATAACATTTATTTAGGTTTAACACTATTCCCGAAAGTATAGGGAGTGTGTGATGATGATCATATCAATCTTGGAACTACTTCCAACACTAATCGTCACTTCCCCTCAACTAGTCTCTGTTTATTATGTAACTCCTGTTTCAAGTTACTAATCTTAGCAACCGAACAAGTATCAAATACTCAGGGGCTACTATAAACACTAGTAAGGAAAACATCAATAACACAGTATATCAAATATACCCTTGTTCACTTTGCCATCCTTCTTATCGACCAAATATTCAGGGCATTTCCTCTTCAAGTGACCATTTCCTTTGCAGTAGAAGCACTTAGTTTCGGGCTTTGGTCCAGCTTTTGACTTCTTCTCGTGAGTGACAACTTGCTTGTCATTCTACTTGAAGTTCCCTTTCTTTCCCTTTGCCCTTTTCTTGAAACTAGTGATCTTGTTAACCATCAACACTTGATGCTCTTTCTTGATTTCTACCTTCGTTGATTTCAACATCACGAAGAGCTCAGAATCATTTTCATCATCCTTGCATACTATAGTTCATCACGAAGTTCTAGTAACTTAGTGATGGAGACTAGAGAATTCATCAATCACTATCTTATCTGGAAGATTAACTCCCACTTGATTCAAGCGATTGAAGTACCCACACAATCTGAGCACATGCCCACTAGTTTAGCGATTCTCCTCCATCTTTTAGTTATAGAACTTGTTGGAGACTTCATATCTCTCAACTCGGGTATTTGCTTGAAATAGTAACTTCAATTCCTGGAACATCTCATATGGTCCATGACGTTCAAAATGTCTTTCAAGTCCCGATTCTAAGTCGTTAAGCATGGTGCACTAAACTATCAAGTAGTCATCATATTGAGCTAGCCAAACGTTCATAACGTCTGCATCTGCTCCTGCAATAGGTCTGTCACCTAGCGGTGCATTAAGGACATAATTCTTCTATGCACCAATGAGGATAAAACTCATATCATGGATCCAATCACTAAGATCTTTCAACATAGTTTTCTCTAGGAACATATCAAAATAAACAAATGAAAGCAACAAACGCGGGCTATTGATCTACAACATAATTTGGAAAATACTACCAGGACTATGTTCATGATAAATTTAAGTTCAATTAATCATATTACTTAAGAACTCCCACTTAGACGGACATCTCTCTAGTCATCTAAGTGATCACGTGATCCAAATCAACTAAACCATGTCCGATCATCACGTGAGATGGAGTAGTTTTCAATGGTGAACATCACTATGTTGATCATATCTACTATATGATTCACGCTCAACCTTTAGGTCTCCGTGTTCCAAGGCCATATCTGTATATGCTAGACTCGTCAAGTTTAACCTGAGTATTCCGCGTGTGCAACTGTTTTGCACCCGTTATATTTGAACGTAGAGCCTATCACACCCGATCATCACGTGGTGTCTCAGCACGAAGAACTTTCGCAATGGTGCATACTCAGGGAGAACACTTCTTGATAATTTTAGTGAGAGGTCATCTTAAAATGCTACCATCAATCAAAGCAAGATAAGATGCATCTTGTGCTTGTGATCAATATAAGTGATATGATATGGTCATCATCATCTTCTGCTTGTGATCTCCATCTCTGAAGCACCGTCGTGATCACCATCGTCACCGGCGCGACACCTTGACCCAATAAAGTGCGGTTACGATGTTCGGACATACCATAACGCTGTGGTGTTCCAGGTGGTGTGAACTGTGAAACTATTCCTCATTGTTTTATATGAAGGCCAAACTCGTAACTCAAATATTCTCCTCCACGATCAGATCGTAGAAACTATATTTTCTTGTTACGATGATTCTCCACTTTACTCTGAAATTCTTTGAACTTTTCAAATGTTTCAGACTTATGTTTCATTAAGTAGATATACCCATATCTGCTCAAATCATCTGTGAAGGTTAGAAAATAACAATACTTGCCACAAGCATCAACACTCATTGGACCGCATACGTCGGTATGTATTATTTCCAACAAGTCAGTAGCTTGTTCCATTGTTCCGGAGAACGGAGTTTTAGTCATCTTGCCAAAAAGGCACGGTTCGCAAGCATCAAATGATTCATAACCAAGTGATTCCGAAAATCCATCTTTATGGAGTTTCTTCATGCGCTTTACACCGATATGACCCAAACAGCAGTGCCACAAATAAGTTGCACTATCATTATTAACTTTGCATCTTTTGGCATTAATATTATGAATATGTGCATCACTACAATCGAGATCCAACAAACTATTTTCATTGGGTGTCTGACTATTGAAGGTCTTATTCATGTAAATAGAATAACAATTATTCTCTGACTTTAAATGAATAACCGTATTGCAATAAACATGATCAAATCATATTCGTGCTCAACGCAAACGCCAAATAACATTTATTTAGGTTTAACACTATTCCCGAAAGTATAGGGAGTGTGTGATGATGATCATATCAATCTTGGAACTACTTCCAACACTAATCGTCACTTCCCCTCAACTAGTCTCTGTTTATTATGTAACTCCTGTTTCGAGTTACTAATCTTAGCAACCGAACAAGTATCAAATACTCAGGGGCTACTATAAACACTAGTAAGGAAAACATCAATAACTCATATCAAATATACCCTTGTTCACTTTGCCATCCTTCTTATCGACCAAATATTCAGGGCATTTCCTCTTCCAGTGACCATTTCCTTTGCAGTAGAAGCACTTAGTTTCAGGCTTTGGTCCAGCTTTTGACTTCTTCTCGTGAGTGACAACTTGCTTGTCATTCTACTTGAAGTTCCTTTCTTTCCTTTGCCCTTTTCTTGAAACTAGTGATCTTGTTAACCATCAACACTTGATGCTCTTTCTTGATTTCTACCTTCGTTGATTTCAACATCACGAAGAGCTCAGAATCATTTTCATCATCCTTGCATACTATAGTTCATCACGAAGTTCTAGTAACTTAGTGATGGAGACTAGAAAATTCATCAATCACTATCTTATCTCGGAAGATTAACTCCCACTTGATTCAAGCGATTGAAGTACCCACACAATCTGAGCACATGCCCACTAGTTTAGCGATTCTCCTCCATCTTTTAGTTATAGAACTTGTTGGAGACTTCATATCTCTCAACTCGGGTATTTGCTTGAAATAGTAACTTCAATTCCTGGAACATCTCATATGGTCCATGACGTTCAAAATGTCTTTCAAGTCCCGATTCTAAGTCGTTAAGCATGGTGCACTAAACTATCAAGTAGTCATCATATTGAGCTAGCCAAACGTTCATAACGTCTGCATCTGCTCTGCAATAGGTCATCACCTAGCGGTGCATTAAGGACATAATTCTTCTATGCACCAATGAGGATAAAACTCATATCATGGATCCAATCACTAAGATCTTTCAACATAGTTTTCTCTAGGAACATATCAAAATAAACAAATGAAAGCAACAAACGCGGGCTATTGATCTACAACATAATTTGGAAAATACTACCAGGACTATGTTCATGATAAATTTAAGTTCAATTAATCATATTACTTAAGAACTCCCACTTAGACGGACATCTCTCTAGTCATCTAAGTGATCACGTGATCCAAATCAACTAAACCATGTCCGATCATCACGTGAGATGGAGTAGTTTTCAATGGTGAACATCACTATGTTGATCATATCTACTATATGATTCACGCTCAACCTTTAGGTCTCCGTGTTCCAAGGCCATATCTGTATATGCTAGACTCGTCAAGTTTAACCTGAGTATTCCGCGTGTGCAACTGTTTTGCACCCGTTATATTTGAACGTAGAGCCTATCACACCCGATCATCACGTGGTGTCTCAGCACGAAGAACTTTCGCAATGGTGCATACTCAGGGAGAACACTTCTTGATAATTTTAGTGAGAGGTCATCTTAAAATGCTACCATCAATCAAAGCAAGATAAGATGCATCTTGTGCTTGTGATCAATATAAGTGATATGATATGGTCATCATCATCTTCTGCTTGTGATCTCCATCTCTCAAGCACCGTCGTGATCACCATCGTCACCGGTAGCGACACCTTGACCCAATAAAGTGCGGTTACGATGTTCGGACATACCATAACGCTGTGGTGTTCCAGGTGGTGTGAACTGTGAAACTATTCCTCATTGTTTTATATGAAGGCCAAACTCGTAACTCAAATATTCTCCTCCACGATCAGATCGTAGAAACTATATTTTCTTGTTACGATGATTCTCCACTTTACTCTGAAATTCTTTGAACTTTTCAAATGTTTCAGACTTATGTTTCATTAAGTAGATATACCCATATCTGCTCAAATCATCTGTGAAGGTTAGAAAATAACGATACTTGCCACAAGCATCAACACTCATTGGACCGCATACGTCGGTATGTATTATTTCCAACAAGTCAGTAGCTTGTTCCATTGTTCCGGAGAACGGAGTTTTAGTCATCTTGCCAAAAAGGCACGGTTCGCAAGCATCAAATGATTCATAACCAAGTGATTCCGAAAATCCATCTTTATGGAGTTTCTTCATGCGCTTTACACCGATATGACCCAAACAGCAGTGCCACAAATAAGTTGCACTATCATTATTAACTTTGCATCTTTTGGCATTAATATTATGAATATGTGCATCACTACGATCGAGATCCAACAAACTATTTTCATTGGGTGTCTGACTATTGAAGGTCTTATTCATGTAAATAGAATAACAATTATTCTCTGACTTTAAATGAATAACCGTATTGCAATAAACATGATCAAATCATATTCGTGCTCAACGCAAATGCCAAATAACATTTATTTAGGTTTAACACTAATCCCGAAAGTATAGGGAGTGTGTGATGATGATCATATCAATCTTGGAACTACTTCCAACACTAATCGTCACTTCCCCTCAACTAGTCTCTGTTTATTATGTAACTCCTGTTTCGAGTTACTAATCTTAGCAACCGAACAAGTATCAAATACTCAGGGGCTACTATAAACACTAGTAAGGAAAACATCAATAACCTGTATATCAAATATACCCTTGTTCACTTTGCCATCCTTCTTATCGACCAAATATTCAGGGCATTTCCTCTTCCAGTGACCATTTCCTTTGCAGTAGAAGCACTTAGTTTCAGGCTTTGGTCCAGCTTTTGACTTCTTCTCGTGAGTGACAACTTGCTTGTCATTCTACTTGAAGTTCCCTTTCTTTCCCTTTGCCCTTTTCTTGAAACTAGTGATCTTGTTAACCATCAACACTTGATGCTCTTTCTTGATTTCTACCTTCGTTGATTTCAACATCACGAAGAGCTCAGGAATCATTTTCATCATCCCTTGCATACTATAGTTCATCACGAAGTTCTAGTAACTTAGTGATGGAGACTAGAGAATTCTGTCAATCACTATCTTATCTGGAAGATTAACTCCCACTTGATTCAAGCGATTGAAGTACCCACACAATCTGAGCACATGCCCACTAGTTTAGCGATTCTCCTCCATCTTTTAGTTATAGAACTTGTTGGAGACTTCATATCTCTCAACTCGGGTATTTGCTTGAAATAGTAACTTCAATTCCTGGAACATCTCATATGGTCCATGACGTTCAAAATGTCTTTCAAGTCCCGATTCTAAGTCGTTAAGCATGGTGCACTAAACTATCAAGTAGTCATCATATTGAGCTAGCCAAACGTTCATAACGTCTGCATCTGCTCCTGCAATAGGTCTGTCACCTAGCGGTGCATTAAGGACATAATTCTTCTATGCACCAATGAGGATAAAACTCATATCATGGATCCAATCACTAAGATCTTTCAACATAGTTTTCTAGGAACATATCAAAATAAACAAATGAAAGCAACAAACGCGGGCTATTGATCTACAACATAATTTGGAAAATACTACCAGGACTATGTTCATGATAAATTTAAGTTCAATTAATCATATTACTTAAGAACTCCCACTTAGACGGACATCTCTCTAGTCATCTAAGTGATCACGTGATCCAAATCAACTAAACCATGTCCGATCATCACGTGAGATGGAGTAGTTTTCAATGGTGAACATCACTATGTTGATCATATCTACTATATGATTCACGCTCAACCTTTAGGTCTCCGTGTTCCAAGGCCATATCTCAGATATGCTAGACTCGTCAAGTTTAACTCGAGTATTCGCGTGTGCAACTGTTTTGCACCCGTTATATTTGAACGTAGAGCCTATCACACCCGATCATCACGTGGTGTCTCAGCACGAAGAACTTTCGCAATGGTGCATACTCAGGGAGAACACTTCTTGATAATTTTAGTGAGAGGTCATCTTAAAATGCTACCATCAATCAAAGCAAGATAAGATGCATCTTGTGCTTGTGATCAATATAAGTGATATGATATGGTCATCATCATCTTCTGCTTGTGATCTCCATCTCTGAAGCACCGTCGTGATCACCATCGTCACCGGCGCGACACCTTGACCCAATAAAGTGCGGTTACGATGTTCGGACATACCATAACGCTGTGGTGTTCCAGGTGGTGTGAACTGTGAAACTATTCCTCATTGTTTTATATGAAGGCCAAACTCGTAACTCAAATATTCTCCTCCACGATCAGATCGTAGAAACTATATTTTCTTGTTACGATGATTCTCCACTTTACTCTGAAATTCTTTGAACTTTTCAAATGTTTCAGACTTATGTTTCATTAAGTAGATATACCCATATCTGCTCAAATCATCTGTGAAGGTTAGAAAATAACGATACTTGCCACAAGCATCAACACTCATTGGACCGCATACGTCGGTATGTATTATTTCCAACAAGTCAGTAGCTTGTTCCATTGTTCCGGAGAACGGAGTTTTAGTCATCTTGCCAAAAGGCACGGTTCGCAAGCATCAAATGATTCATAACCAAGTGATTCCAAAATCCATCTTTATGGAGTTTCTTCATGCGCTTTACACGATATGACCCAAACAGCGATGCCACAAATAAGTTGCACTATCATTATTAACTTTGCATCTTTTGGCATTAATATTATGAATATGTGCATCACTACGATCGAGATCCAACAAACTATTTTCATTGGGTGTCTGACTATTGAAGGTCTTATTCATGTAAATAGAATAACAATTATTCTCTGACTTTAAATGAATAACCGTATTGCAATAAACATGATCAAATCATATTCGTGCTCAACGCAAATGCCAAATAACATTTATTTAGGTTTAACACTAATCCCGAAAGTATAGGGAGTGTGTGATGATGATCATATCAATCTTGGAACTACTTCCAACACTAATCGTCACTTCCCCTCAACTAGTCTCTGTTTATTATGTAACTCCTGTTTCGAGTTACTAATCTTAGCAACCGAACAAGTATCAAATACTCAGGGGCTACTATAAACACTAGTAAGGAAAACATCAATAACTCTGTATATCAAATATACCCTTGTTCACTTTGCCATCCTTCTTATCGACCAAATATTCGTGGCATTTCCTCTTCCAAAGGACCATTTCCTTTGCAAGAGAAGCACTTAGTTTCAGGCTTTGGTCCAGCTTTTGACTTCTTCTCGTGAGTGACAACTTGCTTGTCATTCTACTTGAAGTTCCTTTCTTTCCTTTGCCCTTTTCTTGAAACTAGTGATCTTGTTAACCATCAACACTTGATGCTCTTTCTTGATTTCTACCTTCGTTGATTTCAACATCACGAAGAGCTCAGGAATCATTTTCATCATCCCTTGCATACTATAGTTCATCACGAAGTTCTAGTAACTTAGTGATGGAGACTAGAGAATTCATCAATCACTATCTTATCTCGAAGATTAACTCCCACTTGATTCAAGCGATTGAAGTACCCACACAATCTGAGCACATGCCCACTAGTTTAGCGATTCTCCTCCATCTTTTAGTTATAGAACTTGTTGGAGACTTCATATCTCTCAACTCGGGTATTTGCTTGAAATAGTAACTTCAATTCCTGGAACATCTCATATGGTCCATGACGCTCAAAATGTCTTTCAAGTCCCGATTCTAAGTCGTTAAGCATGGTGCACTAAACTATCAAGTAGTCATCATATTGAGCTAGCCAAACGCTCATAACGCCCAGATCTGCTCCTGCAATAGGTCTGTCACCTAGCGGTGCATTAAGGACATAATTCTTCTATGCACCAATGAGGATAAAACTCATATCATGGATCCAATCACTAAGATCTTTCAACATAGTTTTCTAGGAACATATCAAAATAAACAAATGAAAGCAACAAACGCGGGCTATTGATCTACAACATAATTTGGAAAATACTACCAGACTATGTTCATGATAAATTTAAGTTCAATTAATCATATTACTTAAGAACTCCCACTTAGACGGACATCTCTCTAGTCATCTAAGTGATCACGTGATCCAAATCAACTAAACCATGTCCGATCATCACGTGAGATGGAGTAGTTTTCAATGGTGAACATCACTATGTTGATCATATCTACTATATGATTCACGCTCAACCTTTAGGTCTCCGTGTTCCAAGGCCATATCTCATATGCTAGACTCGTCAAGTTTAACCTGAGTATTCCGCGTGTGCAACTGTTTTGCACCCGTTATATTTGAACGTAGAGCCTATCACACCCGATCATCACGTGGTGTCTCAGCACGAAGAACTTTCGCAATGGTGCATACTCAGGGAGAACACTTCTTGATAATTTTAGTGAGAGGTCATCTTAAAATGCTACCATCAATCAAAGCAAGATAAGATGCATCTTGTGCTTGTGATCAATATAAGTGATATGATATGGTCATCATCATCTTCTGCTTGTGATCTCCATCTCTGAAGCACCGTCGTGATCACCATCGTCACCGGCGCGACACCTTGACCTCCATCGTAGCATCGTTGTCATTACGCCATCTATTGCTTTTTCAACTATTGCTACTTCTTAGTGATATAGTAAAGCAATTACAGGGCATTTGCATTTCATACAATAAAGCGACAACCATATGGCTCCTGCCAGTTGCCGATAACTTCGGTTACAAAACATGATCATCTCATACAATAAAATATAGCATCACGTCTTGACCATATCACATCACAACATGCCCTGCAAAAACAAGTTAGACGTCCTCTACTTTGTTGTTGCAAATTTTACGTGGCTGCTACGGGCTGAGTAAGAACCGTTCTTACCTACGCATCAAAACCACAACGATAGTTTGTCAAGTTAGTGCTGTTTTAACCTTCGCAAGGACTGGGTGTAGCCAGTCACCTTTAAGCACGAGTGCTCGTAACGGTGAAACCAGTCTCGCGTAAGCATACGCGTAATGTCGGTCCGGGCCGCTTCATCTCACAATACCGCTGAACCAAAGTATGACATGATGGTAAGCAGTATGACTTGTATCGCCCACAACTCACTTGTGTTCTACTCGTGCATATGACATCTACGCATAAAACCAGGCTCGTATGCCACTCTTGTGGAAGGTAGTAATTTCAAAAAAATTCTACGCACACGCAAGGAGCATGGTGATGCATAGCAACGAGAGGGGAGAGTGTTGTCCACTGATACGTCTCCAACGTATCTATAATTTTTGATTGCTCCATGCTACTTTATCTATTGTTTTGGACTATAATGGGCTTTATTTAGCACTTTTATATTATTTTTGGGACTAACCTATTAACTGGAGGCCCAGCCCAGAATTGCTGTTTTTTGCCTTTTTCAGTATTTTGAAGAAACAGAATATCAAACGGAGTCCAAACGAAATGAAACCTTCGGGAACGTGATCTTCTCACTGAACGTGATCCTGGAAACTTGGACCCTACTCCAAGAAGCGCCAGAGGCGATCACGAGGGTGAACGGCGCGCCCCCTACCTCGTGGGCCCCCTGACGCTCCACCGACGTACTCCTTCCTCCTATATATACCTACGTACCCCCAATAGACCAGATACGGAGCCAAAAACCTAATTCCACCATCGCAACCTTCTGTATCCGCGAGATCCCATCTTGGGGCATGTTCCGGAGTTCCGCCGGAGGGGGCATCTACCACGGAGGGCTTCTACATCAACACCATAGCCCCTCCGATGAAGTGTGAGTAGTTTACTTTAGACCTTCGGGTCCATAGCTAGTAGCTAGATGGCTTCTTCTCTCTTTTTGGATCTCAATACAATGTTCTCCCCCTCTCTCATGGAGATCTATTTGATGTAATCTTCTTTTTGCGGTGTGTTTGTTGAGACCAATGAATTGTGGGTTTATGATCCATCTTATCTATGAATAATATTTGAATCTTCTCTGAATTCTTTTATGTATGATTGAGTTATCTTTGCAAGTGTCTTTTAATTTTCCGTTTGGTTTGGCCAACTAGATTGGTAGTTCTTGCAATGGGAGAAGTGCATGGCTTTGGGTTCAATCTTGCGGTGTCCTTACCCAGTGACAGAAAGGGTTGCAAGGCACGTATTGTATTGTTTCCATCGAGGATAACAAGATGGGGTATTTATCATATTGCATGAATTTATTCCTCTACATCATGTCATCTTGCTTAAGGCATTACTCTATTTTTAACTTAATACTCTAGATGCATGCTGGATAGCGGTCGATGAGTGGAGTAATAGTAGTAGATGTAGAATCGTTTCGGTCTACTTGTCTCGGACGTGATGCCTATATACATGATCATACCTAGATAACCTCATAATTATGCTCAATTCTATCAATTGCTCAACAGTAATTTGATCACCCACCGTAGAATACTTATGCTCTTGAGAGAAGCCACTAGTGAAACCTATGGCCCCCGGGTCTATTCTCAACATATCAATCTCCATCACTTTATTTATTTGTTTTGCTTTTACTTTATACTTTGCATCTTTATACCAAAAATACCAAAAATATTATCTCTATCAGATCTCACTCTCGTAAGTGACCGTGAAGGGATTGACAACCCCTAATCGTGTTGGTTGCGAGTAGCTATCGTTTTGTGCAGGTACGAGGGACTTGTGCGTGACCTCCTACTGGATTGATACCTTGGTTCTCAAAAACTGAGGGAAATACTTATGCTACTGTGCTGCATCATCCTCTCCTCTTCGAGGAAAACCAACGCAAGCTCGAGAGTAGCAAGAAGGATTTCAGGCGCCGTTGCCGGGGAGGCTTACACAAAAGTCAACCATACCAAGTACCCATCACAATCCCTATCTCTCGCATTTCATTATTTGTCATTTGCCTCTTGTTTTCCTCTCCCCTACTTCACCCTTGCCATTTTATTCGCCCTCTCTTTCCCAATCTCCTCCTCTCTTTTCGTTGCCTTTTCCTCGTCCGTTTGTGTGCTCGTGTGTTGGATTAGATGCTTATTTATTCCTAAACAAAGAAGCCAATATCTATGGATCCTGATCCGCTTGCCAATCTTTTTAAGAGATCCAATTATGATGAACCGATTCCTAGTGATTTGGATGCACTAGATTATCTTTATAAGCTTTTGCCTAAAATCCGTAGATCTGAAAATTGTGATGAAGTGCTTCATGATAGATCTTTAAATAAAAAGCATGATTGCAATGATTTTATGATAAGTTCTATTGATGTAAATTATGCTAATAATATGCAAAACCCTAAGCTTGGGGATGCTAGTTTTGCCATGCCTACTACTTGTTGCAATGATCATGATTGGGGTGATTCTTCTTATGATCTCGAAAAATTATTTAAGCCCCATGATGAATATGAGATTGATAATATTGTTTGCAATAATATTGAAAGTGGGTTTGGAAGAGTGCCAACTTTAATCTTTAGATCCCACATATTTGGATAACATTCAATCTTATGAAGTTTTTGATAAAAGTGGGTTTGGAAAGGTCATGACTTTAGTTAATGATAATCCCACTATTTTGGAAGAGTATCAACTTTGCATACATGTGGATAATGTTAAGAATATGTTATGTGATAGCTATTTTGTTGAATTTTCTTATGATCCTACATGTAATTATTATGAGAGAGGAAAATATGGTTGTAGAAGTTTCCATGTTACTAAATTACCTCTCTTCATGTTGAGATTGCTATCGTCACCTTCTTCTTCCTTGCATATGCTAGTTTTTCCTTGCCTTGCAAATTTGTTTGCCTATAATATGCCTATCCATAGGAAGTATGTTAGACTTAAGTGTGTTTGTCACATGTTTTATGATGCTCTCTTTGTGCTTCAATTCTTTTCTTTCATGTGAGCATCATCGAAATCTCAATGCCTAGCTAAAAGGCTTTAAAGAAAAGCGCTTGTTGGGAGACAACCCAATATTTATCCTTTCTGACTAGGAATAAATAATCCATCTACGGATCTACATTCTGTTTGGATGTGGTTTTATGTTTTAACTAGTGTTTGTGCCAAGTAGAACCTATAGGATAACCTACGATGATAGTTGATTTGATTCTGCTAAAAAACAGAAACTTTGCGTGCACGAATTCAGTTATGATAAATCACAGGAACGTGTTTTTGCGTTGATTATTTTTTCTTCTGATCAATAAACAAATTCTCCAGGACTTCCTATTTTGGTAGAATTTTTAGAGTTCCAGAAGTTTGCATTAGTTATAGATTACTACAGACTGTTCTGTTTTTGACAGATTCTGTTTTGCGTGTGTTGTTTGCTTATTTTGATGAATCTACTAGATCATGATTGGCGCGCGTTGCTGCGCCCTTCTATTTTTCCAGTAGAAATGATACTGATTTGTACAAATATATAGACATGTAAGAGCTGAATTTCAATTTGCAGTGTAAGACATTCTGAACCATCATTAGGCAAACCAAATATTTTTAATTTTACGAATCACAACCTCTAAAATTTTCAGTCATATTACTCATCCTCTTAGTTTCATGTCTACCAAGATTTGAGTGCTTTTGCTGGATCCAGGACTAATATCTTTACAGCGTGCACTTGATTGGTAGAGATATTATGCATTTTGCATGCACCAGTTTGTTCAATCCAAACATGAAGATAGTCTAAAGGTGTTGACGAACGACAAGGTGCAAAGCTATTGACATTCTTTCTGCGATGACCTCACAACACCAAGTTATTTAATCTATCCCAGACCTAAAACAATTTAATTGCACAAAGAAGTAAATATTAAGATGAGAATGAAAGTAGTAATTTAAAGTACAAAATACAAATAGATGATCATGGCCATGCATCAATTCTAAGAAGGGGTAATCATCCCATATGATGTTGTTGGGCGAACTGCCTGCACTGTTTACGAACTAAATAACACACTGGACGAAGATACATGTTGCACCATTCTAGACAATAACATCGCCTAATCTTACATTCTTAAGAAGTTGATCCCGACGACTACCTATTCTCTCAACATGCAGCCCGTCCACATCATCATTTAGCCACCTCAGCAAATTCCAGCCACGTCGCTTCATTTCTTTGGTATTTTTTCTCCATTCCAAACGTAATAGCCGTTTCCATGTTTTTCGTTTCAGCAGTAAAATGCCGCAACAGTTTGTAACGAGGGGCACGACCTTCCTTGAGAACCCGTCGTTTCCCTTCCCCACCAGGCGGCGCCACACAACTCGACATCTACTTCAACCAGCCAGAATGAAGTGTTCCTCCGTCGCTGGGGCTTCCCATTGGTCGTCTTCCTCGAGCGCTATGACGGATGGACGAGGCCGCCTTCCCCTATCTACGGGCTCCCTCTTGATCTTGATCTCGATTTCTATCTTCATCTGTTGGATTTTGATCCTGTACAGGAGCAGGTCTTCACATAGCCGCGGCACATCCACATGTTGTACGGGGTAGAAGAACCATTGAAAGAGCAAACAGCTTCGGATCTCTATCCACATCTGTTGGATTTTGATCCCGTACAGGAGCAGCTCTTTCACATAGCCGCAACACATCCACATGCTGTACGGGGTAGAAGAACCATTGAAAAGCATACAGGTTCGGATCTTAAATCCAATTATTCCTTTGTATGTTTCCAGTGTCTACTTTTCCTCATCAAGACTTTAAGTTATTCCTCTCCTAGATGCACTCCATCAAGCGACATTCGAGAGGCAAATTAATTCTCTCTTCTTTTCCTCTGTCTTGATCCAGGCAGCAGCAGTTCGACTTGGACCTCTTCCAAACTATTGCCAAAATTGGTTTGTAATCTGGATGCTATATGTAGATAGAACAGGTTATGTACCCCAGAAAGATTAAAACTGGTTGTTTATTATTCAAGTGCAGACAGACAAATTGTATTGTACACATAATATTTGCATATATTCTGTATGATTCCCTAATGGTCATGTTGTTTAGTTTCTTTCCCTACTCAGATTATGACCATTTTATTCTCAGTCTGATGGTCCTATGGACAGTTTTATTCTCAAACGGTGATACTCTACAATTTCTCACGGCCTCTTACATTATCCAGGTGATCTCTTCATGCCTGCAAATCTGAGTAGATCATTTCATTACATCTAATAAGCTCTAACATCTATGTCATATGTATGCCGATATCAACTCACTTTGGTTGCCCTTGGTAGTGTTCATTTGTTTATTTATGTGCTCGGTGTGTTTTCTTTTCAGTTGGAATCATATATATTGCACTTCAATTTTTTTCATTGTCGAATAAGAAAGGGCCAAAAAAAAGATACGGTGCGATTGTTCTTACCCTCTGAATAAACTATCTTCAGTTGTACACTTTGTAATGTTCGTTTCTTTATTGATGCGCCCAGTGTGTGTTACTTATCTGTCAGTTATGTTCATAAAAACCCTACAACTTCCTTTCATTGTAGAAATCATTTTTCTTTGGAGATGAATAATGCACTGATACATCGCAACTGGGCATACATCTAAATTTTTATAACACAACACAACCCCTATGTCATATCCTATAACAACAAGTTGATCTGGACTAACTATATTTCCTTCCCATGCGAACTTGCCATATCATGTCATCACAATTGGAACTTCAAGGGTCATCGACACTTCGTCTCCTCGCTTCACCTCCTATTTATGATGTGTTTTATCTACCCTTTGGCATATTCTATTGATTTTGTTTGCTCAGTGTAACCATTGCAAATAATAATAAATTATCTCATGATTAAAATGTTATCTATACGGATTGGTATCTCTGTTTGATCACTCGATGATTCCTAGACATAACATAATACATTGAGAAGTAATAAAAACAAAAAAACATTTCATATTGCAACTATTGCACTATGCATGTTAAACTTCCCTTTATTTTACTTTTTTTGTAGATAACTTTCCTTTGCTTCTCAGAATTTTCATATAAGCCATCAAGGATTCCCGCCGCAACGCGCGGGGTATCTTCTAGTTTAACAAAGAATGGATGCCATGGCACGAGATGACATAACACACTACACTTGGAGCTAGCTTAGCGAAACAGAGGAGCCAATTATTTGTGTTTCATACTCTCAAAGCTAGTCATCCGCACGCTTTTGAAAAATCTATTAGGTAACAAACCATGCTGAACTGCTCAATAGTTGGTTAAACATTGTAGGATAAAATGATAGAATCGTTTATATGATGTCAAGTGCGAAATGGACCACATCTACCGTAAAAAGCTTTCCAACCAAAAACTATATACGTAAAATGCAACCACATACTCCATGTTTTAGTAATCAAATAAAATCATGCAAGAAACTGAATAGATCCAAAAAGTGATTATAAATATCATTGTACGCAGCAGAGGTAGATGCTGGCAACGAGTGGATCCTAGTTATGGAGGACGTAGCCAGGAGATGGCCTCGAGCTGGCAAAACATCAGTTGGTACTGTCCTAAGTCCTAACCCACCACTACTTGCATTCCCTTCACCTCTTCCTCAACTCCAGTACGGAAAATTTGACACTGCATTTGGTAATGGAACCTAGTATGCAAGGAGACAAAATCATTTAAAGAACTCATTGATTTGCAGGCTGAAAAGGGGATGATCTGAAATAAATAGTTTGTCCCTTCCTCAACTTGCTTATTCTTAATAATGGCTGAAAAGGGGATGATTTGCAGGCTGAAAAGGGGATGATCTTTTGTTTTGATTTTGTACCACTTCTTAACATTGATCTTGGACCACCAGGAAGCCTTTCTCCAAAACCAATCTGAAGTTTAAAACCAAAAGTGATCTAAAACATCTTATATTTGCTTCCAGAGGGAACTATCTTATGAACAGATTTGATGTTGATCTCTGCTGCCTTATTACATGGTCCTAGTTGAGGTCTAATCTCTTACTGTGTCAATGCTTCCTCATGATGCCTCATGCATCTTCAGTCCTCCAGATTATTGCCCCCTATTCGCAACAACAATAATTGACAATACCATGGCGTGAATGATACAATACATTATGCACCATAATATCTAAGCATTAGTCATGCCAAATTGTAAGGTAAAGATTTCCTGAACAAATATATTAGAACCACAGCCTTCAAGAATTTCTCGATGAAATTCACCAAAATCAGGATAAAAATTGTGTTTATGCTAAACAGAGGATGCACGAGCAGTAATGTATGTGTGGCTGTCTACCTGAGAGCATAGAACCTCCTTGTATGTTCCAATTTGTCTCGGGGCAACTTCAAATTTGATCAGCAATTGGAGCAAAGAGGCATTGAGGAAGATCTCGCACTTGGGCAGCGGAACTGGTCTGGAGCAACAGCGGTCTAGAGGCGAGGAATTACGCGGCGACTTGATGCTGTCCGGGAATGTTATGGCGGCGCACGCAACCACTAATCAAGAATAAATCCAGTGCCAAACTCCAAAATGAAATTCAATCGACAATAGCTGGCATGAACATCACCTGTACGCATAATTTTTTGGTATGAGAGGATATCTAATTGCTTTGTGCAAATATGAATCATACATGAACTAAAAAGAAATATAGGGAATCCTACCCAAGTATGATGCTCAAAGATGTTGCACTGCCCCAAGAAGATGAGCGAATAGTGTCAGGGGAGGATGAATATGTAGATGTACCACTCGACAGCGAAAGGATTGGCACATCAATCGCCATGAATGTGCGCTTAGAAACTAAAGTTTGATTGCGAGCAGTTTCCAGTAAATTAGGCGCCAGCCATCATCACTCGCGTCCCCCTTTCCACTTCACAGGCAGATTGACCGCCCCGGCTGGATCGACCAGCCCCTGATTCATCCCGCATCCTGCGCGCCCGCTAGATCGCCTCCCTCGCGCGCATCGACCGAACCGCGTGTCACTGGATCGACTTGCCCGCCCCGGCTCCCCACGCTTGCGGCTCGCCTAGCTCCCTCAAGCGCCTCCTCTGTTCGAGTCCTCCGCATCGTGTTGACTGCACAGCTCTTTTTTTACAAGAATACTCCAGGGACAAATCGGAGAGGTTAAACGGGCTGGCTCAAGCGGCCCAATTAACCAGAGGCCTCAGTTTTTTCTTCCGGAGTAGGAGCCCCTTAGGACAATTGGGCCAGGATGCTACAGAAGTTGGGCTAGGCTGCTACAGTACGCTAGATCAAGCAAATCTGACGGCCAGGAATGATTAAATCAGCAAAACGAACAGCCACAAATCGTAATGGCCTGAGAGAGCTCCGTTTAGGTGCGGTTATACTGTCCTAATAAATGGCTAGTAAATTTGTTTATAAACCATAGAGAAGTTGGAATACAGTAGGTTTAACACCAATAAAAATAAAGAATGAGTTCATTACATTACCTTGAAGTAGTCTTTTGTTTTCTTTCTCTAACGGAGCTCACGAGATTTCTATTGAGTTTTGTGTTTGAAGTTTTCAAGTTTTGGGTGAATTATTTTGATGGATTATGGAACAAGGAGTGGCAAGAGTGTAAGCTTGGGGATGCCCATGGCACCCCCAAGATAATCCAAGGACACAAAAAAGTCAAAGCTTGGGGATGCCCCGGAAGGCATCCCCTCTTTCGTCCACTTCCATCGGTAATTTACTTGGAGCTATATTTTTATTCACCAACATGATATGTATTTTGCTTGCAGCGTCTTGTATTATTTGTGTCTTTGCTTGTTAGTTTACCACAATCATCCTTGCTGTACACACCTTTTGAGAGAGCCATACATGAATTGAAATTTGTTAGAATACTCTATGTGCTTCACTTATATCTTTTGAGCTTGATAGCTTTGCTCATAGTGCTTCACTTATATCTTTTTGAGCTTGATAATTTTTGCTCTAGTGCTTCACTTAGATCTTTTAGAGAACAGTGGTGGATTTGTTTTAAAGAAACTTGATCTCTCCTGCTTCACTTAGATTATTTTGAGAGTCGTTAATAGCATGGTAATTTGCTTAATGTTAATATACTTGGTATTCAAGATATGTGAAACTTTCTTTTGAGTGCATTGAATACTAAGATAAGTTTGATGCTTGATAACTGTTTTGAGATATGGAGGTGATAATATCAAAGTCGTGCTAGTTGAATAGTTGTGAATTTGAGAAATGCTTGTGTTGAAGTTAGCAAATCCCGTAGCATGCACGTATGGTTAAAGTTGTGTAACAAATTTGAAACATGAAGTGTACCTAGCTTGCGCATCCTTATGAGTGGCGGTCGGGGACGAGCGATGGTATATTCCTACCAATCTATCCCCCTAGGAGCATGCACGTAGTACTTGATTTTTGATGACTTCTAAATTTTTGCAATAAGTATATGAGTTCTTTTGCCTAATGTTGAGTCCATGGATTATACGCACTCTCACCTTTCCGCCTTTTCTAGCCTCTTCGGTACCGTGCATTGCCCTTTCTCACATTGAGAGTTGGTGCAAACTTCGCCAGTGCATCCAAACCCCGTGATATGATACGCTCTTTCACACATAAACCTCCCTATTATGGCATTTCCATAGCCATTCCGAGATATATTGCCATGCAACTTTCCACCGTTCCGTTCATCATCATCATGACATACTTTACTTTTGTCATATTGCAATTGCATGATCATGTAGTTGACATCGTATTTGTGGCAAAGCCACCATGCACTATTTTTCATACATGTCACTCTTGATTCATTGCACCATCCCGGTACACCGCCAGAGGCATTTATATAGAGTCATATCTTGTTCTAGTATCGAGTTGTAATCCTTATGTTGTAATCAATAGAAGTGTGATGATCATTATTATTAGTGCATTGCCCCAAAAAAGAGAGAAAGGCCAAAAAAAGGCCCAAAAAATATAAAAAGGGCAATGCTACTATCTCTTTTTCCACACTTGTGCTTCAAAGTAGCACCTTGTTCTTCATGTAGTGAGTCTCATATATTGTGCTTCAAAGTAGCACCTTGTTCTTCATGTAGTGAGTCTCATATATTGTGCTTCAAAGTAGCACCATGTTTTTCATATAGTGAGTCTCATAAGTTGTCTTGTTCATACTAGTGGGAATTTTTCATTATAGAACTTGGCTTGTATATTCCTACGATGGGCTTCCTCAAAATGCCCTAGGTCTTCATGAGCAAGCAAGTTGGATGCACACCCACTAGTTTTCTTTTGTTGAGCATTCATAGCTCTAGTGCATCCATTGCATGGTAATCCCTACTCCTTGCATTAACATCAATCGATGGGCATCTCCATAGCTCATTCATTAGCCTCGTTGATGTGAGACTTTCTCATTTTTTTGTCTTCTCCACACAATCCCATCATCATATTCTATTCCACCCATAGTGCTATATCCATGGCTCACGCTCATGTATTGCGTGAAGGTTGAAAAAGTTTGAGATTATTTAAGTATGAAACAATTGCTTAGCTTGTCATCGGGGGTATAGAAGTTGGGAACATCTTTGTGTGACGAAAATGAAGCATAGCCTAACTATATGATTTTGTAGGGACGAAATTTCTTTTGCCATGCTATTTTGAGAAGACATGATTACTTTGATTAGTATGCTTGAAGTATCATTATTTCTATGTCAATATGAACTTTTGTCTTGAATCTTTCGGATCTGAATATTCATACCATGATTAAGAAGATTTACATTCAAATTATGCCAAAGTATCACTCCGCATCAAAAATTCTCTTTTTATCATTTACCTATTCGAGGACGAGCAGGAATTAAGCTTGGGGATGCCTGATACATCTCCAACGTATCTATAATTTTTGATTGCTCCATGCTACTTTATCTATTGTTTTGGACTATAATGGGCTTTATTTTCCACTTTTATATTATTTTTGGGAGTAACCTATTAACCGGAGGCCCAGCCCAGAATTGTTGTTTTTTGCCTTTTTCAGTATTTCGAAGAAACAGAATATCAAACGGAGTCCAAACCGAATGAAACCTTCGCGAATGTGATCTTCTTACCGAACGTGATCCAGGAGACTTGGACCCTACTCCAAGAAGCGCCAGAGGTGGTCACGAGAGTGGAGGGCGCCCCCCCCCCCCCCCGGGCGCGCCCGCTACCTCGTGGGCCCCCTGACGCTCCACCGACATACTCCTTCCTCCTATATATACCTACGTACCCCCAATAGACCAGGTACGGAGCCAAAAACCTAATTCCACCGCCGCAACCTTCTGTATCCACGAGATCCCATCTTGGGGCCTATTCCGGAGCTCCGCCGGAGGGGGCATCTACCACGGAGGGCTTCTAAATCAACACCATAGCCCCTCCGATGAAGTGTGAGTAGTTTACTTCAGACCTTCGGGTCCATAGCTAGTAGCTAGATGGCTTCTTCTCTCTTTTTGGATCTCAATACAATGTTCTCCCCCTCTCTCGTGGAGACCTATTCGATGTAATCTTCTTTTTGCGGTGTGTTTGTTGAGACCGATGAATTGTGGGTTTATGATCCAGCTTATCTATGAATAATATTTGAATCTTCTCTGAATTCTTTTATGTATGATTGAGTTATCTTTGCAAGTCTCTTCGAATTATCCGTTTGGTTTGCCCAACTAGATTGGTAGTTCTTGCAATGGGAGAAGTGCATGGCTTTGGGTTCAATCTTGCGGTGTCCTCACCCAGTGACAGAAAGGGTTGCAAGGCATGTATTGTATTGTTACCATCGAGGATAACAAGATGGGGTATTTATCATATTGCATGAATTTATTCCTCTACATCATATCATCTTGCTTAAGGCGTTACTCTATTTTTAACTTAATACTCTAGATGCATGCTGGATAGCGGTCGATGAGTGGAGTAATAGTAGTAGATGCAGAATCGTTTCGGTCTACTTGTCTCGGACGTGATGCCTATATACATGATCATACCTAGATTACCTCATAATTATGCTCAATTCTATCAATTGCTCAATAGTAATTTGTTCACCCACCGAAGAATACTTATGCTCTTGAGAGAAGCCACTAGTGAAACCTATGGCTCCCGGGTCTATTCTCATCATATCAATCTCCATCACTTTATTTATTTGGTTTTCTTTTACTTTTTACTTTGCATCTTTATACCAAAAATACCAAAAATATTATCTCTATCAGATCTCACTCTCGTAAGTGACCGTGAAGGGATTGACAACCCCTAATCGCTTTGGTTGTGAGTAGCTATCGTTTTGTGCAGGTACGAGGGACTTGTGCGTGACCTCCTACTGGATTGATAACTTGGTTCTCAAAAACTAAGGGAAATACTTACGCTACTGTGCTGCATCATCCTCTCCTCTTTGGGGAAAACCAACGCAAGCTCGAGACGTAGCATCCACGTACCCTCGTAGACCGTAAGCGGACGCGTTATGACAACGCGGTTGATGTAGTCGTACGTCTTCACGATCCGAACGTACGGTGCCTCCGAGTTCAGCACACGTTCAGCTCGATGACGATCCCCGGACTCCGATCCAGTAGGGTGTCGGGGATGAGTTCCGTCAGCACGATGGCGCGGTGACGATGATGATGTTCTACCGACGCAGGGCTTCGCCTAAGCACCGCAACGATATGACCGAGGTGGAATATGGTGGAGGGGGGCACCGCACACGGCTAAGGAACGATCATGAAGATCAACTTGTGTTTCTAGAGGTGCCCCCCTGCTCGTATATAAAGGAGCAAGGGAAGGAAGGGGAGGGCCGACCCTCTCTATGGCGCGCTCTAGGGGAGTCCTACTCCCACCGGGAGTAGGATTCCCCCTTTCCTAGTAGAACTAGGAGCCCTTCCATGTAGTAGGAGTAGGAGAGAAGGAAAGGGAAGAGAGAAGGGAAGGAAGGAGGGGGCGCAGCGGAAGCGTGGTGGGCCCATAACCCACAGGTCCCAGGATCGTAACCTGGCTCTGATACCACTGTTGGGGAACGTAGTAATTTCAAAAAAATTCCTATGCACACGCAAGATCATGGTGATGCATAGCAACGAGAGGGGAGAGTGATGTCCACGTACCCTCGTAGACCGTAAGCGAAAGCGTTATGACAACGCGGTTGATGTAGTCGTACGTCTTCATGATCCGACCGATCCAAGCACCGAACGTACGGCACCTCCGAGTTCAGCACACGTTCAGCTTGATGACGATCCCCGGACTCCGATCTAGCAGGGTGTCAGGGATGAGTTCCGTCAGCACGACGGCATGGTGACAATGATGATGTTCTACCGATGCAGGGCTTCGCCTAAGCACCGCAACGATATGACCGAGGTGGAATATGGTGAAGGGGGGCACCGCACACGGCTAAGGAATGATCATGATGATCAACTTGTGTGTCTAGAGGTGCCCCCTGCCCCCGTATAAAAAGGAGGGAGGGAGGAGGTGCGTCCGGCCCCCTAGGGGTGCGCCTGGAGGAGTCCTACTCCCACTGGGAGTAGGACTCCCTCCTCTTGGCTTGGTGGGGAAGGAAAGGGGGGAGGGGAAAGAGGAAAGGGGGGCGCCGCCCCCTTCCTTGTCCTATTCGGACTAGGGGGAGGGGGCGCGCGGCCTGCCCTGGCCGGCCCTCCTCTTCTACCTTTATGGCCCATGTAGGCCCATTAACCCCTGGGGGGGTTCCAGTAACCCCCCGGTACTCCGGTAAAATCCCGATTTCACCCGGAAAGTTTCCGTTATCCAAATATAGGCTTCCAATATATCAATCTTTATGTCTCTACCATTTCGAGACTCCTCGTCATGTCCGTGATCACATCCGGGACTCCAAACAACCTTCGGTACATCAAAACTTATGAACTCATAATAAAACTGTCATCGTAACGTTAAGCGTGCGGACCATACGGGTTCGAGAACTATGTAGACATGACCTAGAACTGTTCCCGGTCAATAACCAATAGCGGAACCTAGATGCTCATATTTGCTCCTACATATTCTACGAAGATCGTTATCGGTCAAACCGCATAACAACATACGTTGTTCCATTTGTCATCGGTATGTTACTTGCCCGAGATTCGATCGTCGGTATCCAATACCTAGTTCAATCTCGTTATCAGCAAGTCTCTTTACTCGTTACGTAATGCATCATTCCGTAACTAACTCATTAGATACATTGCTTGCAAGGCTTATAGTGATGTGCATTACCGAGAGGGCCCAGAGATACCTCTTCGATAATGAGAGTGACAAAACCTAATCTCGAAATACGCCAACTCAACATCTACCTTCGGAGACACCTGTAAAGCTCCTTTATAATCACCCAGTTACATTGTGACGTTTGGTAGCACACAAAGAGTTCCTCCGTTAAACGGGAGTTGCATAATCTCATAGTTGTAAGAACTTTGTATAAGTCATGAAGAAAGCAATAGCAACATACTAAACGATCAAGTGCTATGCTAACAGAATGGGTCATGTCAATCACATCATTCTCCTAATGATGTGATCCCGTTAATCAAATGACAACACATGTCTATGGTTAGGAAACATAACGATCTTTGATTAATGAGCTAGTCAAGTAGAGGCATACTAGTGACGTTATGTTTGTCTATGTATTCACACATGTATCATGTTTCCGGGTAATACAATTCTAGCATGAATAATAAACATTTATCATGATATGAGGAAATAAATAATAACTTTATTATTGCCTCTAGGGCATATTTCCTTCAGTCTCCCACTTGCACTAGAGTCAATAATCTAGATTACACAGTAATGATTCTAACACCCATGGAGTCTTGGTGCTGATCATGTTTTGCTCGTGGAAGAGGCTTAGTCAACGGGTCTACAACATTTAGATCCGTATTTATCTTGCAAATCTCTATGTCTCCCACCTGGACTTGGTCCCGGATGGAATTGAAGCGTCTCTTGATGTGCTTGGTCCTCTTGTGAAATCTGGATTCCTTTGCCAAGGCAATTGCACCAGTATTGTCACAGAAGATCTTCATTGGTCCTGATGCACTAGGTATAACACCTAGATCGGAAATGAACTCCTTCATCCAGACTCCTTCATTTGCTGCTTCCGAAGCAGCTATGTACTCCGCTTCGCATGTAGACCACGGCGCTTTGTTTAGAACTGCACCAACTTACAGCTCCACCGTTTAGTAAAAACACGTATCCGGTTTGCGATTTAGAATTGTCCAGATCAGTGTCAAAGCTTGCCTCGACGTAACCATTTACGACTAGCTCTTTGTCACCTCCATAAACGAGAAACATATCCTTAGTCCTTTTCAGGTATTTCAGGATGTTCTTGACCGCTGTCCAGTGATCCACTCCTGGATTACTTTGGTACCTTCCTGCCAAGCTTATTGTTAAGCATACGTCAGGTCTGGTACACAGCATTGCATCCATGATAGAGCCTATGGCTGAAGCATAGGGAACATCTTTCATTTTCTCTCTATCTTCTGCTGTGGTCGGGCATTGAGTCTGACTCAACTTCACACCTTGTAATACAGGCAAGAACCATTTCTTTGCCTGATCCATTTTGAACTTTTTCAAAACTTTATCAAGGTATGTGCTTTGTGAAAGTCCAATTAAGCGTCTTGATCTATCTCTATAGATCTTGATGCCCAATATGTAAGCAGCTTCACCGAGGTCTTTCATTGAAAAACTTTTATCCAAGTATCCCTTTATGCTACCCAGAAATTCTATATTATTTCCGATCAACAATATGTCATCTACATATAATATCAGAAATGCTACAGAGCTCCCACTCACTTTCTTGTAAATACAGGCTTCTCCAAAAGTCTGTATAAAACCATATGCTTTGATCACACTATCAAAATGTTTATTCCAACTCCGAGATGCTTGCACCCGTCCATAAATGGATCGCTGGAGCTAGCATACTTTGTTAGCACCTTTTGGATCGACAAAACCTTCTGGTTGCATCATATACAACTCTTCTTCCAGAAATCCATTCAGAAATGCAGTTTTGACATCCATTTGCCAAATTTCATAATCATAAAACGCGGCAATTGCTAAAATGATTCGGATAGACTTAAGCATCGCTACGGGTGAGAAAGTCTCATCGTAGTCAACTCCTTGAACTTGTCGAAAACCTTTCGCAACAAATCGAGCTTTGTAGACAGTTACATTACCATCAACGTCAGTCTTCTTCTTAAAGATCCATTTATTCTCAATGGCTTGCCGATCATCGGGCAAGTCAACCAAAGTCCATACTTTGTTCTCATACATGGATCCCATCTCAGATTTCATGGCTTCAAGCCATTTTGCGGAATTTGGGCTCAGCATCGCTTCCTCATAGTTCGTAGGTTCGCATTGGTCAAGTAACATGACTTCCAGAATAGGATTACCGTACCACTCTGGTGCGGATCTTACTCTGGTAGACCTACGAGGTTCAGTAGAAACTTGATCTGAAGTTTCATTATCGATATAATTAGCTTCCTCACTAATTGGTGTAGTTGTCACAAGAACCGGTTCTTGTGATGAACTACTTTGCAATAAGGGAGCCGGTATAGTTACCTCATCAAGTTCTACTTTCCTCCCACTCACTTCTTTCGAGAGAAACTCCTTATCTAGAAAGGATCCGAATTTAGCAACGAAAATCTTGCCCTCAGATCTGTGATAGAAGGTGTACCCAATAGTCTCTTTTGGGTATCCTATGAAGACACATTTCTCCGATTTGGGTTCGAGCTTATCTGGTTGAAGTTTCTTCGCATAAGCATCGCAGCCCCAAACTTTAAGAAACGACAACTTTGGTTTCTTGCCAAACCACAGTTCATAAGGCGTCGTCTCAACGGATTTTGATCATGCCCTATTTAACGTGAATGCAGCCGTCTCTAAAGCATAACCCCAAAACGATAGCGGTAAATCAGTAAGAGACATCATAGATCGCACCATATCTAGTAAAGTACGACTACGACGTTCGGACACACCATTTTGTTGTGGTGTTCCGGGTGGCGTGAGTTGCGAAACTATTCCGCATTGTTTCAAATGTAAACCAAACTTGTTGGGGATATTACCACTAGGTGTAAACCGGCCAGCTTGGGCCGAGTTAACTCCATTAGTGGTACAAGAAGAGAAAGGCCCAAGGCCTATAGTCGGTTTAGAACTTGTAGCCGTAAACCGGCCTGATGTATAACTTGTGTTGTAAGTTAGGAATAGAGAGATACCAACCGGGATACGAGTATGAACCGGTTGGGACTCTATGAACCGACGGGCGTCACTCGTGTATATAAGGGGATGACCCGACGAAGGTTCAAAGACATACAACCACAACTCGAGCCTAGGCGAAGCTTGTTTTGCTCCCTAGCCATCGAGACTACATCAATTCCATCACAACTAGACGTAGGCTTTTACCTTCATCGAAGGGGCCGAAGTAGTATAAACCCTTGTGTCTTTGTGTCCACTTTAACCCCTTCAAGTAAACCCGTAGCGATGGCTCCATGACTAAGTCCTTACGCTAGGACATCTGCCATGACAAATCCATTTACGCTTGGCGCCACCGTGGGGCTATCGCACGATGGTTTGACGATCTTGGAGGGCAAGCTCAAAGGACTCGAAGGCTACGTCGTGGGCTGGATGACCAAGAGGCGTCGCGGCCAGATCTACATCGACGACGCCGGATGGGGTCCCGAGGCCGATTCAATCGAGTACGGATATCGGGTCCCCTTCGGCGGCATACACGTTTTCATCGGCAAGATCGGGGAGCCTGGGCCCGAGCCGGACATCTGCACCGACCTCGTCGAGACGGCTCAGCGTGCGCGACCTGCCCAGGTTAAACTGGCTATGAAGCATGTCTTTGTTGGAGTCATCCACGGAGGACACGACGCCGGTTCAGAACACGGTAGCGAGACCGTCGTTTATTTCGGCGATGAATCTTCAACAGGAGAGACCGAGTCATTGTACCAGCTGCAGGGCGATATGATCAGGGGCTGTTCCGACGGCGACATTATTCCGGACCACCCGAGCCAGTTCAAACGGGTTGGGATATTCATGGCCGGCACGCAGGCAGCGAACCACTCTTCAACCGCAGCAGCGATGCTTTCCGGATCAGCAACGGCAGCGGCAGCAGGGGCAGGAGGCCCGGTGCGCCCGCCGGTTCAAGTTCTATCAGATCTGTTTGATGCACTAGCTGCGCTTATGGCGGAGGACAACCCGGCAGATCAGGAGGCTCATAATGTAGAAATTTTGAAGGTGAAAGAGCAGATCACGCAAGCCAAAGCGGATCTAGCGTCGGAGAAGGAGCGCATGGCACCAGAGCGGGCCGCTCTGGACGCCCAGGCTTACAAACTCATGCTTGACCAGAGTGCGTCGCAGGAGGTGTTGAAGCGGAAGAATAGATCACGCCTGCCATTAGGATTTGATCCTAGAAATTTATTTCAGACCCCGGGAGCCGGACCCAGTAATACTCCCCAGCACAGGGAGGTAAACCGGATTGAGGCACCAGGAGCAGGAGCGACGGTCCAACCACGCCTGATGGAGCCTCCTCAGCAGAACATGGTGGTTCCTCCACCGGTACAGACACCCCCAGGTCATTATTCTAATCCTATGGACAACCTTGTTGCGGCCGCCGCACGATTGGAGGCTATCCCAGTCGAAGGAGATTCCCCACAAGCAGTTGAGACACGCCGGGTTAAGGAGCTTCTCGGACTGCGCCGATCCAAAGCGAGGCGATTCATACAGCCGTGATCGGATTCATTCTATGCCCCGTCCAAGCCGGAGCTATAGCAGGCGTATGGATGAACCGGCCATATCAAGCAACGCGCGGGACCGTGAGGCGGCCCGAGGCAATCACCAGATGGGTGGCATTCGTGATGCTCAGGAGATGGTGGACCGGGCCCGGGCACGCAGGGAGGCCGAGTTAGCAGCACAGGATGACGCGGGTCAACATACACCGGTTCGCCCTACCACCTTCGCCGGACCAGGAGCCGCATCCGCATTAGGGGTGCCCTATTTGATTCCCGCTTTACGCAATGTGCGCCTGCCTAAAGACTTTAAGGGTCCACGCAAGGTGCCGAATTACACCGCTGATCTGTCCCCTGAAGCGTGGGTTGAAAGTTATGAGATGGCCATGGAGATGCTAGATGTCGATGAGACCGCATGTGCAAAGTACTTCACCATGATGCTGGAAGGCACGGCTCGTACTTGGTTGAAGAGCTTACCGCCCAATTCTATCAGCTCATGGGCCCAGTTACGGGCCCGGTTTATTCAGAACTTCAAGGATACGTGTAAGCAGCCCAAGTCCATAGTAGACCTGGCGGCTTGTGTCCAGGAGGAAGGGGAGTCAACGACCCGTTGGGTACGCCGTGTTTCCGAGATTTTGCACTCCTGTGACAGGATCAACGCTGACTCTGCGATCTTAACATTAGAAGGCAACTGCCGGTTTGAGCCTTTAAAATTAAAATCTGGGCGCATGAAGTGGTTCTCAGAATGACATGGGAACCCTCATGGCCGCTGGTGAAGTATGCTGATTCGGACAGTACCAAGGATCCCAAGGCTGATGATGATGAAGCAGGGAAGGGAAAGAAGAACGGCAACTCCAAGGGGCAGCAGTACAAACCGGCAGGTGATGGAAACGGAGGCAAGCGCAAGGCGAATCGGGGTCAAAATCCTAATACGAGCCGTTTGAATTATTTATTGAATCAACCTTGCCCCAAGCACGGGACGAAGGAGTCCCCATCGAACCATCTCTGGAAAGACTATTATATTATGCAGGAGTTTAAAACCCAATGCTTTCCCAGTATGACCAGGGGTCGTGGCGGTTCAGATCCGGTTTCCACGGGCGGGTCACGACGGAGCTTCGGTTCAGTCTTAATCAAGGCAGTCACAATAGTCGAATAATCGGGGTGGCAAAGCAGCAACAAAGCAATCGGGTTATCGAGCCAACCAAAGCAGTTGAATAGTGGGCGATATCATGTTTTCACAACTAGTTTGGACAAGCGTGATCGAAGCTTCACAAGCGGCAAGAACTCGTTGAACCGCCTTGCCGCGTTATTTACGCTGGTCGGAGCAGCCTATCGTGTGGAGCGAGAGGACCATCCCCGGGTTGATAATCCGGTCACCGGCATTGGTGGTAGACCCTCAGGTGGGGGGCTATAAGTTCACTAAGGTACTTATGGATGGAGGAAGCAGTATTAATATATTATATTATGAAACTTTCCGTCGCATGGGTCTAATAGACAAGGATCTCAGACCGTCCAATACGGTGTTCCATGGCGTAGTACCAGGCAAATCTGCTTATCCTGTTGGTAAGATAGCCCTGGATGTGGCTTTTGGAGATGAGCACGATTCCCGGTCTGAAAAGCTAACTTTTGAAGTAGTAAAAATCCAGAGTCCATATCATGCTTTGTTTGGGCGGCCGGCTTATGCTAAGTTCATGGCACGACCTTGTTATATCTACTTGCAGCTCAAAATGCCGGGTTACAAGGGAACGATAACGGTGCATGGAAGCCGCCGAGTTGCTTTGGAATGTGAGGAAGGTGATGCAGCTTATGCAGAGGCGGTCTGTGCCACGGAGGAGTTGAAGTTCTATAAGGACAACGTTGATCTGGCATATATGACCCCTTTAAAGAAGCCAACTACAGAGCATGAATCGGATCTGAAGTTTAAATCGGCAGCTGAGACCAAGCTTGTTGACTTCGTGCCAGGCGATTCGTCCAAGCAGTTCACTGTCAGTGCCAACCTGGATCCCAAATAGGAAAGCGCGCCATCGAAGTTCATCCGTGAGAACCGGATATCTTTGCATGGAAGCCATCCGACATGCCGGTGTACCGAGGAACTCCCGAGCACACACTTAATGTGGATCCTAAGTATAAACCGTGAAACAGTTCCTCCGCCGGTTTAACGAAGAAAGGCGCAGCCATTGAGAGGAAGTAGCCAGGCTTTTGGCGGCTGGCTTTATCATTGAGGTGTTTCATCCAGAGTGGCTTGCTAATCCGGTGCTGGTCCTTAAGAAAATGGCACCGGCGATGTGTGTGGACTACAGATCTTAACAAAGCCTCGCCCAAATGGATCCTTTTTCCCTCCCGCATTGATCAGATTATTGATGCCACGGCAGGATGTGAGCGCTTATGTTTTTGGATGCGTACTCGGATATCATCGATCAAAATGGCGGTTAAGGACCAGGAGAAAACAGCGCTTATAACTCCTTTTGGGGCCTTCGCTATGTATCTATGCCTTTTGGGCTCAAAAGCGCCTGTGCTACTTATCGGCGGTGTACAGAATTGCTCGTGATACACGATCGGCCGCAATGTGCATGCTTATGTGGATGATATTGTGGTGAAATTAAGACAAAAGGAGACACTGGTGGACGATTTGAAGGAAACCTTCGACAACTTGCGCATTTACAAGATGATGCTTAATCCGGCCAAGTGCGTTTTTGGTGTTCCGGTAGGCAAGTTATTGGGGTTTCTGGTGTCTAACAGAGGAATTGTGGCTAATCCGGAGAAAATTAAAGCTATTACTTCCTTGGCTAAACCGAAGTGTATCAATGATGTTCAGCGTCTGGCGGGCAGAATCGCTGCGTTGAGCCGGTTTATCAGCCGCCTCGGAGAGAAGGCCATCCCCTTATACCAGATGCTGAGGAAAACAGATAATTTCGTCTGGAGTCCGGCTGCTGACGAAGCATTTGAGGATCTAAAGCGGCAATTGGCCAAACCGCCTGTTCTTGCGGCTCTGGTTGACAAGGAGCCGCTGTTGTTATATGTGGCAGCCAATGCTCGAGCAGTAAGCGTGGCCATTGTGGTGGAGTGCAAGGAGGCAGGCAAGGAATATCCGGTTCAACGGCCGGTTTATTATATCAGTGAGGTGCTTATTGAGTCCAAGCAAAGGTATCCGCATTGGCAGAAGCTAGTCTATGGTGTTTTTATGGCCAGTCGGAAACTGAAGCAATATTTCCAAGGGCACCCTATCACAGTGGTTAGTTCAGCTCCTTTGGGTGATATCATACAGAACCGGGAGGCGACTGGCCGGATTGCCAAATGGGCCATAGAGCTTGGGCCGCATGGACTAAAGTATATACCACGCACAGCAGTGAAGTCTCAAGCACTTGTTGATTTCATTAATGACTGGACGGAGTTACAAGCACCGTGAGGAGAAGCCGGATCACACATATTGACTATTCATTTCGACGGATCCAGCAGCTTGAAGGCTCGGGGCGGAGTCGCTTTAACTTCCCCACGAGGTGATAAGTTTTTTACGCTCTCCGCTTAATGTTCCCTTGTACTAATAATGCAGCTGAGTACGAAGCCTTGCTCCATGGCCTCCGGATGGCTAAGGAGATGAACTTAAGCGGGTTAAGTGCTTTGGTGACTCGGACCGTGGCTCGGCAAGTATCCGCACTTGGGACTCTAAGGACCCTCTTATGGCCGCATATCGTCGAGAAGTGGATAATATTGCAGGTTGCTTCAAGGGTTATCAAGTGGATCATGTGGATCGCCGAAAAACGGCGGCGACGCTTTAAGCCGGTTGGGTTCTCGGCAGAAACCGTCCCGCCTTAATGTCTTTTGGACGCCTTGCACAACCCGTCACCCAGCTCCCCGGTGAAGCGGATTTGGCTATTCCCGATCCGGAGGCTCGGTTGGTGGCAGCATTACATGCTATTCGGATTGGGCGATTCCTTTTCTTGCGATATGACTCGAGGAGTTGCGAGAGGATGAGATTCGCCGAACATGATAATCCGCGCCCAAATCTATGACGATTCTTAATGGTGAGTTGCATCATTGCGATTATATCGTATGCGTTTCAACGTTGTGTTTCCCCTGAGGAAGGCTGTGAAATCTTAAGAGAAATCCATGAAGAAGATTGTGGACATCACGCCGGTTCAAAGTCCCTGGTGGCAAAGGCGTTTCGTCACGGATTGTACTGGTTCACCGCACACGCTGATGCGGAGGACTTGGTTAAACGGTGTGATGGATGTCAGAAATTTTCAAGGCGTGCGCATGTACCGGCGCAAGAGTTGAGGATGATCCCAATAACGTGGCCATTTGCAACTTGGGGGCTAGATATGGTCGGGCCATTTAAACGATCCAAGGATAAGAAGACCCACCTGTTGGTGGCAGTGGACAAATTTACCAAGTGGGTTGAAGCGGAGCTGCCGGCCAAGTGTGATGCGGCAACAATGTGCGCTTCATCAAGAAGGTGATTTTCCGTTTGGCTTTCCACACAAGATCATTACTCGACAATGGCACTAATTTATCCAAGGGTGCTATGAAAGAGTTCTGTGAACATGAGCACATCCGACTTGATGTATCGTCAGTGGCTCATCCCCAGTCCAACGGGCAGGCAGAACGAGCTAATCAAGAGATCTTACGAGGCATAAAACCTCGGCTTATGGTTCCTTTACAACGAACACCAGGGTGCTGGGTTGAAGAGCTACCATCGGTGCTATGGAGTATCAATACTATGCCAAACCGGTCCACTGGATATACACCGTTTTTCATGGTCTACGGAGCAGAGGCAGTCCTTCCTACTGATATCCGGCACGATTCGCCCAGTGGAGCGGCTTATGTTGAAGCGGACAACGAGACGACACGGTAGGACGCTTTGGATCTATTGGATGAAGGGCGTGATATGGCAGCTGCTCATTCGGCGATTTACCAGCAAGATCTTCGTCGTTATCACAGCCGCCGGGTTAAAACCAGAACCTTTCAAGAAGGAGATCTGGTGCTTCGCCTCATCCAAGACCGCATGACATGCACAAGTTATCCCGCTTTGGGAAGGACCTTTTGTGGTCGCAAGAATCTACACAACGGATCATACTATCGATTGATATTCGAGAGCGCCAAGACTCACGTACATCGAGGAGGAGACCAACAGCCGTGGAATATAGCTCATCTTCGCCTTACTACACTTGAGTCATCGGCTCGGTTTATGTACATATCATGACAATGTATATATTATCTTCGATATAATAAAACCGAGCCTCGCCTAAAGCGGGTCTCTGCTCTCTTATCATGCGTGGTTACATGGGGTGCTTCATTTTAAAGAGGCCTCCGTTTACCCTTGACATTTGTTTTAGCACTTGGGGCTTGGTCGTGTCCGAACCAATGCAACACCTCTTGATAGGCGAAAGCCACCAGATCATTTGGGGACACGGTCACGTCTGAACCGTCACGCCTCTTGGTCGGCCAATAGGGCCAGAGTCATTTGGGGCTTGGTCGAACCCAACCAATGTCATGCCACTTGGCCGGCGACTCACCAAGAGTCTTTTGGGGACTGGCCGACTTGCACCATCGCTACGCCTTCGGGAGCTTGGTTGCGTCGACCATGGTAATGCCATCGACCAGCTCAAGAAAGCTTTTCTTTGCAACGAGTTATTGCCTTTGTTGCCATATTTTTCATAATTGGTATTCGATTTTTGTTGTGTTTTTAACCCGACAAACGTTTTTATCCGGTTCAACTGCGCCATACACATTGACATGATACGGTTTAATCTTACGCCGGAGTTTTATCTGCCCGGTTTACTTTCTTCCTGTTAATCATCATTGAATAACAAGGGGGCTTGTGCTGATTCAGCACGGTTTATATGGGAGTTATTCTCTCCCCGCTTTACAGACGGTCATGCTTTTTAAAGGCCTCCGCTTCAAGTTTGGCTACGCTAGCTTCATGCCCAGACACGGCAGGAAATACGAATCAGACAAAAGTTTCACTTCTTATGCACGAAGGCATATTCAGGCGGAAAGTTTTAACTAAAGTTATTACAAGGCAACACGGTGCCCAAGTGAGATCATTGTTCTTTGGGTAAACCGCCAATGACAGATATTTAAACCGGCCACCGGTTCAAGCCTGCTCTTCATCTTCCGCCGCTTCAGCCTCTTCTTCTCTACCCATTGGCTGGAAATCAACAGTGGTCCAGTCGAGTCCCATTAGCGCTTGGAAAATAGCCTCTTCATGGATCAGAGAAGATGGTTCAATATCAGGAGCATAAGTATGCTTACGGATTGGAGGGATCAGATTTTCCGCTTCAAAAGTTGGGGCAGGCACTCGCTTGTTTTGGTCATTGTATTGCGCTTGGTAATGCTCTAAATCGGCTTCTTTGGCCAACTGACAAGCTAGCGAGCGTACTGCACGGTTTATAGCCCGTAAATCCTCTTCATTGAAGTCAGAGCCATCTTCTTTCACACTGGGATAGCCTTGAGCTGCTTCCACAGGATCAAAGTCTGGTACCCATGCCTTGGCTCGGATCAAGGCGTTGATAGCTCCGTTCGAAAGGGCAGATTTTTTCACCTCTTCAATCCGGGCAGGAAGCATGGACAGCCGGTTCAGAGTATCTTGAATCAAGGAAGGTGCCGGATTGTTATGTGATGCTGTGGTGATGATGCGCTGGGCTCCGGTATACAACTGTTCTACCAAGGTATAGACAGCCTTCAGTTTCTTCCGCACATGGTTTCCTAAGTGCCCAATGCGTGTGCCTACAACAGTAAACGGTTAGTTTCAAACCGGAGTAATGATACAGCAGGTGCAACACATCACAACTGTTCAAAGGAAGCTTACCAAAGATTGCCGCAGTCATAGAGTGTACTTGCCGCTTTACGGCTGTCAGATCATCTACCACCGGTTTAAGGGCGGCTTCAGCATTTTCTGCCCGTTTGATCAAATTGGCCTTCTCAGTGGCCCAGTCCGCCTGTTGTTTCTTCAAGCTTTCCTTCACTTGTTCAGCAGCGTTCAAAGCACTGGTTAACTCTTTCTTGGCCTTCTCTGTTTCGGCCTGCTGGGTTTTCAAAGCCGCTTGTAAACTGGCAATCCGGTCATCTTTGATTTTCACCTCAGCCTGTGTATCAATAGTATGTTCAGCCGGATATTCAAGACAGTCAAAGTCCCAACCACACAACACAGTTATATGCTTGGCACTTGGGGGCTAATGTACCTTTGATTTTTACATTATTACTAGATGACAAAGTCCCAAGCTCAATACAAGTATTCAACTTGGCACTTGGGGGCTAATGGCTATTCGATCTAGCAATGTTTCTAAAGGCAGTTTTTATTGAAGTACCGGTTTAAATATGCACAGTTCAACCGGCCCCTCGAGCTATGCAGGTAGGTTTCAAAATTGTTAAGGAATATAGTCAAGTCCCGGTTTGATCAAGATTACAAACCGGCCCTTGGGGGCTACAAGAACTGATATACTGGCGGTAAGGAAAGGAGTGAGTTACCTCAAAGTTGTCCCTCATTAACTTGACCAGGCCAGCTTCATAGTCCCGGCTAGTATAAAGCCGGTTTAAATAGACAGAATGAAGGTCTTGGGCACTTAAAGCAGCATATGTTTCCAGTTCAACATCCCATTTTCCTTTGTTCAAGGTGGAAAATTCTTCTTTCACAGTGTGCCTGGTTAAGGTTGCAGGATTCCCCGGTTCAGAGCGGCCCATACCAGTAATCACAACGTCATCATCTTTCGACTCAACGGATTGTGTGGGCACGGCCGTTTTAGTAGCAGGACTGCGAGGTTTCTCAAACCGGACGGTGCTGGCAGGTGGATCAGCAGAGATTGAAGTATTGACAGGCCTCTCTTCAGGAATAACCTCCTCTTGAACCGGAGGATCATTGGGAATATCTTCAGCAAAATTTTCAAGATCCGGCGGTCTCTCATGATCTGAGGCGGCAGCTTCTTCAGCTGTTTTGTCCAAGCGGGCCTTCTTGCTGGGTTTCGGTTTGGTTCTAAAGAGACAAAGAGTCAGGAAAACGGCATATCCATTACAGAATATATCAGAAAGCATATGGTCGGTTCGACTTACCTGGCGGCTATCTTCAACGGTGGTAGCTGAGTGGCTGAGGATTCGCCAGAGGATGAATGGGAAGTAACCTGATAATCGGAGTCGGACGGATTAAGAGGTTGACGGAAGAAACCCGCTTTGGAATTTAAAGCAATAAAAAGGTCAGAAACCTCGGAGCGGTGCTTTCGAACCGGGCTGTTTGGTAAACCGGCAGAGGTAACTACCTGACCACTGTGCCGGGTTGTGTGGCGAGCTTCATGTTGTTGTGTCTTCATAAGAAATTTGGGATCCAAATAAGCAAGAGGGTGAGAAAAATTAACTTTCCGGTTTGCCTGGCGAAATTTTGGTAAAGGCAAATTTGCTGAATCGGAAGAGAGAATAGTTACCTCAGTGAATCCTGCGTTGCTGGCTTCAGCATCATCCTGACAAGCATCATCATCAATAAGGCGTGTAAAAAGCAAGCCAAGAGAATCAAGTTCCGGGTTACCCACATCATCGTCAATGGCCGGGTCTTTCTCTTATGGGCTGATTTCTTGACAATTTTCGTTTTGGGCCGGGTTGGCCGCCCTGCTTTATCCGCTTTGTCTTGTGAAAGTTTCTTGCTCCAAAACGGATTCTCACCCTGGATCAGAAGTAACTAAATGATTGGGTACATGAAGCAATAACAGGTTTAATAATGAAGCAACTAGAAACTTACCGCAGGTGGTTTGTTGGTGGTGCAGTAAGGAGCTAGACCAGTTTGAGCACAGAGGTGCTCCGGTTCATTCAAAGATCCCTTTACCGAGTCCGTAATCTCATCATCGTAAAGTTCGAGTTTTGTGTGTTGGAGTGGGTCGTCGACGCTGCCAGTATACTGACACATCAAACCGGAACGCCGGCTCAGAGGCAGTATACCCCATGATAACCAGCAGCGTGCAAGATCAATTCCAGTCAAACCATTGGCCATAAAGGCTCGGAGCTTGGACAGTTGCGTGGCATATTTGCTTATATCTTTGGCGCTTAATCTTTGAGGAAACGGATGAGTATTGCTTAGCCGCTCTGGACGAAAGCCAGGTAAGGGATTTTCATCTTCAGGAGAAGTGTCCTTGCAATAAAACCAAGTCGCATTCCACTCTTTTGGGTGAGTATGGAGTTTGACGTGGGGATAGGTGATCTCTTTCCTCTTTTGAATAGCCATACCACCCAATTCCGTATTGGGGCCGTCGGTGAATTTAGTGCGACGGTTTAGGTGGAAGAGGTCTCTAAACAGTTCAATAGAAGGTTCCTCTTGTAGATATACTTCAGATAGTACTTGAAAGTGGCATAAATTGGTGACGGAATTAGGGCCAATGTCCTGGGGACGGAGCTGAAAATTGGCCAACACATCCCGGTAAAATTTTGAACCGGGCGGTTTGAAGCCCCGGGCCAGGTGATCTGCAAAGACCACAACTTCTCCTTCTTGGGGTGTGGGAGGACATTCCTCTCCAGGGACCCTCCAGTGGACCGTATCTTTGTCATCTAAAGCGCCAATCAAGACCAGATCATTCAGCTGCGACTCGGTGACGCGAGAAGGAACCCAGTTGCATTCATACACTTGTTTGGCCATGATAAGATCTACAAAAGTAATTGATCCGGTTCAAGAGCGTGCTTGTTACAAAGTGATTGATCTAAGTTATGATAAACCGGAGGCAGTGTCTATAAATCGGTTTCTTGGAATATGATATCAGATGGGCTCTGGCGGTTCAACAAGGGGACTAATGGTGTATCTGCGCCGATTTAGCAGCTTTTTCTTATGTCGAGTTAAACCGCCTAATCTAGGCTTTGGAAATAATTGAAGCTATGGATAGTTTGCAGAAACAAGTTTCACAAGATCCCATGATAGCTACGGATCAAACGCAGGTTTATAGAAAACAGAAAATGTTTCACGGAAGTGAAGCAGAGACGGAAGTGGACTATGAGGCAGATATGTATGCAGAAGATCCATGGGTTTAAGATGAGAAAGTACAACGGATGCGTGGGAATCGCTATTAATACAGTACAGATTCACAGTGTGGTTCAAAGTTAAAAGGATAAATGGAAACGCACGAAGAACACGGTATGAAGCTGGAACCCTAAAAACAAATCTAAGTCGAGAAGGGGAAGAAGCTCACCGGGAACGGAGAACTCGCGGAAAGAGGCCGCAGTATTCTGGTACGATCAGGTCGATGCAGCGGCCCAGGACGAGGCAGAGGTCGACGATGATGGTGGAGCTCCAGGAGCAGCGGCGCGAGGAAGACGAAGAAGAGGAGATGAAGGGAGGAAAGAAATGACCTTTTGGTCCTATTTATAAGGCAGCCTGGCTAGGTCAAGCGCGTGGATCCAGGAACTGCTATTAAAGAAGACATTATAAAGGATCAAATTTCAGGATGACGTCATGCCGGTTTACAGTGACCAGAAGTAATGACGACATGGCGGTTTACTAGACAATAGAAGATGTCCAAGATACAAGCTTTGTGAAGGATTGACATGAACTGTTTCAAATCAATCTGGGGCCTAATGTTGGGGATATTACCACTAGGTGTAAACCGGCCAGCTTGGGCCGAGTTCACTCCATTAGTGGTACAAGCAGAGAAAGGCCCAAGGCCTATAGTCGGTTTAGAACTTGTAGCCGTAAACCGGCCTGATGTATAACTTGTGTTGTAAGTTAGGAATAGAGAGATACCAACCGGGATACGAGTATGAACCGGTTGGGACTCTATGAACCGACGGGCGTCACTCGTGTATATAAGGGGACGACCCGGCAACGGTTCAAAGACAAACAACCACAACTCGAGCCTAGGCGAAGCTTGTTTTGCTCCCTAGCCATCGAGACTACATCAATTCCATCACAACTAGACGTAGGCTTTTACCTTCATCGAAGGGCCGAACTAGTATAAACCCTTGTGTCTTTGTGTCCGCTTTAACCCCTTCAAGTAAACCCGTAGCGATGGCTCCACGACTAAGTCCTTACGCTAGGACATCTGCCGTGACAAATCCACGACAAAACTCGTAACTCAAATATTCTCCTCCACGCTCAGATCGTAGAAATTTTATTTTATTGTTACGATGATTTTCCACTTCACTCTGAAATTCTTTGAACTTTTCAAATGTTTCAGACTTGTGTTTCATTAAGTAGATATACCCATATCTGCTCGAATCATCTGTGAAGGTGAGAAAATAACGATACCCGCCGCGAGCCTCAATATTCATTGGAGCACATACATCAGTATGTATGATTTCCAATAAATCAGGTGTTCGCTCCATAGTTCCGGTGTCAGGACCCCGACTCAATGTCACATCGATCTAGCCTGTAACACATCATATCACTTTGCGGCCTCACGCACGGTATCCCAACGGGTGTCGCCTTACCTTAGCCCGGGACCGTTTGCGCCTTTTGGCACGCGTATATGATAGTGTCGCTAGCATCCATATGAAAAGGAGCCCGGCTGACATGGCTAGTCGTAAACCCAAAGTGGCACAGACTTACAGGACAGCATCCATGACCCAAAGATCGAACGTGTCGGTCATCACGAGTAAGTTCCGGCTGTAGCACGGGCTAGCAGACTCCGTGAACCGGCTGTAGCGCTAACAGACTCCGGTACTCAGCGTGACATTTCCCGGGACGTACCACAGAACGAAGAAGGACACATGCCGGCCAGCCTAAGTGTTCCGGAGCAAAGAGCAAGCTACCATGGCTCATTGGAAACACTAGGAGACATTTCCCGGTAAGAGAGGCTACTAAAGATAAACAACTAGATAGTCAGATCCCGCACATACCAAGCATTTCAATAACATACACACAATATGCCCGATATGTGCAAATACAACATGGCATCACAACATGACTCTACGACTCAAGCATTTATTCATTAGGCTCCGAGGAGCGAGATATTACAAACAGGGGTCTCATGACCCAACATTCAGAGCATACAAATCAATGCACAAGCGGAAGCTATCATGTCTGAGTACAGACATCTACAAATGAAAAAGGCTTGAAAGCCCGACTATCTACCAGATCCTGCCGAGGGCACAAGATCGTAGCTGAGGTAACAAGCTAAACGTCGAAGTCCACGTGGAACTACTAGCGAGACTGAAGTCTCTCTGCAAAAACATAAAATAGGCAAACGTGAGTACAAATGTACCCAAAGAAGACTTACATCAGAACTAACTACATATGCATCATTATCAATAAAGGGGATGGTGGAGTTTAACAGCAGCAAGCCAGCTTTGACTCGGTGGCTATCCTGAACTACGACTGCAAGTAACTCTTTTGAGGTGGCGCACACGAGTCCACATATTCACCATACCAATACACCACTATGGATCCGCTCCGTCTCCCTACGAGAACACCATCCATAGCACTCACACTTATCTTGCGTATTTTAGAGTATCCACTTTCACTTGTCTATGAACTGATATAAGCAACCCGTAAGTCCTTTTCATGGACACGGCTATTCAATAGATGATGTTAACCCTGCAGGGTGTACTTCTTCACACACGCTCACCACTTACCGCCGTTTACGACATGTACTCGGCAACCTTCAAGCGAAGCCCAACGTGGGTGTCGGCCACGACCTACCTAAACACTCAAGTCCCTAGTCCAGGTTTATCGCCTATTTGGGTTCCATCTATGAGGAGTTCCGCCGAAGTTTCGCTCACAGCCCCAAACGATGTGTACAGGTTCCGTGACACCAAACGGGCGCCGGTCTACCCGCCACGTGCCTACCGTGATCACAGCCCACCCCTACGGTCAAGATCACTGCGACGGCCTCCAAAGATACTACAAACACGTAAACTACTTGCAACTCCCGGACAGAGGACAAGGGTGATTAAGAAGCCGAGAGGGTCCATTGGTTTCGGGCCCAATGCGTGGTAGTAGCTGAATCATGGATCACAAACACGTAACTCAGTTCACGAGGACGGCTGCAATGAGACAACCCACCATGTACTCCTACATGGCCTCTCACCGCTACCTTTACCAAATCGTGTTCACACACTTAGCTCGCACATAGTAGGACATGTTCACACACCTCTGATTCATCCTCGATGAATCAGACCGACTCAACTCTAAGCAATAGCAGGCGTGACAAACAAGCATGTATGAGTAGGCACAACAGGGCTCAAACAACTCCTACTCATGCTAGTGGGTTTCATCTATTTACTGTGGAATGACAGTCATGCAATGGATAAGGGTTCAGCTACCGCAGCAAGTAACAAATGATTCGTTGTTGTCCTAATGCAGAAAAGAGAGCAGGAGCGAGAGAGTGGATTTTATCGAATGAACAAGGGGTTTTGCTTGCCCGCACTTCAAGATAACATTGAGTCTTCATCAGTGTCAACGATCACATCATCGGTATCACATCTATCGAGAGGGGACAAATACCGGCAACACAGAAGGGAACACAATCAATGCAATGCACAATATGATGCATGATCATGACATGGCAAAATGAATGTGTTTTGAGCTAATGCAACTAGCAACAGATTAAATGAAGTTGGTTTGAATACAAGATTCAAATTCAAACTCCATATGTGATTATTTGAATGCCCTTTAGTTGATTTGTGCTAAACAGCAGCTATAAGTTGTTCTAACATGCATGAAAATGGTACAGATGGATTCCTTGAATTTTTCTGATAATTTTTCATATATAATTTATTTAATTTGGAGTTACGGTTGAATTACTATGAATTTTGAAGTTTAAATCATTTTCTGGAATTTCCTAACTTATTTTAAATCCAGAAAATAACTAATTGCGTCAGCATGACGACAGCATGACGTCAGCAAGTCAACCGGGGCTGACCAGGGTCAAACCTGACGTGTGGGGGCCACACGCCGCGATGAGGGGGTTAAACAGGGTTAAATTAATCCTAATTAGGAATTAGTGGCGCTGGGGCCCACTGTCAGTGTCAGGGGGCTTGACTAACGGTAATTAGCGCTAATCCTAATTAGCTACAGGGCTGGGCCCACTTGTCGTGATGCAGGGGTTCTGCCGTGGTCAAGGTGGGTCAAACCCACCGCGACATGACGCCGGGCGAGGCCCGAGACGGCGGCGCGATCTTGGATCGCGCTTGCCCATGAGGCACGGCGAGGCTGTGCTTGGGCTCGTGGAGAGCCCTTGCTCCCGCTGCCGAATGGTGGTGGTGGCCGTGCACGAGGTGGCTCAGATTGCCGACGGCGAGCTCATGCGAGCGGCGGCCGGAGTTCGGTGCGGTCGGAATCGGCGTTCAGGCGTTAGGGGAGGTGTTGGTGCGTCTACATGCTCCTAGTGAGGTGTGGAGCACGATAGTGTGCTCGGTTGGGCGCTCACGTGACCGTGGCCTACAACGGCGACATCGCCGGGCGCGCCGAGCTTGAGCTCAAGGGGCGGCAGCTCTGTAAGGCTAGGGACGACGGGCAAGGGGAATCGGACCAGTGGCTCACCATGAGCTGCAGGGATGGTTAGCGGGCTCGGGACGCCTTGGAGGCGGCGAATCGACGGCGACGGTGGTCGGAGCCCGAGGAGGGAACGGCGACGTGGCGGCGATCAGGGCTTCCGGAGACCCGTGGAGCGGTGGGGAGGAAGAGGAGGTCGAGGCGGAGCCTCTGGGCTAGTCGGGGGGGAAGCGAGGGGTGGCCGGAGACGGCTGCTATGGCGAACGGCAGCGAGGGTGGTGTTCGGCCGTGTGAGAGAGAGAGCGAGGGGGAGGAGGAAAGAGCCGAGGGAGAGTGAGAGAGAGCAGGGGGAGAGGCGTGGCGTCGTCCGGGGCATCGAGCGAGGAGGAAGGGCAGTAAGCAGGAGAGAGGTGGCGTGGCGGTGGCGCTGGCAAGGCCGCCACACCTCCTCCTCTCTGCCGAGGACTTAAGACGACAGAGGAGGAGGCGGGCTGGGCCGCTTCTTTGCTGGGCCGCCACCGGCTGGGCTGCATGTAAGTCCGGTCAGGTTTCTCTCCTCTGTCTTTTATTTCTGTTTTGTTTTATTTAATTTATTTTGCCACTGTTTTGAATTTAAAATAATTCAAACAACGCCAAAAACTCCTCTGAATATTTTATACTGCTAGATGGACTCTTCCAAAAGCTTATAAAATATTTCAGGGGTATTTGAAATTATATTCTAATTATATGAATATAATTCAAATTCAAATAGCTAATGAATTAAATCCAAAGTCCCAAAATAATTCCTTAAAATGTTCAATATTTTGGTTGGGGCGTAACCCTACCAAAAATTATCAAACATTTAAGAAGAGCATTTTGGAGCAATGAATGAGATTTTTAGGGTTTTGCCCTTCTTTTATTTAAGTTTTGAGGCTTCCAAAATTCCTCACTTCAGGTTTCAAAAATTTAAACATGATGCTCAGATGAGGTCTAGCCTAGTGCATAACAAGACCAGGGATGTGACAACTCACCCCCACTAAACAAGAATCTCGACCCGAGATTCAAGCGTAGGGTAAGATGAAAGGGAAGCGCAAACTAATATAATCTTCACGATCCAAGTTGCACCTCAAATGAACGTTGATTCGATCACCATCTTTGTCTCGAGGTCTTGCTCTGGGGACTACAATCAACATGACAACGAGAGGGAAAGAAACTCTAGAGGGATCGATCTTCCCGAAGATCAAACAACTTAGGATCAGCTCACGGGGTGAGTCATAAAAACATCTCGCAAGCTGAGATACAAGGCACACATCTAGAGGAATGGAGTGGAACAGATGACGAGGTTTTACTAGGTAGACAACAATTCCACACCTAAGAGGGTGGTGAACGGTTGTCAACGTAGCGAGAGTTTGAGTTGCCATGATACCATAATGAGACATCTTGGAGGAGGGTGAGTCGTAGAATTATTACCTTGCGTGGCAAAAAGAATTACATTTGATTCAAAGATCATTGAAACTCTTTATACCAGCCTAAGGCAAATCACAATCGATCATTTGAAGGAGTCCGAAAGAAGACATTCTCGGCCGTAATGGATGATGTGGACTACCTTGTTGAAGACAACACAAGGAATGATTTTAGTAATCGGGGAGAGGCTCAACAAAGAGAGAGTGAGTCCATCGCTGAAAGGGTTATACCATAACCGAGGAAACCGAGAGCACTATGCAATTAATGCCGATAATAAAACCTAGCACTTACGCTGCTCTCAAGAACTTGAGCATTTCCATATTCATCAAGGTTTTACCAACATCCGTGTCAAGGTGCCGACAAAGACAACATACTACCATGATGAACAGCGATGGACGATGCAGATGCAAAGGAAGGTAACACTTTCTCAGATTCCGTCTTAGCGAGGCCAAGAACAAAATCTGGATGATCGACCGAGAGACATTTAGCACTCCGCTTCTAATGTTCTCTTTGATGTACTAGTGTACCCCATTCATTGAAATGGTCTGATATCTAGAACATCAAGTAACAGGTCGGACGTCGGAAGCACAGAAATCATAAGGCACACAAATAGGGAATAAATCCTACGAAGTCCTTATGGGGAGGTGGCCAACTTCTTCAATCAAGATACTACAATAATAGGTCTTCCGGCTGGGTGTGTTCGCCACGACATCCTCCTTACCGGTTATCGAGAGACCAATATTATAGTTCTTGGGAGATGTTCCATCCATCATATCTGCCTGAGATTCAGATCTGGTTGGTGTCAGAATAACCTAGACTCATCGAGTCTAAAAAGAAAAATGAAAGTTTGCAACACAAGTCGACGGGAAGATGTTGCGAGATTCTCGGGAAATGGACTACGGTAGTAAGCTCCAAAACATGAGCTGGTTCTGCTACACACCTGTGAACACACTGTCCTAGACAAGCATGACCACATGGTAGTCTTACAATAAAACACTACCGAGTTCTAGCTGGGAACCATCATTGAGGATATCGAAGTCCTTGCATAGGGTATACTCATAAGAAGGAGCTTCTTCTCCTTGAACAAATCAATCAGTGGCTTGGTGTGCTAGGAATACATATAGAATGAAGGTTGCAAGTCTTCGAACCACAGAATACTTCGCACGTAGGCATGAACGATTTGGGATGATTCCAAAGGAAGCAACATCGACTTTCTCGAATCCACGGCGGCAACTTGCATCGAATGCACATGAATTAGAGGAAGTTACTTCTTACATCCGAACATATGCTTCATGAGCTAGCATGAACAAATGTTTTAAAAAAAAATTCCAACACTAGCTTAATGTTCAACAAAATTATGGAGAAGACAAGGATGTTGTCGATGGGTTCAACAACAATTCATCCAGATTCCCATAGATATGGAATTCCATAACTATGTGAACAAGGTGATAGTATTGGTCAGAACCAAAAGATATAATGGTGTATGTTCGAGGAAAATCCACGAGTAAGACAACATTACGAACATCGTTGGTTCTGACTTGATTTGAGGATAGCCCATACTCGAATCAAAGTTTCGATAAGACAATAGATCCAACAACTGACCACGAGGATCAATCGATGAATATATCATCTTTCTTCAACACACACAAAAGGATAACCCTTTGGAATGAACTGATTCGTACAAACTTTTATCTTCCAACTCTCCAAGTTGTTGTTTAGCTTAACCAACCAACTCAGGGGGTATCCAACACAGACTCTTGGAGAAGGGGTGGTTTACAAGAAACCAACTTGATCACGAGCTCAACATAGTAGTCAGGAGACAACCTGGTGATACTTCCGAGAAGATATTCAGAATATCACGAACCACTGATATGTTACTAAGCCCGAGAACAATCTTGCCTTCCAGAGCAAGACGATATGATCAAATAAGCAAGGGACTGGATAACCCTAACTCATTGATCGAGGAGTGCACCAGAAATAAGGACTAGGTAGCACAATCAACCTTAGGGTGACGATTCAATAATCATCACGGTAAGAATGAGGTTATCGTCCATTTAACTACCAAGCAACGGAGTTGCCAGCAGTATTGATTTCACACACCACGATTCACTTGTCGGCATTCCGGTTACAATAACACAGAAACCGAGGAATGAACAATGATGGCGAGGAGTATTACTACATCAACAATTCATAGGATGGTGTGTAATTCCCATGACATTCTTGATATAAAGATGGTATTACTCAAGGTAGAGCAGAACAAAAGCTTGATTAGCAATTTGATCTCATGGAGTACAACCGCTTTGACCCAATCCTAGAAATGGACAAGGTACTGGAGTTTGTTTCTCCTAGTCATTCTGGAATAGAATGGCTTGACGGACCACAAGAATAATAAGCATCGATGAACTTGAGTGCACAACTACTCTTGACTATCAATTGATAGACGAGGGTCAGAATGCAACTAAAGGAGGACAACTCAAAGGACATACGATTTTCGAGTTGTGGATGCATAGATTAGTATGTCGAACCAAGTTCAACATATTTCTTCCAGAAAATCCATGCAGAAAGGTAGAACTGGCAGAGTCACAATATAAAATGGAGAATCTCGTCAAGAGCACCCCTGTTGTGATCTTTGATCCAACAAACTTCTGCCATAAGTGGTTCATAGTATTTGGAAGAGGGAAATACCACGGACCATCGAGAGCTAATGCAAAGGTTACTGATAACCTAAAGGAACTAGCAAACACTATCAACATGAAATAAGTAGGGTGAATCTCGGGTTCAAGGACCCAGGAGTAGAATACCTACTACTAAGTAGCATCACGGGATGCTTTCGAGAATAAAGGCCAGAATCATCACACTGGGAACAAAAGCACGGCTAAACTACTAGGTGATACTCTAGACACCTAGGATCATAATATTAGCTCCAACATAAATGCCGAGGCAATGAAATACCTCAACTCAGCATTTAGTGTGATTAACCTGGCCCAAAGGAACATCAAAACCGGAGGGAAAGGATTTGCAAGTGCATCAGATTGTTTAGAAACCTGGGATGACTCGGACGGCATAACGGCTGTAAATGCTCAAAAGTTTGGAGACATGCTACAAAAATGGTGGCATAGCCACTCCGAAGCACAATATCAAGGTTTCGAGATCAACAATTATGAACATACGGAAGTAGTAAAACTGAACTGAGACTCGAAACTAACAATTCTATAAGTCTATGGATTAGTAACACGCCATCCTCGATAGATAGATGAGAAGGCCTAGTTCTTAATCCCGTAGAAAAGAAGAGGTTGACTCAGATCAGAAGGCCATGAGGTATAAGGAGTAAAAAGAGCCTTACGTTCCAACCCACAATCAATTCCCTTACATAACTAAAGCATTTCTAGACACAACTTCGACCAGTTTGGCTTGGTAATCCTCAGCAAATAAGCTCGATACCAACGCTGTCAGACCCGACTCAATGTCACATCGATCTAGCCTGTAACACATCATATCACTTTGCGCCTCACGACGGTATCCCAACGTGTCGCCTTACCTTAGCCCGGGACCGCTTAGCCTTTTGGCACGCCAGATATGATAGTGTCGCTAGCATCCATATGAAAAGGAGCCCGGCTGACATGGCTAGTCGTAAACCCAAAGTGGCACAGACTTACAGGACAGCATCCATGACCCAAAGATCGAACGTGTCGGTCATCACGAGTAAGTTCCGGCTGTAGCACTGGCTAGCAGACTCGTGAACCGGCTGTAGCGGCTAACAGACTCCGTACTCAACGCGTGACATTTCCCGAAGATGATACAGAACGAAGAAGGACACATGCCGCCAGCCTAAGTGTTCCGAGCAGAGCAAGCTACCATGGCTCATTGGAAACACTAGGAGACATTTCCGTAAGAGAGGCTACTAAAGATAAACAACTAGATAGTCGATCCCGCACATACCAAGCATTTCAATAACATACACACAATATGCCCGATATGTGCAAATACAACATGGCATCACAACATGACTCTACGACTCAAGCATTTATTCATTAGGCTCGAGGAGCGAGATATTACAAACAGGGTCTCATGACCCAACATTCAAAGCATACAAATCAATGCACAAGCGAAGCTATCATGTCTCGAATACGTACATCTACAAATGAAAAAGGCTTGAAAGCCCGACTATCTACGAGATCTGCCGAGGGCACAAGATCGTAGCTGAGGTAACAAGCTAAACGTCAAGTCCACGTGGAACTACTAGCGAGACCAAGTCTCTCTGCAAAAACATAAAATAGGCAAACGTGAGTACAAATGTACCCAGCAAGACTTACATCAGAACTAACTACATATGCATCATTATCAATAAAGGGGATGGTGGAGTTTAACAGCAGCAAGCCAGCTTTGACTCGGTGGCTATCCTGAACTACGACTGCAAGTAACTCTTTTGAGGTGGCGCACACGAGTCCACATATTCACCATACCAATACACCACTATGGATCCGCTCCGTCTCCCTACGAGAACACCATCCATAGCACTCACACTTATCTTGCGTATTTTAGAGTATCCACTTTCACTTGTCTATGAACTGATATAAGCAACCCAGAAGTCCTTTTCCGCGGACACGGCTATTCGAATAGATGATGTTAACCCTGCAGGGGTGTACTTCTTCACACACGCTCTCACCACTTACCGCCGTTTACACGACATGTACTCGGCAACCTTCAAGCGGAAGCCCAACGTGGGTGTCGGCCACGACCTACCTAAACACTCAAGTCCCTAGTCCAGGTTTATCGCCTATTTGGGTTCCATCTATGAGGAGTTCCGGCCGAAGTTTCGCTCACAGCCCCAAACGATGTGTACAGGGTTCCGTGACACCAAACGGGCGCCCGGTCTACCCGGCCACGTGCCTACCGCATCACAGCCCACCCCTACGGTCAAGATCACGACGGCCTCCAAAGATACTACAAACACGAAACTACTTGCAACTCCCCGGACAGAGGACAAGGGTGATTAAGAAGCCGAGAGGGTCCATTGGTTTCGGGCCCAATGCGTGGTAGTAGCTGAATCATGGATCACAAACACGTAACTCAGTTCTCGAGGACGGCTGCAATGAGACAACCCACCATGTACTCCTACATGGCCTCTCACCGCTACCTTTACCAAATCGTGTTCACACACTTAGCTCGCACATAGTAGGACATGTTCACACACCTCTGATTCATCCTCGATGAATCAGACCGACTCAACTCTAAGCAATAGCAGGCGTGACAAACAAGCATGTATGAGTAGGCACAACAGGGCTCAAACAACTCCTACTCATGCTAGTGGGTTTCATCTATTTACTGTGGAATGACAGGTCATGCAATGGATAAGGGGTTCAGCTACCGCAGCAAGTAACAAATGATTCGTTGTTGTCCTAATGCAGTAAAAGAGAGCAGGAGCGAGAGAGTGGGATTTTATCGGAATGAACAAGGGGGTTTTGCTTGCCTGGCACTTCTGAAGATAACATTGAGTCTTCATCAGTGTCAACGATCACATCATCGGTATCACATCTATCGAGAGGGGACAAATACCGGCAACACAGAAGGGAACACAATCAATGCAATGCACAATATGATGCATGATCATGACATGGCAAAATGAATGTGTTTTGAGCTAATGCAACTAGCAACAGATTAAATGAAGTTGGTTTGAATACAAGATTCAAATTCAAACTCCATATGTGATTATTTGAATGCCCTTTAGTTGATTTGTGCTAAACAGCAGCTATAAGTTGTTCTAACATGCATGAAAATGGTACAGATGGATTCCTTGAATTTTTCTGATAATTTTTCATATATAATTTATTTAATTTGGAGTTACGGTTGAATTACTATGAATTTTGAAGTTTAAATCATTTTCTGGAATTTCCTAACTTATTTTAAATCCGAAAATAACTAATTGCGCGAAGATGACGACAAAGATGACGTCGAGAAGTCAACCGGGCTGACTAGGGTCAAACCCGACGTGGGGCCACACGCCGATGACGGGGTTAAACAGGTTAAATTAATCCTAATTAGGAATTGGCACAAATAAGTTGCACTATCATTATCAACTTTGCATCTTTTGGCTTCAACATTATGAATATGTGTGTCACTACTATCAAGATTCAATAAAAATAGACCACTCTTCAAGGGTGCATGACCATAAAAGATATTACTCATATAAATAGAACAACCATTATTCTCTGATTTAAATGAACAACCGTCTCGCATCAAACAAGATCCAAATATAATGTTCATGCTCAACGTTGGCACCAAATAACAATTATTTAGGTCTAAAACTAATACCGATGGTAGATGTAGAGGTAGCGTGCCGACCGCGATCACATCGACTTTGGAACCATTTCCTACGCGCATCGTCACCTTGTCCTTAGCCATTCTTTGCTTAATCCGTAGTCCATGTTTCGAGTTGCAAATATTAGCAATAGAACCAGTATCAAATACCCAGGTACTACTGCGAGCATAGTAAGGTACACATCAATAACATGTATATCACATATACCTTTGTTCACTTTGCCATCCTTCTTATCCGCCAAATACTTGGGGCAGTTCCGCTCAAAGGTCGATCGCTTGCAGTAGAAGCATTCAGTCTTAGGCTTAGGTCCAGACATGGGTTTCTTCTCTTGAGCAGCAACTTGTTTGCTGTTCTTCTTGAAGTTCCCCTTCTTCTTCCCTTTGCCCTTTTTCATGAAACTGGTGGTCTTGTTAACCATAAACACTTGATGCTCCTTCTTGATTTCTACCTCCGCAGCTTTTAGCATTGTGAAGAGCTCGAGAATAGTCTTGTCCATCCCTTGCATATTATAGTTCATCACGAAGCTCTTGTAGCTTGGCGGCAGTGATTGAAGAATTCTGTCAATGACACTATCATCAGGAAGATTAACTCCCAGTTGAATCAAGTGATTATTATACCCAGACATTTTGAGTATGTGTTCACTGATAGAACTATTATCCTCCATCTTACAGCTATAGAACTTATTGGAGACTTCATATCTCTCAATCCGGGCATTTGCTTGAAATATTAACTTCAACTCCTGGAACATCTCATATGCTCCATGACGTTCAAAACGTCGTTGAAGACCCGGTTCCAAGCCGTAAAGCATGGCACACTAAACTATCGAGTAGTGACCAGCTTTGCTCTACCAGTCGTTCTTAACATCGTCAGTTGCATCAGCAGCAGGCCTGGCACCCATCGGTGCTTCCAGGACGTAATTCTTCTGTGCAGCAATGAGGATAATCCTCAGGTTACGGACCCAGTCCGTGTAATTGCTACTATCATCTTTCAACTTAGGTTTCTCAAGGAACGCATTAAAATTCAACGGAAAAACAGCACGAGCCATCTATCTACAACAAACATAGACAAGCCAAATACTATCAGGTACTAAGTTCATGATAAATTTAAGTTCAATTAATCATATTACTTAAGAACTCCCACTTAAACAGACATCTCTCTAGTCATCTAAGTGATCACGTGATCCAAATCAACAAAACCATGTCCGATCATCACGTGAGATGGAGTAGTTTTCAATGGTAAACATCACTATGTTGATCATATCTACTATATGATTCACGCTCGACCTTTCGGTCTCTGTGTTCCGAGGCCATATCTGTATGTGCTAGGATCGTCAAGTTTAACCTGAGTATTCCACGTGTGCAACTCTTTTGCACGTGTTGTATTTGAACGTAGAGCCTATCACACCCGATCATCACGTGGTGTCTCAGCACGAAGAACTTTCGCAATGGTGCATACTCAGGGAGAACAATTCTTGATAATTTTAGTGAGAGATCATCTTAAAATGCTACCGTCAATCAAAGCATTATAAGATGTATAAAGGATAAACATCACATGCAATCAATATAAGTGATATGGTATGGCCATCATCATCTTGTGCTTGTGATCTCCATCTCCGAAGCACCGTCGTGATCACCATCGTCACCGGCGCGACACCTTGATCTCCATTGTAGCATCATTGTCGTTACGACCTCTATTGCTTCTACGACTATTGCTACTGCGTAGTGATAAAGTAAAGCAATTACAAGGCGTTTGCATTTCATACAATAAAGCGACAACTATATGGCTCCTGCCAGTTGCCGATAACTTCGGTTACAAAACATGATCATCTCATACAATAAAATATAGCATCAAGTCTTGACCATATCACATCACAACATGCCCTACAAAAAAAAGTTAGACGTCCCCTACTTTGTTGTTGCAAATTTTATGTGGCTGCTACGGGCTGAGCAAGAACCGTTCTTACCTACGCATCAAAACCACAACGATAGTTCGTCAAGTTAGTGTTGTTTTAACCTTCGCAAGGACCGGGCGTAGGCACACTCGGTTCAACTAAAGTGAGAGAGACAGACACCCGCCAGTCACCTTTAAGCACGAGTGCTCATAACGGTGAAACCAGTCTCGCATAAGCGTACGCGTAATGTCGGTCCGGGCCGCTTCATCTCACAATACTACTGAACCAAAGTATGACATGCTGGTAAGCAGTATGACGTGTATCGGCCACAACTCACTTTTGTTCTACTCGTGCATACGACATCTACGCATAAAACCAGGCTCGGATGCCACTGTTGGGGAACGTAGTAATTTCAAAATTTTCCTACGCACACGCAAGGATCATGGTGATGCATAGCAAGGAGAGGGGAGAATGTTGTCCACGTACCCTCATAGACCGTAAGCGGAAGCGTTATGACAATGTGGTTGATGTAGTCGTACGTCTTCACGATCCGACCGATCCAAGTACCGAACGTACGGCACCTCCGAGTTCAGCACACGTTCAGCTCGATGATGATCCCCGGACTCCGATCCAACAGGTTGTCGGGGATGAGTTCTGTCGGCACGACGGCGTGGTGACGATGATGATGTTCTACCGACGCAGGGCTTCGCCTAAGCACCGCAATGATCTGAACGAGGTGGAATATTGTGGAGGGGGCACCGCACACGGCTAAGGAACGATCACGATGATCAACTTGTGTGTCTATGGGGTGCCCCCCTACCCCCGTATATAAAGGAGCAAGGGGAAGACGGCCGGCCAAGGAGGAGGCGCGCCCAAGGGGGGATTCCTACTCCCATCGGGAGTAGGACTCCTCCTTTCCTAGTACGAGTAGGAGAGAAGGAAGGGGAAGAGAGAAGGGAAGAAAGGAGGGGGTGCGGCCCCTCCCCCTAGTCCAATTCGGACTAGGCCTTGGGGGGGCGCGCGGCCTGCCCTAGGCAGCCCCTCTCTTTTTCCCGTATGGCCCAATAAGGCCCAATACTTCTCCCCGGCGAATTCCCGTAACTCTCCGGTACTCCGAAAAATACCCGAATCACTCGGAACCTTTCCGAAGTCTGAATATAGTCGTCCAATATATCGATCTTACCAGCATGTCATACTTTGGTTCAGCGGCATTGTGAGATGAAGCGGCCCGGACCGACATTACGCGTACGCTTACGCGTGACTGGTTTAACCGCTACGAGCACTCGTTGCTTAAAGGTGACTGGCGGGTGTCTGTCTCTCTCACTTTAGTTGAACCGAGTGTGGCTACGCCCGGTCCTTGCGAAGGTTAAAACAGCACTAACTTGACGAACTATCGTTATGGTTTTTGATGCGTAGGTAAGAACGGTTCTTGCTCAGCCCGTAGCAGCCACGTAAAATTTGCAACAACAAAGTAGAGGACGTCTAACTTGTTTTTGTAGGGCATGTTGTGCTGAGGTATGGTCAAGACGTGATGCTATATTTTATTGTATGAGATGATCATGTTTTGTAACCGAAGTTATCGGCAACTGGCAGGAGCCATATGGTTGTCGCTTTATTGTATGAAATGCAAACGCCCTGTAATTGCTTTACTTTATCACTAGGCGGTAGCGATAGTCGTAGAAGCAATAGATGGTGTAACGACAATGATGCGACGATGGAGATCAAGGTGTCGCGCCGGTGAAGATGGTGATCACGACGGTGCTTCGGAGATGGAGATCACAATCACAAGATGATGATGGCCATATCATATCACTTATATTGATTGCATGTGATGTTTATCGTTTATGCATCTTATCTTGCTTTGATTGACGGTAGCATTTTAAGATGATCTCTCACTAAATTATCAAGAATTGTTCTCCCTGAGTATGCACCGTTGCGAAAGTTCTTTGTGCTGAGACACCTCGTGATGATCGGGTGTGATAAGCTCTACGTTCAAATACAACGGGTGCAAAACAGTTGCACACGCGGAATATTCAGGTTAAACTTGACGAGCCTAGCATATATTTATATGGCCTCGGAACACAGAGACCGAAAGGTCGAACGTGAATCATATAGTAGATATGATCAACATAGTGATGTTCACCATTGAAAACTACTCCATCTGACGTGATGATCGGACATGGTTTAGTTGATTTGGATCACGTGATCACTTAGATGACTAGAGAGATGTCTGTCTAAGTGGGTGTGACGCCCCCGATTCAATCGTACACTAATCATACACGTAAACATGTACGATCAAGATCAGGGACTTACGGGAAGATATCACAACACAACTCTAAAAATAAAATAAGTCATACAAGCATCATATTACAAGCCAGGGGCCTCGAGGGCTCGAATACAAGGGCTCGATCATAGACGACTCAGCGGAAACAACAATATCTGAGTACAGACATAAGTTAAACAAGTTGCCATAAGATGGCTAGCACAAACTGGGATACAGACGAAGAGGCACAGCCTCCCGCAGGGATCCTCCTAACTACTCCTGGTCGTCGTCAGCGGGCTGCACGTAGTAGTAGGCACCTCCTGTGTAGTAGGAGTCGTCGTCGACGGTGGCGTCTGGCTCCTGGAATCCAGCATCTGGTTGCAACAACCAGAAAGAAAGGAAAGGGGGAAAAAGGGGGGAGAAAGCAACCTTGAGTACTCATCCAAAGTACTCGCAAGCAAGGAACTACACTACATATGCATGGGTATATGTGTAAGGAGGCCGTATCAGTGGACTGAACTGCAGAATACCAGAATAAGAGGGGGATAGCTAGTCCTATCGAAGACTACGCTTCTGGCTGCCTCCGTCTTGCAGCATGTAGAAGAGAGTAGATTGAAGTCCTCCAAGTAGCATCTCCAAGAAGCATCTCCAGTAGCATCGCATAGCATAATCCTACCTGGCGATCCTTCCCTCGTTGCCCTGTGGAAAAGCGATCACCGGGTTGTTTGTGGAACTTGTCTGGGTGTGTTTTATTAAGTATCCGGTTCTAGTTGTCATAAGGTCAAGGTACAACTTCGGGTCGTCCTTTTACCGAGGGACACGGCTATTCGAATAGATAAACTTCCCTGTTGGGGTGCACCACATAACCCAACACGCTCGATCCCATTTGGCCGGACACACTTTCCTGGGTCATGACCGGCATCGGAAGATCAACAGGTCGCAGCCCCACCTAGGCCTAACAGAGAGGTCAGCATGCCGGTCTAACTCCTATGGCGCAGGGGTCTGGGCCCATCGCCCATTGTACACCGCTGCGTGCGTGGGCCAAAGCGTAACTAGCCCCTAATACAAGAGCAGGCTTACGTTCCAATCCGCACGCGCCGCTCGCCGTGACGTCTAGAAGGCTTCGTGATACCACGACGTCGAGTGCCCATATCTTTCCCACGAGTTGGTTAGTGCGTATAGACCAAATGGCGGACTCGTAACAAATACCAAGATCTCGTTAAGCGTGTTATTATGAAGCAACCGTGGGCGCCGACCAGGGCCAGCCCACCTCTCGCCTAGGTGGTCTCAACCTGCCTGCCGCTCCGCCACAAAGATCCACACAGAGGGCCGTCGGGACAAAGGTCCTTTCAGCCCCAATCCGTGAATCACTCATGGTACTTCGAGTGGACTGACTTTAGTCACCATCTCGTAGTATGTATATATGTATAGTATATACCCGTGATCACCTCCCGAGTGATCACGCCCAATAGTATAGCAAGGCGGTCGACAAGAATGTAGGGCCAATGATGATAAACTAGCATCCTATACTAAGCATTTAGGATTGCGGTAAGGTATCAATGACCAGTAGCAACAATTACAAAGCTATGCAATGTAATAGGAGTAATCAACAAGAACATGCTACACTACTCTAATGCAAGCAGTATAGAGAAGAATAGGCGATATCTGGTGATCAAGGGGGGGCTTGCCTGGTTGTTCAGACAAGTAGGAGGGGTCGTCGGTGACATAGTCGTCCACAGGGCATCGGCAAGATCACCACGGGCTACCAAGAGAATCGGGGAGAAACAGTAAATACATAGCAAGCAAGTGCATAACAGTCAACAAGCGTGAGCTAGACGTGTTCTAACGCGTATGAGGTGATACTGGGTGAAGGGGGAAACATCCGGAAAGTATCCCCGGTGTTTCGTGTTTTCGGACAGATGAACCGGAGGTGAAATGTTGCAGGTTCTCTATGCAAGGGACGCGTGGCGGACGAACGGGCTGCGTATCCGGATCCGTCTTGTCGTTCTGAGCAACTCTCATGTTGAAAATAATTTAATCCGAGTTACGGATTAAAACATATGATTTTCTATAGATTTTATTAATTTCTGCAATTTAATTAATTATTTAACTTAATACGAAAATTGATTTATGACATCAGCATGATGTCATGCCGACGTCAGCAGTCAACAGGGGTTGACTGGTCAACCTGACCAGTGGGTCCCACTGGTCAGTGACACATTTTAATTAAGCATTTTATTTAACCTAATCAGGATTAATTAGGGGGTGGGCCCCACTGTCATTGACTACTTAATTATCTAATTAACTAACTAACTAGATTAATTAAATAACTAATGTTTAATTAGTTGTTTAGCTTAATTAATCAAAATTAATTAAGTTGATTAATTAATTAATTAATTAATTAATTAATTAATGTTATTATTTTAACTAATTCTCTTTTTTTAACGTTCTGTGGGAGGGCGCGGGCCCGCTTGGCGAAGGGCCTGAGGCCATATTGGGTCGGTCTTTGGGTGCAGGCGTCACCCGAACGACGATGCCCGAGGGCGCTGGGCGCCTGACGACGCGCCGAGCGCCGCGCGCGCCTTGCGGGCCGCCGATGATGGGCGCCAAGGGAAGCGAGGCGAGCACCGGGCGGCGCGGTGAGGAGGAAGGGGCTGCAGGGGCGAAGTTTCACCGGCTGCGGCGGTCGAGCTCGACCGAAGCGGAGCGCCGTGCCGACGGGCACGGACGCTGGGCATGGCGGAAAGGCGCAGGCGGACTGAAGGCTGCGGCGGCGGCAACAGATGCCAGCGGCGACGGGGAGGAGAGGGGAGGCGGGTGGCCGAGCACGCAGGGCGTCGCGTGCGGGCGGACGGGGAGCTCTGGCGAGGCCTGGCGAGGTCAGGCAGGAGAGCAGGAGGGCGTGAGGGCGCGACCATGGGCGCATCCAGGGGCACCGGTGCACGGCCGTCGACGTGGTGAGCGCGGGGACGGGGCTTTAGGTGAGGACGAGCGCGGCTCGGGTGCCGCCAGCAGGGGCCGCGACGGGCGCGGCGCGTGCGAGAGCGCGGATGGTGCGTTGAGCGAGCGAGGGAGAGGGAGGGAGCTCATGGTGGAGGAGTAGGGACTAGGGAAGCGGGGCTCGAGGGGGCGTCGGGGACGACGGGCGACGTGGGAGCAGGCCGGTGGGGAGGTGGAAGCAGGCCGGCGGGGGAGCCCCGGGCGCCGGCGAGGTCCAGATGGTGACGGGCACGCGGGGTCGAGGGGCGAGGGGATCGGGATCCTCCCGATCCAGATCCAGACGAGGGAGTGGGGGGAGTGGGGTGTGGGGCGACGGGGAGTGGGTTAAGGTTTCAGGGGATTATGGGATAAGGGAGTGGGGAGTGGGGTTCGGCCGGCTGGGCCCGGTGGGTTGGCCCATGGGGTTTGGGCTCTTGGGCCGAGCCTAGTGGGGGGTTTGCTTTCTCTCCTTTTTTAGCTTTGTTTTCTGTTTTCTTTTCTTTATCTATTTTCTTCTCTATTTTATTCTTTTAATTTCTATTTTATAAAATATAAATACAACTCCTAAATTAATGTTATAATTTATTCTACTGCCCCAAAGTTTGACACCTAATTAAAATAGTTTGCATTATTATTATTTTTAGGAGGCATTTAATTAATTGTCATAGCTACTGTTTTAATTACTTTAGAGCCTTTAAACATTTTATAAAAGTTTGGTTTCTCCACTAGTATTATCCATGATTTATTTGACACATTTTGGACATTTTTAGTTTTAATGTTTGAAAACTTTTGTTGTTTACCTAAATCCAAATTTGATTTTGAAACGTTTCGATCTAACACATGTTTAGCAAATGTGACAAGGGTGACATGGCATCATTAGCAGGGTTTTACTGTAGCCTAACTATCCGGGCATCACAATTCTCCTCCACTACAAGAAATCTCGTCCCGAGATTTAGGAGCGGGAGTAAGGGAGAAGGGATCTGGTTACGAAATTCTAACGGATCTTCTCGGCCTTGGTTGCTCTTCTCGAAGAGGTCGGTCCATTACATTGATGTCTGCATTTCTCTGCTTCAGGTCATCATGGTGAAGTCGGCGTCCTTTCTTCAGGAACTCCAACGTACTTACGAATAGGTAAGGGACAACTCGGCTACGACAGAATGCTTATGAGGGAAACAATCTGGGGTTAACATATGTATGAGCATAAGTTATCTCTCGAGTTGAACATATAAAGTACATAGAGAGTGAGGTATGAAGGTACAATAAGAGGTTCTAACCGGATAGATAGTTGCTCGAAGTCTGAACCAGAGTGACAAAGGGGTTCAGAGCAGCGAGAGTAAGTATTGCGTCTAACACCATAATAGAGCACTAGGAAGGTGGCCCGTGAATTAAATACGAAGCCAAGCGTGGGGAATAACCATTAGAAACAGGGTTGTACAGGAGAGTCAGGTTTCAATCCTGTGGAATTGTGGGTTATGGGCCCACCATGTGGGTTAAAAGTAGGAAGGGTGGAGACGTCTTGCATGATCATGCAAGCAAGGCATGTCAGAGGGTAGCCTATCAGTTATGTCGGCAACAACATCGGTAACAAGGGCGAGGGACGAAGAGAACCATTTTCCTGCTCGTTGAACGAGGCGGACCAATAGGCAAAGTTCTCGTCCATCGGTGGTTACTGGAATGTCAACAACAAAAGTAACAGGGTCTTACCGACAGATTTGTACACCGAGGTGTTTACATAAGCAGGGGAATATTGTTGCTTAGGTCATATAGATCACAAGAAAGGTTAAACCAAACAATGAAAGGGAAATATGATTATTACATCAAATAGAACAATGGAATGGAAAATGTGTTTAAACACATATTTCAGGGGTATATCCTTCCCGAGGACAAGCAGAGCATGACACCCATGACAGGATATAATTGTAGAAAACCCTTTAGGAAAGGGGAGAGAATTTTCATGATATTACCCATACAACGGTGTTTGGATAATTGTGCAAGGAACATTTAGCATTGGGCTTCAGTTGTTCTTGTTAAAATTCGGAGTACCACAAACATGCTTAGAGATAGCATTGGCATGGTCTTCAAGAAAAGATCAGACTTTGGATACACAAAGGATCCATCAGTAACAACTTATAGAATAAGTCTTACAATTTCCTCATGGAAGAATGGTTAACCTCGTTAAAAAGGGAACCATAACAGCAGGTCCTCCGGCCAGGTGTGCTAGGCTCATCACCTTATCAGTTCATGTAATGACCAATGTTATGACACTTGGAAAATATCTGAACCTTCATATCTGACCAAGTTTTAGATCTGGTTGGGTCATGATACCTCAGACTCGGGATGCCTGAGAAGGAAAGGTGCAACACAACTTGACGAGAAGACATCATAAGATTTTCGGGAAATGAACTATGGAAGTGAGTTCCGAGACAAGAGTTCATCATTAAACCAAGGAGAGAATGGGGAGGTGGCTGATGAACTCAGCGACAATTCATTGAGATTTCCAAAAAGATGGATTACCACAATCATGTGAACAAGGAGATAACATTTAACAGAACAAATGATATAATGATGAATGCTCGAGGGAAACATACACAATTAATCATTGGTTGAAAGGTTCACCCAAAATATGGGCTTAGGTAGCAGGATCAATGTTAGAATGGTGATTCGATAACCAATGGTCTAAGAATGAAATGTCGACCATTAACTTCAAAGCAATAGGGTTGCTAGAAGTACAGAATCCAAGCAGCATGGTTCACGTGTTGGTATCCCGGTTAGAATCAACACTGGGACCAAGAAAAAGTGGTGAGGGTGAGAAGTATCACAATATCAAGAATTCTTAAGAGGTGGAGCAATCCTCACAACATCCTTGTCATAAAGGTCATTAATACTTCAAGGTGGAACATCATACAAGCTGGATAGCAAGTTGCATTCATAACATGAACAAGTTTGTGTTGTGGGAAGGCAAGAATGTTGTCGATGGTAACACAATCATCGAGGGGCAAGGATGGTAATTCTCATCATGAATTTGATTGATATTCTGGAAGAGCTCGAAATGTTGATGATGATCACGACACAATTGTCGAGAGATTTCACGAAGAAGCAATCGAACAGCGACGGGATCAAGAAAAAGCAATGGTGAAGCAAAGGGCCATTGGAACCACGGATACGACACACACTCGGAATCAAGCTTGATGTTCAAGGCGAAATGATAATACGAGGAAGATCGACGTAAGCTTAGCTCACCGTCAAAAGTTGTGCTCCGGGAAGAAGGACCAGGTAGCGTAGATAAAAGTTTGCACGATAATGATATCACCGATTAGGCTAGCGATGACTTGAAGGATTAATAAACTCATAAGCAATGAAAATTACTTAGAGTTATTGAATCGAAGTGCGGAATCGATTCACTTATCGGTGTTCTCGGTCGACAAACAACCCAGAACCCATGAAGTGATAAAGACAAGGTAAGGTAGTGCTTCATCAAAGTTTATAAGATGTAGTGCAATGGCAAGATATCCTCGAGATACCCGGGGTAATACTCGACACAAGATCAAAGTAAAGGTTGGACTGGTGAATTGATCCATGGAAGACAAGTGATTAAACTTGCCCGAGAAATGGGATCAAAGAGAAAATATGGTCGGAACCACGATTGCATAGGATAAATTCACAGATACCATATGATATTGTATCAACGAAATAGTTATTATCACAAGAAGCTTCTACGGTAGGATCTACATCGTGTCCATGGGCATGAACACAAAGTTCAAGGTCGACTCCCACTTCTTCAATGTATAACCTTCCATTCACCTCTCACTTTTGAAGAAGTCGTAGTGTTGAAATTTTATCTAGCAAAATACCAGAAGAGTATGACTCGTGAAAACTTTCGAGTTCACACATATTAAGGAAGGCATAGGTTCAACCCATAGGGGCTTCTTAGAAACATATACCACGAGTCTCAAGAGTAAATATCACAAGCTCGAAAGTAGAGCAAGGTTGAGAAAGGAGATGATACAATTAACCAAAGGCATTATGTATCCGAGGGGAGGCTCACAAAGTTATTGAATATGAAGGACACTGCCGGATAAAATCCATTAAAAGATCTGTCGGTCCATAACAGAGCTGATGTGAGCATCGGCACACAATCAGAGGAAGTAACAATGCAAGGGCATTGGATTATAGAAACAACTGACTAATCCAGAGCTCAAATGCAAAGGAATTATGATTTTCAAATCAAGGGAACAGAAGCAATGTTCAGATTAGGGGTGGATAAGTTGAATAGCCTTAGGGGTACTATCGACGGCATTTGGATTGGTTGAGAACCAGCTCATGTTTAAAATGACGTCTGAGCCGGAAAGATAATTTAAAAGGATCAACTGATGATTGCATGCATTCACACTCATGTTGAATCAAAAGGATAAAAATGGCGATGCCTAAGGATACTAACAAATATTGCCAGACATATGGAAAGCATCCATCATGCAAGTAGACAAGTATGGCAGAGCAATAAGCTACTAAGGATTTTTGGAGGATCGAATAGTATTTCGAAGACCATTGTGAAACACATGAACAACTGGGGGATGATCGGATACTCGATAAGTGCGAGAATTATCCATAGGGGTATTCAGGTGACAAAGAACAGCAAGGCAGTAAGCTCAAAGGATTATCGAAACAACGACGAGTGTTTCGGGGTATCTTGTAATAACAAGACCAACTGGGGATGAATGTAAGAATAACAACTGCAAGTAGTTATCCATAAGGGTTGACGGTGGAAGGGGAATTGCAAACGCGATGAACACAAGTTCTCGGGTTAACAGCAGAGAGTATCTTCAGGGTCTTCACGTGCAGCAGATGATCATCAATAATAAGGGGCTCTCCGGGTGAAAGTGATAACGAGATCCTAATATTAGATTTAGCAAAATTCATTTAACCCGAATAGAAGAGAGATCAGATACCCAGAGTATAGACAAGGAGTAAAAGATCCTAATACTACCCAATGGCGACGTGGGCCCATAGGCCACACAGCCATGTTAGTAAAGGTTTTGCAATGACTAGACTCTACTTCGGCCAAGGAGTTGAAAAGGGGAATTCCTACAGGCAGTCGGCTCTGATACCAACTTGTGACGCCCCCGATTCAATCGTACACTAATCATACACGCAAACGTGTACGATCAAGATCAGGGACTCATGGGAAGATATCACAACACAACTCTAAAAATAAAATAAGTCATACAAGCATCATATTACTAGCCAGGGGCCTCGAGGGCTCGAATACAAGGGCTCGATCATAGACGAGTCAGCGGAAGCAACAATATCTGAGTACAGACATAAGTTAAACAAGTTGCCATAAGATGGCTAGCACAAACTAGGATACAGATTGAAAGAGGCGCAGGCCTCCTGCCTGGGATCCTCCTAACTACTCCTGGTCGTCGTCAGCGGGCTGCACGTAGTAGTAGGCACCTCCTGTGTAGTAGGAGTCGTCATCGACGGTGTCGTCTGGCTCCTGGACTCTAGCATCTGGTTGCGACAACCAGAAAGAAAGGAAAGGGGGAAAAAGGGGGGAGAAAGCAACCGTGATTACTCATCAAAAGTACTCGCAAGCAAGGAACTACACTACATATGCATGGGTATATGTGTAAGGAGGCCATATCGATGACCGAATCAGAATGCCAGAATAAGAGGGGGATAGCTACTCCTATCGAAGACTACGCTTCTGGCAGCCTCCGTCTTGCAGCATGTAGAAGAGAGTAGATTGAAGTCCTCCAAGTGCATCTCCAAGTAGCATCTCCAAGAAGCATCTCCAGTAGCATCGCATAGCATAGTCCTACCCGGCAATCCTCCCCTCGTCGCCCTGTGGAAAAGCGATCACCGCGATGTTTGTGGAACTTGTCTGGGTGTGTTTTATTAAGTATCCAGTTCTAGTTGTCAAAAGGTCAAGGTACAACTCCGGGTCGTCCTTTTACCGAGGGACACGGCTATTCGAATAGATAAACTTCCCTGCAGGGGTGCACCACATAACCCAACACGCTCGATCCCATTTGGCCGGACACACTTTCCTGGGTCATGCCCGGCCAAGGAAGATCAACACGTCGCAGCCCCACCTAGGCCTAACAGAGAGGTCAGCACGCCGGTCTAACTCCTATGGCGCAAGGGTCTGGGCCCATCGCCCATTGCACACCTGCACGTTGCGTGGGCGGCCGAAAGCAGAACTAGCCCCCTAATACAAGAGCAGGCTTACGTTCCAATCCGGCGCGCACCGCTCAGTCGCTGACCTCTAGAAGGCTTCGGCTGATACCACGACGTCGAGTGCCCATATCTTTCCCACGTAGTTGGTTAGTGCGTAGAGACCAAATGGCCAGACTCAGATCAAATACCAAGATCTCGTTAAGCATGTTATTATGAAGCAACCGCGGACGCCGACCAGGGCCAGGCCCACCTCTCGCCTAGGTGGTCTCAACCTGCCCTGTCGCTCCGCCACAAATATCCACATAGAGGGCCGTCGGGACAAAGGTCCTTTCAGCCCCAACTGCGTGAATCACTCATGGTACTCTTGAGCGGACCCGACTTTAGTCACCATCTGTAGTATGTATATATGTATAGTATATACCGTGATCACCTCCCGAGTGATCACGCCCAATAGTATAGCAAGGCGGTCGACAAGAATGTAGGGCCAATGATGATAAACTAGCATCCTATACTAAGCATTTAGGATTGCGGTAAGGTATCAATGATCGTAGCAACAATGACAAAGCTATACAATGAATAGGAGTAACGAACAGTAACATGCTACACTACTCTAATGCAAGCAGTATAGAGAAGAATAGGAGATATCTGGTGATCAAGGGGGAGGCTTGCCTGGTTGCTCAGACAAGTAGGAGGGGTTGTCGATGACGTAGTCATCCACAGGGGCATCAGCATCGTCACGGGGGCTACCGGAGAGAAGAGGGGGGATAAACAGTAAATACATAGCAAGCAAGTGCATAACAGGTCAACAAGCAGGAGCTAGACGTGTTCTAACGCGGTATGAGGTGATACCGGTGAAGGGGGGAAACATCCGGGAAAGTATCCCCGGTGTTTCGTGTTTTCGGACAGATGAACCGGAGGTGAAATGTTGCAGGTTCTCTATGCTAGAGACGCATGGCGGACGAACGGGCTGCGTATCCGGATCCGTCTCGTCGTTCTGAGCAACTTTCATGTTGAAAATAATCTAATCCGAGTTACGGATTAAAAGATATGATTTTCTAAAGATTTTATTAATTTCTGGAATTTAATTAATTATTTAACTTAATACGAAAACGGATTTATGACATCAGCATGATGTCGTCTTGACGTCGGCGATCAGCGAGGGTTGGTCGTCAACTGACGATGGGTCCCACCGTCGATGACACATTTTAATTAAGCATTTTATTTAACCTAATCTAGATTAATTAGGGGGTGGGCCCCACTGTCATTGACTACTTAATTAGCTAATTAACTAACTAACTAGGTTAATTAAATAACTAATGTTTAATTAGTTGTTTAGCTTAATTAATCAAAATTAATTAAGTTGAATAATTCATTAATTAATTAATTAATTAATGTTATTATTTTAACTAATTCTCTTTTTTTAACGTTCTGTGGGAGGGCGCGGGCCCCGTTTGGCAGTGGCCCAGGGCCATAGTGGGTCGGGCGCTGGGTGCGGGCGTCACCCGAACAGCGATGCCCGAGGGCGCAGGCGCCTGACGACGCGCCCAGCGCCGGTGTCTTGCCAGCGGCCGGCTAGTGATGGGCGCCGGCGGGAAGCAGAGGCGAGCACTCGGGCGGCGCGGTGAGGGGGGAAGGGGGCTGCAGTGGGGCAAGTTTCGCCGGGCTGCGGCGGTCGAGCTCGACCCGGGGGGCGGAGCGCTGGTGCCCACGGGGCACGGGACGCTGGGCATGGCGGAAAGGCGCAGGCGGACTGAAGGCTGCGGCGGCATCAACAGATGCCAGCGGTGACGGGGAGGAGAGGGGAGGTGGGTGGCCGGAGCACGCAGGGCGTCGCGTGCGGGCGGACGGGGAGCTCCGGGCGAGGCCTGCCGAGGTCAGGCAGGAGAGCAGGGGGGGCGTGATAGCGCGACCATGGGCCCGCCGAGGCGCGGTCTTGTGCCGTCGTGGTGGTGAGCGGGCTGGGCTTTGGGTGAGGACGAGCGCGGCTCTGGTGCCGCCAGCAGGGGACGCGGCGGGCGCGGCGCATGTGAGAGTGCGGACGGTGCGGTGAGCGAACGAGGGAGAGGGAGGGAGCTCACGGTGGGGGAGTAGGGACTAGGGAAGCGGGGCTCGAGGGGGCGTCGGGGACGACGGGCGATGTGGGAGCAGGCCGGTGGGGAGGTGGAAGCAGGCCGGCGGGGGAGCTCCGGGCGCCGGCGAGGTCCAGACGGTAACGGGAGTGCGGGGTCGAGGGGCGAGGGGATCGGGATCCTCCCGATCCAGATCCAGACGAGGGAGTGGGGAGTGGGGTGTGGGGCGACGGGGAGTGGGTTAGGGTTTCGGGGGATTATGGGATAAGGGAGTGGGGAGTGGGTTTCGGCCGGCTGGGCCTGGTGGGTTGGCCCAATGGGGCTGTGGCCTGCTGGGCCGGAGCCTAGTGGGGGGGGTTGCTTTCTCTCCTTTTTTTAGCTTTGTTTTCTGTTTTCTTTTCTTTATCTATTTTTTTCTCTATTTTATTCTTATAATTTCTGTTTTATAAAATATAAATACAACTCCTAAATTAATGTTATAATTTATTCTACTGCCCGAAAGTTTGACACCTAATTAAAATAGTTTGCATTAATATTATTTTTAGGAGTCATTTAATTAATTGTCATAGCTACTGTTTTAATTACTTTAGAGCCTTTAAACATTTTATAAAAGTGTGGTTTCTCCACTAGTATTATCCATGATTTATTTGACACATTTTGGACATTTTTAGTTTTAATGTTTGAAACTTTTGTTGTTTACCTAAATCCAAATTTGATTTTGAAACGTTTCGATCTAACACGTGTTTAGCAACAGTGACAAGGGTGACATGGCATCATTAGCAGGGTTTTACTGTAGCCTAACTATCCGGGCGTCACAGTGGGAGTTCTCAACTAATATGATTAATTGGACTTAAATTCATCATGAACTTAGTCCTGGTAGTTTTTTTGCAAATTATGTTGTAGATCAATAGCTCGCGTTGTTGCTTTCATATGTTTATTTTGATATGTTCCTAGAGAAAACTGTGTTGAAAGATGTTAGTAGCAATGATGCGGATTGGATCTGTGATCTGAGGTTTATCCTCATTGCTGCACAGAAGAATTATGTCCTTAATGCACCGCTAGGTGACAGACCTATTGCAGGAGCAGATGCAGACGTTATAAACGTTTGGCAAGCTCAATATGATGACTACTTGATAGTTTAGTGCACCATGCTTAATGGCTTAGAATTGGGACTTCAAAGACTTTTTTGAACGTCATGGACCATATAAGATGTTCCAGGTATTGAAGTTAATATTTCAAGCAAATACCCGAATTGAGAGATATGAAGTCTCCAACAAGTTCTATAGCTAAAAGATGGAGGAGAATCGCTCAACAAGTGAGCATGTGCTCAGATTGTCTGCGTACTTCAATCGCTTGAATCAAGTGGGAGTTAATCTTCCAGATAAGATAGTGATTGACAGAATTCTCTAGTCACCATCACTAAGTTACTAGAACTTTGTGATGAACTATAGTATGCAAGGGATGACAAAAATGATTCCCGAGCTCTTCGTGATGTTGAAATCGACGAAGGTAGAAATCAAGAAACAGCATCAAGTGTTGATGATTGACAAGACCGCTAGTTTCAAGAGAAGGGCAAAGGGAAAGAAAGGGAACTTCAAGTGGAAAGACAAGCAAGTTGTCACTCCTGCGAAGAAGCCCAAAGCTGGACCATAGCCTGAAACTGAGTGCTTACACTGCAAAGGAAATGGTCACTGGAAGCGGAAATGCCCTGAATATTTGGTGGATAAGAAGGATGGCAAATTGAACAAGGTTATATTTGATATACAGGTTATTGATGTGTGCCTTACTAGTGTTTATAGTAGCCCCTGAGTATTTGATACTTGGTCGGTTGCTGTGATTAGTAACTCAAACAGAGTTCTGAGAATAAACAGAGACTAGTTGAAGGGGAAGTGACAATGACTGTTGGAAGTAGTTCCAAGATTGATATGATCATCATCACACACTCCCTATATTTTCGAGATTAGTGTTAAACCTAAATAAATGTTATTTGGTGTTTGCGTTGAGCATAAAAATGATAAGATCATGTTTATTGCGAAACGATTATTCATCTAAGATAGAGAATAAATTGTTATTCTGTTTACATGAACAAAATCTTCTATGGTCATACACCCAATGGCGATGGTTTATTGAATCTTGATCATAGTGATACACATATTCATAATGTTGATGCCAAAAGATGCAAAGTTATAATGATAGTGCAACTTATTTGTGGCACTGCCGTTTGGGTCATATCGGTGTAAAGCGCATGAAGAAACTCCATAAAGATGGATTTTCGAAATCACTTGGTTATGAATCATTTGATGCTTGCGAACCGTGCCTTTTTGGCAAGATGACTAAAACTCCGTTCTCCGGAACAATGGAACGAGCTACTAACTTGTTGTAAATAATACATACCGATGTATGTGGTGCAATGAGTGTTGATGCTCGTGGCGGGAATCGTTGTTTTCTGACCTTCAAAGATGATTTGAGCAGATATGCGGATATCTACTTAATGAAGCACAAGTCTGAAACATTTGAAAAGTTCAAAGAATTTCAGAGTGAAGTGGAGAATCATCATAACAAGAAAATAAAGTTTCTACAATCTGATCGTAGAGAAGAATATTTGAGTCACGCCACATGGAACACCACAGCGTAATGGTGTGTCCGAACGTCGTAACCGCACTTTATTGAATATGGTGCGATCTATGATGTATCTTACCGATTTACCACTATCATTTTGGGGTTATGCATTAAAGACAGCTGCATTCACTTTCAATAGGGCACTATCTAAATCCGTTGAGATGACACCATATGAACTATGGTTTAGCAGTAAACCTAAGCTGTCATTTCTTAAAGTTTGGAGTTGTGATGCTTATGTGAAAAAAGTTTCAACCTGATAAAGATCGAACCCAAATCGGAGAAGTGCGTCTTCATAGAATACCCAAAGGAAACTGTTGGGTACACCTTCTATCACAGATCCAAAGGTAAAACATTTGTTGCTAAGAATGGATCCTTTCTAGAGAAGGAGTTTCTCTCGAAAGAAGTGAGTGGGAGGAAAGTAGAGCTTGATTAGGTAATTTGTACCTTCTCCCGAATTGGAAAAGTAGTTCCTCATATAAATCAGTTCCAGTGATTCCTACACCAATTAGTGAGGAAGCTAATGATGATGATCATGAAACTTCAGATTAAGTTACTACAAAACCTCGTAGGTCTTCCAAAGTACAGTCCGCACCAGAGTGGTATGGTAATCCTGTTCTGGAAGTCATGTTACTAGACCATGGCGAACCTACGAACTATGAGGAAGCGATGATGAGCCCAGATTCCGCAAAATGGCTTGAGGCCATGAAATCTGAGATGGGATCCATGTATCAGAACAAAGTATGGACTTTGGTTGACTTTCCCGATGATCGGCAAGCCATTGAGAATAATGGATCTTCAAGAAGAAGACTGACGCTGATGGTAATGTAACTGTCTATAAAGCTCGACTTGCTGCGAAAGGTTTTCGACAAGTTCAAGGGGTTGACTACGATGAGACTTTCTCACCCATAGCGATGCTTAAGTCTGTCCAAATCATGTTAGCAATTGCCGCATTTTATGATTATGAAATTTGGAAAATGGATGTCAAAACTGCATTCCTAAATGGATTTCTGGAAGAATAGTTGTATATGATACAACCGGAAGGTTTTGTCCATCCAAAAGGTGCTAACAAAGTGTGCAAGCTCCAGCGATCCATGTATGGACTGGTGCAAGCATCTCAGAGTTGGAATATGCGCTTTGATAAGTTGATCAAAGCATATAATTTTATACAGACTTGCGGTGAAGCCTGTATTTACAATAAAGTGAGTGGGAGCACTACCGCCTTTCTGATAAATATATGTGAGTAACATATTGTTGATCAGAAATGATGTAGAATTTTTCTGGAAAGCATAAAGGAATATTTGAAAGGAGTTCTTTAACATAAAGACCTCAGTAAAGCTACTTACATATTGAGCATCAAGATCTATTCATATAGATCAAGACGCTTGATAAGTTTTTCAATAAGTACATACCTTGTCAAGATTTTGAAATAGTTCAAAATGGAACAGTCAAAGAAAGAGTTCTTGCCTGTGTTGCAAAGGTGTGAAATTGAGTAAGACTCAAATCCCGACCACGGCAGACAATAGAAAAGAGAATGAAAGTCATTCCCTATGCCTCAGTCATATGTTCTATAATGTACGCTATGCTATGTACCAGACCTATTGTATACCTTGCTCTGAATTTGGCAAGGGAGTACAATAGTGATCTAGGAGTAGATCACTGGACATTGGTCAAGAATATCCTTAGTGAGGACTAAGGAAATATTTCTCGATTATGGAGGTGATAAAAGAGCCCGTTGTAAAGAGTTACATCGGTGCAAGCTTTCACACCGATCCAGATGACTCTAAGTCCCAATCTGGATACATATTGAAAGTGGGAGCAATTAGCTAGAGTAGCTCCGTGCAGAGCATTTTATACATAGAATATTTGGAAAATACATACGGCTCTAAATGTGACAGACCCGTTGACTAAGCTTCTCTCACGAGCAAAACATGATCACACCTTAGTACTCTTTGGGTGTTAATCACATAGCAATGTGAACTAGATTATTGACTCTAGTAAACCCTTCGAGTGTTGGTCACATGACGATGTGAACTATGGGTGTTAATCATATACAGATATGAATATTCGTGTTAAATCACATGGCGATGTGAACTAGATTATTGACTCTAGTGCAAGTGGGAGACTGAAGGAAATATGCCCTAGAGGCAATAATAAAGTTATTATTTATTTCCTCATATCATGATAAATGTTTATTATTCATGCTATAATTGTATTAACCGGAAACATAATTCATGTGTGAATACATAGACAAACATAGTGTCACTAGTATGCCTCTACTTGACTAGCTCATTAATCAAAGATGGTTATGTTTCCTAGCCATGGACATGTGTTGTCATTTGATTAACGAGATCACATCATTAGAACAATGATGTGATTGACTTGACCCATTCCGTTAGCTTAGCACTTGATCGTTTAGTATGTTGCTATTGCTTTCTTCTTGACTTATACATGTTCCTATGACTATGAAATTATGCAACTCCCGTTTACCGGAGGAACACTTTGTGTGCTACCAAACGTCACAACGTAACTGGGTCATTATAAAGGAGCTCTATAGGTGTCTCCGAAGGAACATGTTGAGTTGGCGTATTTCAAGATTAGGATTTGTCACTCCGATTGTCAGAGAGGTATCTCTGGGCCCTCTCAGTAATGCACATCACTATAAGCCTTGCAAGCAATGTGACTAATGAGTTAGTTACGGGATGATGCATTACGTAACAAGTAAAGAGACTTGTCGGTAACGAGATTGAACTAGGTATTGAGATACCGACGATCGAATCTCGGGCAAGTAACATACCGATGACAAAGGGAACAACGTATGTTGTTATGCGATTTGACCGATAAAGATCTTCGTAGAATATGTAGGAGCCAATATGAGCATCCAGGTTCCGCTATTGGTTACTGATCGGAAACGTGTCTTGATCATGTCTACATAGTTCTCGAACCCGTAGGGTCCGCACGCTTAAGGTTTTGATGATAGTTTTATTATGAGTTTATGAGTTTTGATGTACCGAAGGAGTTCGGAGTCCCGGATGAGATCGGGGACATGACGAGGAGTCTTGAAATGGTCGAGACGTAAAGATCGATATATTGGACGATTATATCCGGACTTCAGAAAGGTTCCGAGTGATTCAGGTATTTTTCGGAGTGCCGGAGAGTTACGGGAATTCGCCGGGAGAGGTATTGGGCCTTATTGGGCCATACGGGAAAGAGAGAGGGGCTGCCTAGGGCAGGCCGCGCCCCTCCCCCCCAAGGCTTTGTCCGAATTGGACTAGGGGGAGGGGCTGCGCCCCCTCCTTCCTTCCCTTCTCTCTTCCCTTTCCTTCTCTCCTACTCCTACTACATGGAAGGGCTCCTAGTTCTACTAGGAAAGGGGGAATTCTACTCCTGGTGGGAGTAGGACTACCCTAGGGCGCGCCATAGAGAGGGCCGGCCCTCCCCCTCCTCCCCTTGCTCCTTTATATACGGGGGCAGGGGGGCACCTCTTGACACACAAGTTGATCTTCGTGATCGTTCCTTAGCCATGTGCGCTGCCCCCCTCCACCATATTCCACCTCGGTCATATCGTTGTGGTGCTTAGGCAAAGCCCTGCGTCAGTAGAACATCATCATCGTCACCATGCCGTCGTGTTGACGGAACTCATCCCCGACACCCTGCTGGATTGGAGTCCGGGGATCGTCATCGAGCTGAACGTGTGCTGAACTCGGAGGTGCCGTACGATCGGTACTTGGATCGGTCGGATCATGAAGACGTACGACTACATCAACCGCGTGGTCATAACGCTTCCGCTTACGGTCTACGAGGGTACGAAGACAACACTCTCCCCTCTCGTTGCTATGCATCACCATGATCCTTGCGTGTGCGTAGGAAAATTTTGAAATTACTACGTTCCCCAATAGTGGCATCCGAGCCTGGTTTTATGCATAGATGTCATATGCACGAGTAGAATACAAGTGAGTTGTGGGCAATACAAGTCATACTGCTTACCAGCATGTTATACTTTGGTTCAGCGGTATTGTTATATGAAGCGGCCCGGACCGACATTACGCGTACGCTTACGCGAGACTGGTTTCATCGTTACGAGCACTTGTGCTTAAAGGTGACTGCCGGGTGTCTGTCTCCCTCATTTTAGTTGAACCGAGTGTGGCTATGCCCGGTCCTTGCGAAGGTTAAAACAGCACTATCTTGACGAACTATCGTTGTGGTTTTCATGCATAGGTAAGAACGGTTCATGCTCAGCCCGTAGCAGCCACGTAAAATTTGCAACAACAAAGTAGAGGACGCCTAACTTGTTTTTGCAGGGCATGTTGTGATGTGATATGGTCAAAACGTGATGCTATATTTTATTGTATGAGATGATTTGTAACCGAAGTTATCGGCAACTGGCAAGAGCCATATAGTTGTCGCTTTATTGTATGAAATGCAAACACCCTGTAATTGCTTTACTTTATCACTAAGCGGTAGCGATACTCGTAGAAGCAATAGATGGCGTAAACGATAACGATGCTATGATGGAGATCAAGGTGTCGCGCCGGTGACAATGGTGATCATGACGGTGCTTCAGAGATGGAGATCACAAGCACAAGATGATGATGGCCATATCATATCACTTATATTGATTGCATGTGATGTTTATCCTTTATGCATCTTATCTTGCTTTGATAGACAGTAGCATTTTAAGATGATCTCTCACTAAATTATCAAGAAGTGTTCTCCCTGAGTATGCACCGTTGTGAAAGTTCTTCGTGCTGAGACACCACGTGATGATCGGGTGTGATAGGCTCTACGTTCAAATACAACGGGTGCAAAACAGTTGCACACGCGGAATACTCAGGTTAAACTTGACGAGCCTAGCATATACAGATATGGCCTTGGAACACGGAGACCGAAAGGTCGAACGTGAATCATATAGTAGATATGATCAACATAGAGATGTTCACCATTGAAACTACTCTATCTCACGTGATGATCGGACATGGTTTAGTCGATTTGGATCACGTGATCACTTAGATGACTAGAGAGATGTCTGTCTAAATGGGAGTTCTTAAGTAATATGATTGATTGAACTTAAATTTATCATGAACTTAGTCCTGGTAGTTTTTTTGCAAATTATGTTGTAGATCAATAGCTCGCATTGTTGCTTTCATATGTTTATTTTGATATGTTCCTAGAGAAAATTGTGTTGAAAGATGTTAGTAGCAATGATGCGGATTGGATCCGTGACCTGAGGTTTATCCTCATTGCTGCACAGAAGAATTATGTCCTTAATGCACCGCTAGGTGACAGACCTATTGCAGGAGCAGATGCAGACGTTATGAATGTTTGGCTTGCTCAATATGATGACTACTTGATAGTTTAGAGCACCATGCTTAACGGCTTAGAATCAGGACTTCAAAGACGTTTTGAACGTCATGGACCGTATGAGATGTTCCAGGAATTGAAGTTAATATTTGAAACAAATACCCGAGTTGAGAGATATGAGGTCTCCAACAAGTTCAATGGCTAAAAGATGGAGGAGAATCGCTCAACTAGTGAGCATGTGCTCAGATTGTCTGGGTACTTCAATCACTTGAATCAAGTGGGAGTTGATCTTCCAGATAAGATAGTGATTGACAGAATTCTCTAGTCACCATCACTAAGGGATGACAAAAACGATTCCCGAGCTCTTCGTGATGTTGAAATCGACGAAGGTAGAAATCAAGAAAGAGCATCAAGTGTTGATGATTGACAAGACCACTAGTTTCAAGAAAAGGGCAAAGGGAAAGAAAGGGAACTTCAAGTGGAAAGACAAGCAAGTCGTCACTCCTGCGGAGAAGCCCAAAGCTGGACCATAGCCTGAAACTGAGTGCTTACACTGCAAAGGAAATGGTCACTAGAAGCGGAAATGCCCTGAATATTTGATGGTGAAGAAGGATGGCAAAAGTGAACAAGGGTATATTTGATATACATGTTATGGATGTGTGCTTTACTAGTGTTTATAGTAGCCCCTGAGTATTTGATACTTGTTCGGTTGCTGAGATTAGTAACTCGAAACTGGAGTTACAGAATAAACAAAGACTAGTTGAAGGGGAAGTGACGATGAGTGTTGGAAGTAGTTCCAAGATTGATATGATCATCATCACATACTCCCTATACTTTCGGGATTAGTGTTAAAACCTAAATAAATGTTATTTGGCGTTTGCGTTGAGCATGAATATGATTTGATCATGTTTATTGCAATACGATTATTCATTTAAAGTCAGAGAATAATTGTTGTTCTGTTTACATGAATAAAACATTCAAATGGTCATACACCCAATGAAAATAGTTTGTTGGATCTCGATCGTAGTGATACACATATTCCTAATATTGATGCCAAAAGATGCAAAGTTAATAATGATAGTGCAAATTATTTGTGGCACTGCCGTTTGGGTCATATCGGTGTAAAGCGCATGAAGAAACTCCATAAAGATGGATTTTTGAAATCACTTGGTTATGAATCATTTGATGCTTGCGAACCGTGCCTTTTGGGCAAGATGCCTAAAACTCCGTTCTCCAGAAAAATGGAACGAGCTACTGACTTATTGGAAATAATACATACCGATGTATGCGGTCCAATGAGTGTTGATGCTCGTGGCGGGTATCGTTATTTTCTGACCTTCACGGATGATTTCAGCATATATGCGTATATCTAATTGATGAAACATAAGTCTGAAACATTTGAAAAGTTCAAAGAATTTCAGAGTGAAGTGGAAAATCATCGTAACAAGAAATATAAAGTTTCTACGACCTGATCATGGAGACGAATATTTGAGTTACGAGTTTGGTCTTCATTTGAAACAATGTGAAATAGTTTCGCAACTCACACCACCTGGAACACCACAATGTAATGGTGTGTCCGAACGCCGTAATCGTACTTTACAAGATATGGTGCGATCTATGATGTCTCTTATCGGTTTACCACTATTGTTTTGGGGTTATGCATTAGAGACTGCTGCATTCACGTTTAATAGGGCGCCATCTAAATCCGTTGAGACGACACCGTATGAACTATGGTTTAGCAGTAAACCAAAGATGTCGTTTCTTAAAGTTTGGAGTTGCGATGCTTATATGAAAAAGGTTTTCAACCTGATAAGCTCGAACCCAAATCGGAGAAGTGCGTCTTCATGGAATACCCAAAGGAAACTGTTGGGCACACCTTCTATCACAGATCTGAAGGGAAAAACATTCGTTGCTAGAGAATGGATCCTTTCTAGAGAAGGAGTTTCTCTCGAAAGAAGTGAGTGGGAGGAAAGTAGAGCTTGATTAGGTAATTTCTACCTTCTCCCAAATTGGAAAGTAGTTCATCACAGAAATCAGTTCCAGTGATTCCTACACCAATTAGTGAGGAAGCTAATGATGATGATCATGAAACTTCAGATCAAGTTACTACAAAACCTCATAGGTCTTCCAAAGTACAGTCCGCACCAGAGTGGTACGGTAATCCTTTTCTGGAAGTCATGTTACTAGACCATGATGAACCTACGAACTATGAGGAAGCGATGATGAGCCCAGATTCCGCAAAATGGCTTAAGGCCATGAAATCTGAGATGGGATCCATGTATGAGAACAAAGTGTGGACTTTGGTGGAGTTTCTCGATGATCGGCAAGCCATATTGTATAAATGGATCTTCAAGAGGAAGACAGATGCTGATAGTAGTGTTACTATCTACAAAGCTCGACTTGTCGTAAAAAGGTTTTCGACAAGTTCAAGGTGTTGACTACAATGAGATTTTCTCAACTGTAGCGATGCTTAAGTCTGTCCGAATCATGTTAGCAATTGCCACATTTTATGACATTTGGCAAATGGATGTCAAAACTACATTCCTTAATGGTTTTCTTAAAGAAGAGTTGTATATGATGCAACCAGAAGGTTTTGACAATCCTAAAGGTGCTAACAAAATGTGCAAGCTCCAGCGATCCATCTATGGCTAGTGCAAGCATCTCGGAGTTGGAATATACGCTTTGATAAGTTGATCAAAGCATATAGTTTTATACAGACTTGCGGTGAAGCCTGTATTTAGAAGAAAGTGAGTGGGAGCACTACAGCATTTCTGATAAGTATATGTGAATGACATATTGTTGATCGGAAATAATGTAGAATTATTCTGCAAAGCATAAAGGAGTGTCTGAAAGGAGTTTTTTCAAAGAAAGACCTCGGTAAAGCTACTTACATATTGAGCATCAAGATCTATTGAGATAGATCAAGACGCTTGATAAGATTTTCAATGAGTACATACCTTGACAAGATTTTGAAGTAGTTCAAAATGGAGCAGTCAAATTAAGCATGTCATACTGCTTACCAGCATGTCATACTTTGGTTCAGCGGCATTGTGAGATGAAGCGGCCCAGACCGACATTACGCGTACGCTTACGCGAGACTGGTTTCACCGCTACGAGCACTCGTTGCTTAAAGGTGACTGGCGGGTGTCTATCTCTCACTTTATTTGAACCGAGTGTGGCTATGCCCGGTCCTGCCAAAGGTTAAAACAACACTAACTTGATGAACTATCGTTATGGTTTTTGATGCGTAGGTAAGAACGGTTCTTGCTCAGCCCGTAGCAGCCACGTAAAATTTGCAACAACAAAGTAGAGGACGTCTAACTTGTTTTTGCAGGGCATGTTGTGATGTGATATGGTCAAGACGTGATGCTATATTTTATTGTATAAGATGATCATGTTTTGTAACGAAGTTATCGGCAATCGGCGAGAGCCATATGGTTGTCGCTTTATTGTATGAAATGCAAGCATACATAATTGCTTTACTTTATCACTAAGCGGTAGCGATAGTCGTAGAAGCAATACATGGCATAATGACAACGATGCTACGATGGAGATCAAGGTGTCGCGCCGGTAAGGATGGTGATCACGATGGTGCTTCGGAGATGGAGATCACAAGCACAAGATGATGATGGCCATATCATATCACTTATATTGATTGCATGTGATGTTTATCCTTTATGCATCTTATCTTGCATTGATTGACGCTAGCATTTTAAGATGATCTCTCACTAAATTATCAAGAAGTGTTCTCCCTGAGTATGCACCGTTGTGAAAGTTCTTCGTGCTGAGACACCACATGATGATCGGGTGTGATAGGCTCTACGTTCAAATACAACAACAACAACAACAACAAAGCCTTTATTCCCAAGCAAGTTGGGGTAGGCTAGAGGTGAAACCCATAAGATCTCGCAACCAACTCATGGCTCTCGCACATGGATAGCAAGCTTCCATGCACCCCTGTCCGTAGCTAGCTCTTCGGTGATACCCCAATCCTTCAGGTCTCTCTTAATGGACTCCTCCCATGTCAAATTCGGTCTACCCCGCCTTATCTTGACATTCTCCGCATGCATTAGCCATCCGCTATGCACTGGAGCTTCTGGAGGCCTGCGCTGGATATGCCCAAACCATCTTAGACGATGTTGGACAAGCTTCTCTTCAATTGGTGCTACCCCAACTCTATCTCGTATATCATCATTCTGGACTCGATCCTTCCTCGTGTGGCCACACATCCATCTCAACATACGCATCTCCGCCACACCTAACTGTTGAACATGTCGCCTTTTAGTCGGCCAACACGCAGCACCATATAGCGTTGCGGGTCGAACCGCCGTCCTGTAGAACTTGCCTTTTCGCTTTTGTGGCATTCTCTTGTCACAGAGAATGCCAGAAGCTTGGCGCCACTTCATCCATCCGGATTTGATCCGATGGTTCACATTTTCATATATACCCCCATCCGGCTCTACGTTCAAATACAACGGGTGCAAAACAGTTGCACACGCGGAATATTCAGGTTAAACTTGACAAGCCTAGCATATACAGATATGCCCTCGGAACACGGAGACCGAAAGGTCGAACGTGAATCATATAATAGATATGATCAACATAGTGATGTTCACCATTGAAAACTACTCCATCTCACGTGATGATCGGACATGGTTTAGTTGATTTGGATCACGTGATCACTTAGATGACTAGAGAGATGTCTGTCTAAGTGGGAGTTCTTAAGTAATATGATTAATTGGACTCAAATTTATCATGAACTTAGTCCTGGTAGTTTTTTTGCAAATTATGTTGTAGATCAATAGCTTGCATTGTTGCTTTCATATGTTTATTTTGATATGTTCCTAGAGAAAACTGTGTTGAAAGATGTTAGTAGCAATGATGCAGATTGGATCCGTGATCGAGGTTTATCCTCATTCTTTGCCTGAAGAATTACATCTTGGAAGCACCGCTGGGTGCGAACCTGTTCTTGATGCAACTAACGACATTAAAACGCTGGCGAGCAAAGGCGATGACTACTCGATAGTTCGATGTGCCATGCTTCTGGCTTGGAACCGGGTCTTCAACGATGTTTTGAACGTCATGGAGCATATGACATGTTCCAGGAGTTGAAGTTAATATTTCAAGCAAATGCCCGGGTTGAGAGATATGAAGTCTCCAATAAGTTCTATAGCTATAAGATGGAGGAGAATAGTTCTATTAGTGAACACATACTCAAAATGTCTGGGTTTAATAATCACTTGATTCAACTGGGAGTTAATCTTCCGTATGATAGTGTCATTGACATAATTCTTCAATCACTGCCACCAAGCTACAAGAGCTTCGTGATGAACTATAATATGCAAGGGATGGACAAGACTATTCGAGCTCTTACAATGCTAAAAGCTGCGGAGGTAGAAATCAGAAGGAGCATCAAGTGTTGATGGTTAACAAGACCACCAGTTTCAAGAAAAGGGCAAAGGGAAGAAGAAGGGAACTTCAAGAAGAACAGCAAACAAGTTGTTGCTCAAGAGAAGAAACCCAAGTTTGGACCTAAGCACGAGGCTGCGTGCTTCTCTTTAAGCGGTGGACACTAGAAGCGAAACGCCCCAAGTATTTGGCGGATAAGAAGGATGGCAATGTGAACAAAGGTATATGTGATATACATGTTATTGATGTGTACCTTACTAATGCTCGCAGTAGTACCTGGGTATTTGATACTGGTTTTGTTGCTAATATTTGCAAATCGAAACAGGGACTACGGATTAAGCAAAGATTGGCTAAGGATGAGGTGACGATGTGCGTAGGAAATGGTTCCAAAGTCGATGTGATCGCGGTCGGCACGCTACCTCTACATCTACCATCGGGATTAGTTTTAGACCTAAATAATTGTTATTTGGTGCCAGCGTTGAGCATGAACATTATATTTGGATCTTGTTTGATGCGAGACGGTTATTCATTTAAATCAGAGAATAATGGTTGTTCTATTAATATGAGTAATATCTTTTATGGTCATGCACCCTTGAAGAGTGGTCTATTTTTATTGAATCTTGATAGTAGTGATACACATATTCATAATGTTGAAGCCAAAAGATGCAAAGTTGATAATGATAGTGAAACTTATTTGTGGCACTGCTGTTTAGGTCATATCGGTGTAAAGCGCATGAAGAAACTCCATACTGATGGACTTTTGGAATCACTTGATTATGAATCACTTGGTACTTGCGAACCGTGCCTCATAGGCAAGATGACTAAAACGCCGTTCTCCAGAACTATGGAGCGAGCAACTGATTTATTGGAAATCATACATACTGATGTATGTGGTCCAATGAATATTGAGGCTCGCGGCGGGTATCGTTATTTTCTCACCTTCACAGATGATTTGAGCAGATATGGGTATGTCTACTTAATGACACACAAGTCTGAAACATTTGAAAAGTTCAAAGAATTTAAGAGTGAAGTGGAAAATCATCGTAACAAGAAAATAAAATTTCTACGATCTGATCGTGGAGGAGAATATTTGAGTTATGAGTTTGGTTTACATTTGAAACAATGCGGAATAGTTTCACAACTCACGCCACCCGGAACACCACAACGAAATGGTGTGTCCGAACGTCGTAATCATACTTTACTAGATATGGTGCGATCTATGATGTCTCTTATTGATTTATCGCTATCATTTTGGGGTTATGCTTTAGAGATGGCTGCATTCACGTTAAATAGGGCACCATAAAAATCCGTTGAGACGACGCCTTATGAACTGTGGTTTGGCAAGAAACCAAAGTTGTCGTTTCTTAAAGTTTGGGGCTACGATGCTTATGTGAAGAAACTTCAACCAGATAAGCTCGAACCCAAATCGGAGAAATGTGTCTTCATAGTCTGAGGGCAAGATTTTCGTTGCTAAATTCAGATCCTTTCTTGAGAAGGAGTTTCTCTCGAAAGAAGTGAGTGGGAGGAAAGTAGAACTTGATGAGGTAACTGTACCTGCTCCCTTATTGGAAAGTAGTTCATCACAAGAACCGGTTCCTGTGACAACTACACCAATTAGTGAGGAAGCTAATGATATTGATCATGAAACTTCAGATCAAGTTTCTACTGAACCTCGTAGGTATACCAGAGTAAGATCCGCACCAGAGTGGTATGGTAATCCTATTGTAGAAGTCATGTTACTTGACCATGGCGAACCTACGAACTATGAGGAAGCGATGATGAGCCCAGATTCCGCAAAATGGCTTGAAGCCATGAAATTTGAGATGGGATCCATGTATGAGAACAAAGTATGGACTCTGGTTGACTTGCCCGATGATCAGCAAGCCATTGAGAATAAATGGATCTTTAAGAAGAAGACTGACGCTGATGGTAACGTAACTGTCTATAAAGCTCGACTTGTTGCGAAATGTTTTCGACAAGTTAATGGGGTCGACTACAATGAGACTTTCTCACCCGTAGCGATGCTTAAGTCTGTCCGAATCATGTTACCAATTGCCGCATTTTATGATTATGAAATTTGGCAAATGGATGTCAAAACTGCATTCCTGAATGGATTTCTGGAAGAAGAGTTGTATATGATACAACCGGAAGGTTTTGTCGATCCAAAAGGTGCTAACAAAGTGTGCAAGCTCTAGCGATCCATTTATGGACTGGTGCAAGCATCTCAGAGTTGGAATATACGCTTTGATAAGTTGATCAAAGCATATAATTTTATACAGACTTGCGGTGAAGCCTGTATTTACAATAAAGTGAGTGGGAGCACTACCGCCTTTCTGATAAATATATGTGAGTAACATATTGTTGATCAGAAATGATGTAGAATTTTTCTAGAAAGCATAAAAGAATATTTGAAAGGAGTTCTTTAACATAAAGACCTCAGTAAAGCTACTTACATATTGAGCATCAAGATCTATTGAGATAGATCAAGACGCTTGATAAATTTTTCAATAAGTACATACCTTGTCAAGATTTTGAAATAGTTCAAAATGGAGCAGTCAAAGAAAGAGTTCTTGCCTGTGTTGCAAAGGTGTGAAATTGAGTAAGACTCAAATCCCGACCACGACAGACAATAGAAAAGAGAATGAAAGTCATTCCCTATGCCTCAGTCATAGGTTCAATAAAGTATGCTATGCTATGTACCAGACCTATTGTATACCTTGCTCTAAATTTGGCAAGGGAGTACAATAGTGATCTAGGAGTAGATCACTGGACATTGGTCAAGAATATCCTTAGTGAGGACTAAGGAAATATTTCTCGATTATGAAGGTGCTAAAAGAGCCCGTCGTAAAGAGTTACATTGGTGCAAGCTTTCACACCGATCCAGATGACTCTAAGTCCCAATCTGGATACATATTGAAAGTGGGAGCAATTAGCTAGAGTAGCTCCGTGCAGAGAATTGTAGACATAGAATATTTGCAAAATACATACGGCTCTAAATGTGACAGACCCGTTGACTAAGCTTCTCTCACGAGCAAAACATGATCACACCTTAGTACTCTTTGGGTGTTAATCACATAGCAATGTGAACTAGATTATTGACTCTAGTAAACCCTTTGAGTGTTGCTCACATGACGATGTGAACTATGGGTGTTAATCATATATAGATATGAATATTGGTGTTAAATCACATGGCGATGTGAACTAGATTATTGACTCTAGTGCAAGTGGGCGACTGAAGAAAATATGCCCTAGAGGCAATAATAAAGTTATTATTTATTTCCTTATTTCATGATAAATGTTTATTATTCATGCTAGAATTTTATTAACCGGAAACATAATACTTGTGTGAATACATAGACAAACATAGTGTCACTAGTATGCCTCTACTAGACTAGCTCGTGAATCAAAGATGGTTAAGTTTCCTAGCCATAGACATGAGTTGTCATTTGATTAACGGGATCACATCATTAGGAGAATGATGTGATTGACTTGACCCATTCCGTTAGCTTAGCACTTGATCGTTTAGTATGTTGCTATTGCTTTCTTCATGACTTATACATGTTCCTATGACTATGAGATTATGCAACTCCCGTTTACCGGAGGAACACTTTGTGTACTACCAAACGTCACACCATAACTGGGTGATTATAAAGGAGCTCTATAGGTGTCTCCGAAGGTACATGTTGAGTTGGCGTATTTCGAGATTAGGATTTGTCACTGCGATTGTCGGAGAGGTATCTCTGGGCCCTCTCGGTAATGCACATCACTATAAGCCTTGCAAGCAATGTGACTAATGAGTTAGTTGCGGGATGATGCATTATGTAACAAGTAAAGAGACTTTCCGATAACGAGATTGAACTAGGTATTGAGATACCGACGATCGAATCTCGGGCAAGTAACATACCGATGACAAAGGGAACAACGTATGTTGTTATGCGGTTTGACCGATAAAGATCTTCATAGAATATGTAGGAGCCAATATGAGCATCCAGGTTCCGCTATTGGTTATTGACCGGAAAAGTGTTTCGGTCATGTCTACATAGTTCTTGAACCCGTAGGGTCCGCATCCTTAAGGTTTCGATGATAGTTTTATTATGAGTTTATGAGTTTTGATGTACTAAAGGAGTTCGGAGTCCCGGATGAGATCAGGGACATAACGAGGAGTCTCAAAATGGTCGAGATGTAAAGATCGATATATTGGACGACTATATTCGGACATCGGAAAGGTTCCGAGTGGTTCGGGTATTTTTCGAAGTACCGGGGAGTTATGAGAATACGGGGAAGAGTATTGGGCCTTTATGGGCCTTAATGGGAAGGAGCCAGGAGGTGGCGCGCGCCGCTCCCAAGCCCAGTCCGAATTGGACAAAGGGTTTGGGGCGCGGCCCCCCTCTCCCTTCCTTCTCCTCCCCTCCTTTCCCCCTTCTCCTAGTTTGACTAGGAAAGAAGGAGTCCTACACCGGTGGGAGTAGGACTCCCCTTAGCGCCCCTCCTTGGCGGCCACCCCTCCCCTTGGCTCCTTTATATCACGGGGCAAGGGACACTATGACACACAAGTTGATCATCGTGATCGTTCCTTAGACGTGTGCGGTGCCCCCCTCCACCATATTCCACCTCAGTCATATCGTTGCGGTGCTTAGGAGAAGCCCTGCGTTGGTAGAACATCATCATCGTCACCATGCCGTCGTGCTGACGAAACTCATCCCCGACACCCTGCTGGATCGTAGTCCGGGGATCATCATCAAGCTAAACGTGTGCTGAACTCGGAGGTGTCGTACGTTCGGTACTTGGATCGGTCGGATTGTGAAGACATACGACTACATCAACTGCGTTGTCATAATGCTTCCGCTTACGGTCTACGAGGGTACGTGGACAACACTCTCCTCTCTCGTTGCTATGCATCACCATGATCTTGCGTGTGCGTGGGAAATTTTTTGAAATTACTACGTTCCCCAACAGAACAACATGCCCCGTAAAAACAAGTTAGACGTCCTCTACTTTGTAGTAGCAAATTTTACGTGGCTGCTATGGGCTGAGCAAGAACCGTTCTTACCTACGCATCAAAACCACTATGATAGTTCTTCAAGTTAGCGTTGTTTTAACCTTCGCAAGGACCGTGTGTATCCATACTCGGTTCAACTAAAGTTGGAGAAACTGACACCCGCTAGTCACCTGTGTGCAAAGCACGGCGGTAAAACCAGTCTCGCGTAAGCGTACGCGTAATGTCGGTCCGGGCCGCTTCATCCAACAATACCACCGAACCAAAGTATGACATGCTGGTAAGCAGTATGACTTGTATCGCCCACAACTCACTTGTGTTCTACTCGTGCATATAACATCAACGCATATAACCTAGGCTCGGATGCCACTGTTGGGTAAGGTAGTAATTTCAAAATTTCCTACGCACACGCAAGATCATGGTGATGCATAGCAAGGAGAAGGGAGAGTGTTGTCAACGTACCCTCGTAGACCGAAAGCGGAAGCGTTATGACAACGTGGTTGATGTAGTCGTGCGTCTTCACGATCCGACTGATCCAAGCACTGAACGTACGGCACCTCCGAGTTCAGCACACGTTCAGCTCGATGACGATCCCCGGACTCCGATCTAGCAGGGTGTCGGGGATGAGTTCCGTCAGCATGACGGCATGGTGATGATGATGATGTTCTACCGACGCAGGCCTTCGCCTAAGCACCGCAACGATATGACCGAGGTGGAATATGGTGGAGGGGGGCACCGCACACGGCAAAGGAACGATCACGAAGATCAACTTGTGTGTCATGGGGTGTCCCCCTGCCCCCGTATATAAAGGAGCTAAGGGGGAGGGGGTGGCCGGCCGAGGAGGGGCGCGCCAAGGGGAGTCCTACTCCCACCGGGAGTAGGACTCCTTTCCTAGTCCAACTAGGAGAAGGGGGGAAAGGAGGGGAGTGGAGAAGGAAGGGAGAGGGGGGCCACGCCCCAAACCCCTTGTCCAATTCGGACTAGTCTTGGGAGGGGCGCGCGCCACCTCCTGGCTCCTTCCCACTAAGGCCCATTAAGGTCCAATACTCTTCCCCGTATTCCCGTAACTCCCCGGTACTCCGAAAAATACCTGAATCACTCGGAACCTTTCCGATGTCCGAATATAGTCATCCAATATATCGATCTTTACGTCTCGACCATTTCGAGACTCCTCATCATGTCCCCGATCTCATCCGGGACTCCGAACTCCTTCGGTACATCAAAACTCGTAAACTCATAATAAAACTGTCATCGAAACCTTAAGCGTGCGGACCCTACGGGTTCGAGAACTATGTAGACATGACCGAGAACCGTTTCCGGTCAATAACCAATAGCGGAACCTGGATGCTCATATTGGCTCCTACATATTCTACGAAGATCTTTATCGGTCAAACCGCATAACAACATACGTTGTTCCCTTTGTCATTGGTATGTTACTTGCCCGAGATTCGATCGTCGGTATCTCAATACCTAGTTCAATCTCCTTATCGGCAAGTCTCTTTACTCATTATGTAATGCATCATTCTGCAACTAACTCATTAGTCACATTGCTTGCAAGGCTTATAGTGATGTGCATTACCGAGAGGGCCCAGAGATACCTCTCCGATAATCAGAGTGACAAATCCTAATCTTGAAATACGCCAACTCAACATGTACCTTCGGAGACACCTGTAGAGCTCCTTTATAATGACCCACTTACGTTGTGACGTTTGGTAGCACAAAAAGTGTTCCTCCGGTAAACGGGAGTTGCATAATCTCATAGTTGTAGGAACATGTATAAGTCATGAAGAAAGCAATAGCAACATACTAAACGATCAAGTGCTAAGCTAACAGAATGGGTCAAGTCAATCACATCATTCTCCTAATGATGTGTCCCGTTAATCAAATGACAACTCATGTCTATGGCTAGGAAACTTAACCATCTTTGATTCAACAAGCTAGTCAAGTAGAGGCATACTAGTGACACTATGTTTGTCTATGTATTCACACATGTATTATGCTTCCGGTTAATACAATTCTAGCATGAATAATAAACATTTATCATGATATAAGGAATAAATAATAACTTTATTATTGCCTCGAGGGCATATTTCCTTCAGTCTACCACTTGCACTAGAGTCAATAATCTAGTTCACATCGCCATGTGATATAACACCAATATTCATATATGTATATGATTAACACCCATAGTTCACATCGTCATGTGACCAACACCCAAAGGGTTTACTAGAGTCAATAATCTAGTTCACATCGCGATGTGATTAACACCCAAAGAGTACTAAGGTGTGATCATGTTTTGCTCGTGAGAGAAGCTTAGTCAACGGGTTTGTCATATTCAGACCCGTATGTATTTTGCAAATATTCTATGTCTACAATGCTCTGCACGGATCTACTCTAGCTAATTGCTCCCACTTTCAATATGTATCCAGATTGAGACTTAGAGTCACCTGGATCGGTGTAAAAGTTTGCACCGATGTAACTCTTTACGACGGGCTCTTTATCACCTCCATATTCGATAAATATTTCCTTAGTCCTCACTAAGGATATTCTTGACCAATGTCCAGTGATCTACTCCTAGATCACTATTGTACTCCCTTGCCAAATTCAGAGCAAGGTATACAATATGTCTGGTACGTAGCATAGCATACTTTATAGAACCTATGACTGAGGCATACGGAATGACTTTCATTCTCTTTTCTATTTTTTGCCGTGGTCGGGATTTGAGTCTTACTTAATTTCACACCTTTGCAACATAGGCAAGAACTCTTTCTTTGACTGTTCCATTTTGAACTACTTCAAAATCTTGAAAAGGTATGTACTTTATTGAAAAACTAATCAAGCGACTTGATCTATCTCAATAGATCTTGATGCTCAATATGTAAGTAGCTTTACTAAGGTCTTTCTTTTAAAGAAATCCTTTCAAATACTCCTTTATGCTTTCCAGAAAAATTCTACATCATTTCTGATCAACAATATGTTACTCACATATATTTATCACAAAGGCGGTAGTGCTCCCACTCACTTTATTGTAAATACAGGCTTCACCGCAAGTCTGTATAAAACTATATGCTTTGATCAACTTATCAAAGCGTATATTCCAACTATGAGATGCTTGCACCAGTCCATAGATGGATCGCTGGAGCTTGCACATTTTGTTAGCACCTTTAGGATTGACAAAACCTTCTGGTTGCACCATTAAGGAATGCAGTTTTGACATCCATTTGCCAGATTTCATAAAATATGGCAATTGCTAACATGATTCGGACAGACTTAAGCATCGCTACAGTTGAGAAAATCTCATTGTAGTCAACACCTTGAACTTGTCGAAAACCTTTTTGCGACAAGTCGAGCTTTGTAGATAGTAACACTATTATCAGCATTTGTCTTCCTCTTGAAGATCCATTTATACAATATGGCTTGCCGATCATCGGGCAACTCCACCAAAGTCCACACTTTGTTCTCATACATGGATCCCATCTTAGATTTTATGGCCTCAAGCCATTTCACGGAATCTGGGCTCATCATCGCTTCCTCATAGTTTGTAGGTTCATCATGGTCTAGTAACATGACTTCCAGAACAGGATTACCGTACCACTCTGGTGCGGACTGTACTTTGGAAGACCTACGAGGTTTTGTAGTAACTTGATCTGAAGTTTCATGATCATCATCATTAGCTTCCTCACTAATTGGTGTAGGAATCACTGGAACTGATTTCTGTGATGAACTACTTTCCAATTCGAGAGAAGGTACAAATTACCTTATCAAGCTCTACTTTCCTCCCACTCACTTCTTTCGAGAGAAACTCCTCTAGAAAGGATCCATTCTTAGCAACAAATGTTTTGCCTTCGGATCTGTGATAGAAGGTGTACCCAACAGTTTCCTTTGGGTATTCTATGAAGACGCACTTCTCCGATTTGGGTTCGAACTTATCAGGTTGAAACCTTCTTCACATAAGCATCGCAACTCCAAACTTTTAAGAAACGACAGCTTAGGTTTACTGCTAAACCATAGTTCATACAGTGTCGTCTCAACGGATTTTGATGGTGCCCTATTTAACGTGAATGCAACCGTCTCTAAAGCATAACCCCAACACGATAGCGGTAAATCAGTAAGAGACATCATAGATCGCACCATATCTAGTAAAGTACGATTACGACGTTCGGACACACCATTTCATTGTGGTGTTTCGGGTGGCGTGAGTTGCAAAACTATTCCGCATTGTTTCAAATGTAAACCAAACTCGTAACTCAAATATTCTCCTCCACGATCAGATCGTAGAAATTTTATTTTCTTGTTACGATGATTTTCCACTTCACTCTGAAATTCTTTGAACTTTTCAAATGTTTCAGACATGTGTTTCATTAATTAGATATACCCATATCTGCTCAAATCATCTGTGAAGGTGAGAAAATAACGATACCCGCCGCGAGCCTCAATATTCATTGGACCACATACATCAGTATGTATGACTTCCAATAAATCAGTTGCTCGCTCCATAGTTCCGGAGAACAGCGTTTTAGTCATCTTGCCCATGAGGCACGGTTCGCAAGTACCAAGTGATTCATAATCAAGTGATTCCAAAAGTCCATCAGTATGGAGTTTCTTCATGCGCTTTACACTGATATGACCTAAATGGCAGTACCACAAATAAGTTGCACTATCAATATCAACTCTGCATCTTTTGGCTTCAACATTATGAATATGTGTATCACTACTATCAAGATTCAATAAAAATAGACCACTCTTCAAGGCTGCATGACCATAAAAGATATTACTCATATAAATAGAACAACCATTATTCTCTCGATTTAAATGAATAACCATCTCGCATCAAACAAGATCCAGATATAATGTCATGCTCAACGCCGCACCAAATAACAATTATTTAGGTCTAAAACTAATCCCGATGGTAGACTAGAGGTAGCGTGCCGACCGCGATCACATCGACTTTGGAACCATTTCTGGTGCCCCTATTGCTTGAGATACTAGTCTCAAAGCATAACTGTGATAAATCAGTAAGAACATCATGTTTGACCTAACTCAGATAAGCGGTAAATGATATAAGACCATCATGAGGACCCCATACATTGACAGTGTAACGATGTTTAGTCATCCAAACGATAGATCTGATTCATGCGAAGGCAGCGTACTTCGTCGGATTGCCGTCTCGGCGATCACATGATTTCAGTCGCAGTTGGCATGGACCCGATACGTCCAATGATGCTACGTAGATGCTTCCGATTGAATCAACTATTATACGAGGCATTTAATGACATCAATCGGAACTTGCTATGAACTTATTGAAACTCTATGTCAATCAAACGTGAGCGGTACCAGATACCGTAAAGCGGAACATACTCGGCTCATCGCTTTGTGCTAGGTTCATGATAAGTGGACAATGGTAATATAGAAGCTTTGCACCAAGCTGAGACATTTGTACGTGAAGAAACTTGACCGAACCAATCTCGATTATGGACTCATGCATGTAATTTTACCATATATCTTTCAACTTAGCTTTCTCAAGGCATTAAATTCAGCGGAACAACAACTGCGAGCCATCATCTACAACAAACATAGACGAAGCAAAATACTATCGGTACTAAGTTCATGATAAATTAATTGATATCATATTACCAAACTCTCTTAACGAACATCTCCGTCAAAATGATTAAAACTTCAATCTCCCGTATTCGGAAACCCTGCTCTGTATATGTAGCTTCTCAAGTAACTTTGGTATTCAATGCGGCTGTCTTCACACCCATTATTGAGCGATGACTATCACCAAGTCATCCGCATGGTGTCTCAGCACGAAGAACTTTGCAATGGTGCATACTCGGGAGAACACTTCTTGATAATTTAGTGAGAGATCATCTTAAATGCTACCATCATCAATCAAAGCAAGATAAGATGCATAATGGATAAACATCTCATGCAATCAATATAAGTGTGATGATGGCCATCATCATCTTGTGCTTGTGATCTCCATCGAGATGCCAAATCATGATCACCATCATCACCGGTAGCGACACCTTGATCTCCCATCGTAGCATCGTTATGAATTAAGCCATCTATTGCTTCTACAAATATAAGCTGCTACTTAGTGATAAAAAGTAAAAGCAATTAAAGAACGTTGCATTTCATACAATAAAGGCGACAACCATATGGCTCACACCGAGTTGCAGATAACCCGGTTACAAAACATGATCATCTCATACAATAAAATATAGCATCCGTCTTGACCATATCACATCACAACACGCTTTTGCAAAAACAAGTTAGATGTCCTCAACTTTGTTGTTGCAAATTTCACCGTGGCTCTTTGCGGGCTTGCTGAAGAACAGGTTCTTACCTCGCGCATCAAAACCCGACAATAGTTACGTCAAGTTAGTGCTGTTTTAACCTTATGAGGGATAGGCGTATACTTTTCAGTTCCTTCAAAGAGAAGAAACAGACACACCTTGATCACCATTAGAAATGCAATGCTCATAGTGGGTGAAACCATTCTCAGCGTAAGCTTATACGTGTATGTCTCCGGTCCAAGACAGCTTCATCTCCCTGGCTACAGCGCCAGACAAAGTATGACATCTTTGGTAGCGATGTAACTTATTATCGCCCACAACTCACTTGTGTTCTACTTCATGCATATGACATCTCGCATTTAAAACTGGCTCGGATTCCCTTGTTGAGAGCGTGGTAATTTCAAAAAATCCTACGCACCATAAGATCATGGTGATGCATAGCAGAGAGGGAGAAGTGATGTCCACGGTACCTAAATGAACCGAAAGCGAGCGTTAGAACCGCAGCCTTGTTGATGTAGTTATGCGTCTTCACGGCCCGACCAATCAAGCACGAAACTTCGGCACCTTGAGGTTCTAGTACGTTCATTTCGATGGCGATCCCCGAACTCCGATCCGGTAGAATGCCGAGGAAGAGTTCCATCGGCCTGGCAGCGTGGTAGCGATCTTGATGTTCTACTGAGGCGAGGGCTTCGCCTAACATGCCTTACTAATGTGCTCGAGGACTTTGGTGGAGGGGACCTACACGGCTAAGAGATCTTGGAGATCGATTGTTGTCTCTAGAGGTGCCCGGCCCGTATATAAGGAGCCAAGGGAGGCGGCCGGCCGGAAGGCGCGCAAGGAGTCCTACTCCCACACTGAAGTGGAACTCCCTTCTTTCCTAGTTGGAGTAGGAGAAGGAAGGAAGGAGAGGGAAGGAAAGGGCACCGCCCCTCTCCTTAATCCTATTAGGACTAGGGAGGCGCGGCCCACCTCTTGCCTCCTCTCTTCCCTCACTTCTAGACATTATTAGGCCCATTAAGCCCGGGGAGTTCATTAACCTCAAGGTACTCCTTGGTAAATTTCGATTTCACGGAACACTTCCGATATCCAAATATAGGTTTCCAATATATCAATCTTTATGTCTCGACCATTTGAGACTCCTCGTCATAGTCCAATCATCAGGGACTCTGAACAAACTTTGGTACATCAAAACTCATAAACTCATAATATACAAAAATAAAAAGGAGCCTTAGCGTGCGGACCCTCACAGGTTCGAGAACTATGTAGACATGACCTAGAACTGTTTGGTTCAATAACCAATAGCGGAACACGGATGCTCATATTGGCTCCTACATATTCTCGAAGATCTTTATCGGTCAAACCGCATAACAACATACATTGTTCCTTTGTCATCGGTATTTTGCTTGCGAGATTAGATCGTCCAGGTATCAATACCTGGTTCAATCTAGATTACCGGCAAGTCTCTTTACTAGATCGTACATCCATCATTCGTAACTAACTCTTTATCTACATTGCTTGCAAGGCTTATAGTGATGTGCATACAGAGAGGGCCCGAGATACCTCTCCGAGCAATCAGGTGACAAAACCTAATATCGAAATCGCCGCCACTCAACATGTACCTTGAGGGACACTGTAGAGCTCCTTTATAATCACCCGATTCGTTGTGACGTTTGGTAGCACACAAAGTGTTCCTCCGATGGCAGGGAGTGCATAATCTCATAGTTGTAGGAACTTTGTATAAGTCATGAAGAAAGCAATAGCAACATACTAAATGATCAAGTGCTATGCTATGGAATAGAATAAGTCAATCACATCATTCTTCTAATGATGTGATCCCGATTAATCAAATGACAAGACATGTCTATGGTTGAGGAAACACAACCATCTTTGATTAATAAGCTAGTCAGTAGAGGCACACTAGTGACATTAAGATTGTCTATGTATTCACAAATGTATTATGTTTCCGGTTAATACAATTTCTAGCATGAATAATAAACATTTATCATGATATGAGGAATAAATAACTTTATTATTGCCTCTAGGGCATATTTCCTTCAATACGTGCAGGCGGAGCCCGTCTGGCGGGATTCCGTGCGTGGGACGCGGCGCGTCAAGCGCCCATGCGACAACAAAGGGTCGATGGCGGAAAAGTGGCCCGTGACGGAGGTGACGGTGGACAAGCCATGGAAGCGCCGCGGTGGCGGTCAGCCGTGGGACTACTGCAGCGGAGCAGCGCCGAAGAACCCATCATGGTCTTGGTAGGAGAGTGCAGCCGGAACTAGCTCTCAATGCATAGCATGCACCAGAATCGATCTGGATAGCCGCCATGCGTAGCGCGTCAGTAAGTATCGGCGCAGGAGGCAACGAGCTAATGATCGCCAGGTCCAGAATCAGGGAGGCTGCGGCTCTTGAGGATACATCGGTGGCGAGGGCAATGGCTGACTGGATCATTATGAGGATCAGAAGTATGTCTAGAGGGGGTGATTAGACTACTTGACAACAAAATTTTGCCTTTTGATTGGAGTAGTTTCTTAGCAAGTTCACAATGATAACCAGGTCAAGTATCACCTACACATGCAATTCTAGAGTTATGGCAGAAGGAAATTGCATGTATAGTAAATGAGAGGTGGAGAAGAACAAGCATAATGGAACGGAGATTTTTTCGTGGTTCCGATAGGTGAGTGCTATCGTCAATCCACGTTGATGGAGACTTCAACCCACGGAGAATGCTTGACTCTTGTGAGTCACGGAGGCTCCACCCCGAAGGGTCCTGAAGAAGCAACCTTGTCTATGCCATCATGACTTCGCCCCACGGAGGACTAGCCTTACTAGGGGTAGATCTTCAAAGTAGGCGATCTCCTTGCCCTTACAAACTCCTTGGTTCAACTCCACATCATGTGGGCTCCCAAGCGACACCCTAACCAATCTAGGGCACCACCCTCCAAAAGGTAATAGATGGGGTTGGTGATGATGAACTCCTTGCTCTTGTGCTTCAAATGATAATCTCCCCAACACTCAACTCTCCTCAGCGATTTGGGTGTGGTGGAAGAAGGGATTGAGTGGAAAGCAACTGGAAAGACTAGAAATCAAGTTTCATATGGTGGGGTGGAGCAACAGATCTCAACACAAGGGTAGGTAGTTTTCTTCTCGGAAATGTAAGGTAGGAGTGGTAGTTCTTTAGATGGCTCTTTCCACGAATGAAGAGGAGGTGGAGGGTATTTATAGCCTCCACAAAAATCAACCGTTACACACATTTGAAGCAATCTCGGTCGGGACGAAGTTGACAACTCAGTCAGACCGAAAGTTCAAATCTTGTGAGCGTTGGGATTTCGATGGGACCGAAAATACAATCTCGGTTAGTCGATTCTTCCAAAGTCTAGGGTTTGCCAATCTCGGTGGGACCGACTTTCTCATCTCAGTGGCACCGATTTGAGTCTGAAGATTCTGAAGCTTGTGACTTACCAATTTGGAATGACCGAGTTTGGAATCGGAAAATCCGAGATTCTAGGGTTTTGGCTATATGGGTGAAATGGTTCATCTCGGTGTGGTGAGTTTGGAATCGGTGGGACAAGGATTACTTATGAGTTTATGTTGGGTGAAAGAAAGATTCTTTGAAAGTTTGAGAGATAAATCACTAAGCATGAAAAGCGAGATCATCATCATAACCTCATCCCCTTTTAATAGTATGGCTTTCCTATGGACTCAATGTGATCTTGGATCACTAAACCAAAAAACAGTCTTGAGCTTTGCCAATGTTTTCCTTAGCATTTTGAGGGGTCACATCATGGATCATTGCCACACACCTATCTTTGAACTTTACGAGAAATTCTCAAGAAATGATTAGTTCAATGATATATATGTTGTTATTAATTACCAAAAACCACACGAGGATTAGTTACTTTCAATCTCCTTTTTGGTAATTGATGACAACATATAGATCAAAACTTCGACAAATGATATAATCAATGAATAACATAAATAAGCTTTGAGAAGTATGTGATAAGCAAGAGATGATCATCATCATTAGCTTCCTCACTAATTGGTGTAGGAATCACTCGAACTGATTTCGTGATGAACTACTTTCCAATTCGAGAGAAGGTACAAATTACCTTATCAAGCTCTACTTTCCTCCCACTCACTTCTTTCGAGAGAAACTCCTCTAGAAAGGATCCATTCTTAGCAACAAATGTTTTGCCTTCGGATCTGTGATAGAAGGTGTACCCAACAGCTTCCTTTGGGTATTCTATGAAGACGCATTCGATTTGGGTTCGAACTTATCAGTTGAAACCTTCTTCACATAAGCATCGCAACTCCAAACTTTTAAGAAACGATACTTAGGTTTATCGCTAAACCATAGTTCATACAAAGGTCGCCTCAACGGATTTTGATGGTGCCCTATTTAACGTGAATGCAACCGCCTCTAAAGCATAACCCCAACACGATAGCGGTAAATCAAGAAGAGACATCATAGATCGCACCATATCTAGTAAAGTACGATTACGACGCTCGACACACCATTTCATTGTGGTGTTTCGTGGCGGAGTTGCAAAACTATTCCGCATTGTTTCAAATGTAAACCAAACTCAGAACTCAAATATTCTCCTCCACGATCAGATCGTAGAAATTTTATTTTCTTGTTACGATGATTTTCCACTTCACTGAAATTCTTTGAACTTTTCAAATGTTTCGCATATGTGTTTCATTAATTAGATATACCCATATCTGCTCAAATCATCTGTGAAGGTGAGAAAATAACGATACCCGCCGCGAGCCTCAATATTCATTGGACCACATACATCAGTATGTATGACTTCCAATAAATCAGTTGCTCGCCCATAGTTCCGGAGAACAGCGTTTTAGTCATCTTGCCCATGAGGCACGGTTCGCAAGTACCAAGTGATTCATAATCAAGTGATTCCAAAAGTCCATCAGTATGGAGTTTCTTCATGCGCTTTACACTGATATGACCTAAATGGCAGTACCACAAATAAGTTGCACTATCAATATCAACTCTGCATCTTTTGGCTTCAACATTATGAATATGTGTATCACTACTATCAAGATTCAATAAAAATAGACCACTCTTCAAGGCTGCATGACCATAAAAGATATTACTCATATAAATAGAACAACCATTATTCTCTGATTTAAATGAATAACCATCTCGCATCAAACAAGATCCAGATATAATGTCATGCTCAACGCTGGCACCAAATAACAATTATTTAGGTCTAAAACTAATCCCGATGGTAGACTAGAGGTAGCGTGCCGACCGCGATCACATCGACTTTGGAACCATTTCCTACGCGCGTCGTCACCTCATCCTTAGCCAATCTTTGCTTAATCCGTAGTCCCTATTTCGAGTTGCAAATATTAGCAACAGAACCAGTATCAAATACCCACGTACTACTGCGAGCATTAGTAACGTACACATCAATAACATGTATATCACATATACCTTTGTTCACTTTGCCATCCTTCTTATCCGCCAAATACTTGGGTCAATTCCGCTTCCAAAGGTCCACCGCTTGCGAGAAGCACTCGGCCTCGTGCTTAGGTCCAGACTTGGGTTTCTTCTCTTGAGCAGCAACTTGTCTGCTGTTCTTCTTGAAGTTCCCCTTCTTCTTCCCTTTGCCCTTTTTCTTGAAACTGGTGGTCTTGTTAACCATCAACACTTGATGCTCCTTCTTTATTTCTACCTCCGCAACTTTTAGCATTGCAAAGAGCTCGGGAATAGTCTTGTCCATCCCTTGCATATTATAGTTCATCACGAAGCTCTTGTAGCTTGGTTGCAGTGATTGAAGAATTCTGTCAATGAAACTATCATCAGGAAGATTAACTCCCAGTTGAATCAAGTGATTATTATACCCAGACATTTTGAGTATGTGTTCACTGACAGAACAACTCTCCTCCATCTTACAGCTATAGAACTTATTGGAGACTTCATATCTCTCAATCCGGGCATTTGCTTAAAATATTAACTTCAACTCCTGGAACATCTCATATGCTCCATGACGCTCAAAACGCCGTTGAAGACCCGATTCCAAGCCGTAAAGCATGGCACAATCGAACTATCGAGTAGTCATCAGCTTTGCTCGCTGCATCTTCTTAACGCCGCCGCCAGCATCAGCAGCAGGCCTGGCACCTAGTGGTGCTTCCAGACGTAATTCTTCAGGCAACAATGAGGATAATCCTCGTGTTATGGACCCATTCCGTAATTGCTACCATAATCTTTCAACTTAGCTTTCAAGGAACGCATTAAAATTCAACGAACAACAACACGAGCCATCTATCTACAACAAACATAGACAAGCAAAATACTATCAGTACTAAGTTCATGATAAATTTAAGTTCAATTAATCATATTACTTAAGAACTCCCTCTTAGACGACATCTCTCTAGTCATCTAAGTGATCACGTGATCCAAATCAACTAAACCATGTCCGATCATCACGTGAGATGGAGTAGTTTCAATGGTGAACATCTCTATGTTGATCATATCTACTATATGATTCACGCTCGACCTTCGGTCTCCGTGTTCGAGGCCATATCTCAGATATGCTAGGCTCGCAAGTTTAACTCGAGTATTCGCGCGTGCAACTATTTTGCACCCATTGTATTTGAACGTAGAGCTATCACACCCGATCATCACGTGGTGTCTCAGCACGAAGAACTTTCGCAATGGTGCATACTCAGGGAGAACACTTCTTGATAATTTAGTGAGAGATCATCTTAAAATGCTACCATCAATCAAAGCAAGATAAGATGCATAATGGATAAACATCTCATGCAATCAATATAAGTGATATGATATGGCCATCATCATCTTGTGCTTGTGATCTCCATCTCCGAAGCACCGTCGTGATCACCATCATCACCAGCGCGACACCTTGATCTCCATCGTAGCATCGTTGTCGTTACGCCATCTATTGCTTCTACGACTATCGCTACCGCTTAGTGATAAAGTAAAGCAATTACAGGGCGTTTGCATTTCATACAATAAAGCGACAACCATATGGCTCCTGCCAGTTGCCGATAACTTCGGTTACAAAACATGATCATCTCATACAATAAAATATAGCATCACGTCTTGACCATATCACATCACAACATGCCCTGCAAAAACAAGTTAGATGTCCTCAACTTTGTTGTTGCAAATTTTACGTGGCTGCTACGGGCTTAGCAAGAACCGTTCTTACCTACGCATCAAAACCACGACAATAGTTCGTCAAGTTAGTGCTGTTTTAACCTTCGCAAGGACCGGGCGTAGCCACACTCGGTTCAACTAAAGTGAGAAGACAGACACCCGCCAGTCACCATTAAGTACGAGTGCTCGTAACGGTGAAACCAGTCTCGCGTAAGCATACGTGTAATGTCGGTCCGGGCCGCTTCATCTCACAATACCGCTGAACCAAAGTATGACATGCTGGTAAGCAGTATGACTTGTATCGCCCACAACTCACTTGTGTTCTACTCGTGCATATGACATCTACGCATTAAAAACTGGCTCGGATTCCACTGTTGGGGAACGTAGTAATTTCAAAAAAAATCCTACGCACACGCAAGATCATGGTGATGCATAGCAACGAGAGGGGAGAGTGATGTCCACGTACCCTCGTAGACCGAAAGCGGAAGCGTTAGAACAACGCGGTTGATGTAGTTGTACGTCTTCACGGCCCGACCAATCAAGCACCGAAACTACGGCACCTTCGAGTTCTAGTACACGCTCAGCTCGATGACGATCCCTGCATCCGATCCAGCAGGTGTCGGGAAGAGTTCCATCAAGACGACGGCGCAGTGACGATCTTGATGTTCTACTGCAGCAGGCTTCGCCTAAGCACCGCTACAATATTATCGAGGACTTTGGTGGAGGGGGCACCACACACGCTAAGAGATCTTGGAGATCAATTGTTGTCTCTAGAGGTGCCCCGCCCCGTGATATAAAGGAGCCAAGGGAGGCGGCCGGCCAAGGAGGGCGCTGCCAGGGGGAGTCCTACTCCCACCTAGAGTAGGACTCCTTCTTTCCTAGTTGGAGTAGGAGAAGGGGGAAGGAGGAGGAGAGAGGAAGGAAGGGGCACCGCCTCTCCTGTCCTATTCGGACTAGGGGAGGCGCGCCCACCTCTTGCCTCCTCTCTTCCTCTCCGCTTAGGGCCCATTTAGGCCCATTAAGCCCCGGGGTTCCGTAACCTCCGGCACTCCTCGGAAAATCCCGATTTCACCCGAACACTTCCGATATCCAAATATAGGTTTCAATATATCAATCTTTATGTCTCGACCATTTCGAGACTCCTCGTCATGTCCGTAATCACATCCGGACTCAACAAACTTTGGTACATCAAAACTCATAAACTCATAATATAACCGCCATCGAAACCTTGTTGCAAGGGATTCTACGGGTTCGAGAACTATGTAGACATGACCTAGAACTGTTTCCGGTCAATAACCAATAGCGGAACCTGGATGCTCATATTGGCTCCTACATATTCTACGAAGATCTTTATCGGTCAAACCGCATAACAACATACATTGTTCCCTTTGTCATCGGTATTTTACTTGCCCGAGATTCGATCGTCGGTATCCAATACCTGGTTCAATCTCGTTACCGGCAAGTCTCTTTACTCGTTACGTAATCCATCATTCCGTAACTAACTCTTTATCTACATTGCTTGCAAGGCTTATAGTGATGTGCATTACCGAGAGGGCCCAGAGATACCTCTCCGACAATCGGAGTGACAAAACCTAATATCGAAATACGCCAACTCAACATGTACCTTCGGAGACACCAGAGAGCTCCTTTATAATCACCCAGCCACGCTGTGACGCTTGGTAGCACACAAAGTGTTCCTCCGTAAACGGAGTTGCGTAATCTCATAGTTGTAGGAACTTTGTATAAGTCATGAAGAAAGCAATAGCAACATACTAAATGATCAAGTGCTATGCTAACGGAATGGGTCAAGTCAATCACATCATTCTTCTAATGATGTGATCCCGTTAATCAAATGACAAGACATGTCCATGGTTAGGAAACACAACCATCTTTAATTAATAAGCTAGTCAAGTAGAGGCACACTAGTGACATTAAGATTGTCTATGTATTCACAAATGTATTATGTTTCTGGTTAATACAATTCTAGCATGAATAATAAACATTTATCATGATATGAGGAAATAAATAATAACTTTATTATTGCCTCTAGGGCATATTTCCTTCAATACGTACACGGGCGGAGCCCCGTACGCAGGATTCCCGTACGTGGGAGCAGGCGCGTCAAACGCCCCGCGCAACAACAAGGGGTCGATGGGCAGAGGTGGCCCCGGCGGCGGGGTGACGACGGACTGGCCGCAGAGCGCCAGGGTGGCGGTGCCGCGCCGTAGGATACCGGCGGCGGAGCCGCGCCAGAGGGCCCATAGCGGTACTGGCCGGAGAGTGCCAGCGGAACTAGCTCTCGTACATAGCAGCACGCAAGAATCGATCTGGATGGCCATAAGCACGTAGCGTCCGTAGTATCGACGCAGGAGGCAGCAGGCTAGTGATCGCCGGGTCCGAATCGGGAGGCTGCGGCGGCTGCAGAGGGATACATCGGCGGCAGGAACGCTGGCGGCTGGATCGCTGTAGGATCGGAAGTATGTCTAGAGGGGGGGTGATTAGACTACTTGACAACTTAAAATTTTGCCTTTTGATTGGAGTAGTTTCTTAGCAAGTTCACAATGATAACCAGGTCAAGTATCACCCTACACATGCAATTCTAGAGTTATGGCAGCGGAAAGTAAATTGCATGTATAGTAAATGAGAGGTGGAGAAGAGCAAACGCAATGGAGACACGGAGATTTTTTCTCGTGGTTCCGATAGGTGGTGCTATCGTCAATCCACGCTGATGGAGACTTCAACCCACGGAGGGTAACGGCCATGAGTCCACGGAGGGCTCCACCCACTAAGGGTCCACGAAGAAGCAACCTTGTCTATGCCATCATGGCTTACGCCCACGGAGGACTAGCCTTACTGGGTAGATCTTCACGAAGTAGGCGATCTCCTTGCCCTTACAAACTCCTTGGTTCAACTCCACATCATGACGGAGGCTCCCAAGCGACACCTAACTAATCTAGGAGGCACCACCTCCAAAAGGTAATAGATGGGGTTGGTGATGATGAACTCCTTGCTCTTGTGCTTCAAATGATAATCTCCCCAACACTCAACTCTCCTCACCGATTTGGCTGTGGTGGAAGAAGGGATTGAGTGGAAAGCAACTTGGAAAGACTAGAAATCAAGTTTCATATGGTGGGAGTGGAGCAACTTGATCTCAACACAAGGGTAGGTAGTTTTCTTCTCGTAAATGTAAGGTAGGAGTGGTAGTTCTTTCGATGGCTCTCTCCACGAATGAAGAGGAGGTGGAGGGTATTTATAGCCTCCACACAAAATCCAACTGCTACACACATTTGAGTAATCTCGGTCGGATCAAGTTGACAACTCGGTCGACCGAAAGTTCAAATCTTGTGAACGTTGGGATTTTCGTGGGACCGAAAATACAATCTCGGTTAGTCCGATTCTTCCAAAGTCTAGGGTTTGCCAATCTCGGTGGGACCGACTTTCTCATCTCGGTGGCACCGATTTGAGTACAGAAGGTTACAGAAGCTTGACAACACCAATTTCGGAATGACCGAGTTTGGAATCGGAAAATCCGAGATTCTAGGGTTTTGGCTATATGGCTGAGGTGGTTCATCTCGGTGTGACTGAGTTTGGAATCGGTGGGACCGAGATTACTTATGAGTTTATGTTGGAGTGAAAGATTGCTGAAAGTTTGAGAGATAAATCACTAAGCACTTGAGCAACCAGATCATCATCATAACCTCATCCCCTTTTAATAGTATTGGCTTTCCTATGGACTCAATGTGATCTTGGATCACTAAACCAAAAACGGAGTCTTGAGCTTTTGCCAATGTTTTCCTTAGCATTTTGAGGGTCCACATCATCACCATTGCCACACCCATATCAATCGAACTTTCAAATATTCTCAAGAAATGATTAGTTCAATGATATATATGTTGTTATTAATTACCAAAACCACCGGGATTAGTTGCACTTTCAATCTCCCCTTTTGGTAATTGATGACAACATATAGATCAAAGCTTCGACAAATGATATAATCAATGAATAACATCGTCGCTTTGAGAAGTATGTGATAAGCAAGAGCTCCCCTAAATTTGTGCATTATTTAAGATTTATGCTTGAATGCAAATGCACAATCGATTAGGATCATGGGTTACTCTTCCATGCCACATACATCTTGGTGGAGCGCACAAAATGATAAGAATGAATAACATGCACCCAATCACCAAGACATGAGTAAATGATCATACAAGATATGAATGGAAAATGATAGACATCAAGCACACATTAAGCACAAGATGATCAAGCACTCATCAAGATAGAGCAAACGAGTATCAAACACACGAAGTATCTCAAAGAACTCAAAAGTATCTCAAGGAAAACCGCAAACGAAAGAGCAAAACGAGCACTCTCTCTCGAAGCCCTATGATCTATACACTTTCTCCCCTTTGGCAACAAGTTACCAAAAGTTCGAAGGTATAGAGCTAATCGCCACTCGGGACTCTGTGGCGGCTCTGCTCGGCCGATGGAGTGGAGATAGCTGCATCTGCAAAGCTTCGCCAAGTCTGTGGAGCCGGAGGAGTGGATACTGGAGCTGGTGCCGAACCGACGGAGCTGTAGGAGGTGCTGATGTAGTAGCCCTGGGTCCGACCATCGAATAGCAACCGATCTGGGCTTTGTGGGCACCGGAGCAGGCTGCTCATAGTCATCCCGACCATGTCACCTTCCATCTCCTTCATAAGTTCTGCCTTCTCCTCTTAGCTTCCTCGATGTCCGCATCAAGCTTGTTGACGGTGACCTGCACTTCACCACCTTGACGCCCGAGCATGGAACTTATCCTCGACGATCCTCTCAAGGCTCTCCGAGATCGCACTATGCTGGCCAAAGCGAGCTCAATTCTCTCGAGTGGCTTCAAGAAGTTGTTCGCAACGCCTTGGGCTTTGCCGCTGCTTCCTTCTCGGCTTTAGCTTGTTTAGCAGCTTCAGACTTAGCATGTCCTTCTACGATGTGGGAGCATTCTCACCATCACAACCTCGTTGTCCTCATGTTCAAAGCTGCAGTGGCAAGTGGGGTCTATCCAATGTAGGTGTCCGTGCCAAACTTGGCATTAATGAGCATCTGAATATGCGGAGCAAACCCACACGACCTCTTTTGGTCACCGCTGTCCTCTTGATAGTCTCAACTATCGTGTCCATCACCTTAAAAGGTGTCTTCGATCTAGAATGTGCAGCATGTTGATAGAGTACCTCTTATCATGCGGTGGTCCCCGACTTAGGCATCAAGGTGTGCCTCGTAATGGTGTTGGTGGTTGGGAGACCTGCTCAAGGTAGTAGACTGAACCAAGCTTCCAAATCTCTACATCCTTCTCATCTACCTCATTATACATGTTCTTCATCGACTCGTGATTTTTCTTCGAATGCCATAGACATCAATATCATCTTCTCTTGAAACAGGTGCATTTAGCAACGCCTCCATTCCTCAACTCAGAATGGAATCTCGCCTTCATCATCCATACAATCCTGCCATCTGGATAGAAGTGTGCGGTGGCATAGAACCGCATGATCATCTCATCGTTCCAAGCGATCGACCGACCAACAAACTCGCAATCCCACAAGCAAAGGAAGCTTTCATGCACATGTGGGAAATAGTCTCGTGCTTTCACTCGTCGATGTATTTCCAAATAACGATCTGTGTCGAGAATAATTGGCTTCTTGTCCATGAGCACTGTCTCATAAAAGTCTTGTTGCTCTCTAGTGTGGAATCTTGGGTCAACTGCTGTTCTCCTCCTGGTGGCATATGGATCTGCTTGCCTCCATAGCCTTAGACCTTTATCCTTTCTCTCCTTCATATTTTCAGCTCGAGGATGGGCTTCATTATGAACTGGCAGTTTCTGTCTGAGCTTGAGCAAAACATGAGCCTCATCATCTGATTCTGCAGGTGGCACATTGTCCTTTTTCTTTTCTGAAGCAGGTATGTTCCTCACAGTCTTCTTGGGCTTGGCAGCTGGTTTGGCTTGGGCTGCCTTTGCTGGAGCTGAAGGCTTAGCTTTAGGAGGTGCTCCTGCCCTGATGGCATCACCCATCAACTTCTGCTTCTGAGGTGGCTGAGGTGCTTCCTCATCAGAATCATCATCATCATCAGCTGTCTCTTCATGAACTTTCCTCTTCCTCTTGGAAGTCTTCTTGATCTTGCTGGAGGTTTCTTCCATGCTGAGCTTCTGTGCAACAGAGGATTTCTTGACCTTACTGGTGCCTTTCTTGGTTTGTTGCCCTTGATGCTCTTTGGCAACCACCTTCCTCTTTGGCTTAGAAGTTATTTCCTCATCTGCAACAAAATCTGAATCTTCCTCATCTGAGTTCCTCTTCCTCCATGCCCCGGTGGCAGCAGCAGTAGTCCACTTGGAGTGCTTCTCTCCATCATCTGAAAACTGCTTGCTTCGGACTTGTAGCTGCCTCGAATCTCAACCGCATCTCGCACTGTTCGATCGTCACTTCCTTCGCATATGTCCGACAACCTCGTGAATAGAGTGGGTATAGGCGAATAGAAGAGTTATCACAAACCGCAGAGGATTTTGCAAAAGAATGAGTTCAAACTTTAGTTTTAGGTTTTCACAGTATACATGTCGGTCTGACTGAAGTTCATCAATTCGTGAAACCGAAATGTCTAAACGCACCACATACACCACTTTCGGTTGGACCGAAATGGGTTTCGGTCTAGCCGAGACAGTTAGGGTTTCACTAAATCTTCACTTCGGTCTTACCGATTTGCACAACTCGGTTTCACCGAAAAGTGCAGTGCAATGGCCAGAGGCCAAATCGGTCAGTCCGAAAATGCAGAATCGGTCACACCGAGATGTGTTCGCCGGAAACCTAACCCTAAAATTTTCACTCGAAATTTGTTCTATGATCTAAACGGCTGGATAGGGAGATCTCAATCTTGGCAAGAAACATGGCAACGCCTAACGTGCATTGAATCAGCGGTTGGAGCACGAGAGGGATGAAACTCACCCAATGCGGTGGAGCTTCACTACGGCGCAACGGCGCAAGAGAAGGACCGCTGACGGCGATGGAGACCACAAGGGGCGCACAAAGCGACGGCGGAGACGATCCGAGACCAAGGCGACGGCAATAAGAGTTTTGAGGGCGAAGCGCTTGAAGAAGTAATCAACGCGCCTGTCCTCGAGTATATATACCTTCGGTTGTCGGTGGGACCGAAGTTTGTAACTCGGTGGGACCGAGATGGTTAATCGTGCAGCACACACATCGGTCACGCCGAAATTGAAACTCGGTTTCACCGAGGTGAAAACCTAGATCAATCCAAGTGATTTCGGTCCGTCCGATTTGAGTATATCGGTTTGACCGAAAGTACTTAGAAGGTTTTGGAAGTTAGGCTTTTGACGGATCGGTGGCTCCGAGTGCTCCTCACTCGGTCTGTCCAAAAAGTCTTGTTCAAAGTTTGTGATATAAGCATGAATAGAGTTTGAGACAAGAAAGCATAGATAGCTAGGGGAAAAACTTAGGCATTCTTGTCCATCCATTTGGTCAAAAGAAAGAAAACCAAAAGACCAAAGCAACAAATGGATGTCCTCGAATGGATAAAATCATGCATCCAACATGCTCACACAATAAGATAGCAAATGAAATATGTGTCAAACATGCACAAACAAAACACTAACAGCTAGCACACAATTTGGCGATGACTAGGTCATCTATATATGAGTATATTGACTTAGGAGTCAAATGAGAACATTTGATCATAGGTCATACTCATCGCTTAAGCACAAGTGGGGTTACCACTTTTCCATAAAGCATTGATGTGTTCACATCATTAGAAGATGCTTTAGCTCATTTCTTTAGAGCAAAGCTCCCCTTGATGTGAGAACCCTTTTAAAGGGTCAAACTAACCTTGGGTTGTCGTTGAAGACTTCATGTAGATGTTGAAGATGTGAATGCTCAATGTTGATGATGATCATCAAGAGTTGGGAGCAATCCTTTGATTCGGCACTTTCAATACCTACATGGGTTAGTCCCACAAGGAACAAACAAGAATATCCATGGACATAGATTGAAGTTCACAATAGATGATGTCCATGAAAGCAATGATTACCTTGTCCCTTGACTTACCAACATGAGGGTTTGTGACTCCATGAACTAGTGCAAGATGTGGAAGTTGATTGCACAAGTCCTTGCCAAAATGAATATGAGTGAAGTATATTGGCGGAGTCACCTCAAGAACCTTCTAGTTCTTCTTCTTCGGATCCACATCATCTTGATGGGAATCCTTGGGGTAGTAGTTGAGCTCGTTGAAGTAGAACTTGAAGTTGCCTTGGGAACCCACTTGACCATGGCCTTGGGTGCTTCAATGAATGCATCAATCTCCTCTTGAAGCTTGTCCTTGCCTTTTAGCTTGTGGTCTTGTGGTGGAAGGTCATCTTGAGCTTGTTCCTCATTGGAAGAAGTAGGATCATACTTCTTCTCTTGAGAGACAAACTTTGGAGTGGGATATTGACCTTCTTCCCATTCAACACCCTCGGCGTTGAACTTTCGCTCAAAACCAATTCCTTGATTCTTCCGTGTCTTCCTTGTTTGCGAACAATTTCTCAAAGCTTTTGCTTCCGCAAGACTCTTGTAGACACCTTTCTATAATCCCTTTCAATAGACTATTTTCTTGCTCAAGTGAAACTTGGCTTGAAACATTGTTAGTGGAATCAAGAGAATTACTAGAAGTAACAACATTTGATTTAGCATGATTATTGTTACTACTAGATGAAGAATTTTTCTTATGCTTGTCATGCTTAGTTTTGATAGGTGGCAAGAAATTAGACAAGAGAAGTCGTTTGGCAAGATATGAAGAACTCTTCTTTCAAGATCGCCATTGATAGCTTTTAGAAACTCATGCTCTTGCTCTAGATTGAGCTTCTCGGCGTAGCTTCTCATGAGATCTTAGGAGCTCTCTATGATCTTCTTGAGTTGTTTCATGAGCTAACTTAAGAGTGTTTAGTTCTTTAGTTAGACGTTCAATCTCCTTCATAGCATTGTCATTCGACTCTTCTCGACTATAAAGACTATTAGCATGTTCATCATTACTAAGCTCACTAGATTTATCATGTAAAAGCTCATCTTCACCAAGCAAGTCATCCTCATCACTATCAAAGTCAATAAATTCAGGATGTGATACCTTTGGGCCTTTTGCCATGAAGCATCTTCCAATTCCCTCATTTGGTGAATCAAATATGTCATAGGAGTTGGAGTTGGAGGATACGAGAGCAAGACCGGCAACACCTTCATCTTGACTGTACTCGGAGTTGGAGTGATAGCTTCTTTCGGAGTGATTGTCGGAGTCGGAGCCGGAAACCCATTCACCAACATGAGCTTGATGTTTTCTTCTTGTGTAGCTCCTTGATGACTTGTCCTTCCTTTCCGAATCCTTGCTTCTCCGAGAGGATCTTCGTTCATAACGATCATCTCTACTCCTTCTCTCTTTTCGAGGCGACTCTTCTCTTGAGCTTCTTCTTCTTGGAGATTCTTCTCTTCTCTTGTGGGGAGTCGAACACTCATTTGAGTAGTGTCCGGTCTTCCACAATTGTAGCAGTTTCGATCACGACTAGAAGATCTCTTTTCATCATATGATCTAGACTTTGAGCTTCTTTCCTTGCTTCTACTCTTGTAGAATTTGTTGAAGTTCTTCACCATTAGGCTTATCTCTTCATTGGAAACTAGCTTGTCACTTGAGGATGTGGGAGCTTCAACGCAGCTTTGTAAGCACCACTTGACTTGTTGTGAAGCTCTTCCTTATCTTTAAGTGTCATCTCATGAGCAACAATCCTTCCAATGACTTCGTAGGCTTGAGATCTTTGTAATTTGGCATCATTTGGATCAAAGTGCACACGGTGTCATACTTTCCATCCAAAGCTCTGAGAATCTTCTTGATGATGAATCGGTCGGTCATTTCTTCGCTTCCTAAGCCTGCCATCTCATTGGTGATGAGAGCAAGCCTAGAGTACATTTCAGCGAATCCTTCACCTTCCTTCATCTTGAACTTGTCAAGTCGACCTTGAAGAACATCTAGCTTTGATTCCTTCACGGACTCGGTACCTTCGCATTTCACCAAAGTATCCCAAATCTCTTTTGCATTCTCAAGACGGCTGATCTTGTTGAACTCCTCGACACAAAGCATTGAAGAGAATGTCACAAGCTTGAGCATTGTTCTCAGAACATCCGCAACTCATCCGCAGAGCTTCGCGATCTGAATTTTTCCTTCTTCAAGAACTCACCTTGCAAGCCAACACAAATAATGCCCCATGCGGCGGTTATGTCCAAGAATATGCATTTTCATTTTATGCTTCCAACTAGCAAAGTTTGAACCATCAAAGTAAGGACCTCTACGGAAATTACCCTCACTAGACGCCATACTCTCCTAGGTTGTGAAACCAAGCTTATGGAGTCCAATGCAATGGAAACCAATCCAATGGAGACCAAAGCTCTGATACCACTTGTAGGATCGGAAGTATGTCTAGAGGGGGGGTGATTAGACTACTTGACAACTTAAAAATTTTGCCTTTTGATTGGAGTAGTTTCTTAGCAAGTTCACAATGATAACCAAGTCAAGTATCACCCTACACATGCAATTCTAGAGTTATGGCAGCGGAAAGTAAATTGCATGTATAGTAAATGAGAGGTGGAGAAGAGCAAACGCAATGGAGACACGGAGATTTTTTCTCGTGGTTCCGATAGGTGGTGCTATCGTCAATCCACGTTGATGGAGACTTCAACCCACGGAGGGTAACGGCTGCGAGTCCACGGAGGGCTCCACCCACGAAGGGTCCACGAAGAAGCAACCTTGTCTATGCCATCATGGCTTACGCCCACGGAGGACTAGCCTTACTCGGGTAGATCTTCACGAAGTAGGCGATCTCCTTGCCCTTACAAACTCCTTGGTTCAACTCCACATCATGACGGAGGCTCCCAAGTGACACCTAACTAATCTAGGAGGCACCACCTCCAAAAGGTAATAGATGGGGTTGGTGATGATGAACTCCTTGCTCTTGTGCTTCAAATGATAATCTCCCCAACACTCAACTCTCCTCACTGATTTGGCTGTGGTGGAAGAAGGGATTGAGTGGAAAGCAACTTGGAAAGACTAGAAATCAAGTTTCATATGGTGGGAGTGGAGCAACTTGATCTCAACACAAGGGTAGGTAGTTTTCTTCTCGTAAATGTAAGGTAGGAGTGGTAGTTCTTTCGATGGCTCTCTCCACTAATGAAGAGGAGGTGGAGGGTATTTATAGCCTCCACACAAAATCCAACCATTACACACATTTGAGTAATCTCGGTCGACCGAAGTTGACAACTCGGTCGACCGAAAGTTCAAATCTTAGAACGTTGGGATTTTCGTGGGACCAAAATACAATCTCGGTTAGTCCGATTCTTCCAAAGTCTAGGGTTTGCCAATCTCGGTGGGACCGATTTTCTCATCTCGTGGCACCGATTTGAGTACGTATGTTACGTAAGCTTGACAACACCAATTTCGGAATGACCGAGTTTGGAATCGGAAAATCCGAGATTCTAGGGTTTTGGCTATATGGCTGAGGTGGTTCATCTCGGTGTGACTGAGTTTGGAATCGGTGGGACCGAGATTACTTATGAGTTTATGTTGGAGTGAAAGATTGCTGAAAGTTTGAGAGATAAATCACTAAGCACTTGAGCAACCAGATCATCATCATAACCTCATCCCCTTTTAATAGTATTGGCTTTCCTATGGACTCAATGTGATCTTGGATCACTAAACCAAAAACGGAGTCTTGAGCTTTTGCCAATGTTTTCCTTAGCATTTTGAGGGGTCCACATCATCAGTCATTGCCACACCCATATCACTGAACTTTCTGAAATATTCTCAAGAAATGATTAGTTCAATGATATATATGTTGTTATTAATTACCAAAACCACCTGGGGATTAGTTGCACTTTCAATCGCGCGCGTGACCGGAAGAGGCGGGAGCGGCGGCCGACGCGGAGAGCGCGCGAACGGCAACGGCTGGGTGGCAGCGGCGGCGGAAGGCCAAGCGGCGGCCAGCGGAGGGCGCGTGAACGGCGGCAGCCGGCGCGAGGGCGCGCGAATGGCGGCGGCTAGGTGGCGGTGACGGCGGCAACGGCGCGTAGGAGACGTCGACGGCGGTGGCGGCGGCGGCGGAAGGCTAGGGTTAGAATCCGGAAACTGATACCATGTTAGATGTGATGATTGCACGATGTATTGCTCTTCGTGCATAAGCACGTATATATGATGTACAAAGGTGTGTCACGGTCCTCAACTATACAAGGAAGTAGGAGGTGGGCCCAATACACAATATGCACATAACACATATACTCAACAAGATCGACCGAAAGGTAGTGGAAGAGTCTATAACGCAGAGAGTGTTTTCTTTAGTGCGGTTGTTTAATGTCGGTAGATAGAGTGCAGCCATTTCGAATGTGGTAAATACCCATCCCGTCCAGTTACGTCTCTCCGGCATTGAACATGCATGGAGACCGAGACACACAGCACGGGTGATGCTCTCGGTGGGCGCGTTGCTTCAATATCCGTTCAGTGACCGGTGGCTTCCGCTTTGGACCGGGATGAATGCGATGCAAAGATCGGAGAGTGCGCGGAAGAGAGAGATGATCTTGGTTGAGGCTGGTGTTTTGGACGCGTGTGTGGCGGCGGTCCGGATGCTCATAAAGCTCCGTTGGTTTGTGTCCGGTTTGCGGGACTTCAAACAACTGAATGCGTTCATGGACAGTTGGGGTATCAAGTAGGTTGACAAAATGCGCCCACAGACAGTTGGGGTATCAAGTAGGTTGACAAAATGCGTCGGACAGCTCCACGTACGACAAGATACTCATATTAAAGAAATTGGGGGCCGTGCTGAGTGGTGTTTTCTTTTCATGATCGTAGCGTGCGTGATATGGAAAGAGATCGTGCACGCACGTACGTAGTGCAGGTCGTTTGATTCGCCGGTCCATGCATGGATGGAAAGAATCCATGGTTTCCTTACACACAGATTGCTCGTATCATTTTTATGCGGGCGATTGATTGTAATTTGCCTCCTTCCTTGCTTAGTTTCCACTTCTACGACGGAGGAGGGAGGCAGCGCATGATTTTGGCGCCAACAAGCTGTAAAAACTGGCGCCACAAGTGCTTCCTCATTCCCGCCATTGCGTTCCAATCTCGTAGCTAGTGTGTATATATATATGAGGCGTTCGAGGCACAACACAATCAGCAACACGAGCAGTCCCATGGCGCCAACTCACCCTTACTTCATCTCTCTATTCCCTCCCGATGACGATGAGGTGGAGGTGATTAACATCATTGACTCGGACGGCGGCGACACCGTCGTCTACCTTTCATCGGATGAGGAGGACAATAACAGTTCCTGCGGCGATGATGGCGCCTCCTTCCCCAACGGTGCTTCCAACACCAAGCCCGCGTGCACGGCCACATCCTTTGTGGCCGGTAGCTGCAACAATGGCAGCGACTCCAGCGGCCCTTCCAACGTTAAGGCGGCGCCCAACATCGCGCCACGCCTTTTGTGGCAGCTAGCTCCAACTACAGTGGTGACTCGACTCGCCCAACTCCGACCCGACTCCTACGACACCACACCGACTCAACACTACAACTATTGGCACAGAGATGACAACATCCATCTTGTGGAAGTCGATGGAAGGCTCCTCAGGGAGTACGCCCCCGCACACGTACCTCCATCTGCGCTCTTGATTGAGTTTCTCAAAGGTAGGGAGCCATTCCGTCATGGCGAGCTGACATCACGTATCATCGGCGATCATAGGAGGTATCTCCAGAACAAATTCCGTGGCATGTGCAAGGACAGGTGCAAGAACCGCAAGTACCGCAAACCGAGGACACGGCAGGAGAATGAGCTCTTCGAATGCTGCAAGAGGGAATGGCCCCACATCATGGAAGAGGCCCGCGCGTAGTTTGAAGATGATCAGTAGTAGGCATGGACACGTACTGCTAGTTTAATCGTCCTCTGTCCGACAGTAGTGTTTTCTTTCTTTCTTTCATGTCTACTCTTTTCTTTTTTTGTGTTGGAGCTTTTGTTCCTGATATAATATTTAATCAATAATAAAGTTCTCCTACTGCCAAAAAAATAGTTCTCTGTGTTTCCCGTATGTATTAACGCTTGATTACCACATGCTTGAATTATCAAACTACTTTGTGTACACTCAGACTACTTCTCTGAACTTTGTGAAGTAAGTTTCTCTGAACTTTCTTTACTTTCTATATACATTCAGACTAGCACGAAAGGAAAACCAACAAGCCATTGTCGTCCATGTCAATGCAGTGTGAATGATGCAATGCCAGAAGCCCATAATGGTCCTTGTTGCTCTAGGCCCCGATAGTTTACATTTTTTTCTTTTTCCTTTTTATGGGTAACCCCCCGATAGTTTACATGAAGCCATCAAGAAATGGAAATGTCTATATGGTATGGATTATACAAAACCGCTTAATATGCAGATAATAGTTGTGAAGGCCTAATTAGTGGAAGTTTTAATGAGAATAGTTGTGAAGGCCAAATATTTTAAATTGAGATACCCTGCCAAATCAAATATCGCTTATGAGTATCCTTAAGCAAGTACCGGATAAATGACTAGTACAATAATGAGAGATTAAAACATAACTGAATATAAGTTCAATATTGAGAAATTGTTAATCAGCGGCATTGATCAAAACTATGAAGCCTTATTAACTAAGATAATATTCACATCTTTTTTATCTGAAAAATCTGGATTTTATTCTGTATGCATTAGTTTGAAATGACTAACCCTTGAATCGCTCTCTCTAGATTTTGCTTCGAACACTGAAAGAATTATTCTGCTGCATGTGAACATAGCTTTGCACTAGTTCTGAGAGAACATTGTGAACGTGGGTTGTAAGCCTGTAATCCACAATGAATCAAATTACCGATGAAACCACAAACCAATCACAAAAAATAAAGAGTAGGCGTCATGGTCTCTCATATCTACAGCAGTAGAATAAATAATGAGCACAATAAATAGCCTTGATCTCTATGCATGAAGTTCAGCAAAATATGTGAGTTAAGAGGCCAAGTTCAGAGAGACCCAATATCATTAATACTTGAATCAATCGTTCAGACATGTCCCACCCGGACCAAAATTTGATAACACCAGTAGTAACATAGATTATATATAAATATCGAGCAGAATAGAAACCAAAATAACCAACTAGCGAATTGTGGCTTAATATAATAGGCCCCACTTCCGTGTCTTTCTGGTGTTGCTGTCTTTAACACCTGTAAACTGAACGCATTTCAGGTTCGCCCAGTTCTGCAACAAATGGCAAGTGAAGAAAACTGATAACTGCATCAATAGATTGTTATCAAAAGCTTGATTGCACAAAATCTATTAAGTAGTAATTAATTATGAACATGAGCGAGCTAGGATATAAGATGCATTACACGCACACACATAGGGAAAACAAATCTAAGACTGCATCAACAAGATCACGATATTGTATTAAAGTCGAATGGATGTTTGGACTGCTCAGTTTTTAACAAATTAATAGAATATCAAAACTAAAAAGTTTCCATCACAGAATGGAAACATATACTATGATAATGAAGTCATCAGACTGGCTTAAATAATAATTCCACTCGCTAAAACAGGGGCATGTAATGGAGTTTATGTAGCATGGAACATTATAGCCTTCGACGATTGCAACAAAAAGTTGGTTACACAGTTTCAGTTGACGGGGCATTAGCGTTTTCTCCCTTTGCATGGTGCCGCTGGCTGGCACCCAAAAATAGTGACCTTCACCAATTTAATATTTTATCGGCACTGGTGTATATATTATATATGCTTGCAGTATATCTCTTTGCCACAAATGGATGCAACAATTTTTAAGCAATGTAATAAGCCATGTCAACTGGATTTATATTTTACACAACAAGATATGAGCTCATATATCCTGAGGAAGTTCATATTTCCACTGAAATAAGTAACCAGGTAGATCTTAATTCTACATGAGCATTATGTATATATGCTAACTATATAATCAAGTTTGTTACTACATAATTTTACCCAAGATGCATGGTCTCATTCCCGATTGCGAGCTAAAATCAAAACTAATTCCTGACAATCAACTATGAGACCAGCCATGTATAGAATATTAAGTAGAGGGAGCTAGAGTAACAAAACTTTGATCAACTGACCTATATATCATGACTTCAGTCGAGACAATTGATGAGGGAGTTCGTCACCTCCTTTCTGATATCAGCCAGCCGCAACAAAGCCTTTAATTTTGCAATCTGTTGCTTCTGAAGTTTGGCATTGAGTGTCCTGGCCTTCTCGTCAGGAAGCTTCAGGAACGGAGACTTGAACAACCCAGGATGTTTCTCCTCTAGGGCCAACACCTCTTGCCCAAGGTGCCAATAAAAATCGATCTTGACTTGGAATAGCTTCTCCGCATCGCTCTTAGTCAGAGCATGTTCAGCGACCTCAGGTTGAATCAGAGAAACTTCAGCGGCCTCAGGTTGCATCCTAGGCTGCGGCGCCTCGGCCGACCTCATCCTCTTGGGCTCGACAGGTTCTGCATCCACGGCCTTCCTCTTGGGTTGGGACCTGGGCGGCGACTCGGAATCTGGGACCGTGTCGCCTTGCAGTGGCGGCTGGTGGATGTTATTGTCGTCCGGCACCAGATTGTCCCGCGCCCCCTCCTCCTCCTCCTCTTCCTCCTCCTCTGATTCTTCATTGCCCCCAGTCTCATCCTCCGATTCTTCTCTTAGAGGCTGCTTCTCCACAACTTGGTGGTCAGAACCGTCGGAGGAGGCGTCTTCCTCGGATGAGCCGTAGGAGGATTGCGGGGAGGCCATGAAGCAGCCAACAGTGGTTCGGGTACGTCTTTCGGAATCTATATCCCTCTTGACAGACGGCTTTGTTTTCCTTGTTTTATTTATGGGGAGTGATACGCGCCGGCGGGCCGGCCCAAATTTGGGCCGGTCGCACCAGCAGCGTACGATGCGTCAATCTGTAACCGTGCGATCTCCTTCCTTCTCCCCCACGTACCTTCTTCTCTGAGAAAATCAACCCCCATGACACCGCCATGGACGAGCACGCGGCCCGGCCTCAAATCACCGCCCTTGCCGCCGGGCGCCGCCCTCGCCGCTGGCGCCGCCGGTACCGCCGTTCATTGCCGGCGCCGCCGTCTCCTGTATTTCACCGCTTCACGCATGCAGCAGCGCCTCCCATGGTTGCAGCTCCCCGTGATGATGGTCACAAACTCCGTGGTGGCGGGTGTGGCTCGGCGGAGATGGCCGAGTTCGGCGGAGATGGCCCCATGCTAGCAACTCCGTGGCGCGTGTGGCCGTCCGTCACTATGTTGGTTCCAGCAAAAAAACTTGCTGATCGTAACATTTGTTTCCATGGATGCAGCTCCATCACGCATACGCTCGACTGGTTCCAGCAAAAAAGAATGCCGGCTGTAGCAAATTGGTAAAATGGTTGTAGCATTTTCCGCCAGGTTGCAGCTCGCCATGCCAACGCTCGTTGATGACGCTCGTTTGGTTCCAGCAAAAATCGACGCCGGATGTAGCAATATATGTCGCTGATGCAGCTCTGGCAGCCGGTTCATAGCAAAACACCCGATGTCTGTATCGTTGCAACACCTAGCCGTCGCCGCACCACCGTGCCTCCGGCTGCAGCAATCAGTGTCACAGCTCGCACCTAGTTGAAGTTTTTTCTCCATGCTCGTTGAAGCTTTTTCATGCCGGTTGATGCTTTATTCCACCCGTCGACCCTCGCTGCACGGGGTTGAAAGAACGACGGCTGCCAATTAACGCCATTTAAATGGATGTAGCAAAAATTCTCGCCGGTTGTAGCAAAAAACAGCAACGGCCCTAGCAATAACGTCGTCGCCACCTTCTCGGATCGCATCTCCGTCATTAATGCATGTAGCATATTCCTTCTAGGTCGTAGCAAAAGCCAATGATGGTTGTAGCAAATAATCATCTCCGTTGTCGCGGGTCGTAGCTATATAGTGGATGTAGCAAAAAATATTGCTGGTTCCAGCAAGCCGCGACGTTGGTTCCAGCACGCAACGACTATGTTCGCAGCATGCAGCACTCGCCTGAGCTCGGAGCTCCATGATGGTGTGGGTATGGCCATGGTTGCCATGGACACATCACTGCAGCTTCGCGGGGCTGTGGTTGCAGCTTCTTTCCCCAGCCTTATGGGAGTTTCAGCCAGTACCGGTGAACATGGATCTTGAAGACGACCTGGGGAAGAAGATAAAGAGGAAGGCAGGGGGAAAAAGCGATCGTGATGGGCCAAAGGCACGTGGACGTGGCGGGCCAAAGGAGAAAAAACAATGACGCAAAACTGGATTGGGAGACGTCTGTGCGCTGAACTCCTACGCGGATGAGTCGCGCGCGATCGACGTCGAAGGCTCGCGCGACCGCAGCCAAACGCTTACCTTTATTTGTAGATAGATAGACAAGAGATCGCCATTTCCCTCGTAGGAAGGGTGATGACCACGCCGTAATCGTAGCCTACCTCAGGCGCCGATATATATGCTACGGAGTAGTATATAAAGGTAACAAACCTTATTACAATCCTAAACATAATTATTCCGAATGATAATATTCCAACGCCTGTTTTTCGAAGTTTCCTAACTGTCTTATCACCGCCCATCGCAGCGCATAAATCTTAAATCCAGCTTGCGCCACATTAGATGTTCCATCGCTCACTCGTAGCCATCGCCCGCCTTCCGCGCTTTCCTGCATCCGGAGATGGCCTCGCCGGCCGACTTCCTGGCTATGCTCAAGTTGGCGGCAAAACCCAAGCTTATCTGTGGCTCTTCCTTCTCCCTGCCGTCTGAGGCCCAACTCCTGCATGAGGATGAGTTAAGGCTCTGCCTCCACTCCTCGTTGTGGGCGGCGGAGATGCGAACCCCACGGGTTTCGGTCTCGCCGAGGTTGATGAGCTGCGCTTCGCTCAAGCTTGAACTCAGCAACAGCAGGTCGCCGCACGATTCCGATCCGCTTGGTGTCGGCGGATAATGGGTTCTTTCCTGTTTGACTACATCAAGGGGTAATCGCGGGAAAGCTGCTGTTCCCTCTTCTTCAACTTCCTTCCAAAGATGGTGGCTGGTGGGCCGTGCCCTCGCACGCTGCCTTTGCTGCCTTCCGTCGAATGCAGGCACCCGCCTAAGGCCAACGTCCCTACTGGGCTGCTGCCGGCCGTTGGGCCTGTGCTTACTTTTTCCGGAGAATCTCCTTCTTTTGAGGCTCAGTTTCCTGCGCAGCAGCACTACCGGGCCCATCAAATCCTTGTGGCCCGGCCCATTTGTTCCCGGCCTTTTCACCGCATCCCACGGCCGAGCTCGAGTATCGCAGTCAGCAGCTCTCTTTGTTGCTTCCACCGACCTGCAGCGGCGCTTGCGCAGTCCTTCCCTCAAGTCGCCATCGTCCTCGCAGTTGCCGTGAGCCCTAGCTGCGCTCGAGTCGGTGAGATCCTACCCACGGTGGTGCTGCAGCTCTTCCCCGCCTCCCCTTGGGCGTGTGGCTGCGGGGTCGATCTCAACTCGCCGGGCGCAGATCCAGCCCTTGGTGGTCTGCCGATCGGGGGCTTGGAGCGGATGGGGAGATCCGCTGCCCCGTCCGGCGACACGTATGCCGCCACCGGTGCTGATCGCTTCTCCTCGGCGCAGCCCACGACAAGAAAGTCTATGACGGGCGCGATGGGCTCGGTGTAGCGCCGCCGCGTAAGGCGGTGGCTATCGGATCGATTCCAGCCCGCCATCGCGCCGATCTGCTGGCCCCTCCAGCCGCCGCAGGATGAAGAAGATCAAGACTGCTGCCGTGGCCGGCCTCCTCGAGCTGCCTCTGTTGGCTGCCCCTTCGCCGCTGACACGGGGCAAGCTGAAGAAGATTGCCCAGTGTTGTGACCTCAACGCTGATGATATCCTGGAACAAGCTGCTAGCCGAGCCTTCTCCATCTCGTCGGGTGATGATTCTGCGTCCGCGGATGATGCCTCCGGCTCACCAGCATGCGTCCCCAACTCCTTCAATGGTTAGCCCCGGCGTCTCTGTTTTATGGGCAGGGTCGCTCGTGGACCTGTTGCCAATTCTGTCGATCTTCAGTAGTCACATGCTCTGCTCCTTTGTACCTCGTTATTTCTGTCGCTTTGAGTAGGTTTTGTTGCCAGGGCTGTAGTGTGTCGAGTGTCATCTTTCAAGAGGTTCTTCGTTGCTGTCCTAGTCTGTATGCCTCAGAGCTCTGCACTTTTGTTTAATCATGATCATGCTGTTCTTGTTTTCTCCTTACTTTGTTCTGGGCTGTGGGTTCCCTACTTCATTATGAAGATGCTGAACTGGAATGTTCGTGGTCTTGGTGAGGATGATAAATGCTCCTTGGTCCGTGACACAATAACCTCCTGCCGCCCTAGTGTTGTTTGTTTGCAGGAAACAAAGCTTCCGGCTGTCTCTCCGCGCAAGCTACGAGCGTTTCTGCCCCTTTCCTTCAAAGATCATCACCACCCCCTCCGAAGGTGCTTCTGGGGGGATCCTAGTTGCTTGGGATCCTACGGTGCTTTGAGGGCAGGTCATTGCGCTGCACAAGTTCCATGTAACTATAAGGATGGTTTCTGAGGCTGACAACACCGCGTTCTTGCTCACGGCTGTTTACGCCCCATACCTGAATCAAGAGAGGCAAAGCTTCTTCGATGCTGTCAGCAGTGTTGTTTGTCCGACAGACTTGCCATGGGTGATACTTGGCGATTTCAACATGTACAGGTTTGCTCATGAGAAATCAAGGGGGCAGATCAACTGGCAGATGATGGAGGGGTTTAACTCTTGGATTCGCAGTCACAGCTTGGATGACGTACAAATTGATAACATGTTATTCACGTGGTCTAACAAGAGGGATCAGCCTACTCTTGTTCGCCTCGACCGTGTGCTGGTGAACGCAGCCTGGAATCTAAAGTTCTTGTAGTCAATCAGATCCTGTGACGCCACAACAACGCCTCGATCATGCTCCTCATATCGCCCTTCACAAGATGCATACCCAGGAGCAAGCTTTTCCGCATGGAGAATCACTGGCTCACCTTAGATGAACCGAGAAATATCATTTCGGAGGCTTGGTCCCGTGGGACTCCGGCGATCTGCTCGGCCGCGTCCCTGATCAGTTTTAAAATGAGACAAGTGCGTGCTGCTTTGAGGAACTGGTGCCATTCGAAGCCCGCTCTCGGGATCCTTCTGGATAATAACAAGCACGTTGTTGCTTATCTGGATGCTGTGGAGGAGTTGAGATCGCTGTCGGCCGTTGAAGCTACGCTTCGGAGGTTTGCCACTGCTAAGGCCGAGCAAATTATACTTTGCCAAACCGCGCTTGGCGCCGCAGGCCAAGGTTCGTTGGTGTGTCTCGGGGATGAAAGTACTCGCTTCTTCCATGCTGCGGCTAATTGTCGCTCGCCAGAATAAAATCAAGGTGCTGGTTCAGGATGGGGTGGAATATTTTCAAACCAATCGGTTGAAGTTGGCAACTGCTTATTTCAAGGAGATCATGGGCCAGCCCGCTTCCTCGATGGACACAGTTGATCTTTCGTCTCTCTACACGCAGCTTGATTTGAGTGAGCTCGCATCAGCTTTCTCCTAGACAGAGATAGTACAGGCCATCAACTGCTCGCCAAATAACAGAAGTCCGGGGCCGGATGGTTTCACGAATGAGTTTTACAAAAACTTCAAGTTTCTTATAAAAGAGGATCTGCTCCGGTTCTTTGAAGCTTTTCACAAGAATGAAGTGGACCTCTCGGGCATCAACTCCGCTTTTATTACCTTGCTCCCTAAGAAAGATACACCCATGGATATGCGTGATTTTCGGCCTATTTCTCTTGTGCACAGTCTACCCAAAATGGCTTCTAAGGTCCTGGCTAACCGGCTAAAAAGTTGGATTCCACAGCTGATTCATTCTTTGCGATGGGTTCCTCAAGGGCGACGATCGTTGAGAACTTCGCCCTAGCTTCGAAATGATCCAATATGCCCACAAAGGAAGATGCCTGTCCATTGCTCAAGTTGGATTTTCGTAAGGCTTTTGACAAAGGTCGCTTGGGATTGCTTGAGCAAGATCTTTGTTGCTAGAGGGTTCTGGCTAGGTGGGTAGGTTGGATCCACAACCTCCGCTCATCGGCAGTTCAAGAATCCTCGCTAAATGGTGAGGTAGGAGACCCCATTAAGGCTAAAAAGGGGTTCGACAAGGGACTCCCTATCTCCATACTTATTCATTCTTGTTGCCGACGTGTTTCAAAGGATTTTCTCGTCGGCATACTGTAACGGGTCATTGTTGCATCCTCTTGGCTCGGACTGTTTTTCCCGGTTTTACAATATGCCGACGACACTATGATTCTCTTCCATGGAAGCACACAGTCGAGGTCATCAAGTCTGCCCTCATGGCTTTCCTGAATTCTCAGGGCTCAACATTAACTTTCATAAAAGCACTCTTGTGCCAGTTTCAGTGGATGAAGTTTCAGCGTCTGCTATTGCTCAGATTCTTGGGTGCCCGGTTGCTTCCTTCCCATGCACATATTTGGGACTACCTCTCTCCTTGCACAAGATAACGCATGGTATGCTGCTACCTGTGATCCACAGGGTTGATCGTCGCCTCTCTGGCTGGTTAGCAACCTTTTTATCCTTGGGGGGCCGGCTGACCCTTATTAACTCCGTACTTGTGGGGATTCCGAGGTTTTTCATGTCCTGCTTTGCTTGGTCTATGGAATCCTTGGGTAAGTTGGAATGTCTGCTACGTGCTTTTCTGTGGCAGGGTAAAAACAAAGTTAAGGGAGGCCAATGCTTAGTTGCTTGGGACACGGTCTCTCTACCCCGTCCCAATGGTGGCCTGGGGGTTCGGCAGTTACAGGCTCACAATCAAGCCCTCATGTGCAAATTTGTTTCCAAGATCTTACAGAGTTCAGATATACCATGTTATCAATGGTTCGCGAATCATTACTGTCAAGTTGCTATTCCACATAATTCTAGAAGTCGAGACACGGCTATTTGGAAAGGGTTTAAGGAGAAGGTTCCTCTGGTGATCAATTCTTCGAGATGTGTTATAGGCTCTGGCTTTTTGGTGTCCTTCTGGAAAGATCAATGGTTGGATGATGGTCGACTATGCCTGCTATACCCCACCTTGTTCTCCTTCGCGACCAACCCAGATTGCTCGGTGATCTCCCAGTTTACCAACGGCTCATGGGCTCTCCAGCTACACCCTAATCTCTCCCACACAGCTTCGGGTCAACTGCTGGCCTTGCAAGAGCAGCTCTCATCAATCACTCCAAACCTGCTCCATGAGGACGAGTGGCTCCCTTCCTTGGGCCCTGGCAAGCTCTCTACTCCGTATTTCTACGGGCTTCTCACCTTCAGGAGTGTGCTAGCCTCTCTCGAGCCCTGGGTCTGGGTTTCCTTAGTACCTCTAAAGCCCAAGATTTTTCTTTGGCTTGCGTTCAAAGGACGGCTCAACACCAACGCTAACATGGTTAAAAAAGGATGGTCGGCGGTGGCACAGTTTGCTCATTGTGATGCTTGCCCCGCGGTGGAATCTGCTAATCATCTGCTACTGAGGTGTAGACCAGCTTCCTTTCTTTGGAGTAGTCCGCTCGATACTCCGCCGCTTCAAAGATCTGGTATTTTGGAGTTTGTTCAGCAAGCACAACTTCGCTTACGCTCAACCGACAATGGAATACGCCTTCATCGCTTGTCTTTGTCACCCTATGGCACGCCGTAAATGACAGGTTTTCAATCACAAGACATGGTCTGCAAGCTACACTCGCTATATGTCGCTAATCTGCTGCGCCCGAGCAATAGAGCATCTAGCCAGCTTACAAAAGAGGACCTTCAGCCTTGGTGCCTAAAGCTCACTACTTAGTGTTTTGAGTTGTCCTTCGTGTTCCTCTTGAGGATCTTTTTCTTCCACTTTTCCTAGCTCTCCTCCCTCCCCGTTTCTTTTCTTTTAGCTTGTGTCTTATACCGGGTGCTAAGACCAAGTTGTATTCTCATATTTTATCGGGCTTTGCCTGCTTTTGAAATATAAGGTCGGCAGCCAGCCACCTTTTCTTTCAAAAAAGAATGCGCACTCCCCATGCAGGCCCCCTTTTCTCTCTCCCTTCTCTGCTCCCACCAACTGCCCTCGGCAGTTTCCCCATTCCCCTCTTGCTTTTGCTCGCTCTCGGCTGGTGTGTGGCAACTCCGCGGCGGAAGGGTCACGATCATCTATTTTTGATAACCCGAAGTCGGAGCCATCACTAGTAGAAAAGAGGGCTTTGGTTCAGGCCGGGTTAGCCCATTAGTCCCGGTTCAATCCAGAACCGGGCATTAGTCCCAGTTCGTGAGCGCAGGGGGCCGGCCGGGCCACGTGGGCCATTTGTTCCAGTTCGTCTGGAACTTTTAGTCCCGGTTGCTGCCACGAACCGGGACTAAAGGGTGCGATGCCCATTAGTACCAGTTTGTGGCACCAACCGGAACTAAAGGTTAGACCTTTAGTCCCGGTTCGAGCCACGAACCGGTACTAATGTGGTTTGAGGCATTAGTACCGGTTCATGGCACGAACCGGTACTAAATGTCTCATTTTCAAACTCTACCCCCGTGGATCCCCTTTTCAGTTTTTTAAAAAATAAAAGAAAATGATGGAAATGTCAAAAAAAATAAAAGAAAATAAGTTTCCCATGTGATATGTGGTCTAGTTGTTGGGAAAATTTACAAATATGAATTTCGACTTTATTTGCAAAATCTCTCTAGAATTTAGTAAAATGGGCATAACTTTTGCAAACTAACTCGGATGAAAAAATTTTTATATGAAAAATCATCTCCTCAAAAACCTAACAGAAAAAAAGTTATAGGGCTTTTAAGATCTAGAGTGGAAAAAATCGAAAAAATTTCAAACTGTGGTCAAACAATGGTCAAACTAATTATTCTAGGATATTAGTGTTACTAAATAATTATTTCAGTTATTTTGAATTTTGTTCAAATCTGTTCAAACTATGGTCAAACAATGGTCAAACTAATTATTCTAGAATATTAGTGTTACTAAATAATTATTGCTTTTTAAAACAATAGTTTCAAACTCAAACAGTGAAATGTGTCACTTCATGCTCAAGCAAAATTCCTGAGGGTTAATAGGATTGACATCTTACTATTGTCAAGAAAACAACAAGTGCAGACTTGAAAACGAGGGAGAATAGAACCCGGAAGTTAAGCGTGCTCAGGCTGGGGGAGTGGGAGGATGGGTGACCGTTCGGGAAGTTAGATGATTTGGAATGATGAGGGTGATTAGAGATTAGAGGATAAATTGAGCAAAGGACGAGGTGGTGATTAGAGATTAGAGGTTAAAATAATTAAGAAATTTGAAAATAAAAAATTTCAAAAAAATTCAAAAAATCATAAATTTCTTTAGTCCCTGCTGGTGTTACCAACCGACTAAAGGCATGTGGTCATGTTTTAGTCCCGGTTCTCTAAGAACCGGACTAAAGGGAGAGGTATTAGAACTACCTTTAGTCCTGCTCAAAACCGACTAAAGGGCGTTACCAACTAGGACAAAAGCCCCTTTTTCTACTAGTGCATGTAGCCATCTACTCCGCCGCACTAACATTTTGGTCTGTGCATGGTTTTGCCTACTCTCTCCCTTGTTGTCCTTCACGTTTCATTGCTAGATTGTAGTTGTGAAAGTAGACATGTATGTTTGTGTTATGCACACATCTCGTAGGACGGCTGGATATCCACATATATAGATTACAATGCTTGATCATCAACGAAGATCAAGAGAATCCCTAGCCGAATCAGTACATATCCGGTAGGTGACCATATGCCTATACAAAGTCATCTATACAAAAAGAATACATTAACATCCCCCCCACTCAGTTTGTGCGTCGTATGGCAAGAGGCACAAACTGAACCGAAACTCGGAGAAGAGCTGCGACGAGAATCCTTTTGTCATAATGTCGGCGTACTGATGTGAACATGGCACATGTAGACCCCGCACCTCGCCAAGGGACACCTTCTCACGAACAAAGTGAATGTCGATAGCAATGTGTTTGGTACGACAATGCTGGACTGGGTTGGGATGCCATGTAGAAGGTGCCGACATTATCACAGAAGACAATGGTGGCAGTCGATAGGGGATGATGAAGCTCACCTTGAAGCTGCCTGATCCAATAACACTCCGCTACCACATGAGAAACAACACGGTACTCCGCCTTTACAGTGGAACGAGATACCATGGTCTGGCGTTTGAATGACGAAGAGACCAAAGTATAACCGAGATAGACACGATATCTAGAGGTCGAACGTCTGTGTCGTGGCAGCGCCTAGTCACCGCAAAGTAAGAGCTTAAGGATTGTTTTCTCTTTCACTTGTTTGCCTTCATTCTTCCTTCACTTTTTTTAATCCTTCTTTGTCACCTTAAATTTTTCCACTATTCATTTATAAAGTGTCATCGAAGTAAGCTCCTCCTATGTTTGTTTCTTCGATCAATTTGTCCCTGTTAAATTCTTCCGGCCTTCCTACGGTGGACTTTATTCCGTGCAAAGGTTGTTTTATTTGAAGTTTTAATCTGGTTCCGAAACTTTCCATCTTAAGCGGTAGCATTGAGTATTAAATTTAATTTACTCGTGAAATAATTAATCGATTTATTATATATGGTTCCATGAATATCTGTGAACATGATTCAACCTAATGGGATCAATAATACCCAATCATATTTCTTCCGCAATTTTAATCCCCAAGAAGCTGGCCCCAACGCTTGGTTTAATCATTCCAGGATTTAATCCTGCGTTCAATATCATTAAGTGTACCCAACTTTCGTTGGATCCCGTACGAGAAAATCCTAATTCCCAATCAATCTGGTATTCCGGGCAATATTTATTGGAATTCAGAATTTTCATCCGAATTTCCAGGTAATCCTTTATGGACCCGGGAACAAAGTCCTTCTAGTTTCCTCCGGAATGGGTGGGATAAGGACTTAGATTGGGGGTGACCCACCTAACTGAAAAGATAGGAAAAGCTTTCTATGTGTAACCCAAATTATGGTCCTGAACCCGGACCTAGTTCCTTTTAAGGAACGTTAACCGGTGCGGGACCATATGATCCCATAAGGGGGGACCTCCACAGATCAATTTCCAATAGAGATCCATCGGTAGATGTTTCCAATTGCCAAATTGACCAAGGTTGGTTCCCTAACCCCTAACTGGTACAAAAGAATCGGGATAATCACACGTATTCGGAAGTCAAGGTGCACTGGGTTATACGGGATTGTGAGTTCCGCACCGGTCATCCATAATCCTGGCCATGGCAAATTGTGGAATAAATCGCCTTGCAGTTACCGGGAGGTCCGGATTCCGTTTACCGGGTTAATTAATTATGAAGTCGTTGTATTGAAATTTGGCCAAATGTTGATCCGCGTAGGGTTCAGGGAGTGGTTGTCCGGGAGTTTTATGAAAGTCGAACCACCGGTGGGTTTTGCAGCTTTGCTCTGCCCTGGAGCCTATTGGGGCCCTATGGGGAGGAAGACCCCGGTAGCCGCCCCTAGTGGGTTAAACCCGGCGCCCTAGGGGGGGGCCAAGCGCCTACGGAGGTCCTAGCAGGGCCCCCCGCCCTTGGTCCCTCCCTATGGAGGGGGCCCACCTGCTTACAGTCCTGGGCCCATCGATACACCCCTGGCAAAAGGGAGGAGGATGTTCCCACAGTTGGTTGCCCCCCGGAACCTCTCCGGCCGGGATGGGATTTGCCCCACCCCATTGTAAGGCCGGTATATCCAAGGGTCTTTGTCAGGGTTGTTCCAACCAAGATTATTTGGGAGTGTCCTCCGATCTTAAAGGTCGTAGGATCCCCAAATGATTCTGGCTTTCTAGAATATTAAGCTCCCAAGTAGTCATATTACTGGTTTTAAATTTTCAGTCCAAAGTGATCAAGTGGCTTGTGGAGGCATACAATTTTCCATGTTCCTATGCCTATGTCGGCTTTATGGAATTAGGCCCAAGGACCTATTTTCAAACCGCGGATCTTAGAGGGTAACCCCTATGGTATAGGCGTACGAGACTCGCCACAGGAGGTAAACCTTCCGCCTTGATGAAGTAAAACTCCCGTGGATACCTGAATTAGCCCAGGGGAAATCGGTTCAAGCTAAACCCGAATTACATCCATTCATGGTCCCTTCCGCCAGAGATCCCTCCGGATGGTATGTCACCGGACCGAGGGTTATGAGTCACATAGGATCTATCCCCCGCCTTATCCAGGTCCCCGGCAACCTTAGTGGACCACAGATGTTCGTTCCGCAGGCCTAACCCTTTCCAAAGCCAAAATTATGTTCCCGCAATGCCTTCCGAAAGGATCGTAACTCGGGGTGACGATGGAATGCATGACCGGCAGCGGCAACGGCACAACTGAACGATTTTATGGAAGGATCGAGGAGATCTGGGAGCTTGACTACTTTGGACTGCACAACACGAGGATGTTCCGTGTTAGATGGGCTAAGAATGTCGAAAGAGAAGGCCAGATTATCACTACCATGACTATACCCGACGCCAAGAGCGCTACCGTGAATGCTATCGCAAAAAACAAGCCATGGGTACACGCTAAGCACGTGACACAATGCTTCTTCATAACCAACCCAGGCAATCCCAGCCGTGTTGTCGTGAGGAGAGGGAAAAGGAACATCATTGGAATGGATGGAGTTGCCAACGAGGAAGACTACGATCAGTACGGCAACCCAATGAGGGAAGATGACGATGATGATGAAGTATGCGTCAAAAGAAGAATCAATACTACATTACCTAAGAAAAATCATACTCCATGGAAAAGGCAAAGTCACAATGAGGTGCTCAATTATTCTTCGACAAACAAGAAGGGAAAGAAGCTGACTCAAAAACAAAAACGTCAACGCTGAGGAACCGTATGTTATCGGTCAAATGATGTAACATATATATATATATATATATATATATATATATATATATATGTGTGTGTGTGTGTGTGTGTGTGTGTGTGTGTGTGTGTTCCTATTTTGTATACACACTTAGCCATTATTATGCATGGGTCCAATGATGTAATATATATGTTCCTATTTTGTATACATATTTAACCGTCAAATGATGCAATATATATCGCCTTCCCTTCGTTCACTTCTCTCGGAAAAAAAGTGAGAGAAAATAAAGGAAAAGAAAAAGGAGAACTGGTTATAGTAGTAGCGGTTTACTGAAAAAGAGCTACAGCTAGTCAAGGTAGCAGTAGCATTTTCCTTAAAAACCGCTATAGCTACCTGTATTAGTAGTAGCGGTTTTGGTCTAACGTGCTACTACTACATCCACTTAACCCAAAATCCTCCCTCTCTCTGCTTTATCCTGCTTTTTTCCCCCAACCAAGACTCTCTCTTCCCCGTCAGACCGCTACCAAGGCCGCCTGAGCCGGCCCTTGCCCCAACCTCAAGGCGCTCGCCTCGATCATGACGCCACGCCTCCTCCCCTGCTTCCTCCTCCCAACCTCGGTGCGTCGTCAGCCTGCCTCCTCGCCCTGCACCTCTGAAACCCCCCTCTCTCTTCTAGCTAGGGTTAATTAGGTTATTTATTTAGTTATGAATTTAGCTAGGTTGAATTTATATGCAAATTTAGGTAGGCTGAATTTATATGCAAATTTGAATTGGACATGTGATATGTGGACATGTCATGTTTTGGACATGTCATGTTTGGAATTTGGACATGTCATTTGGACATGCGATGTTTCTGTTCAATTTTGGTAAATGATCCGAGTGGCCTATGTTATGCCGGAATGTTGATTCATTTCCGTTCCGGTGAATTTCACGAGCTCGATATGTCCATTTTTTAGCAAAGGTCATGCCGAAATTTTTCGTGAATTTTGGCACATAGATTTCTTTATTATGTCATTTCTCATTTTTTTCATACTTCTAAAAATAAACAAGGAGACTTAATCATAGGAAAGATGTCGAACAATGAAGAAACTGGGCCTTCTGACCAAGATGCAGACGAGATGGATTATGAGGGTGAACAAGAGTACCTCGACTATTTGACTGCTAAGCAAGGTTTGCAGGTCGGCCTCGATGATGGTATCGACGCCGACATCGACATCGACAGCGCCAAAGACCGATGGCGGCGCCGAGACCGGCAGGAGGGTACCGCGGGAAGATACCGGCAGGAAAGGTACCGCGCCGATGCCGCCACCAAAAGAAGAAGCATAAGAAGAAGAGGATACAAAACCTAACAAGCTAGGGATTGGACGACTAGTGATTACAAATATGGCACTTGGCAAGTTTGAGCCATTAGAGCCGGAAGAACCTTGCAAGTGCTATGGGAACCAAGTAGGATGCATCCTACAGGAATGCGCGAGCATCAACGACGATGACTTAAGGAGTAAAGAACATTTGACACAGTTGCTCCTAACAAAGTTGCACAAGAGATTCAAGTTCCCCGACCGAGATGATAACATAGAACAACCGTGGGATGATCCGAAGATGAAAAAGATTAACAATCACGCCATGGGCATGTTCAGCAATGATTTGGCCTCCTGGAAAGGGAGGGTGAAACGAGCTATTGAGGCTGAGGAACCCCTATACAAGATTCTGGAGGAAAATCTGACACTTACGGAAGAGGACTTCAAAAAGTTCAAGGACACCTGCGCTACCGAGGCAGCCAAGGCTAAGGCTGCGAAATTCAAGAGCCTTAAGCAAAGGAACACGGGGAAGCGTCGCCTCGGAAGCCATGGATACCTCGGTAAAAGGCCCATATGGGATAAGGAGGACGCGGAACGTGAAGCCGCGGGTCTCCCAAACCCCTTCGCGAAGTTAACCAACCCCTTGGAGCGTGACTTCAGCAGGGCCCACTACAAGTGGGACAAGGAAAAAAAAGGGTTTTTTACATGGACCAGATCACGAAGAAATTGACTAGACTACTGGTAGTTATTGTTTTAGCACCTTACATTTAGCTCCATATCTAGTCGACTACACATTCCTAAATGGTTCACGCTCTTCTGCAGAGAAGCAACACTAGCTTGCAGCCGAAAGCCCTACTTCTCCGATGAGGCCCAAGTGGGACACCCCTCTCAACAGGGCCTTAAACGAACTTAAGGGACTCCCTTTGGGCCAGCGGCCGCAATATGGTCGTGTGCACGGCGCTGGAGACGGCGCCACGTGGAAGGTGTTTTACAACGAGGGCCCGGAGGCCAAGAAGCAGAAAAAGAAATTTAGTTAGGCGGACATCAACGCGAAGGTGAAGCTTGTGGTCGAGAAAAAAGCAGCTGAGGACACGAAAAAATAGCCGAGGAGAAAAATGAGTTGCTACAAGAGGGCAGTCAATGCAGTCAGAATCGCTGCGTAAATGATTTCGCTACTAACTTGGTTCCAGCTATCATCAATCGGACGAAGGAAAATCCGCATAAGACGGTACATGATTTCCGATGCCCGTTTGCCGGGAGCAACTCCATGAACAACAACAACACCGCACCATCACTTGCTCACACAACCGGCCTCCTCTCGTAGTCGCCTCCGCCATAGCAGCCCATCCATCGCCTCTCGGCGCGCTAGGTGGGCCTTCGCCTTTGGCTGAGCTCGACGCCGCCACGGTAATTACATGTCGCACTAACATATATATATATATATATATATATATATATATAGAATATTCCATTTTCGTTGCCTTTTGGATGTTTTATGCCACAAACATATGTGTTTGCAGGGCGAAGAAACCCCGTGCACCATACTCTACTTGATCAAAGGCCAGAAGGTGGACGTGGGAAAGGGGATGATATTGAACCCCTTGAAACCAACGTTCCACAACCAGCCGATCCCCACTGGGCACTTCAGGGTTAGCTTGTCCAGTGCGAACTCGGGGCACGAGGCTTTGCCTCCTCCAGTACAACATGTGGGAGAGGACGATGAGACCCCGCCATGGATTGGAAGTGTTGGGGAACGTAGTAATTTCAAAAAATTTCCTACGCACACGCAAGATCATGGTGATGCATAGCAGCGAGAGGGGAGAGTGTTGTCCACGTACCATCGTAGACCGTAAGCGGAAGCGTTATGACAACGCGGTTGATGTAGTCGTACGTCTTCATGATCCGACCGATCCAAGTACCGAACGTACGGCACCTCAGAGTTCAGCACACGTTCAGCTCGATGACGATCCCCGGACTCCGATCCAGCAGGGTGTCGGGGATGAGTTCCACAAGACGACAAATAAGTGGTGACAATGATGATGTTCTACCGATGCAGGGCTTCCCCTAAGCACCGCAACGGTATGACTGAGGTGGAATATGGTGGAAGGGGGCACCGCACACGGCTAAGGAACGATCACGAAGATCAACTTGTGTGTCTATGGGGTGCCCCCTGCCCCCGTATATAAAGGAGTGGAGGAGGGGGAGGGCCGGCCCTCTCTATGGCGCGCCCTAGGGGAGTCCTACTCCCACCGGGAGTAGGATCCCCCCTTTCCTAGTAGAACTAGGATCCCTTCCATGTAGTAGGAGTAGGAGAGAAGGAAAGGGAAGAGAGAAGGGAAGGAAGGAGGCGAGCCCCCCCCTAGTCCACCCGGACTAGGCCTTCGGGTGGGGGGCGCGCCTACCCTAGGCAGCCCTCTCTCTTTCCCGTATGGCCTAATAAGGCCCAATACTTCTCCCGCGAATTCCCATAACTCTCCCAGACTCAAAAATACCCAATCACTCGAACCTTCCAAGTCTGAATATAGTCGTCCCATATATCGGTCTTTACGTCTTGACCATTTCGAGACTCCTCGTCATGTCCCCGATCTCATCCGGGGCTCCAAACTCCTTCGGTACATCAAAACTCATAAACTCATAATAAAACTGTCATCAAAACCTTAAGCGTGCGGACCCTACGGGTTCGAGAACTATGTAGACATGACCAAGACATGTCTCCAGCCAATAACCAATAGCGGAACCTGGACGCTCATATTGGCTCCCACATATTCTACAAAGATCTTTATCGGTCAAACCGCATAACAACATAGGTTGTTCCCTTTGTCATCGGCATGTTACTTGCCTGAGATTCGATCGTCGGTATCTCAATACCTAGTTCAATCTCGCTACGGCAAGTCTCTTTACTCATTCCATAATACATCATCCTGTAACTAACTCATTAGTTACAATGCTTGCAAGGCTTATAGTGATGTGCATTACCGAGTGGGCCCAGAGATACCTCTCCGACAATCGTAGTGACAAATCCAAATCTCGAAATACGCCTACCCAACAAGTACCTTCGAGACACCAGAGAGCACCTTTATAATCACCCAGATTACGTAGACATTTGGTAGCACACAAAGTGTTCCTCCGGTAAATGGGAGTTGCATAATCTCATAGTTATAGGAACGTGTATAAGTCATGAAGAAAGCAATAGCAACATACTAAATGATCAAGTGCTAAGCTAACAGAATGGGTCAAGTCAATCACATCATTCTCCTAATGATGTGATCCCGTTAATCAAATGACAACTCATGTCTATGGTTAGGAAGCTTAACCATCTTTGATTAACGAGCTAGTCAAGTAGAGGCATACTAGTGACACTGCTTTGTCTATGAATTCACACATGTATTATGTTTCCGGTTAATACAATTCTAGCGTGAATAATAAACATTTATCATGAAATAAGGAAATAAATAATAACTTTATTATTGCCTCTAGGGCATATTTCCTTCAGTCTCCCACTTGCACTAGAGTCAATAATCTAGTTCACATCACCATGTGATTTAACACCAATAGTTCACATCTTCATACGATCAACACCCAAATGGTTTACTAGAGTCAATAATCTAGTTCACATCGCTATGTGATTAACACCCAAGGAGTACTGAGGTGTGATCATGTTTTGCTCGTGAGAGAAGTTTAGTCAACGGGTCTGTCACATTCAGAGCCGTATGTATTTTGCAAATATTCTATGTCTACAATGCTCTGCATGGAGCTACTCTAGCTAATTGCTCCCACTTTCAACATGTATCCAGATTAAGACTTAGAGTCATCTGGATCAGTGCCAAAACTTGTATCGACGTAACCCTTTACGACAAACCTTTTGTCATCTCCATAATTGAGAAACATATCCTTATTCCACTAAGGATATTTTTGACCAATGTCCAGTGATCTACTCCTAAATCACTATTGTACTTCCTTGCCAAACCAGGGCAGAGTATACAATAGGTCTGGTCCATAGCATGGCATACTTTTATAGAACCTATGACTGATGCATAGGGAATGAATTTCATTCTCTTTCTATTTTCTATTGTGGTCAGGATTTAAGTCTTACTCAATTTCATACCTTTGCAACACAGGCAAGAACTCTTTCTTTGACTGCTCCATTTTGAACTACTTCAAAATCTTGTCAAGGTATGTACTCATTGAAAATCTTATCAAGCATCTTGATCCATCTCAATAGATCTTGATGCTCATATGTAAGTAGATTTACCGAGGTCTTTCTTTGAAAAAACTCCTTTCAAACACTCCTTTATGCTTTGCAGAATAATTCTACATTATTTTTGATCAACAATATGTCTTTCACATATACTTATCAGAAATGCTGTAGTGCTCCCACTCACTTTCTTGTAAATACAGGCTTCACCGCAAGTCTGTATAAAACTATATGCTTTGATCAACTTATCAAAGCGTATATTCCAACTCAGAGATGCTTGCACCAGTCCATAGATGGATTGCTGGAGCTTGCACATTTTGTTAGCACCGTTAGGATTGACAAAACCTTTTGGTTGCATCATATACAACTCTTCTTTAAGAAAACCATTAAGGAATGCAGTTTTGACATCCATTTGCCAGATTTCATAAAATGTGGCAATTGCTAACATGATTCGGACAGACTTAAGCATCGATACGAGTGAGAAAATCTCATTGTATTCAACACCTTGAACTTGTCAAAAAACTTTTTTGCAACAAGTCGAGCTTTGTAGATAGTAACACTACTATCAACGTCCGTCTTCCTCTTGAAGATCCATTTATTTTCTATGGCTTGCCGATCATCGGGCAAGTCCACCAAAGTCCACACTTTGTTCTCATACATGGATCCTATCTTAGATTTCATGGCCTCCAGCCATTTCGTGGAATCTAGGCTCATCATCGCTTCCTCATAGTTCGTAGGTTTATCATGGTCTAGTAACATGACTTTCAGAACAGGATTACCGTACCACTCTGTGCGGACTGCACTGGAAGTCCTACGAGGTTCTGAGTAACTTGATCTGAAGTTTCATGATCATCATCATTAGCTTCCTCACTAATTGGTGTAGGAATCACTGGAACTGATTTCAGTGATGAACTATTTTCCAATTCGGGAGAACGTACAGTTACCTCATGAAGTTCTACTTTCCTCCCACTCAATTCTTTCGAGAGAAACTCCTTCTCTAGAAAGGATCCATTTTTAGCACCGAATATCTTGCCTTCGGATCTGTGATAGAAGGTGTACCCAACAGTTTCCTTTGGGTATTCTATGAAGACGCACTTCTCCGATTTCGGTTTGAGCTTATCAGGATGAAACTTTTTCACATAAGCATCGTAGCCCCAAACTTTAAGAAACGACAACTTGGGTTTCTTGCTAGACCACAGTTCATATGGTGTCATCTCAACGGATTTAGATGGTGCCCTTTTAACGTGAATGCAGCTGTCTCTAATGCATAACCCAAAAACGATATTGGTAAATCAATAAGGGACATCATAGATCGCACCATATCCAATAAAGTGTGGTTACGACGTTCGGACACACCATAATGTTGTGGTGTTCCAGGTGGCGTGAGCTGTGAAACTATTCCACATTGTTTTAATTGAAGACCAAACTCAGAACTCAAATATTCGTCTCCGCGATCAGATCCCAGAAACTTTATTTGCTTGTTATGATGATTTTTCCACTTCACTCTGAAATTCTTTGATCCTTTCAATTATTTTAGACTTATGTTTCATCAAGTAGATATACCCATATCTGCTCAAATCATTTTGTGAAGGTCAGAAAATAACGATACTTGCCACGAGCATCAACACTCATTGGATCGCATACATCGGTATGTATTATTTCCAATAAGTCAGTACCTTGTTCCATTGTTCCGGAGAACGGAGTTTTAGTCATCTTGCCCAAAAGGCACGGTTCGCAAGCATCAAATGATTCATAATCAAGTGATTCCGAAAATCCATCTTTATGGAGTTTCTTCATGCGCTTTACACCGATATGACCCAAACGACAGTGCCACAAATAACTTGCACTATCATTATTAACTTTGCATCTTTTGGCATCAATATTATGAATATGTGTATCACTACGATCGAGATCCAACAAACTATTTTCGTTGGGTGTATAACCATCGAAGATCTTATTCATGTAAACAGAATAACAATTATTCTTTAACTTCAAATGAATATCCGTATCGCAATAAACATGATCAAATCATATTCATGCTCAACGCAAATGCTAAATAACATTTATTTAATTTTAACACTAATCTCGAAAATATAGGGAGTGTGTGATGATGATCATATCAATATTGGAACTATTTCCAACACTCATCGTCACTTCCCCTCAACTAGTCTCTGTTTATTATGTAACTCCTGTTTCGAGTTACTAATCTTAGCAACCGAACAAGTATCAAATACTCAGGGGCTACTATAAACACTGGTAAGGCACACATCAAACACATGTATATCAAATATACCCTTGTTCACTTTGCCATCCTTCTTATCCACCAAATATTCAGGGCATCTCCGCTTCCAGTGACCATTTCCTTTGCACTGTAAGCACTCAGTTTCAGGCTTTGGTCCAGCTTTGAGCTTCTTCGCGGGAGTGAAAACTTGCTTGTCATTCTACTTGAAGTTCCCTTTCTTTCCCTTTGCCCTTTTCTTGAAACTAGTGGTCTTGTCAATCATCAACACTTGATGCTCTTTCTTGATTTCTACCTTCGTTGATTTCAACATCATGAAGAGCTCAGGAATCGTTTTGGTCATCCCTTGCATATTATAGGTCATCATGAAGTTCTAGTAACTTGGTGATGGTGACTAGAGAACTCACAATCACTATCTTATCTGGAAGATTAACTCCCACTTGATTCAAGCGATTGAAGTACCTGCATAATCTGAGCACATGCTCACTAGTTGAGCGATTCTCCTCCATCTTTTAGCTATAGAACTTGTTGGAGACTTCATCTCTCAACTCGCTTATTTGCTGGAAATATTAACTTCAACTTCGAACATCTCATATGGTCCATGACGCTCAAGACGCCTTTGAAGTCCCGATTCTAAGCCGCTTAATCATGGTGCACTAAACTATCAAGTAGTCATCATTTTGAGCTAGCCAAACGCTCATAACATCTCATCCGCTCCTGCAATAGGTTTGTCACCTAGCGTGCATCAAGGACATAATTCTTCTACGCAGCAATGAGGATAAACCTCGATCATGGATCCAATCCGCATCATTGCTACTAACATCTCACAACACAGTTTTCTAGGAACATATCAAAATAAACATATGAAAGCAACAACGCGAGCTATTGATCTACAACATAATTTGCAAAATACTACCAGGACTATGTTTATGATAAATTTAAGTTCAATTAATCATATTATTTAAGAACTCCCACTTAGACATACATCTCTCTAGTCATCTAAGTGATCACGTGATCCAAATCAACTAAACCATGTCCGATCATCACGTGAGATGGAGTAGTTTTCAATGGTGAACATCACTATGTTGATCATATCTACTATATGATTCACACTCGACCTTTCGGCCGTGTTCCGAGGCCATATTTGTATATGCTGGGCTTGTCAAGTTTAACCTCAATATTCCGCGTGTGCAACTGTTTTGCACACGTTGTATTTGAACGTAGAGCCTATCACACCCGATCATCACGTGGTGTCTCAGCACGAAGAACTTTCGCAACGGTGCATACTCAGGGAGAACACTTCTTTATAATTAGTGAGAGATCATCTTAAAATGCTACCATCAAACTAAGCAAAATAAGATGTATAAAAGATAAACATCATATGCAATCAAAATATGTGACCTGATATGGCCATGACCATCTTGCGCCCTTGATCTCCATCTCCAAAGTACTATCATGATCTCTATCGTCACCGGCACGACACCATGATCTCCATCATCTTGATATATATCAATGTGCCATCACATGGTCGTCTCGCCAACTATTGCTCTTGCAACTATTGGTATCGCATAGCGATAAAGTAAAGCAATTATTTGGCGCTTGCATCTTATGCAATAAAGAGACAACCATAAGGCTTCTGCCAGTTGCCAATAACTTCAACAAAACATGATCATCTCATACAACAATTTATATCTCATCACGTCTTGACCATATCACAACACAACAAGCCCTGCAAAAACAAGTTAGACGTCCTCTACATTGTTGTTGCAAATTTTACGAGGCTGCTATGGGCTGAGCAAGAACCGTTCTTACTTACGCATCAAAACCACAACGATAGTTCGTCAAGTTAGTGTTGTTTTAACCTTCTCAAGGACTGGGTGTAGCCACACTCGGTTCAACTAAAGTTGGAGAAACTGACACCCGCTAGTCACTAGTGTGCAAAGCACGGCGGTAAAACCAGTCTCGCATAAGCGTACGCGTAATGTCGGTCCGGGCCGCTTCAACCAACAATACCGTCGAACCAAAGTATGACATGCTGATAAGCAGTATGACTTGTATCGCCCACAACTCACTTGTGTTCTACTCGTGCATATAACATCTACGCATAAAACCAGGCTCGGATGCCATCGCTGGGGAACGAGTAATTTAAAAAATTCCTACGCACACGCAAGATCATGGTGATGCATAGCAACGAGAGGGGAGAGTGTTGTCCACGTACCCTCGTAGACCGTAAGCGGAAGCATTATGACAACGCGGTTGATGTAGTCGTACGTCTTCACGATCCGACCGATCCAAGTAGCGAACGTAAGACACCTCCGAGTTCAGCACACGTTCAGCTCGATGACGATCCCCGAACTCCGATCCAGCAGGGTGTCGGGGATGAGTTTCGTCAGCACGACGGCGTGGGGACGATGATGATGTTCTACCGATGCAGGGATTTGCCTAAGCACCGCAACGATATGACCGAGGTGGAATATGGTGAAGGGGGCACCGCACATGGCTAAGGAACGATCACGAAGATCAACTTGTGTGTCTATGGGGTGCCCCCTGCCCCCGTATATAAAGGAGTGGAGGAGGGGGAGGGCCGGCCCTCTCTATGCGCGCCTTAGGGGAGTCCTACTCCCACCGGAGTAGGATTCCCTTGCTAGTAGAACTAGGAGCCCTTCCATGTAGTAGGAGTAGGAGAGAAGGAAAGGGAAGAGAGAAGGGAAGGAAGTAGGGGGCACAACCCTTCCCCCTAGTCCAATTCGGACTAGGCCTTGGGGCGCGGCCTGCCCTAGGCAGCCCTCTCTTTTTCCGTATGGCCCAATAAGGCCCAATACTTCTCCGGCGAATTCCAGAACTCTCCTAACTCCAAAAATACCCAATCACTCAAACCTTCCGAATTCAATATGGTCGTCCAATATATCGATCTTTACGTCTCGACCATTTCGAGACTCCGCGTCATGTCCCCGATCTCATCTGGGACTCCGAACTCCTTTGGTACATCAAACTTATAAACTCATAATAAAATTGTCATCGAAACCTTAAGCGTGCGGACCCTATGGGTTCGAGAACTATGTAGACATGACCGAGACACGTCTCCAGTCAATAACCAATAGCGGAACCTGGATGCTCATATTGGCTCCCACATATTCTACGAAGATCTTTATGGATCAAACCACATAACAACATACGTTGTTCCCTTTGTCATCGGCATGTTACTTCCCCGAGATTTGATCGTCGGTATCTTAATATCTAGTTCAATCTCGTTACCAGCAAGTCTCTTTACTCGTTCCATAATAGATCATCCTGTAACTAACTCATTAGTTAGAATGCTTGCAAGGCTTATAGTGATGTGCATTACCGAGTGGGCCCAGAGATACCTCTCCGACAATCAGAGTGACAAATCCTAATCTCGAAATACGCCAACCCAACAAGTACCTTCGGAGACACCTGTAGAGCACCTTTATAATCACCCAGTTACATTGTGACATTTGGTAGCACATAAAGTGTTCCTTCGGTAAATGGGAGTTGCATAATCTCATAGTTATAGGAACGTGTATAAGTCATGAAGAAAGCAATAGCAACATACTAAACGATCAAGTGCTAAGCTAACGGAATGGGTCAAGTCAATCACATCATTCTCCTAATGATGTGATCCCGTTAATCAAATGACAACTCATGTCTATGGTTAGGAAGCTTAACCATCTTTGATTAACGAGCTAGTCAAGTAGAGACATACTAGTGACACTCTGTTTGTCTATGTATTCACACATGTATTATGTTTCCGTTAAAAACATTCTAGCATGAATAATAAACATTTATCATGAAATAAGGAAATAAATAATAACTTTATTATTGCATCTAGGGCATATTTCCTTCAGGAAGCTGCAAGGGTTGGGTGCTGCTATGGCCGAAGATATAATCATCTGTGATGGTGAGAAAATAACGATACCCGCCGCGAGCCTCAATATTCATTGGACCACATACGTCAGTATGTATGATTTCCAACAAATCAGTTGCTTGCACCATAGTTCCGGAGAACGGCGTTTAGTCATCTTGCCCATGAGGCATGGTTCGCAAGTACCAAGTGATTCATAATCAAGTGATTCCAGAAGTCCATCAGTATGGAGTTTCTTCATGCGCTTTACACCAATATGACCCAAACGGCAGTCCCACAAATAAGTTGCACTATCATTATCAACTCTGCATCTTTTGGCTTCAACATTATGAATATGTGTATCACTACTATCGAGATACAATAAAAATAGACCACTTTTCAAGGGTGCATGACCATAAAAGATATTACTCATATAAATAGAACAACCATTATTCTCTGATTTAAATGAATAACCGTCTCGCATCAAACAAGATCCAGATATAATGTTCATGCTTAACGCTGCACCAAATAACAATTATTTAGGTCTAAAACTAATCCCGATGGTAGATGTAGAGGTAGTGTGCCGACCGCGATCACATCGACTTTGGAACCATTTCCCACGCGCATCGTCACCTCGTCCTTAGCCAATCTTTGCTTAATCCGTAGTCCCTGTTTCGACTTGCAAATATTAGCAACAGAACTAGTATCAAATACCCAAAAGCTATCATAGTATTAGTAAGGTACACATCAATAACATGTATTTCACATATACCTTTGTTCTCTTTGCCATCCTTCTTATCTGCCAAATACTTGGGGTAGTTCCGCTTCTAGTGTCCAGTCTGCTTGCACTAGAAGCACTCAGTCTCAGGCTTAGGTCCAGACTTGGGTTTCTTCTCTTGGGCAGCAACTTGTTTGTTGTTCTTCTTGAAGTTTCCCTTCTTCTTCCCTTTGCCCTTTTTCTTGAAACTGGTGGTCTTATTGACCGTCAACACTTGATGCTCCTTCTTGATTTCTACCTTCGTAGCCTTTAGCATTGCGAAGGTCTCGGGAATAGTCTTGTCCATCCCTTGCATATTATAGTTCATCATGAAGCTCTTGTAGCTTGGTGACAGTGATTAAAGAATTCTGTCAATGATACTATCATCAGGAAGATTAACTCCTAGTTGAATCAAGTGATTATTATACCCAGACATTTTGAATATGTGTTCACTGATAGAACTATTCTCCTCCATCTTACAGCTATAGAACTTATTGGAGACTTCATATCTCTCAATTTGGGCATTTGCTTGAAATATTAACTTCAACTCCTGGAACATCTCATATGCTCCATGATGTTCAAAACGTCGTTGAAGACCCGGTTCCAAGCCGTAACGCATGGCACACTGAACTATCGAGTAGTCATCAGCTTTGCTCTGCCAGACATTCTTAACATCGCTCGCCAGATCAAGGGCAGGCACGGCACCCAGCGGTGCTTCCAGGACGTAATTCTTCTGTGCAGGAATGAGGATAATCCTCAAGTTACGGACCCAATCCATGTAGTTGCTACCATCAACTTTCTGTTGGAAATATGCCCTAGAGGCAATAATAAATTAGTTATTATTATTATATTTCCTTGTTCATGATAATCGTTTATTATCCATGCTATACTTGTATTGATAGGAAACTCAGATACATGTGTGGGTACATAGACAACACCATGTCCCTAGTAATCCTCTAGTTGATTAGCTCGTTGATCAATAGATGGTTACGGTTTCCTGACCATGGACATTGGATGTCGTTGATAACGGGATCACATCATTAGGAGAATGATGTGATGGACAAGACCCAATCCTAAGCCTAGCACAAAGATCGTAGTTCGATGCTAAAGCTTTTCTAATGTCAAGTATCATTTCCTTAGACCATGAGATTGTGCAACTCCGGATACCGTAGTAATGCTTTGGGTGTACCAAACATCACAACGTGAATCGGGTGGCTATAAAGGTGCACTACGAGTATCTCCGAAAGTGTCTGCTGGGTTGGCACTAATCAAGATCGATTTGTCACTCCGCAGACAGTAGAGGTATCTCTGGCCCACTCGGTAGGACATCATCATAATGTGCACAATGTGACCAAGGAGTTGATCATGGGATGATGTGTTACGGAACGAGTAAAGAAACTTGCCGGTAACGAGATTGAACAGGGTATCGGGATATCGACGATCGAATCTCGGGCAAGTACTATACCGGTAGACAAAGGGAATTGAATACGGGATTGATTGAATCCTCGACATCGTGGTTCATCCGATGAGATCATCGTGGAACATGTGGGAGCCAACATGGGTATCCAGATCCCGCTGTTGGTTATTGGTCGGAGAGTTGTCTCGGTCATGTCTGCATGGTTCTCGAACCCGTAGGGTCTACACACTTAAGGTTCGGAGACGCTAGGGTTGTAGAGATATTAGTATGCGATAACCCGAAAGTTGTTCGGAGTCCCGGACGAGATCCCGGATGTCACAAGGAGTTCCGGATTGGTCCGGAGGTAAAGATTTATATATAGGAAGTCCAGTTTCGGCCACCGGGAAAGTTTCGGGGTTCATCGGTATTATACCGGGACCACCAGAAGGGTCCTGGGGGTCCATCAGGTGGGGCTACCTATCCCGGAGGGCCCCATGGGATGAAAGGGCGTGGGAACCAGCCCCTGGTGGGCTGGTGCGCCCCCCTTTGGGCCTCCCATGCGCCTAGGGATAGAAACCCTAAGTGGTGGGGGCGCCTCCATTTGGCTTGGAGGCCAAGCCACCCCTAGGGTAGCCGCCCCCCTCCCTAGATGGGATCTACAAGGGGCCGTCGCCCCCCTAGGCCCCTATAAATAGTGGAGGGGAGGGAGGGCAGCCGCACCTGAGTCCCTGGCGCCTCCCTCCATCCCGTGACACCTCTTCCTCTCGCTTGCCATGGAGCCTGCCGGATCCGCCATTTCCACCACCACGCCGTCAGGTTGCCGATCTCCATCAACCTCTCCTCCCCTTGCTGGATCAAGAAGGAGGAGATGTCTCTCCCAACCGTATGTGTGTTGAATGCGGAGGTGCCATCCGTTCGGCGCTAGGATCATCGGTGATTTGGATCACGACGAGTACGACTCCATCAACCCCATTCACTTGAACGCTTCCGCTTAGCGATCTACAAGGGTATGTAGATGCACTCCCCTTCCCCTTGTTGCTAGATTACTCCATAGATTGATCTTGGTGGTGTGTAGAAAATTTTAAATTTCTGCTACGATCCCCAATAGTGGCATCATGAGCTAGGTCTATGCGTAGTTTCTATGCACGAGTAGAACACAAAGTAGTTGTGGGCATTGATATTGTCAATTTACTTGCCGTTACTAGTCTTATCTTGATTCGGTGGCATCATGGGATGAAGCGGCCCGGACCGACTATCTGTGTCAAAAACCGGCGGATCTCGGGTAGGGGGTCCCGAACTGTGCGTCTAGGCGGATGGTAACAGGAGACAAGGGACACGATGTTTTTACCCAGGTTCGGGCCCTCTCGATGGAGGTAAAACCCTACTCCTGCTTGATTGATATTGATGATATGGGTAGTACAAGAGTGGATCTACCACGAGATCAAGGAGGCTAAACCCTAGAAGCTAGCCTATGGTATGATTGTTGTAATGGTTGTTGTCCTACGGACTAAAACCCTCCGGTTTATATAGACACCGGGAGGGCTAGGGTTACATAGAGTCGGTTACAATGGTAGGAGATCTACATATCCAGATTGCAAGCTTGCCTTCCACGCCAAGGAAAGTCCCATCCGCATATGGGACGAAGTCTTCAATCTTGTATCTTCATAGTCTTGGAGTCCGGCCGACGATGATAGTCCGCTATCCGGACACCCCTAGTCCAGACTCCTCAAGAGCTCCTAACCAGGCTTCAATGACGATAAGTCCAGACGATATAGCCTTCGCGCTGCAAGGCGGTTCTCCTTTAAGTTCCATGTTCCCGCCGAATAGTGTCCGCTCTTTTATAAACATTGCGCTCCTTGGCTTCCACGCCCAATAATGGCCTACTTCCACGCGTCGCACAAATGCGAAAAGCCAGGGTATCTTTTATGTTTTACCCCCTAGCTACGCAAATAATCTGCCTATAAGAGAGGCAAGAATCCAGATCCAAATCACACCATCTTCCTTCTGCAAGTACTCATCGGAGCGCCTCCGACCAAAAATCCATTCCATCATGGACCGTCGACGCGGCTCCTCCTCTCGCGCTCCCAGCCCTCTGCCAGGAGATTGGAGGAGATGTTCTGTCCCTCACAACGAGCTAGTGACGCTCCAAGCGGAGGGATATCTTCCTCCAGCCTTTATGGTTCCGGTTCGAGTCGGGCTGGCCACCTACAAAGGTGGGAAGCAAGCGGAGGCTACCCCAAGTCCCAACAAAGGGGAGCGGGTATGCTTCGTCCCCTATCTGATAAGGGGGCTCCGATTTCCTGTACATCCGTTCCTCCGCGGGCTTCTAGAGTTCTACGGACTCTAGCTCCATCACCTCACGCCCGCCTCGATTCCGCATATAGTGGGCTTCGTAGCTCTTTGCGAGCTATTTCTGGGCATCGAGCCCCATTTTGCACTGTGGAAGAGGTTATTTTGCCTCGTACCCCGATCTCACGAGGGGTCCATATATCAAGTGGGCGGTGCCGAAATATGGCGCATCGCCGGGACCGGATATCCATCCGGAACCCCTAAGAAGGCGTCCAAAGACTGGCCATCCGAATGGTTTTACGTAGAAGACGCTCCGCTGCCGGACCCTGTTCGGATCGGCCTCCCGGAGTTCAATGCTCGTATGAAGAAACACCTGAGTTGGCGTCCGCGGAGCCCCCAACTGGAGGAAGACAAGAGCGTCCATTATTTGATGGGCCGGATAAGGTTACTGGCCCATTCCGGACTGACCAAGATTGGAGTCATGGCCACGTGCATCATGCGGGGGGTGCAGCCGCTGCAATACAGGGGCCACCCTATGTGGGATTTCAACGGAGAGAATGATGCCACTCGTCATGGCCGCCAAGGGCCGGGATCGGCCGAAGACCTGATGAAGGTTCTGTCCGGCCTGTACAAGGGGGAGAAGGAGGACTTCCTTTAGATGAGCCACTTGAATGGGCTCTCCATGAACAACCCTCGAAGCTGGGTAAGCGAATGTTCATTTATCCGACCCACGCTTTCAAAGTTAAGCATCTTACTTCATGGTTTTGGCGCAGGATCTGCGCCGAACTGTGGAGAGTGTTCATAGCCTGGCTCCACAGCCCGAGGATCCAGAAAGATCCCTCGATCCGTCCTCCGAAGAGGATCCGGATATAAAGGTGGAGCTAATCGACAGGGTGTTTCACCAGCTCAGCATGGATAATGCTCTAGTCGCCATTATGGCTGACTACCCCGGCCTATCTCCGGCTCCCCAGGTGATGTGACCGAAGTCCTGACACCATTATCTTCATCCTTGCGTGTTTCTGACCACCATATACAATGGTGTCTCGCAGGAGGTACCTTCAAGGCAGGAAGCCGAACCCGCGGCGGCTGGCCAACATGGGTCAGCCCAGCCCAGCAGGCGGAAGCAGAGTGCGGCGCGGATCGAGACGTCGCCGCAACGGTATAGCTCGCGGTTGTATTTTAGGACAAAGTTCCTAGGAAGTGTTTGAATGCTCATGACCTTTGCAGGAGAAAGAGCGCCCGCCGGACTGTGGGCGTAGAGGTTGCCAACCTAGCCTCTGCCAGCCAAGCTCCAACACCTGGTCTGGAGGGGGAGGCGAGCGCAAGGCGCGAGCCGGATACTTCTCCGACGGAGGATGCCGACCGATTGTCTACCACCAGGGCTGAGGTGGAGAGCGCTATGAACCATAGGCGCCGCCGGATAGTTTTTTGTGACGCGTGCTTCTCCCCCGAGGCATTGAATGCCTTTAACGCGGGGGACACGCACCTCCGTGCTGCTCAAGATGGTTTGACCAGAGCCACGGAGCAGTATGTAAAGGACATACGGGTAAGAGATTTTAATAGTTGTATATGCCAGTAGCCCCCGGAACTTAAAGTAGTTGGAATAACTAATTTAAGGATCATTTGATATGCAGGATCTTACAGAGAAGAATACCCGATTATCCCAGGAGCTACAAGAGTGCAAGGCCCAACTTGAGGCCGCACTAGCTGCCGCAGGAGGTAGCACAGAGACTCCTCCTGGTAACACATTATTTCGAAAAGATAATCGGTGTGCGGCGTGTGTGTAAGTCTGACAATGACATTGTAGTGGTGCCGACAGATCCGACATGCAAGACCATCGCGCCACCAAGGTCGGCGAGAGGGTGCCGACGAGGGTGCAGCAGAAAGGAACAAGCTCCAAGATGCCCACGCCTAGCTTGGAGAAGAGCTGAAAGGTTTTGGGCCGAGCTGTCTGCTCCGTGAAGGAGAATCAGCGGCTTCGCCGCGCATCTATAGTAGTGCTTGAGCGAACTCCTTTGAAAAGAAGAGTTCGGCGAGGAAGTCAATTGACAAAATATGTCTCAGAGGTGTGCTCACAGTCACCTCGCGGAGGAGATGCCCAGATCAACGGGTGATCAACTTCCCGAAGCTGGTGCAACTGCCGAACGAAGTTCGGCAGCAATGAGCGGCGCTGCCCAGTGCCTTATGGCCGCCCCTCTCCCTACCCGAGGGCCTTGGAGAGCTTGCGGAGAAGCTTCGTGGAGCGCGAAGCGCCTGCTTATGGAAGATTTTGGCTGCCGCCAAGGTGCTGTGGAGGCCCGGGCCATGGTGAAGACGCTGTACAAAAGGCGGATCCCAACCACATGGCCGAGGTCGGACTGTGGGGCCCGGCGGGAAGGAGATCCCTGTGAGTTTAGTGTACGGCCAAGTAGAGTTGGCCGCTAAATAATCCCAACGGGACTGTAAATTAAACAGCCTGTTAGACGGGATTGAGGAGGAATACAGTTAGTCGATTTGACAATGTATTTTAAAATGACATGTAAAATGTCTTCTAGCTGGATTGTAGATCGTTTGTCTTTGCCGACCTTTTCGCTTCAACCTCGGGACCCTAGAGTCCGGAGTGTGTCCGAATACATTCTCGGTTAAGAAACAATCGGGGCATGCATGGAGACAAGGCGTAGGGGTCATTAGTGCTTTATCAGACAAGTGCCCAACTAGTTATGTTATATTACATGGTTAGTAAGAAACACCTTCCAGGGAGAATAGTTCCGTTAAGGGTTCCTTTCTCTGGGAGGCATGCCCTAAAGTGCATGTCCGGACTGCGAAAAGAGCAGGAAAACATCTGGGGGAAGATAAATAAATAGGTAAAAATCATCTTTCAAGTCACCGAATCAATATTCCCTTAAGAACGCTTAGCTTTCGCTTCACCCACCGAGGTACACATCCGCCGACCCGGCAAGAATAATCGAGAGGTGCTCCCTTTACCTCCTAGCCGAACAATCGGGAACGTAGGGGTAAGCATAGGAGCCAGACAACCCAGCTTGGCCAAAACTTAAGTCATATCAATGCATATAATGGTGAATAAAAGGTACACGTGGAAGTTTAACACATGTGCTGGGCATGAAGCCCTTATAATTAAGCTTCTGGTAAAGAAGCCCCCAGGTATAATGAATGCGGATAGCACATCAAGTGTGTGCGAACAATGCGCAAGTAGGCCTTTAAGGGCTTGTATGAAAAGGGGCGAGAGAAAAAAGTGAAACAAAAGACAGCTGAAGTGTAAAAAGTTGGACGGGGGAAGGGGACGAACTCTTAGTCCAGCGCTAGGCATAGAATCTTCGGAGGCGGGCTGCGTTCCGTGGGTTCGGCTCGAGTCGGTTGTCCGATGCATTTCACACACGGTATGCTCTGCCGGTCAAGACTTGATCGATAATGAAGGGGCCTTCCCATTTGGGTTTGAGCTTGTCCTTTTGCTTGTCCGACAAGCATAGAACTAGTTCGCCAATGTTGTAAGTCTTAGCCCGTACTTCTCTGCTTTGATATCTTCGAGCCTGCTGCTGATAGAATGCGGAACGAGCCTTGGCGATGTCGTGTTCTTCCTCCACGCGCCCAAGCTGTCCCGCCGATCCAGCTTGGCTTCTCTTTCTTCGCATATGCGCACTCAAGGTGAGTCATGAATGATGTCGCAGGCAAACTGCCTCTGCGCCAGATACCATAAAAAATGGTGTAAATCCGATAGTACGGTTGGGCGTTGTCCACAGCCCCCAGAGTACGGAGTCGAGCTCCTCTACCCAGTGCGTGTCAGATTTCGTAAGGGACAGCACTAGTCTGGGTTTGATGCCGCTCATTATTAGACCATTTGCTCGTTCCACTTGACCGTTGGTTTGAGGATGATAGACTGAAGTGTAATCAAGCTTAATGCCCATATTTTTGCACCATAATTTAACCTCATCGGCCGTGAAGTTCGTGCCGTTATCGGTAATGATGCTATGGGCGACACGATAACGGTGTACTACCCCGGATATGAAGTCTATCACTGGTCCGGACTCTATCGTTTTAACTGGCTTGGCCTCTATCCATTTGGTGAATTTGTCCACCATGACCAATAGGTACCTTTGCTTGTGGGTTCCCCATTTAAGGGGTCCAACCATGTCAAGCCCCTGCATCGCGAACGCCGTGTAATGGGTATAGTTTTGAGGGCGTGGGTGGCATATGGCTCGATTAGCAAAGAGTCGACAACCGACGATCATTGACTAAGTCCCGAGATCCGCCCGCCATCGGCCAATAAAATCTCAGTATGGAATGCTTTGTTTACAAGGGCCCGGCTATGGCGTGGTGTCCGCTTAGTCCGCCTGAATTTCAGTCAGAGGTTTTGCCCTTCCTCTTCGGAGATACACCGCTGAAGGACTCCGTTGTGCTTTTCTTATAGAGTTCTCCTCATGGACCTTGTACGCTTTAGATCGCCGGACTATGCAATGGGCCTCATTTTGGTCTTCGTGAAGTTCCCGCTGAGTAAGTAGGCTAGGAATGGCTCGCCCACGGACGATTATCGCCATTATTTCGTGGGCTGAGGGTGTTATTTCATCGGCTGAATCGCCGATTATGTCAGGTTGTTCTGTATTGGGTGGTGCGGCTGCCTCCGGGTTGTTATTTCCGGACTCTTCTTCCCATAGTACGGATGGCTTAAAGAGCCGCTCCAGAAGATGTTTGAGGATAGCGCCGCGCCAGCTGATGCGCTAACACGCCGGCTGCTTGGTTATTATCTCGAGCTATGTGATGGAATTCGAGTCCTTCAACCGAAGCTGACATTTTAGGACAGCGCTATAATAGGCTGCCATTTTCGGATCCTTGGCGCCAAAGTCTCTGCTTACTTGGGATATTGCGAGGTTTGAATCCTCACGCACCTCTAGGCGTTGAATGCCCATGGAGATTGCCATCCGGAGGCCATGTAGGAGGGCCTCAGATTCGCTATGTTGTTGGAGTCTGTGTACATTATCCGGCACGATTGACTATGTCCCCGGTTGGGGACGTCAATACGACGCCAGCCCCCAAGCCGGCCAACATTTTGGAGCCGTCGAAATGCATAATCCAATTGGAGTATGCGCCATACTCTTTAGGCAGTTCGGCTTCAGTCCATTCGGCGACAAAGTCAGCCAAGACTTGCGACTTTATAGCTCGCCGAGGTTTATAAGTTATATCGAATGGTAAGAGCTCAATGGCCCATTTTGCAATCCTGCCCGCTATGTCGCGGTTATTTATAATGTCGCTGAGGGGCACTTCGAGGCCATCGTTATCGAACACTCTTGAAAGTAGTGTCGAGCTTCCGGATGCCATGAACACCGTGATAGGCTATCTTTTGGTAGTGCGGTAACGGACTTGCAGGAGTTAAGACAAGGATACGTAGTACACTGGTTTTTAAAGAGGGAATTTGTGCCCTTCTCTTTCTCGTTCGACGACGAGTACCGGGCTTACAACTTGATGTGTTGCCGCGATGTATAACAACATTGTTTCGCCCAGGTTAGGCGCAGCCAGGACCGGATTTGTTGCCAATATGGCTTTGATTTCTTCGAGTCCGCCGTGGCAGATCCGGCCCAAATGGTGTTCGTGCTACCGAGGAGGCGATAGAGGGGCAATGCCTTTTCTCCCAAATGGGAGATAAAGCGGCTTAGGGCCCCCACACATCCGGTCAATTTTTGTATTTGTTTGAGGTCTTTCTGAATATCTAGCTGTGACAGAGCTCGGATCTTGGCTGGGTTTGCTTCAATTCCTCTACCGGATACAATGAAGCCCAGAAGCTTTCCGCTGGTATGGCGAAAATGCATTTTTCCGGATTCAGCTTGATGTCATATGCTCGGAGGTTGTTGAATGTTAGCCTCAAATCGTCTACTAGAGTCTCGACGTGTTTGGTTTTGACGACTATGTCATCTACGTATGCTTCTACTGTTTTGCCGATCTGGGTAGCCAAACATGTCTGAATCATGCGCTGATATGTTGCGCCGGCATTTTTGAGTCCGAAGGGCATCGTGTTGAAGCAGAATGGTCCATATGGAGTAATGAATGCCGTTGCGGCTTGGTCTGCTTCCGCCATCTTGATTTGATGGTAGCCGGAATATGCGTCAAGGAAGCACAATGAATCGTGCGCTGCAGTAGCATCGATTATTTGGTCGATGCGGGGGAGGGGGGAGGGATCCTTTGGGCAGGCCTTGTTGAGGTCTTTAAAATCAACACATAGGTGCCAGGATTTGTCCTTCTTTGGTACCATTACCAGGTTTGCTAACCAGTCCGGATGTTTGATGTCTCTGATGAATCTGGCTTCCAATAGTTTGGCCAGCTCTTCTCCATTGCCTGTCTTTTGGGTTCGGAAAATCGCCGAAGAGCCTGTTTGACTGGCTTGAATCCTTTTAGGATGTTTACGCTGTGTTCTGCCAATTTGCTGGGATTCCTGGCATATCTGAAGGGTGCCAGGCAAAGATGTCCCAATTTTCCCGAAGGAATTCTCGCAGTGCGGCATCTACATCAGGGTTCAACTGTGCCTCGATGGAGGCTGTCTTTGTTGGGTCAGTTGGGTGGACTTGGAATTTGACTATTTCGTCCGCTGGTTTGAAAGAGGTGGACTTGGATCTCTTATCGAGTATCACATTGTCGCTATTCATCGTAGAGCGCAGCGCGGTGAGTTCTTCTACCGCTAGGGCTTCGGATAGTGCCTCCAAGGCTAATGCGGCTGTCTTGTTTTCGGCGCGGAGTGCTATGTCCGGATCACTAGCAAGAGTGATTGTTCCGCCGGGCCCGGGCATCTTAAGCTTCATGTACCCGTAATGGGGTATGGCTTGAAAAATTGTGAATGCCTCCCGTCCTAATATAGCGTGATATCCGCTGCTGAACGGGGCCACTTGGAACGTGACTTCTTCGACTCAGAATTGTCCGGCGAAATAACACCACATCAAGTGTGATTTTTCCCTGCAGAGCGCTTCCGGCCGGGGATTATTCTCGAAGGTTGTGCTGCTTCGCCAACGCTGCTCAAGTCTATTTCCATTTTTGAAGAGTTTCCTCGAGATGAGGTTTAGTCCGCTGCCGCCATCCATGAGTACCTTGGTAAGACGAAAGCCGCCCACTATTGGACCGAGGACCAATGCGGCTGGTGCTCGGGCTGTTCGAATTTAGGTTCGCTGCTGGCGTTGAAGGTAATGGCCGTGTTACCCATGGATTTGTTGTTGCTACTTGGTAGACTTCGGCGAGGCTGCGGATTGTTCGCTGCACATTATTTGATGCGAAAGTCTCAAGACTGCTGACACCGTCGGTACTGTTGGAGTGGTTTTCCGAGGCTAGAAGCTCTCGCCACTTTTGGCCACCGCCGCAATATCCAACATGCTCAAGGCTATGTGTTGGGGTGGCGCTTCAGATCGTGGAATTTTACGGGGTCCGCTGAGCCACCCCTCCATTACGGTTCCTTGCCCTTTATGGGGTTTTTGCTTTTTGGTTTTTGTACCTGGTGCCTGAGTGTGCTGCACCCTTTTGTTACGGACTAGGGTTATATTCGGGGCCGGATTGTCCCAAAACTTAGTTTTGGTTTTCCGGAAACTCTCCATCGCACAGTACTTTCGTAATATGGACGCCAGGTCGGAGAAGCGTGTAATTTCACGAAGACTGACGGCGTTCAAGATTCCCTCGTCCGTGCAATTATTTCAGAAAATTGAAATTGCATTTTCCTCCCGGCAGCCCTTTATCCTGTCCATAACTAGGAGGAATCTGGCCCAGTAATGATGTACTGTTTCAGCGGGCTCTTGCCGAATTTGAGATAGATCGCATATGCCTGGGTGGGTGGGTGGAATTAAGTCCGGAACCCTACCCATCTCGAGGCTCAAGGGCCGAGGAGTTTCCGAATTTGGAAGCTTGGATCATTGGACGTCGTCCAACGAGTCCGGTGCGACGCCTGACTTTAGGTTCAGTGCTTGATTGAAGTCCGTCCCCTGCGGGAGTCCGACATGAAGGGTTCGGAAGCCCGGACATGACTAGTTTTCAATATAGGAGAAGAGTTGCCGCGTTGTTCCTCTACCACCGCGACGTGGTGGGTAACCTGGGGAGAGTTAATCTCTCTCAGATCGGTTTTAAGCCCAATCTGATTGTAGTCTCTAGCGACTCCCAGGGCGGCGATGCGATCCAAGAGCTCGTTTACGGACGAAAGCTCTATTAGATCCAATTGCTTGGCGAATTCCGAGTTGACGCGAAGATTGCTTTCGACGACCTGAGAGGTCGTCGTCAAAGCGGTGGCCGAACAGGGGGTCATGAGAAAACCACCCAACCGGATAGTTTGGCCTGCGGCCAAGGCTCCATCGGCGAAGATACCGTCTTTAAAGACAGGAAGAGGCATCCTTCCTATCGGTGACGACACAGAGGAACTCTCAATGAAAGCACCAATGTCGGTGTCAAAACCGGCGGATCTCGGCTAGGGGGTCCCGAATCAGCGCCTAGGCGGATGGTAACAGGAGACAAGGGACACGATGTTTTTACCTGTGTTCGGCCCTCTCGATGGAGGTAAAACCCTACTCCTGCTTGATTGATATTGATGATATGGGTAGTACAAGAGTGGATCTACCACGAGATCAAGGAGGCTAAACCCGAGAAGCTAGCCTATGGTATGATTGTTGTAATGGTTGTTGTTGTACGGACTAAAACCCTCCGGTTTATATAGACACCGGGGAGGGCTAGGGTTACATAGAGTCGGTTACAATGGTAGGAGATCTACATATCCATATTGCCAAGCTTGCCTTCCACGCCAAGGAAAGTCCCATCCGGACACGGGACGAAGTCTTCAATCTTGTGTCTTCATAGTCTTGGAGTCCGGCTGACGATGATAGCCCGGCTATCCGGACACCCCCTAGTCCAGGACTCCCTCACCGACCTTACACGTATGCTTACGTGAGACAGGTTCCACCGACTGACATGCACTTGTTGCATAAGGTGGCTAGCGTGTGCCAGTCTCTCCCACTTTAGTTGGATCGGATTAGATGAAAAGGGTCCTTATGAAGGGTAAATAGCTATTGACATATCACGTTGTGGTTTTTGCGTAGGTAAGAAACGTTCTTGCTAGAAACCCATAGCAGCCACGTAAAACATTCAAACAACAATTAGAGGACGTCTAACTTGTTTTTGCAGGGTATGCTATGTGATGTGATATGGCCAAAAGAATGTGATGAATAATATATGTGATGTATGAGATTGATCATGTTCTTGTAATAGGAATCATGACTTGCATGTCGATGAGTATGACAACCGGCAGGAGCCATAGGAGTTGTCTTAATTTATTGTATGACCTGCGTGTCAATGAACAATGCCATGTAATTACTTTAGTTTATTGCTAAACCGTTAGCCATAGTAGTAGAAGTAATAGTTGGCGAGACAACTTCATGGAGGCACGATGATCGAGATCATGATGATGGAGATCATGGTGACATGCCGGTGACGATGATGATCATGGAGCCCTGAAGATGGAGATCAAAAGGAGCAAAATGATATTGGCCATATCATGTCACTTCTGATTGCATGTGATGTTTATCATGTTTATGCATCTTATTTGCTTAGAACGACGGTAGTAAATAAGACGATCCCTCTTTAAAATTTCATTGTTTCGAAGCACCATGTGAGATCGGGTGTGATCGATTCTAAGGTTCACATACAACGGGTGTAAGCCAGATTTACACACGCGAAACACTTAGGTTGACTTGACGAGCCTAGCATGTACAGACATGGCCTCGGAACACAAGAGACCGAAAGGTCGAGCATGAGTCGTATGGTAGATACGATCAACATGAAGATGTTCACCGATGATGACTAGTCCGTCTCACGTGATGATCGGACACGACCTAGTTGACTCGGATCATGTAATCACTTAGATGACTAGAGGGATGTCTATCTGAGTGGGAGTTCATAAGATGAACTTAATTATCCTGAACATAGTCAAAACGTTTTTGCAAATTATGTCGTAGCTCGCGCTTTAGTTCTATAGTTTTAGATATGTTCCTAGAGAAAATTCAGTTGAAAGTTGATAGTAGCGATTATGCGGACCAGGTCCGTAAACTGAGGATTGTCCTCGTTGCTTCGTAGAAGGCTTATGTCTTTAATGCACCGCGTGTGTGAACCTCTAACGCCGCTCTGTGGATGTTGCGTAACATCTGACATACACGTTTTGATAACTACGTGATAGTTCAGTAATGTTAAACGGTTTAGAGTTGAGGCACCGAAGACAATTTCGAAACATCGCGGAACATATGAGATGATTCGAGGGTTGAAATTGGGATTTCAGGCTCGTGCCCACGTCAAGAGGTATAAGACCTCCAACGAGTTTCTTAGCCTGCAAACTAAGGGGGAAAAGCTCGATCATTGAGCTCGTGCTCATATTGTCTGAGTACCACAATCACTTGAATCGAGTGGGAGTTAATGTTCCAGATGAGATAGTGATGTTTCTCCAAAGTCATTGCCACCAAGCTGCTAGAGCTTCGTGATGAACTATAACATATCAGGGATAGATATGATGATCCTTGAAATATTCGCGATGTTTGACACCGCGAAAGTAGAAATCAAGAAGGAGCATCAATTGTTGATGGTTAGTGAAACCACTAGTTTCAAGGAGGGCAAGGGCAAGAAGGGATACTTCATGAAATGGTAAATCAGTTGCTGCCTCTAGTGAAGAAACCCAAAGTTTGAACCCACCCAAGACTAAGTGCTTCTGTAATGAGGGGAACAATATTGAAGCGTAACTACCCTAGATACTTGGTAGATGAGAAGGTGGCAAGGTCGATAGAAGTATACCGGATATACATTATATTAATGTGTACTTTATCGGTATTCTAGTAGCACCAGGGTATTAGATACCGGTGCGGTTGCTAAGTGTTAGTAACTCAAATAAAAGCTACGGAACAAATGGAGACTAGCTAAAGGTGAGATGACGATGTGTGTTGGAAGTGTTTCCAAGGTTGATGTGATAAGCATCGCATGCGCCCTCTACCATCGAGATTGGTGTTAAACCTAAATAATTGTTATTTGATGTTTGCATTGAGCATAGACATGATTGTATCATGTTTATCGCAATATGGTTATTCATTTAAGGAGAATAATGGTTACTGTGTTTATTTGAATAATACCTTCAATGGTCTTGCACCTAAAATAAATGGTTTATTGAATCTCGATCGTAGTGATACACATGTTCATGCCAAAAGATATAAGATAGTACCACATATTTGTGGCACTGCCACTTGAGTCATATTGGTATAAAACGCATGAAGAAGCTCCATGTTGATGGATCTTTGGACTCACTCGTTTTTGAAAAGACTGAGACATGCAAACCATGTCTATTGGTGTATACGCATGAAGAAACCCCATGCAGATGGATCGTTTGGACTCACTTGATTTTCAATCACTTGAGACATGCAAATCATACCACATGGGTAAGATGACTGAAAGCCTCATTTTCAGTAAAATGGAACAAGAAAGCAACTTGTTGGAAGTAATACATTTGATGTGTGCAGTCCAATGAGTGTTGAGGCATGCAGTGGATATCGTTATGTCCTTACTTCACAGATGATTTGAGTAGATACTGAGTGTATTTACTTGATGAAACACAAATCTGAATTGTTGAAAGGTTCAAGTAATTTCAGAGTGAAGTTGGAGATCGTCGTGACAGGAGGATAAAAATGTCTATGATATGATCATAGAGATGAGTATCTGAGTTACGAGTTTGGCATACAACTAAGACATTGTGGAAATTGTTTCACAACTAATACCGCCTGGAACACCATAGTGTCACGGTGTGTCCGAACATCATAACTGCACCCTATTGGATATAATGCATACCATGATGTCTCTTATCGAATTACTACTATCGTTTATGGGTTTGGCATTACAGACAGCCACATTCACTTTAAATAGGGCACCACGTAATTCCGCTGAGATGAAACCTTATGAACTATGGTTTAGAGAAACCTAAGCTGTCATTTCTTAAATGCTTGGGACTGCGACGCTTATGTGAAAAAGTTTCAGGTTGATAAGCTCGAACCCAAAGCGGATAAATGCATCTTCGTAGGACACCCAAAACAGTTGGGTATACCTCCTGTCTCAAATCCGGAAGCAAAAGGGATTGTTTCTAGAATCTGGTCCTTTCTCGAGGAAAATGTTTCTCTTGAAAGAATCAAGTGGGAGGATGGTGGAGACTTGATGAGGTTATTGAACCATTCCTTCAACTAGTGTGTAGCAGGGCACAGGAAGTTGTTCCTATGGCACCTACACCAATTGAAGTGGAAGCTAATGATAGTCACTACCAAACCTCATAGGTCGACAAAGATGCGTACTACTTTAGAGTGGTACTTAATCCTGTCTTGGAGGTCATGTTGCTAGTCAACAATGAACCTACGAGCTATGGAGAAGCGATGGTGGGCCTGGATTCCGACAAATGGCTCGAGGCCATAAAATACGAGAGAGGATCCATGTACGAAAACAAAGTATAGACTTTGGAAGAACTACTCGATGGTTGTAAGGCTGTTGAGTACAAATGGATTTTAAAAGGAAGACAGACAATGATGGTAAGTGTTACCATTAAGAAAGCTCGACTTGTCGCTAAGTTGTTTTCCGACAAGTTCAAGGAGTTGACTACGATGAAACTTTCTCACTCATAGTGATGCTAAGAGACTGTTGGAATTATATTAGCAGTTACTGCATTATTTATGAAATCTTGCAGATAGGATGTCAAAACATTGTTTCCTCGATGATTTTCTTGACGAAAGTTTGTATGTGATACAACCAGAAGTTTTGTCAATCCTAAAAGATGCTAACAAGTATGCAAAGCTCTAGCAATCCTTCTAAAGACTGGAGTAAGCATCTTGGAGTTGGAATATACGCTTTGATGAGATGATAAAAGATTTTGGGTTCATACAAAGTTTATGAGAAACTTGTATTTCCAAAGAAGTGAGTGGGAGCACTATATCATTTCTGATGAGTATATGTTGTTGACATATTGTTGATCGGAAATGATGTAGAATTTCTGGAAAGCATATAGGGTTATTTGAAAAGTGTTTTTCAATGAAAACCTGGATTAAGCTGCTTGAACATTAAGCATTAAGATCTATGAGGATAGATCAAAATTGCTTGGTAGTACTTTCAAATGAGCACATACCTTGACATGATCTTGAAGGTGTTCAAGATGGATCGGTCAAAGAAGGAGTTCTTGCCTAAGTTGTAAGGTATGAAGCTAAGACTTAAAGCTCGACCACGGCAGAAGAAAGAGGAAGGACGAAGGTCATCTCCTATGCTTTTGTCATAGGCTCTATACGGTATGCCATGCTGAGTATCGCACCTGATGTTTGCCTTGCCACATGTCTGGCAAGAAAGTACAAAGGTGATCAAGGAGTGGATCACCAGATAGCGGTCAAGATTATCCTTACAGGAATAAGGATATGTTTCTCGGTTATGGAGGTGATAAAGAGTTCGACGTAAAGAGTTGCGTCGATGCAAGCTTAACACCTATCCGGATAGCTCTGAGTAGAGATACCGGATACGTATAATGGAGCAACAATTTGGAATAGCTCCAAGTGGAACATGGTAGCAGCATCTACGATATGACATAAAGTTTTGCGAAATACATAGGGATCTGAATATTGCAGACCCATTGACTACGACCTCTCTCACAAGCATAACATGATCAAACCCAGAACTCATTGAGTGTTAATCACATAGTGATGTGAACTAGATTACTGATTCTAGTAAAGTCTTTGGATGTTGGTCACATGGCGATGAGACCTGTGAGTGTTAATCACATGGCGATGTGAACTAGATTATTGACTCTAGTGCAAGTGGGAGACTGTTGGAAATATGCCCTAGAGGCAATAATAAGTTAGTTATTATTATTATATTTCCTTGTTCATGATAATCATTTATTATCCATGCTATAATTGTATTGATAGGAAACTCAGATACATGTGTGGGTACATAGACAACACCATGTCCCTAGTAATCCTCTAGTTGACTCAGATACATGTGTGGTTTCCTGACCATGGACATTGGATGTCGTTGATAACGGGATCACATCATTAGGAGAATGATGTGATGGACAAGACCCTATCCTAAGCCTAGCACAAAGATTGTGTAGTTCGTATGCTAAAGCTTTTCTAATGTCAAGTATCATTTCCTTAGACCATGAGATTGTACAACCTGTGATACCGTAGGAATGCTTTGGTGTACCAAACGCCACAACGAATCGGGTGGCTATAAAGGTGCACCACGGTATCTCCGAAAGTGTCTGCATGGTTGGCACGAATCAAGACTGGATTTGTCACTCCGCAGACGGAGAGGTATCTCTAGGCCCACTCGGTAGGACATCATCATAATGTGCACAATGTGACCAAGGAGTTCATCACGGGATGATGTGTTACGGAACGAGTAAAGAGACTTGCCGGTAATGAGATTGAACAAGGTATCGGGATACCGACGATCAAATCTCGGGCAAGTACTATACCGGTAGACAAAGGGAATTGAATACGAGATTGATTGAATCCTCGACTGGTTCATCCGATGAGATCATCGTGGAACATGTGGGAGCCAACATGGGTATCCTGATCCCGCTATTGGTTATTGGCCGGAGAGTTGTCTCTATCATGTCTGCATGGTTCCCGAACCCGTAGGGTCTACACACTTAAGGTTCGGAGACGCTAGGGTTGTAGAGATATTAGTATGTTGTTGGGGAACATAGTAATTTCAAAAAAATTCCTACGCACACGCAAGATCATGGTGATGCATAGCAACAAGAGGGGAGAGTGATGTCCACGTACCCTCATAGACCGTAAGCGGAAGCGATATGACAACGCGGTTGATGTAGTCGTACGTCTTCACGATCCGACCGATCCAAGCCCCGAACGTACGGCACCTCCGAGTTCAGCACACATTCAGCTCGATGACGATCCCCGGACTCTGATCCAGCAGGGTGTCGGGGATGAGTTCCGTCAGCACGACGGCGTGGTGACGATGATGATGTTCTACCGACGCAGGGCTTCGCCTAAGTACCGCAATGATATGACCGAGGTGGAATATGGTGGAGGGGGGCACCGCACAGGGCTAAGGAACGATCACGATGATCAACTTGTGTGTCTAGATTTGCCCCCTGCCCCCGTACATAAAGGAGGGAGGGAGGAGGTGCGGCCGGCCCCCTAGGGGTGTGACTGGAGGAGTCCTACTCCCACCGGGAGTAGGACTCCCTCCTCTTGCTTTGGTGGACAAGGAAAGGGGGAGGGGAAAGAGGAAAGGGGGGCGCCCCCCCTTCCTTGTCCTATTCGGACTAGGGGGGAGGGGGCCCTGGCCGGCCCTCCTCTTCTCCCTTTATGGCCCATGTAGGCCCATTAACCCCGGGGTTCCGTAACCCGCATCTCGGTAAATCTCGATTTCACCCTAACGCTTCCGATATCCAAATATAGGCTTCCAATATATCAATCTTTATGTCTCGACCATTTCGAGACTCCTCGTCATGTCCGTGATCACATCCGGGACTCCAAACAACCTTCGGTACATCAAAACTTATAAACTCATAATAAAACTATCATCGTAACGTTAAGTGTGCGGACCCTACGGGTTCAAGAACTATGTAGACATGACCTAGAACTGTTCCCGGTCAATAACCAGTAGTGGAACCTGGATGCTCATTTTGGCTCCTACATATTCTACGAAAATCTTTATCGGTCAAACCGCATAACAACATACGTTGTTCCCTTTGTCATCGGTATGTTACTTGCCCGAGATTCGATCATCGGTATCCAATACTGATAACCCACAAGTATAGGGGATCGCAACAGTTTTCGAGGGTAGAGTATTCAACCCAAATTTGTTGATTCGACACAAGGGTAGCTAAAGAATATTCTCAAGTATTAGCAGCTGAGTTGTCAATTCAACCACACCTGGAAACTTAATATCTGCAGCAAGGTGTTTAGTAGCAAAGTAATATGATAGTGGTGGTAACGGTAACAAAGGTAAAGACAGCAAAAGTAATGTTTTTGGTATTTTTGTAGTGATTGTAACAAAGAGTAAGGAAAAGTAAATAAGCGTGAGACCAAGATATGGAAAACTCAGAGGCACCGGATCGTGATGGATAATTATGCCGTATGTGGTTCATCATGTAACACCATAACAGAGGGTGACATGTAACTAGCTCCAGCTCATCAATGTAATGTAGGCATGTATTCAATATCGCCATACCGCTTATGGAAAAGAACTTGCATGACATCTTTTGTCCTACCCTCCCGTGGCAGCGGGTCCTATTGGAAACTAAGGGATATTAAGGCCTCCTTTAGTAGAGAACCGTAACAAAGCATTAGCACATAGTGAATACATGAACTCCTCAAACTATGGTCATCACCGGGAGTGGTCCCGATTATTGTCACTTCAGGGTTGCCGGATCATAACACATAGTAGGTGACTATACACTTGCAAGATAGGATCAAGAACACACATAAATTCATGAAAACATAATAGGTTCAGATCTGAAATCATGGCACTCGGGCTCTAGTGACAATCATTAAGCATAGCAAAGTCATAGCAACATCAATGTCGGAACATAATGGATACTAGGGATCAAACCCTAACAAAACTAACTCGATTACATGATAAATCTCATCCAACCCATCACCGCCCAGCAAGTTTACGATGCAATTACTCACGCACGGCGGTGAGCATCATGAAATTGGTGATGGAGGATGGTTGATGATGACGACGGCGATGAATCCCCCTCTCCGGAGCCCCGAACGGACTCCAGATCGGCACTCTCGAGAGAGATTAGGGCTCGCGGCGGCTCCGTGATCGTAAAACGCGATGAAACTTTCTCTGATTTTTTCTCCCGAAAGCCAATATATGGAGTTGGAGTTACGCCGAGGGCCACCTGGGGCCCACGAGGTAGGGGCGCACCTGGGGGGCGCGCCCCACCCTCGTGGACAGGTGTGGGCCCCCGGTCTACATCTTTGGCGAGGATTTTTATTATTTATTCTAAGATATTCCGTGGAGTTTCAGTGTCATTCCAAGAACTTTTGTTTCTGCACATAAATCAACACCATGGCAATTCTCTGAAAACAACGCCATCCGGTTAGTTCCATTCAAATCATATGTTAGAGTCCAAAACAAGGGCAAAAGTGTTTGGAAAAGTAGATACGATGGAGACGATCAACTCCCCAAGCTTAAACCCTTGCTTGTCCTCAAGCAATTCAGTTGACAAACCGAAAGAGAAAAAGAAAACTTTACAAACTCGCTTGCTCTTGTTGTTGTAAACATGAAAAGCCAGATTCAAGTTTCAGCAATTATTATGAACTAACCATACTCACAATAACACGAGGTCTCACAATTACTCATATCAATAGCATAATCGGCTAGCAAGCCATAATAATAAAACTCGGATGACAACACTTTCTCAAAATAATCATAACATGATATAACAAAATGGTATCTCGCTAGCCCTTTCTCGAGACCGTGAAACATAAATGCAGAGCACCTTTAAAGATCAAGGACTGACTAAACATTGTAATTCATGGTAAAAAGATCCAATCAAGTCATACCCAATATAAACCAATTATAATGAATGAAGGTTAGAGAAGAAGCCGGGCCAGCTTTGCTGGAAAGCCGCTTGAACAGATTTGGGTTGCCTGGAATCCGCCTTTTAAGAGTTAAAGTAAGCATTGTGGTTCCTTTCCCAAGGATGGATCCGAGGACAATCCCGAGTGTGATAGCCGCCGGCGACCGAGACGGGTCGCTTTCCGAGGGTTACCACGAGCCAGGAGCGCAAGGCCACCCCCTCTTGGAAAGGGCCTGGATTGGGCAAGGCGCCTTTGGAGTTTGTCAGGCGGCTCCCATGGAGAGGCTCGACCTTGGGGGGAAGATTCAGGGGATGGAGTAGAAAAGTTTGTTAGGTCCAAGCGCCAAAAAATAGCCGGATGAAAATACCTTTCGTTGAACAATGGATGATTTAATGATTAAATTCTTAGCTGGTTGGCCCGTTTGCTTTGGCCGCTTTCCCCCCTGTCGGAGGCATTGCTCATTCCGAAGACCAAAGTTTGGCGGAGCATACCCCATAGTTAAGGTTTTGAGGAACACCTTCAGAAATGTTCCGGGGCACACCCTAAGGAGCCCGGCCCGGCAAAAAGGGAAAAAATTTGGAAAAAAAAGGGTAAAAATTTTCCCAAAACCCTATTTTAAAAACCCCCCCGGGAAAAATCCTTTACCTTTTTTAAAAATAAGGGGAAAAATGGGCCCAAAAAACCCCCTTAAAATTTAATGCTTAAATTTAAAATCCGGGGCCAAGGCCGGGTGGCCCAATAAAAAGGGAAAGAACTGGGAAATAATGGGAAACAAAAGGGGGGTTTTTAAGGGCTTTATGAAAAGGGCAAAAAAGTAAAAAAACAGGAAGGAAAATTAGGGAAGGGAAATTTGCCCGGGCTGAACCGGGCGGCGTTGGGGGCCAGGGGACCGGGAAAATAGTCCCTCAAATTACGAAATAACCTTTTTGGGTTTGGTTGTTTCCCTTTTCCCCAAAAAACATTCGCCAAGGAAGTTTACCCGTTTCCCTTTTTATCCCTAAAAAGGGCGGGGCCCTGGCCGGCCCCCCAGCGGCCCCCCAACATCGCATAAAGGGATAAAGGACAAAGTTTAAAAGTTCCGGGAGCCCTTTTTAACCGAAACCCCTTAAAAGGGGGGCCCAAGTGTAAACCCCAAAGGGCATTTGGCCCCTTTGGGCCCGGGTTTAGGAAAAAAATTTGCCCAACCCCTTTTGGGGTTAAAATTTTAGGGAAGGGACCAAATTTATCCCCGAAATTTTTTCCTGGGCTATCCTGGGTTCCCTCCCTTTGGGGTCCCATCATTAAACCTTTTCGGGTTTCCCCTTGGGCCCCATTAAGCCCCCCATGGGTAGGGTTTTTTTGGGGGGCTAAAGGGTCCCAAATTAAGTACCCCACGCCTTTTGTTTGGGGGCCATGGTAACGAAAGGGCTTTGCCCCCCCGCCCGGCCCGCCAAATTTCCAGGGGTTTTTTTTGGGGACCCGGGTGGTTTTTAAGGGTTTTCCCCGGGAAACCCTTTCGTAAACCCCTAAATTTTAAATTTGTCCTTAGTTCCCAGTGGTAGGGGGTCCCCCCGGGATTCTTTGGGCGGGGTTTATTTTTGAGGTTATTTTCCGGCCCCTTTTTGGTTTTGGGGGGTTGATTTCCGTTTTCTTCCCTAACATTTGGCCCCAAATTTTAATTCCCCCCTTCCCCCGGGCTTTTATTATTTCGACCTAAAGGTATAAAAAGTTTCCCGGGGCCTTTTTGGGTTAATCCCCTTTTGGGTTTGGGCCCAGTTTGTAGGGTTTGGGGTTTAATTGCCCCTTTTGGGTAACCCCTGGAAACCCCCGGGGGAGGGAAAATTTTTAGGGGGGGAAATTTTGGGCCCCCTTTTTTGGGAAAAGGCCCCAACCGCACGGGCCTAAATCCCAATGCGCCAAATTTGGCAAACCTCCTTTAAAAGTTTCAAGGGGGTAAGGCCATTTTTTCTTTTCCAGGTTTTTTTGGGGGCCTTTTTCCTTGGGGATACACCCTGAAAGACCCGGTTTCCCAAAATTTTAGGGTTTTGTTGGGTGGGGATTCCCCTTTTAAAGGTCTTCCCGGTTTTGGGAAAGTGCTTTTGGGGCCGCCCCGGGATTTTTGGGGCCCCCCGGGTGGGGTTTTTGGGGGGGGGCCAATTTCTTTTCTTACCACAACAGTAATATCTTCACAAATACCGCTGTATTGTCGGTGTACTAAAGTAGGGGGTACCTTAGTACCCCGAACTCGTGCACGGGCAGTCGCAGCACCCCGCGGCAAGGCTTGCCGGGCGCCCGCCAAGACCCTCCGTCGTCTCCTATTACTGCCATTCAAGGACAAAGTATCAACAAAGAAGACAAAGATCCAGGCAAGAGAAGCTTGCCGGGGAGGACGAAGGCCCCGCAAGAGGAGCTTGTTGGGAAGCCCAACCAAGGCGATTCCAGGAAACTTGCCGCGACGCCCCGCGCGTCCCGGCAAGGCCCGACGACCGGCAAGCTTGCCGGCACAGCAAGAGAAGGACCACAGCAAGGCACTTGCCGCGGCAAGGCTACCACCCGCACCCAAAACTCCAGCACATCCAGCAACGTGTCACCCCAGGGCCATCCCAGGGGCACGTGGCGAGACCCTGCACAGCCATGCGGAGCGAGGTGGCAAGCGGAGCTAACAGAGACGCCATCGTGGCAACCGGTGGCTCACCTAGCGGTCGTTTCTTCGCACTATTGGGACGACCAGACGGGTATTGAATGCCCTTGTCCCCTGCCGTCAGAGTTAGGTAGGGGACACTGTTGGTCACTGTTGTACCAACCTGCGTTTTTACTTTCTACCCCCTCTTCCTACGCTGCCACCTGTTCGCGCCCCCTTCAGACTATAAAAGGGAGGCCCATGCGCACGTAGAAGGGGTTCGGTCCATTCGATACACGCAACACCACCATACGCCGCACCTCGAGCAAGATAAAATACAAACACAAAGCAGCAGAGGGTTTTATCTCCGAGAGCTCCGCGGGTAAAATCGCCTGCCTCGCACCGACCTCGATCCGCTCACAGACGCCCGCCCTTGCCGGACTAGAAGGGCCCCTGCCCCATAGGTGCTCGTGGCGTGGAGATCGCCTGACATCTTTGGCGCGCTGTAGGGGTCGCCGAGGTCGTGAGCATCCGATCCGTCTCCGCTACATCAACGCTTTCATCAAGATGCCACCAAAGAAGAAGCTTCGAGGTGGCCGCCCGCTCACATCGATTTTACCCCACCGCCGAGCAAGCGGGCGGTGGAGTGGACGCCGCGAGGAGCGGTGCCGACGGTGGACTCACGCCGTCACCAGTCCAAAAACAAGGCCCCGCAAGCGCCGGGCGATCGCGCAGACATCGCACTCTTCCCTGGAGGTGCAAGGTCGACAACGCCGGTGCTCCTAGCACCGTGTCGATTGGAGCAAGGCTGCTGGGGTGCCACCTCCGCACTCCCAACACCGAAGGTTAAGATCGCCGCTCGCCGGACCAACCCCGACGCCGATTCCACCGCGTTGTCGGACCCGCAACTCGCCGGATCAACGCCACGCTCTCCAAGAACGACAACACGAAGACGCCGACCTGATCGAAGCGCCGAGAGAAGCGCGACGTCAATCTGACCAGCGCCGGGACCACGCCGATATGCATGCACTAGGGGAACCAGCGATTTGTCAGACGCTGCAGTTCGCCCTGCTCACCCGTGAGCTGCGGCAAGTCCAAAGGGCCCAAAACCAAGAACTTCGCCGACGCGTTCGAGAAGTACGATGGCAGGATACATCCGCCGGAGTTCTCAAGATCTACACCATTGCGTGCAAGCGCCGGAGGGCGCGACGAGAAGATCCTCGCCAACTACTTCGCCGGTGCTCAAACCCAATGTCGATCTTGGCTCATGCACTTGCCGGACGACTCCATCTCTTCATGGGCGACTCAGGTCATCAGCTTGTCGGCGCTTCACAAGCGCCACAAACCCCATGGCCAGGAGAGCGATCTGCATCCGCCGCCCGTAGGAGGGGAGCCCTCGCAAGTACATACAGAGATTCAGCCAGTGCAGCGCAATATCCCGACGCCCACCCCGCCAGGTTATCGCTGCTCCACCGTAACGCGCGAATCAGCAGGATGAGGGAGGAGATGGCGATGTGCAAGATCGTAGATGTCACGAGCTTTATGCCCCGGCCGACAAGTGTGCACGGGCTGAGGAGGGGAGGAAAATCCGAGAGGTTGCAGGAGCGTATGATCTCGACAAGGAGGATGCCGCCTGCAAGGAAGAGCCGGAGGCGAACAACAGAAAAGAAAGGCCAAGGATGTGCTAGCTGCCGAGCATTCCAAGAATGGAGGCGGCTCCGACAAAGCCAAAGCCGGCGACTCTAGCGAGGCTGTGGTAGCCGCCGACAAGGTGATGGCTCCGGCAAGCGGTATTGCAAGATCCACCGCACCAAGGGCCACGATCTCCAAACCTGCAAGAAAGTTGAGCAGATGGCGGAGCTACAGAAAGCTGAGTACGAGCGCCACGACAAGGAGAGAGCCCAGGGAGGTGGCGGGGGATCCGGCAAGAAGCTTCCCCTCCGGGGAGGGCACCGCGGCAAGGCCAAGCCACGGCAAGGAGACAGGCCTCCCCGCAGCCGCGACAAGGACGAAGAGGAAGATGAGGATGATAAGATGGAGGAAGATGAGACCGATGACCAAGAGTTTCAGAAGGCAACAGAGGTGTTGTGCATCGACGGCGGCGCCTCTCTGCACACCTCGCACCGCCAACTCAAGCAGGTGCGAAGTGAACGCAGGAGCCGTCGCCGAGTCGCAAGAAGCTCAAGGCGGTCCAGACGCCCATCATCTTCGATGTTGAGGACCACCCTGATCGCATCACCGCGGTCGGGTGCTTGCCGATGTTGGTCTCACTCAACAATCCGCAACCTCAAGGTCACGAAGATGTTGGTTGACGGCGGGCCGCTCGAACCTGATTTCCTCCGAAGGCTCAAGAAGCTCCAGATCCCCGACAACGAAGCTCGAAGAAACCGGTACCTTCCAAGGATAAACCGGAAGGAGCAAGCCAAGGGGAAGATCACACCGCCAAAGGACGCTTCGCGAGCTGAACTTCGTGACGTAGAGGGTCACATTTGATGTTGCCGATATCCCATTACCCTACAATGGGATACTCGCCGACCAGCGCCAAGTTCATGGCAGCCTCTCACCACGCCTACAATGTGCTCAAGATGCCCGCCCGATAAGTGTCATTTCGTCCAAGGTGACAAGAAGGATGCACTTATCTCGCACCGACAAGATCTACCGGAAGCAGCAGCCGCGCCGAAGCGCGAGCCACTTGCCCGAAGCTCCCCGGGGAAGAAGAAGGCTAAGACCTGCAAGAGTAGCTCGTACCCACTCCGCAGCGCACTCTCCGGAGTGCTGCGCCGCCGAGGATGCGCCATCGAGCTCCACCGCAAGTGCAAGAAGGCGAGGGCAGCTTCACCAGAGACCAAGAAAGTGGCCGCTAAGGAGGACGGCACGTGGTACCTTCACCATCGCCACGCTTGATCCTAAATAGGAAAGCGCCGTTGTTTTCTCGCGGGCGAATGTCGGCGTGTTTGCATGGCAACCATCCGACATCCCCGTGTTCCTGTGGAAGTAATTGAGCACCACCTGCCGCCTGCCTCACGCCGCCCGCAAGCAAAGAGTCGAAGCAAGCAGAGAGCGCCAAGAGTTCATAGCAGAGAGATCGGAAGTTGGAAGCAAGAGGCTCTGGTCCGAGGAGTACTCCATCCGACGTGGCTAGCTAATCCAGAGTCGTGCGCAAGGCTTAACGGGAAGTGGAGGCTTTGCATTGACTTCACCGATGTTAATAAAGCCGTCCTAAGGATCCATTCCCTTACCGCAGATCGACCAGATTGTTGACTCCACGGCAGGATGTGATCTACTGCCCTTGATGCGCATCAGATATCATCGATCTTCATGGCGAAGAGGATGAAGAGAAAACCGCATTCATCACTCCATGTGGCACGATCGCTCGCACGGATGCCTTCGACTAAAGAATGCTGGTTCAACATTTGCAAGAGTAGTCAGCCATGCTTTCGAGCCACAACGCACGTAAATGTAGAAGCGCATATGGATGACATAGTGGTCAAGAGCAAGGACAAAGAGACTCGATGCAAGATTTGATGAGACTTTTGCAAATCTCCGCAAGGTCAATCTCAAGTTGAACACCGAGAAGTGTGTGTTCGAGTCCCTTCCGCAAGCTTCGGTTCTTCAGAATCTCAGAGGGGATTGAAGCCAATCCCGACAAGATCAAGGCCATTGAGCAAATTGAAGCACCAAAGCGCCAAGGATGTGCGGGTTTGCCGCGCGCTGTGCTTCTCAAGAGGTTCATTTCAAGTTCGTTGAATGCGCCCTACCATTTTTCAAAATCTTGAAAAAGGCAGGCCCCGTGAAATGGACTCCGGAAGCGGAGGCTGCGCTGCAGGACTTGAAGAAATATTTGTCTTCTACTCCAACACTTGTCGCACCTAAGCCACAGGAGAAGTTGCTGCTATACCTGGCGGCAACCAATCAAGTGGTTAGTGCTGCGTTAGTGGCAGAGACGGAGGTAGACGATGAGCCAGCAGCCGCAGCGAGCGAGCCCAGTGACAAGCAGAGGGTTTCTCCGACAGCTCGGCCCGCAAGCCCCGATCCGACGAAGTTCGCCCGCCAAGGATGGATCTGCAGCTGCGAAGAAAAACGAAGAAGAAGGTGCAGCGCCAGCTTATTTTGTCGGCCTTTTGCAGGGGCTAGATCAAGGTACTGCGCGAAGCTGCTCTTCGCCTACTCATGGCCTCAAGGAAGCTGCGCCATTATTTTCAAGCACATGAGATCATGGTTGTCACCGCTCATCAAGAGGATACTACGTAATCCGTAAACAGTGCAGGATTGTCGAGGGCACTAGAGTTGTCGAGCTTTGGCCTCAAGTTTGAAAGTACTTCAACTATTCAGAGTCGGGCTTTGGCAGAATTTATAGCAGAATGGACGCCAACACCGGATGAAGAAACTCCGGAGAAGAGCATCCCCATCAAGGAAGTCAACAAAGAATGGATCATGTACTTTGGTGGTGCCTTCTCGCTGCAAGGCACCGGTGCGGGCGTACTGCTTGTCGCCCCCACCGGAGAGCACCTCAAGTATGTGGTCCAAATGCACTTTCCCAAGGAGTAGGCAACCAATAATACTGCGGAGTATGAAGGCTTGCTTGCCGGACTCAGGATAGCAGCAGAGCTTGGGATTAAGAAACTTATTGTCAGGGGTGACTCACAGCTAGTCGTCCGCCAAGTCAACAAAGATTACCAGAGTCCGTTGATGGAAGCATACATCAATGAAGTGAGGAAGCTAGAATAGCATTTTGACGGCCTGCAAATGGAACACGTTCCAAGAGCTCAGAACGACATTGCAGATGGCTTGTCAAAATGTGCCGCACTTAAGTTGCTCGGGAACCAGGGATTTTGTGCTCAGTCGACTCACCATCCGTCGCGCTTATCAACCGGACAGTAACAAGAAGAGGAAGTTGCTCGCGGCGACCACTTTCCGCAGAGCTCCCGAGCCGCCGCCAAGAAGGTTCCGTGAACAACACGTAAAACGCCGAGGAGCAGTCCGTCCGACAAGCCCCGGAGCTTGTTTCGTCAAGGACACTCCCGACAAGCTGTGTCCCGACACTTGCCGGGAACATTCGCCCGCAGGATCCCCGATCCTTGCCGAGAAAAGGATGTTCCCACAGCCGATTTGCGCCTTTTAGTCCTCGCTGCCGAGCCACAAGCTCCAGCCGGGCACACCGATAGTCCATTTTCTAGACAGAGAACTTCGAAGAGCAGAAGAAGCGGAAAGAGTAGCCCGGCAATCAAGTATGTACCAGTTTGTCGATGACATACGCATGTAAGAAGATTCAACGGAGTGAAATTGAAGTGCATTTCCGGAAGATGGACAAGAGCTGTTGGCAGAGATACATGGAGGCATATGTGGTCACCACATTGGCGCAAGAGCACTTGCCGCAAGGCTTTCCGCAAGGCTTCTTTGGCCGACAGCCTCCGTGATGCAACGCACAAGTAACCAAGTGTGAAGCGCATGGCCCATTCCAAACAGATTCATCAACCAGCTCAAGCTCTCCAAACAATCCCTTTATCCTCGCCATTTTCGGTCTAGGGGCTCGACATCCTTCGCCCTTTCCCCGAAGTGTCGGGGCTTTGAGTACTTGTACGCTGTAATCGACAAGTTCACAAAGTGGCCTCGAAGCGGAACCAAGGAGGAAGGTGACAACACAACGCAGCCAAGTTCTTCAGTCGATTGTTTGCCGCTTCCAATCCCTAACAGGATCATCACCGACAATGGCACACAATTTACGAGCCACGCCTTCATGCAAGACGCCCAAGATCTTGGCACTAAGATCTGCTTCACCGCTGCTCACCCGAGAAGCAACGGTCAAGCGGAGAGGGCGAACGCGAGGTGCTGCGCGGCTCAAGACCAGACTTTCGGCTGTGCTGCACAAGTGCGGAAAATTGATCGAGCATGCCGGTGGTTCTTGGTCGATCAGAGGATGCCAAATCGAGCCACCAGCCGCATCACCTTTTGCTCTTGTCTATGGAGCGGAGGCAGACTTCCCACGGAACTCAGATACGGATCGCGACGAGTGCTCGCTATGATGAGTTTGAGCAAGAGCAGCTGCGCCAGATGACGCTGCCTCGAGGAGGATCGCCTTCAGCTGCAGGCGAGCTGCTCGCTACCAAGAAGCTTTGCGCCGCTATCATAGCCGCAGGTTAACGCCAAGCTTCGAGGAAGGTGACCTTGTTCTTCGCGCGCTCAATCCGCCAAGAATTCAAACAAGTTGACGCCAAGGGAGGGCCCTTATCGGGTGAACCGAAGTCACTAGGCCCGGCGCTGTCCGCATTGGAGATGTAAGATGGCATTCCGTGAGCAATTCCTGAACATAGAACATCTTCGCAAGTTTTATCCATATATGCTGCTGCCGGACCTGCTCCGCAACCACCTTTTGTATAAGCCTTGTCCTGCCGCATGTAACACTTTGTACAAAGCCGAGCGCAGCTCCCGCAGAATAAAGTTTATGTGCCCGCACAACCCGTCAAATCCAAAGGCATCTTTATTTTTCTTGCATATATATCCGACACTTTGTGCAGCACTTACCCCCGGTAAGCAATAAAGAAACTTAGGGTCCTATATCATTATTTTCTCTTCTTTCTTCTCAAAAAAGAAGATTCCTCCGCCCACAAGTTCACCAAAGGGGGGAGGAGGAAATAAAGGTCTGGACCGGGCATCGTTCAAAGGAATCTAGCCTTGCCGGGACGGAGAAGACGGAAAAGCTAAGTAGCCAAAGTTTGAGCCTAGTCATTTTTAAAATTTTCAAGTTATATCCCTTGAACGCTCGGTTTTGTATGGAAAACCTGCGCGGAGGAATCGACTCGCGGCTAAGTTGCGCCCTTGCGTTGTTTCCGAGCCCGCTCAACAATACAAGTGAGCTGCAACTAGTCCCGACAAGATTTCTAGCCGGAGGCAGCACCGCCAGCGGGCTGCTGACGTTCCGCACTCAGCAAGTGTGCTTGCGCGGGCAAGGTCCCTCAAAGCGTAGGATAAAAGCATACAAGGGACGCAACAGAGTAAAGGGAATAACATAACAAGCAATACCCAGAATAAAGTTATATTACAAGAATGACTTATTGTGGCACTGACTAAATTGTTCTCGTAACCAAAACGGCAGCAGCAAGAAAAAGGGAGAAGAAGGGCGGCCTAATCCGCTACCGCCGCCGACCTCTCCCGACCTCGCTCACCTTGTCCATGAGGGAAGAAAAAGGAACTTCAAGAAAAACAACAAACAAGTTGTCGTCAAGAGAAGAAACCCAAGTCCGACCTAAGCCTAAGATCGAAAGTGCTTCACAGCAAGCGATCGACACCGGAAGCGAACTGCCCCAAGTATTTGGCGGATAAGAAGGATGGCAAAGTGAACAAAGGTATATGTGATATACATGTTATTGATGTGTACCTTACTAATGCTAGCAAGAGTACCTTGGTATTTGATATCGTTGCTAGCAATATTTGCAACTCAAAATAGGGACTATGGATTGCCAAGATGGGCTAAGGACGAGGTGACGATGCGCGAGGAAATGGTTCCAAAGTCGATGTGATCGCGGTCGGCACGCTACCTCTACATCTACCATCGGGATTAGTTTAGACCTAAATAATTGTTATTTGGTGCCGCATTGAGCATGAACATTATATTCGCTGGGGAACGAGTATTTCAAAAATTCCCACGCACACTCAAGATCATGGTGATGCATAGCAACGAGGGGAGAGGTGTTTCACGCACTCAGAGACCGGGCGAAGCATTGACGCAACATAGAGGAAGTAGTCGCACGCCCTCCGGGCAACCGCATCTCTAAGCACCTCCGAAGTTCTTGACACGCCAGACAATGATGACGCACCTCGATCTCCGATCCAGCAGAGGCGCGGGAGGAGTTCATCAAGACGACGGCGCAGGACGATCTTTATGTTCTCCTCCGCAGGCTTCGCTAAGCACCGCCACAATATGACCGAGGTGTAATATCGTGGAGGGGGCACCGCACACAGCCAAGGAACGATCTCAATGATCAACTTGTGTGTTCAGGGTGCCCCGCCTGTGATATAAAGGAGGGAGGAGGAGGCCGCCTAGGGAGGAGGGCGATAGGGGGGGCAAACCTACTCCAAGTAGGTTTGGCCCCCCTTCCTATTAGGAGTAGGAGAAGGAAGGAAGAGGGGAGGAGAGAGGAAAGGGGCCGCCCTCCCACCGGATTGGGCTTGGGGGCGCCTCCTTGCTCCTTCTCCTCCTTCCACTAAGGCCCAATAAGGCCCATATATTTCATCGGGGTTCCAGAATTCCCTAACTCCGAGATATTTCAACCTCACCCGAACCTTCCTGTCCAAATATATCCGTCCAATATATCAATTTACGTCTCCACCATTTTGAGACTCATGTCCGTAATCACATCCGGATTCAACAACCTTCGTACATCAAAATACATAAACTTATAATGAAACTGCCATCGAAACCTAAGCGCAAGGACCACGGTTCGAGAACATGTAGACATGACCGAGACACGCCTCAATAACCAATAGCGGACCTCGATGCCCATATTGGTTCGTATATATTCTACAAAGATCTTTATCTCAAACCGACAACAACATACGTTGTTCCTTTGTCATCGGTATGTTACTTGCCCGAGATCCGATCGCTGGTATCCAATACCTAGTTCAATCAAGCATCGCAAGTCTCTTTACTCGTCCGTAATACATCATCTCGCAACTAACTCATTAGTTGAAATGCTTGCAAGGCTTAAGTGATGTATTACGAGAGGGCCCAGATACCTCTCCGACATTCGGAGTGACAAATCCTAATCTCGAATACGCCAACTCAAAAGTACCTTTGGAGACACCAGAGCACCTTTATAATCACCCGCCACGTTGTAGACGCTGGTAGCACACAAAGTGTTCCTCCCAAAACGGAGTTGCATAACTCATAGTCATAGGAACATGTATAAGTCATGAAGGAAGCAATAGCAACATACTAAACGATCGTGATAAGCTAACGGAATGGGTCATGTCAATCGATCATTCAACTAATGATGTGACCTTGTTAATCAAATAACAACTCCTTGTTCATGGTTAAGAAACATAACCATCTTTAATTAACAAGCTAGTCAAGTAGAGGCATACTAGTGACACTGCTTGTTTATATATTCACACATGTATTATGTTTCCTTAATACAATTCTAGCATGAATAATAAACATTTATCATGATATGAGGAAATAAATAATAACTTTATTATTGCCTCTAGGGCATATTTTCCGCCTCCCACTTGCACTAGAGTCAATAATCTAGATTACATAGTAATGATTCTAACACCCATGGAGTCTTGGTGTTGATCATGTTTTGCTCGTGGAAGAGGCTTAGTCAACTGGTTCAACATTCTGATCCGTATGTATCTTGCAAATCTATGTCTCCCACCGACTAGATCCCTGATGGAATTGAAGCGCCTCTTGATGTGCTTGGTTCTCTTGTGAAATCTGGATTCCTTCGCTAAGGCAATCGCCCAAAGATTGTCACAAAGATTTTCATTGGACCCGATGCATTAGGTATGACACCTAGATCGGATATGAACTCCTTCATCCGCATTCCTTCATTGGCTGCTTCCGCGTATATGTATTCCGCTTCACACGAGATCCCGCCACGATGCTTTGCTTTGAACTGCACTAACCGACAGCTCCACCGCTTAATGTAAACACGTGATCCGGGTTTGCGATTTAGAATCGTCTGATCAGGTCAAAGCTTGCATCAACGTAACCATTTACGATGAGCTCTTTGTCACCTCCATATATGAGAAACATATCCTTAGTCCTTTTCGTATTTTAGGATGTTCTCGACCGCGTCCAAAGGATCCACTCGATTACTTTGGTACCTCCCCGCTAGACTTATAGCAAGGAACACATCAGGTCCGTACAAGATTGCATACATTATAGAGCCTATGGTGAAGCATAGGAACATTTTTCATTTTCTCTATCTTCTTCGCATTGGTCGGGCTTTGAGTCTTACTCAACTTCACACCTTGCAATACAGTAAGAACCCTTTCTTTGCTTGATCCATTTTGAACTTCTTCAAAACTTTGTCAAGGTATGTGCTTTGTGAAAGTCCAATTGCTGCTTTGATCTATCTCTATAGATCTTAATGCCCAATATGTAAGCAGCTTCACCGAGGTCTTTCATTGAAAACTTTTATTCAAGTATCCCTTTATGCTATCCAGAATTCTATATCATTTCCAATCAATAATATGTCATCCACATATAATATTAGAAATGCTATGTAGCTCCCACTCACTTTCTTGTAAATACAGTGCTTCTCCAAAAGTCTCAGAACCCAAATGCTTTGATCACACTATCAAAACGCTTATTCCAACTCCGAGAGGCTTGTACCAGTCCATAAATGGATCGCCGAGCTTGCACACTTTGTTAGCTCCCTTTGATCGATAAAACCTTCGTTGCATCATATACAACTCTTCTTCCGTAAATCCATTCAGAATGCAGCTTTACATCGATTTGCCAAATTTCATAATCATAAAATGCGCAATTGCTAACATGATTCGGATGACTTAAGCATCGCCACGGGTGAGAAGGTCTCATCGTGGTCAACCCTTGAACTTGTCGAAACCCTTGCAACAAGTCGAGCTTTGTAGACAAGAATATTACCATCGCCATTTCTTCTTGAAGATCCATTTATTCTCAATTGCTTGTCACCATCGGGCAAGTCAACCAAAGTCCATACTTTGTTCTCATACATGGATCCCATCTCGCATTTCATGGCTTCAAGCCATTTTATGGAATCTGGGTTCACCATCGCTTCTTCATAGTTCGAGGTTCATCATGATCTAGTAGCATGACTTCCGTAATAGGATTTCATCACTGTGCGGATCTTACTCTGCTTGACCACGAGGTTCTCAGATTATCTTGATCTCAAGTTCTATGATCATCATCATCAACTTCCTCACTAGTCGGTTTTGACGCTCGTAAACCGGTTCTCGTGATGTATTATTTTCCAACAAGGAGTAGGTACAATTACCTCATCAAGTTCTACTTTCCTCCCACTCACTTCTTTCGAGAAACTCCTTCTCTAGAAAGGATCCATTCTTAGCAACGAATGTCTTGCCTTCGGATCTGCGGATAGGTGTACCCAACTGCCTCCTTTGGGTATCCTATGAAGACACATTTTTCCGACGGTTCGAGCTATCGTGAAGCTTTTTCACATAAGCATCGCATCCCCAAACTTTAAGAAACGCATAACTTTGGTTTCTTGCCAAACCATAGTTCATAAGGTGTCGCCTCAACGGATTTCGACTGCCCTATTTAACGTGAATGTGGCTGTCTCTAAAGCATAACCCCAAAATGATAGCAAATCTGTAAGAGACATCATAGATCGCACCATATCAAGTAGTACGACACGACGCTCGACACACCATTACACCGTGGTGTTCCGTGGCGTGAGTTGCTAAACTATTCCACATTGTTTTAAGTGTAGACCAAACTCAGAATCTAATATTCTCCTCCACGATCGATCAGAAACTTTATTTTCTTGTTACGATGATTTTCAACTTCACTCTGAAATTCTTTGAACTTTTCAAATGTTTCAGACTTATGCTTCATTAAGTAGATATACCCATATCCGCTTAAATCATCCGTGAAGGTGAGGAAATAACGATATCCACCACGAGCCTCACCATTCATCGGACCGCATACATCTCAGATGTATGATTTCCAACAAATCTGTTGCCTTCCATGGTACCAGAGAACGGCGCTTTTGTCATCTTGCCCATGAGGCACGGTTCAAATACCAAGTGATTCATAATCAAGAGGTTCCAAAAGTCCATCAAGATGGAGTTTCTTCATGCGCTTTACATCGATATGACCTAAACGGCAAGTACACAAATAAGTTGCACTATCATTATCAACTCGCATTTTGGCTTCAACACTATGAATATGTGTATCACTACTATCGAGATTCATCACAAATAGACCACTCTTCAAGGGTGCATGACCATAAAAGATATTACTCATATAAATAGAACAACCATTATTCTCTCGATGAATGAATAACCGCCTCGATCAAACAAGATCCAGATATAATGTTCATGCTCAACGCCGCACCAAATAACAATTATTTAGGTCTAATACTAACTCAAGGTAGATGTAGAGGTAGGCGTCGACATGATCACATCGACTTTGGAACCATTTCCCACGCCGCATCGTCACCTTGTCCTTTGCCGTTTGCTTAATCAGTAGTCCCCTGCTTCGAGTTGCAAATATTAGCAATGTAACCAGATCAAATACCCAAAGCACGCGAGCTCTAGTAAGGTACACATCAATAACATGTATATCACATATACCTTTTTTCACCTTGCCATCCTTCTTATCCGCCAAATACTTGGGGCATTTCCGCTCAAGGACCACCGCTTAAGAGAAGCACTCGCCAAGTTAAGGTCCGATTTGGGTTTTTTCTCTTGAGCAGAACTTGTTTGCTGTTCTTCTTGAAGTTCCCCTTCTTCTTCCTTTGCCTTTTTCTTGAAACTAGTGGTCTTGTTAACCATCAACACTTGATGCTCCTTCTTGATTTTACCTCCGCAGCTTTTAGCATTGTGAAGAGGTCGGAATCGCCTTTATCCATCCCTTGCATATTATAGTTCATCACGAAGCTCTTGTAGCTTGGTGGAAGTGATTGGAGAATTCACAATGACGCTTATCATCCGAAGAGTAACTCCCAGCTTGAATCAAGTGATTACAATACCCGCACATCTTGAGTATGTGCTCACCGACGTAACTATTCTCTCCATCTTGCAGCTATAGAACTTATTGGAGACTTCATATCTCAATCCGGCATTCTTCTGAATATTAACTTCAACTCCCCGAACATCTCATATGCTCCATGACGCTCAAAACGCCGCTGAAGTCCCGTTCTAAGTCGTAGCATGGCACATTGAACTATCGAGTAGTCATCAACTTTGCTCGCCAGACGCTCTAACGCCGCCAGTATCAAGAAGCAGTTCGCACCCAGCGGTGCTTCCAGACTTAATTTTTCAGGCAGCAATGAGGATAATCCTCGTTATGACCCAGTCCGCGTGGTTTCTACCATCATCTTTCAACTTAGCTTTCAAGGAACGCATTAAAATTCAACTAACAACAGACGGGCCATCTATCTACAATCAACATAGACAAGCAAGATACTATCAGTACTAAGTTCATGATAAATTTAAGTTCAATTAATCATATTACTTAAGAACTCCCACTTAGACATGCACATCTCTAGTCATCTAAGTGATCACGTGATCCAAATCAACTAAACCATAACCATCATCACGTGAGATGGAGTAGTTTTCAATGGTGAACATCTTATGTTGATCATATCTACTATATGATTCACGCTCACCTTTCGATCTCCGTGTTCCGAGGCCATATCTGCATATGCTTGGCTGCAAGTTTAACTCGAGTATTCTCAAGGTGCAAACTGGCTTGCACCCGCTGTAGATGGACGAGAGCTTATCACACCCATCATCACGTGATGTCCGGGCACAACGAACTTTGGCAACGGTGCATACTCGTGGAGAACACTTCTTGATAATTTTAGTGAGAGATCATCTCAAAATGCTACCGCAATCAAAGCAAGATAAGATGCATAAAGGATAAACATCACATGCAATCAATATAAGTGATATGATATGGCCATCATCATCTTGTGCTTGTGATCTCCATCCTCAAGCATCATGATATCACCGGAACATATGATCTCCATCATAGCATCGCTTGCACGCCATCTATTTTTTACGCATCCGCACCGCTTAGTAAGAAGCCATTACAAGCCAGCTTCATTTCATACAATAAAGCGACAACCATATGGCTCCTCGCCATTGCCGATAACTTTGGTTACAAAACATGATCATCTCATACAATAAAATATAGCATCATGTCTTGGCCATATCACATCACAACATGCCCTGTAAAAACAAGTTAGACGCCCTCTACTTTGTTGTTGCAAGTTTTACGGCTGCTATGGGCTTTAAGCAAGAACCAATCTCACCTACGCATCAAAACCACAACGATAGTTTGTCAAGTTGATGTTGTTTTAACCTTCGAAGGACCCGCGAGCCACACCCTTGCTCAACTAAAGTTGAGAACCGACACCGCTTAGTCACCGTGTGCAAAGCACGGTGGTAAAACAGTCTGTAGCCAAGACGCTTAATGTTGGTCCAGCCGCCATCCAACAATACCGCCAACCAAAGTATGACATGCTGGTAAGCAGATGACTTATATCACCCACACACTACTAGGAAAAGCCTAGCAGCAGCTGCTGGTTTTGGGCCTATCAAGAGCGTGGCACAAGTGCTACCGATAAGGCCATAGTTAATGCTTAGCAATAGCCGCTTGACCCACGCCATCGCTAAATTGACTTAGTAACAGCGTTCTTAGAACATCGCTATCGTTAATTAGTAGTGGCGCTTCCCAACCCGCTACTACTACTATTTAGTATTTTATTTCTTTTCATTTCATGTTGTATTCATACACCTTACACAAGTTTTCATACAACAGGAATTTAGAGATTGTTTTACATCATAATGAGTTATTATATCATGGGTGAAGAATCGGATTAGTTTCAAGTGGATGTCCATCCACTTGAAACTAATCATGTTCTTTCACCCAATGATATAATAATATCATCATCATCATCATATCATTAACAACTTAGCATCATAATACATCATTGTCATATAACACCTCCTCAATATCATCGCTTTCATCATCGACATCACATAACACCTCCTAAAGATCATCATTATCAACTCTAACACATTACCACATAATAAACATATTGTACCTCATAGGACCTATTACATCTGATTAAGACCTACTACATTTCTAAGGTAAAATAACAAAAAACAAGATAGCCCTCACTTCCATTATGGAGAATGGAGATTAGCTTGTCTCCGCTTTCCTTTTCGAATGTTACTTCCAAGAACCTCCTTGAGAATGTCCATACATTTCTTCCATTCTCCGATGATCATGTGTTCACGGGTTTTAGAACCGATATGCACAGTGAGCTCCCTAGATTTACTCGGGCAAGATGTTCAGAATCGAGAGGCACTCATGCAGACATCGATGAGGCGCACAATCCATCGGGAGTTTCTATTGAAAACATAATAATAACTTTGTAGTTAGCAATGATGTACTAGTTTTAGAAGTATGCAAAAATGCACGAATGTCGTAATAGTAAAAAATCTTACCGTGGTATCTCCAGAGAAGTTATCGTTGTTCAACACATGCACTAGTGGCACGTATTCACCATAATTTGGAGGAGTTCGATAATAGGCATTGTAATTCTCAAGAAGAGTACAAAATGCGATCAGATGATTTTTCTCCTTATATGTTAATTGGGTGCCTTCGGTGTAGGGGGTTTTATCTACCATCTTCCGCACAGTCTTTGAAGAATCAAAATAAACTGTCAATGGAAATAAGCTATCAACTATTTTTAAATAAAGAATATAAATTAGTTAATAACTATGTTTGAGAAACTCACATAGCGGTACAATCGGCAGAGTATCAACAAGGACCCAAATGTCCATATTGTCTACCTCGTCAGATCACCAAGATCCATGGTGATAATCATACCCTCATCAAAACCATACATTTTGTAAAGTGCTTCCCAATTTTGGCAACCAAAATGGGTTACGCCCGAGCATTGTACAGATTTACTTCAAAACCCATATCATGATGGGTCCTTAGGTGTATTTTCTTTGTTTCAAAATTTTCATGGTCTTCAAACCCATCCTCTCCAAGACATAGCGCCTTGCATGGCATGGGATAAGCTAGTCGAATTGTAAAATATGAAAATTAGACGCTGAAATAGTTGAAGTCATGCTTAATGGAGAAAAACCTATTGTCGCCTATGCATCTATATGAACATCGCAGGTCTCCTCGAGCACGCTGAAGCGCATCGCCGCCCAAATTAACTAACTCGTCGCATATACTCGATCGTCGTGGGCACCAGCTACACTCCTCGGAGACCGCTGCCGTCCGAAAGTACTACATTTCCTACAATCATAATTCAAAGATTAAACTTGTAGATATTCTAGCACAAGTCATGTCGAATTCACGACAAAATCCGCATGACCTTTGCTAAAAAGGACATATCGAGCGCCTGAAATTTGCCTTAACGGAAATTAATCAACATCCGACAAAACATAGGCCACTCGGAGATGTAAACCGACATGAACGGCCACTTGGGCAACCATATCCTATTTGAGCAACAAACAAAATATACAAGGATATTTGGCTGGTCTCACCTTGATGTCTCAGAACGCCTCGATGCTATATTCTCCCACGGTCGGGCACGACTTAGAGGCATAACCGCATTGAAAGCAATGTCGTGAGGTAATCTTCACACAACCCATATATTAAATAAGGGAAAGAGATACATAGTTGGCTTACAATTGCCACTTCACACAATTACATGAATAAAGCATTACATCATACAGATAATCAAGGTCCCACTACGAACCAAAATAAAAGAAGAACCCCAAGTTCATAAGGTGCACACATAATTCATGGCAAAAATGACAAAAGAGCTCGAACTGATAAGATTCTGAAACTAACGATCTGAAGCCATCTTCCAACAGCAATTGGGGCATCAAGATGAGCTCAAATGCAAATGATGCAATGGAATGAAATGATGTACTCTTCAAGACGAACAATTTGACATATTATACTCCCAAAACGGAGCCACGGTTGCGGAGATGTGATGCTATGAAAAATGCACGAAATAATCGCAGATTATGACTTAGTGAGATTTTGGGGGAGAAAGTCAACCGTGGGAATCCTGTAGATCGGATCTGGCCGGGCCGGATCCGAGGTCGCCGGAGTTGGGGACGGCGGCGCCGGCGGGGCTCGGGGCGGCCGGAGGAGAGGCCGGGTGGCGCCGGCACGCACAGGCGGCGGGGGGGAGGAGGGCATGGCATGGCGGCGGCGGCGGGCGGGCGGCGGGCAAGGCGGCGGGCGGCGGCGCGGGCGGCGGCAGGCGGCAAGGCGGCGGGCGCGCTGGCCGGGAGGGCGGCGGCGGAGCCCACGTGGCGCCTCCCGATTTGTCCGGGCGCGGCGGCGGACGCGTCCGGTCCGATCCGGACGTGTCCGGCGGCGCGGAGAGGGGATTTTTAGGGTTTGCCCGGAAATCGGGGGAGGGGTCTTTAAATAGAGGTAGAGGGAGCTAGGAGACTCCAAATGGGGTGTAGTTTTCGCCCACACGATCGTGATCGAACGACCGAGGGCATGGAAGGGAGTTAGATGGGTTATTGGGCTGTTTTGGAGGGTTGTTGGGCTGCAACTTAAAAGAGGCCTTTGCGAGAGCGCGGTTAACCGTTGGAGTACCAAACGAACTCCAAATGACCCGAAACTTGACAGGTGGTCTACCGGTGCTATACCAGGGCCACTTGACAAGGCTCGGTCCATTCCGAGAATGTTCAACACCCGCACACGGAAAAAGAACAAGAGGGGACGCCGGGGAACATAGGAGTGTCGGATTGCAAAACGGACAACGGGGAATATGTTCGGAATCATGAGACGAACACGTATGCAAATGAGATGCACATGATGGCATGATATGAGATGCATGACATGGACAAAAATGCAAAACGAAAACAAAACCCAACCACGGAGGGAATATCATAGCACATATCCGAAAATGGCAAGAGTTGGAGTTACAAATATGGAAAGATACATCCGGGGTGTTACACTTTAATGCCATTTCCTTTCATAGATTTCTTTGCCTCTTGCATATCTTCGGGACTGAGAAATAGAACACCTCTCTTCTTCGGAGTTGGTTTAGGAATAGGCTCAGTAATTGGCTCAGGAGCTGGCTCGGGAGTTGGCTCAGGAGGTGCCCAATTATTTTCATTTGCCAACATATTATTCAATAGAATCTCTGGAAGCATCAGTTAGTCCATTATAAAAGATATCAAATATTTTAGGTTTCTTAAGAGGATGATCAGGCAAAGCATTAAGTAACTTGAGAAGCCTCCCCCAAGCTTGTGGGAGACTCTCTTCTTCAATTTGCACAAAATTATATATACCCCTCAAAAAAGCTTGTTTCTTATGAGTTGGGAAATATTTAGCAGAGAAGTAATAAATCATATCCTCGGGACTTTGCACACAACCAGGATCAAGAGAATTAAACCATTTCTTAGCATCACCCTTTAATGAGAACGGAAATATTTTGAGTAAATAAAGGTAACGCGATCTCTCATTATTACTAAACAGGGCAGCTATATCATCTAACTTACGAGGATGTGCCACAACAGTTTCAGATTCATAGCCATAAAAAGGATCAGATTCAAACAAAGTAATTATATCTGGATCAACAGAAAAATCATAATAATTCTGATCGAGAACACAGATAGGTGAAGTAGCAAAAGCAGGGTCGGGTCTCATCCTATCTCTAAAAGATTCTTTACTCCACTTAACTAGCAACCTCTTACGTTCAAGACTATCCTGGCAAGCAAGAATAGCTTCAATAGATTCAGCATTAAAAAGATAACCCTCAGGAATAGCAGACATATTTTCATTATCACTAACATCATCGTGTTCAGTTTCAATAATTTCTCTTTCTCTAGACTTAGAAATTTGTTCATCTAGAAATTCACCAAGGGGCACAGTAGTATCAAGCATAGAAGTAGTTTCATCATAAGTATCATGCATAGCAGAAGTGGCATCATCAATAACATGCGACATATCGGAACTAATAGCGTAGCAGGGTTTAGGTGTCGCTAGCTTACTCATAACAGATGGTGAATCAAGTGCAGAGCTAGATGGCAGTTCCTTACCTCCCCTCGTAGTTGAGGGATAAATTGTTGTCTTAGCGTCTTTCAAGTTCTTCATAGTGTCCAGCAGATATAAATCCCAAGTGACTCAAAGAATAGAGCTATGCTCCCCGGCAATGGCGCCAGAAAAAAGGTCTTGATAACCCACAAGTATAGGGGATCGCAACAGTTTTCCAGGGTAGAGTATTCAACCCAAATTTGTTGATTCGACACAAGGGAAGCCAAAGAATATTCTCAAGTATTAGCAGCTGAGTTGTCAATTCAACCACACCTGGAAACTTAATATCTGCAGCAAGGTGTTTAGTAGCAAAGTAATATGATAGTGGTGGTAACGGTAACAAAGGTAAAGATAGCAAAAGTAATGTTTTTGGTATGTTTGTAGTGATTGTAACAGTAGCAACGGAAAAGTAAATAAGCGTACACTAGTATGTGGAAAACTCGTAGGCACCGGATCAGTGATGGATAATTATGCCGGATGTGGTTCATCATGTAACAGTCATAACATAGGGTGACACAGAACTAGCTCCAGTTCATCAATGTTATGTAGGCATGTATTCCGAATATAGTCATACGTGCTTATGGAAAAGAACTTGCATGACATCTTTTGTCCTACCCTCCCATGGCAGCGGGGTCCTATTGGAAACTAAGGGATATTAAGGCCTCCTTTTAATAGAGAACCGGAACAAAGCATTAGCACATAGTGAATACATGAACTCCTCAAACTATGGTCATCACCGGAGTGGTCCCGATTATTGTCATCAAGGGGTTGCCGGATCATAACACATAGTAGGTGACTATAGACTTGCAAGATAGGATCAAGAACACACATATATTCATGAAAACATAATAGGTTTAGATCTGAAATCATGGCACTCGGGCCCTAGTGACAAGCATTAAGCATAGCAAAGTCATAGCAACGTCAATCTCAGAACATAATGGATACTAGGGATCAAACCCTAACAAAACTAACTCGATTACATGATAAATCTCATCCAACCCATCACCGTCCAGCAAGCCTACGATGCAATTACTCACGCACGGCGGTGAGCATCATGAAATTAGTGATGGAGGATGGTTGATGATGATGACGGCGACGAATCCCCCTCTCTGGCGCCCCGAACGGACTCCGGATCAGCCCTCCGTATCGTAAAACGCGATGAAACTTTCTCTCTGATTTTTTTCTCCCCGAAAGCCAATATATGGAGTTGGAGTTGGCATTGGAGGGCCACCAGGGGGCCCACGAGGTAGGGGGCGCGCCTAGGGGGGAGGGGCGCGCCCCCCACCCTCGTGGACAGGGTGTGGGCCCCCTGGTCTTCATCTTTGGCGAGGATTTTTTATTATTTATTTTAAGATATTCCGTGGAGTTTCAGGTCATTCCGAGAACTTTTGTTTTCTACACATAAAACAACACCATGGCAATTCTGCTAAAAACAGCGTCTGTCCGGGTTAGTTCCATTCAAATCATACAAGTTAGAGTCCAAAACAAGGGCAAAAGTGTTTGGAAAAGTAGATACAACGGAGACATATCAAATACCTAGTTCAATCTCATTACCGGCAAGTCTCTTTACTTGTTACGTAATGCATCATTCCGTAACTAAATCATTAGATACATTGCTTGCAAGGCTTATAGTGATGTGCATTACCGAGAGGGCCCAGACATACCTCTCCGACAATCGGAGTGACAAAACCAAATCTCGAAATACGCCAACTCAACATGTACCTTCGGAGACACCTGTAGAGCTCCTTTATAATCACCCAATTACGCTAGACGCTTTGGTAGCACACAAAGTGTTCCTCTGGTAAACGGGAGTTGCATAATCTCATAGTTGTAGGAACTTTATATAAGTCATGAAGAAAGCAATAACAACATACTAAATGATCAAGTGCTAGGCTAACGGAATGGGTCATGTCAATCAGATCATTCTCTAATGATGTGATTGAAGGAAATATGCCCTAGAGGCAATAATAAAGTTATTAGTTATTTCCTCATATCTTGGGCAAGTAACATAATGATGACAAAGGGAACAACGTATGTTGTTATGCGGTTTGACCGATAAAGATCTTCGTAGAATATGTAGGAGCCAATATGAGCATCCAGGTTCCGCTATTGGTTATTAACCCGCAACAGTTCTAGGTCATGTCTACATAGTTCTCGAACTCGTAGGGTCCGCACGCTTAACGTTACGATGATAGTTTTATTACGAGTTTATAAGTTTTGATGTACCAAAGGTTGTTCGGAGTCCCGGATGTGATCACGGACATGACGAGGAGTCTCTAAATGGTCGAGACATAAAGATTGATATATTGGAAGCCTATATTTGGATATTGGAAACGTTCCGAGTGAAATCGGGATTTTACGGGAGTACCGGGGGGTTACCGGAACCCCCCTGGGGGTTAATGGGCCTACATGGGCCAAGAGGGAGAAGAGGAGGGCTGGCCAGGGCAGGTCGCGCGCCCCTCCCTCCTAGTCCGAATAGGACAAGGAAGGGGGGGGCGGCGCCCCCCTTTCCTTCTCCACCAAGGCAAGAGGAGGGAGTCCTCCTCCCGGTGGGAGTAGGACTCCTCTAGGCGCACCCCTAGGGGGCCGGCCGCACCTCCTCCCTCCCTCCTTTATATACGGTGGCAGGGGGCACCTCTAGACACACAAGTTGATCATCATGATCGTTCCTTAGCCGTGTGCGGTGCCCCCCTCTACCATATTCCACCTCGGTCATATCGTTGCGGTGCTTAGGCGAAGCCCTGCGTCGGTAGAACATCATCATAGTCACCATGCCGTCGTGCTGACGGAACTCATCCCCGATATCCTACTGGATCGGAGTCCGGGGATCGTCATCGAGCTGAACGTGTGCTGAACTCGGAGGTGCTGTACGTTTGGTGCTTGGATCGGTCGGATCGTGAAGATGTATGACTACATCAACCGCGTTGTCATAATGCTTCCGCTTACAGTCTACGAGGGTACGTGGACATCACTCTCCACTCTCGTTGCTATGCATCACCATGATCTTGCGTGTGTGTAGGAATTTTTTTGAAATTACTACGTTCCCAACAGTGGTATCGGAGCCAGGTTTTAATGCGTAGATGTCATATGCACGAGTAGAACACAAGTGAGTTGTGGGCGATACAAGTCATACTGCTTACCTGCATGTCATACTTTGGTTCAGCGGTATTGTGAGATGAAGCGGCCCGGACCGACATTACGCGTACGCTTACGCGAGACTGGTTTCACCGTTACGAGCACTCGTGCTTAAAGGTGACTGGCGGGTGTCTGTCTCTCTCACTTTAGTTGAACCGAGTGTGGCTATGCCCGGTCCTTGCAAAGGTTAAAACAACACTAACTTGACGAACTATTGTTGTGGTTTTGATGCGTAGGTAAAAACGGTTCTTGCTAAGCCCGTAGCAGCCACGTAAAATTTGCAACAACAAAGTAGAGGACGTCTAACTTGTTTTTGCAGGGCATGTTGTGATGTGATATGGTTAAGACGTGATGCTATATTTTATTGTATGAGATGATCATGTTTTGTAACCGGTTATCAAAGAATCGGCAGGAGCCATATGGTTGTCGCTTTATTGTATGAAATGCAAACGCCCTGTAATTGCTTTACTTTATCACTAAGCGGTAGCGATAGTCGTAGATGCAATAGATGGCGTCACGACAACGATGCTACGATGGAGATCAAGGTGTTGCGCCGGTGACAATGATGATCACGGCGGTGCTTCGGAGATGGAGATCACAAGCACAATATGATGATGGCCATATCATATCACTTATATTGATTGCATGTGATGTTTATCCTTTATGCATCTTATCTTTCTTTGATTGACGGTAGCATTTTAAGATGATCTCTCACTAAATTATCAGGAAGTGTTCTCCCTGAGTATGCACCGTTGTGAAAGTTCTTCGTGCTGAGACACCACGTTATGATCGGGTGTGATAGGCTCTACGTACAAATACAACGGGTGCAAAACAGTTGCACACGCGGAATACTCAGGTTAAACTTGACGAGCCAAGCATATACAGATATGGCCTCGGAACACGGAGACCAAAAGGTCGAACGTGAATCATATAGTAGATATGATCGACATAGAGATGTTCACCATTGAAACTACTCCATCTCACGTGATGATCGGACATGGTTTAGTTGATTTGGATCACGTGATCACTTAGATGACTAGAGAGATGTCTGTCTAAGTGGGAGTTCTTAAGTAATATGATTAATTGAACTTAAATTTATCATGAAATTAGTACCTGATAATATTTTGCTTGTCTATGTTTGTTGTAGATAGATGGCTCGTGTTGTTGTTCCGTTGAATTTTAATGCGTTCCTTGAGAAAGCTAAGTTGAAAGATGTTCCAGGAGTTGAAGTCAATATTTCAAGCAAATGCCCGGATTGAGAGATATGAAGTCTCCAATAAGTTCTATAGCTGTAAGATGGAGGAGAATAGTTCTGTCAGTGAACACATACTCAAAATGTCTGGGTATAATAATCACTTGATTCAACTGGGAGTTAATCTTCCTGATGATAGTGTCATTGATAGAATTCTTCAATCACTGCCACCAAGCTACAAGAGCTTCGTGATGAACTATAATATGCAAGGGATGGACAAGACTATTCCCGAGCTCTTTGCAATGCTAAAAGCTGCAGAGGTTGAAATCAAGAAGGAGCATCAAGTGTTGATGGTTAACAAGACCACCAGTTTCAAGAAAAAGGGCAAAGGGAAGAAAAAGGGGAACTTCAAGAAAAACAACAAACAAGTTGCTGCTCAAGAGAAGAAACCCAAGTCTGGACCTAAGCCTAAGACTGAGTGCTTCTACAGCAAGCAGACTGGACACTGGAAGCGGAACTGCCCCAAGTATTTGGCGGATAAGAAGGATGGCAAAGTGAACAAAGGTATATGTGATATACATGTTATTGATGTGTACCTTACTAATGCTAGCAGTAGTACCTTGGTATTTGATACTGGTTCTGTTGCTAATATTTGCAACTCAAAATAGGGACTATGGATTAAGCGAAGATGGGCTAAGGACGAGGTGACGATGCGCGTAGGAAATGGTTCCAAAGTCGATGTGATCGCGGTCGGCACGCTACCTCTACATCTACCATCGGGATTAGTTTTAGACCTAAATAATTGTTATTTGGTGCCAGCATTGAGCATGAACATTATATCTGTTGGGGAACGTAGTAATTTCAAAAAAATTCCTACGCACACTCAAGATCATGGTGATGCATAGCAACGAGAGGGGAGAGTGTTGTCTACGTACCCTCGTAGACCGAAGCGGAAGCATTGACGCAACATAGAGGAAGTAGTCGTACGTCCTCCCGGTCCAACCGATCCAAGCACCGTTACTCCGGCACCTCCGAGTTCTTGACACGCGTACAGCTCGATGACGCACCCCGATCTCCGATCCAGCAGAGGCGCGGGGAGGAGTTCCATCAGCACGACGGCGTCGTGACGATCTTTATGTTCTCCTGTCGCAGGGCTTCGCCTAAGCACCGCTACAATATGACCGAGGTGTAATATCGTGGAGGGGGGCACCGCACACAGCTAAGGAACGATCTCAATGATCAACTTGTGTGTCTAGGGTGCCCCCGCCTCAGATATAAAGGAGGGAGGGAGGAGGAGGCCGGCCTAGGGAGGCGCGCCATAGGGGGGCAAACCTACTCCAAGTAGGTTTGGCCCCCTTTCCTATTAGGAGTAGGAGAAGGAAGGAAGAGGGGAGGAGAGAAGGAAGGGGGCGGCCCCCTCCCACCGGATTGGGCTTGGGGGCCCTCCCTTGCTCCTTCTCCTCCTTCCACTAAGGCCCAATAAGGCCCATATACTTACCGGGGGGTTCCGGTAACCTCCCGGAACTCCGGTATATTTCCAACCTCACCCGGAACCTTTCCGGTGTCCAAATATATCCGTCCAATATATCAATCTTTACGTCCCGACCATTTTGAGACTCCTCGTCATGTCCGTAATCACATCCGGGACTCCGAACAACCTTCGGTACATCAAAATACATAAACTTATAATGAAACTGTCATCGAAACCTTAAGCGTGCGGACCCTACGGTTCGAGAACAATGTAGACATGACCGAGACACGTCTCCGGTCAATAACCAATAGCGGGACCTGGATGCCCATATTGGTTCGTACATATTCTACAAAGATCTTTATCGGTCAAACCGCACAACAACATACGTTGTTCCCTTTGTCATCGGTATGTTACTTGCCTGAGATCCGATCGTTGGTATCCAATACCTAGTTCAATCTCGTTACTGGCAAGTCTCTTTACTCGTTCCGTAATACATCATCTCGCAACTAACTCATTAGTTGAAATGCTTGCAAGGCTTAAGTGATGTGTATTACCGAGAGGGCCCAGAGATACCTCTCCGACATTCGGAGTGACAAATCCTAATCTCGAAATACGCCAACTCAACAAGTACCTTTGGAGACACTGTAGAGCACCTTTATAATCACCCGATTCGTTGTGACGTTTGGTAGCACACAAAGTGTTCCTCCGGTAAACGGGAGTTGCATAATCTCATAGTCATAGGAACATGTATAAGTCATGAAGGAAGCAATAGCAACATACTAAACGATCGGGTGATAAGCTAACGGAATGGGTCATGTCAATCAGATCATTCAACTAATGATGTGACCTTGTTAATCAAATAACAACTCCTTGTTCATGGTTAAGAAACATAACCATCTTTAATTAACAAGCTAGTCAAGTAGAGGCATACTAGTGACACTCTGTTTGTTTATATATTCACACATGTATTATGTTTCCGGTTAATACAATTCTAGCATGAATAATAAACATTTATCATGATATGAGGAAATAAATAATAACTTTATTATTGCCTCTAGGGCATATTTCCTTCAGTCTCCCACTTGCACTAGAGTCAATAATCTAGATTACATAGTAATGATTCTAACACCCATGGAGTCTTGGTGTTGATCATGTTTTGCTCGTGGAAGAGGCTTAGTCAACGGGTCTGCAACATTCAGATCCGTATGTATCTTGCAAATCTCTATGTCTCCCACCTGGACTAGATCCCTGATGGAATTGAAGCGTCTCTTGATGTGCTTGGTTCTCTTGTGAAATCTGGATTCCTTCGCTAAGGCAATCGCTCCAGTATTGTCACAAAAGATTTTCATTGGACCCGATGCATTAGGTATGACACCTAGATCGGATATGAACTCCTTCATCCGACTCCTTCATTGGCTGCTTCGAAGCAGCTATGTATTCCGCTTCACACGTAGATCCCGCCACGATGCTTTGCTTTGAACTGCACCAACCGACAGCTCCACCGCTTAATGTAAACACGATCCGGTTTGCGATTTAGAATCGTCCGGATCAGTGTCAAAGCTTGCATCAACGTAACCATTTACGATGAGCTCTTTGTCACCTCCATATATGAGAAACATATCCTTAGTCCTTTTCAGGTATTTTAGGATGTTCTTGACCGCTGTCCAAAGGATCCACTCTGGATTACTTTGGTACCTCCTGCTAGACTTATAGCAAGGAACACATCAGGTCAGTACACAATTGCATACATTATAGAGCCTATGGCTGAAGCATAGGGAACATTTTTCATTTTCTCTCTATCTTCTGCAGTGGTCGGGCTTTGAGTCTTACTCAACTTCACACCTTGCAATACAGGCAAGAACCCTTTCTTTGCTTGATCCATTTTGAACTTCTTCAAAACTTTGTCAAGGTATGTGCTTTGTGAAAGTCCAATTAAGCGTTTTGATCTATCTCTATAGATCTTAATGCCCAATATGTAAGCAGCTTCACCGAGGTCTTTCATTGAAAAACTTTTATTCAAGTATCCCTTTATGCTATCCAGAAATTCTATATCATTTCCAATCAATAATATGTCATCCACATATAATATTAGAAATGCTACAGAGCTCCCACTCACTTTCTTGTAAATACAAAGCTTCTCCAAAAGTCTCAGATAAACCCAAATGCTTTGATCACACTATCAAAACGCTTATTCCAACTCCGAGAGGCTTGTACCAGTCCATAAATGGATCGCTGGAGCTTGCACACTTTGTTAGCTCCTTTGGATCGATAAAACCTTCGGTTGCATCATATACAACTCTTCTTCCGTAAATCCATTCAGAATGCAGTTTTACATCGATTTGCCAAATTTCATAATCATAAAATGCGCAATTGCTAACATGATTCGGACAGACTTAAGCATCGCTACGGGTGAGAAGGTCTCATCGTGGTCAACCCCTTGAACTTGTCGAAAACCTTTTGCAACAAGTCGAGCTTTGTAGACAGTAACATTACCATCAGCGCCAGTCTTCTTCTTGAAGATCCATTTATTCTCAATTGCTTGCCGACCATCGGGCAAGTCAACCAAAGTCCATACTTTGTTCTCATACATGGATCCCATCTCAGATTTCATGGCTTCAAGCCATTTTGCGGAATCTGGGTTCACCATCGCTTCTTCATAGTTCGTAGGTTCATCATGATCTAGTAGCATGACTTCCAGAATAGGATTACTGTACCACTCTGGTGCGGATCTTACTCTGTTTGACCTCGAGGTTACAGATTATCTTGATCTCAAGTTCTATGATCATCATCATCAACTTCCTCACTAGTCGGTTTTGACGTCACAGAAACTGGTTCCTGTGATGTATTATTTTCCAACAAGGGAGTAGGTACAATTACCTCATCAAGTTCTACTTTCCTCCCACTCACTTCTTTCGAGAGAAACTCCTTCTCTAGAAAGGATCCATTCTTAGCAACGAATGTCTTGCCTTCGGATCTGTGATAGAAGGTGTACCCAACTGTCTCCTTTGGGTATCCTATGAAGACACATTTTTCCGATTTGGGTTCGAGCTTATCAGGTTGAAGCTTTTTCACATAAGCATCGCATCCCCAAACTTTAAGAAACGACAACTTTGGTTTCTTGCCAAACCATAGTTCATAAGGTGTCGTCTCAACGGATTTCGACGGTGCCCTATTTAACGTGAATGTGGCTGTCTCTAAAGCATAACCCCAAAATGATAGCGGTAAATCTGTAAGAGACATCATAGATCGCACCATATCAAGTAAAGTACGATTACGACGTTCGGACACACCATTACACTGTGGTGTTCCGGGTGGCGTGAGTTGCGAAACTATTCCACATTGTTTTAAGTGTAGACCAAACTCGTAACTCGAATATTCTCCTCCACGATCAGATCGTAGAAACTTTATTTTCTTGTTACGATGATTTTCAACTTCACTCTGAAATTCTTTGAACTTTTCAAATGTTTCAGACTTATGCTTCATTAAGTAGATATACCCATATCTGCTTAAATCATCTGTGAAGGTGAGGAAATAACGATATCCACCACGAGCCTCACCATTCATCGGACCGCATACATCTGTATGTATGATTTCCAACAAATCTGTTGCTCTCTCCATGGTACCAGAGAACGGCGTTTTTGTCATCTTGCCCATGAGGCACGGTTCGCAAATACCAAGTGATTCATAATCAAGAGGTTCCAAAAGTCCATCAGTATGGAGTTTCTTCATGCGCTTTACACCGATATGACCTAAACGGCAGTGCCACAAATAAGTTGCACTATCATTATCAACTCTGCATCTTTTGGCTTCAACACTATGAATATGTGTATCACTACTATCGAGATTCATCACAAATAGACCACTCTTCAAGGGTGCATGACCATAAAAGATATTACTCATATAAATAGAACAACCATTATTCTCTGATTTAAATGAATAACCGTCTCGCATCAAACAAGATCCAGATATAATGTTCATGCTCAACGCTGGCACCAAATAACAATTATTTAGGTCTAATACTAATCCCGAAGGTAGATGTAGAGGTAGCGTGCCGACCGCGATCACATCGACTTTGGAACCATTTCCCACGCCGCATCGTCACCTTGTCCTTTGCCGTGTTTGCTTAATCAGTAGTCCTGCTTGAGTTGCAAATATTAGCAATGAACCAGATCAAATACCCAGTGCTATCTGCGAGCTCTAGTAAGGTACACATCAATAACATGTATATCACATATACCTTTTTTCACCTTGCCATCCTTCTTATCCGCCAAATACTTGGGGCATTTCCGCTTCAAAGGACTATCGCTTGCGGTAGAAGCACTCGATTTCAGGCTTAGGTCCGACTTGGGTTTCTTCTCTTGAGCAGCAACTTGTTTGCTGTTCTTCTTGAAGTTCCTTCTTCTTCCCTTTGCCCTTTTTCTTGAAACTAGTGGTCTTGTTAACCATCAACACTTGATGCTCCTTCTTGATTTTACCTCCGCAGCTTTTAGCATTGTGAAGAGGTCGGGAATCGTCTTATCCATCCCTTGCATATTATAGTTCATCACGAAGCTCTTGTAGCTTGGTGGAAGTGATTGGAGAATTCATCAATGACGCTATCATCCGGAAGAGTAACTCCCGCTTGAATCAAGTGATTACAATACCCGGACATCTTGAGTATGTGCTCACCGACGTAACTATTCTCCTCCATCTTGCAGCTATAGAACTTATTGGAGACTTCATATCTCTCAATCCGGGCATTCTTCTCGAATATTAACTTCAACTCTGGAACATCTCATATGCTCCATGACGCTCAAAACGTCGTTGAAGTCCCGGTTCTAAGCCGTAAAGCATGGCACATTGAACTATCGAGTAGTCATCAACTTTGCTCGCCAGACGTTCTTAACGCCGTCGGTTGCATCAGCGGCGAAGTTCGCACCCAGCGGTGCTTCCAGACTTAATTTTTCAGGCAGCAATGAGGATAATCCTCAAATACGGACCCGATCCGCGTGGTTTCTACCATCATCTTTCAACTTAGCTTTCTCAAGGAACGCATTAAAATTCAACGGAACAACAAAGACGGGCCATCTATCTACAATCAACATAGACAAGCAAGATACTATCAGGTACTAAGTTCATGATAAATTTAAGTTCAATTAATCATATTACTTAAGAACTCCCACTTAGACAGACATCTCTCTAGTCATCTAAGTGATCACGTGATCCAAATCAACTAAACCATAACCGATCATCACGTGAGATGGAGTAGTTTTCAATGGTGAACATCTTATGTTGATCATATCTACTATATGATTCACGTTCAACCTTTCGATCTCCGTGTTCCGAGGCCATATCTGCATATGCTTGGCTCGTCAAGTTTAACCTGAGTATTCTGCGTGTGCAAAACTGGCTTGCACCCGTTGTAGATGGACGTAGAGCTTATCACACCCGATCATCACGTGATGTCTGGGCACAACGAACTTTGGCAACGGTGCATACTCAGGGAGAACACTTCTTGATAATTTTTAGTGAGAGATCATCTCAAAATGCTACCGTCAATCAAAGCAAGATAAGATGCATAAAGGATAAACATCACATGCAATCAATATAAGTGATATGATATGGCCATCATCATCTTGTGCTTGTGATCTCCATCCTCGAAGCACCATCATGATCACCATCGTCACCGGAGCGACACCTTGATCTCCATCATAGCATCGTTGTCGTTTACGCCATCTATTGCTTCTACGACTACCGCTACCGCTTAGTGATAAAGTAAAGCCATTACAGGGCGTTTGCATTTCATACAATAAAGCGACAACCATATGGCTCCTGCCAGTTGCCGATAACTTTGGTTACAAAACATGATCATCTCATACAATAAAATATAGCATCATGTCTTGGCCATATCACATCACAACATGCCCTGTAAAAACAAGTTAGACGTCCTCTACTTTGTTGTTGCAAGTTTTACGTGGCTGCTATGGGCTTTAAGCAAGAACCAATCTCACCTACGCATCAAAACCACAACGATAGTTTGTCAAGTTGATGTTGTTTTAACCTTCGCAAGGACCGGGCGTAGCCACACTCGGTTCAACTAAAGTTGGAGAAACTGACACCCGCTAGTCACCTGTGTGCAAAGCACGGTGGTAAAACCAGTCTCGCGTAAGCGTACGCGTAATGTTGGTCCAGGCCGCTTCATCCAACAATACCGCCGAACCAAAGTATGACATGCTGGTAAGCAGTATGACTTATATCACCCACACACTACTAGGGAAAAGCCTAGCAGCAGCGCGGGTTTTGGGCCTATCAGTAGCGTGGGCACAAGTGCTACTGATAAGGCGCTACAGCTAATGCTTAGCAATAGCGCGGCTTGACCCACGCTACTGCTAAATTGACTTAGTAACAGCGGTTCTTTAGAACATCGCTACTGTTAATTAGTAGTGGCGCTTCTCCTAACCCGCGCTACTACTACTATTTAGTATTTTATTTCTTTTCTATTTCATGTTGTATTCATACACCTTTACACAAGTTTTCATACAACAGGAATTTAGAGATTGTTTTTACATCATAATGAGTTATTACATCATGGGGTGAAAGAATCGTGGACTAGTTTCAAGTGGATGTCCATCCACTTGAAACTAATCCATGATTCTTTCACCCAATGATATAATAATATCATCATCATCATCATATCATTAACAACTTAGCATCATAATACATCATTGTCATATAACACCTCCTCAATATCATCGTTTTCATCATTGACATCACATAACACCTCCTAAAGATCATCATTATCAACTCTAACACATTACCACATAATAAACATATTGTACCTCATAGGACCTATTACATTCGATTAAGACCTACTACATTTTCTAAGGTAAAATAACAAAAACAAGATAGCCCTCACTCTCCATTATGGAGAATGGAGATTAGCTTGTCTCCGTTCTTGCCTTTAAGCTGAATGTTACTTCCAAGAACCTCCTTGAGAATGTCCATACATTTCTTCCATTCTCGATGATCATGTGTTCACGGGTTTTAGAAATCCGATATGCACAGTGAGCTCCTAGATTTACTGGCAAGTATGTTCAGAATCGAGAGGCGACCATGCGAGACATCGATGAGGCACACAATCCATCGGGAGTTTCTATTGAAAAACATAATAATAACTTTGTAGTTAGCAATGATGTACTAGTTTTAGAAGTATGCAAAAATGCACGAATGTCGTAATAGTAAAAAATCTTACCAGGTATCTCCAGAGAAGTTATCGTTGTTCAACACATGCACTAGTGGCACGATTCACCATAATTTGGAGGAGTTCGATAATAGGCATTGTAATTCTCAAGAAGAGTACAAAATGCGATCGATGATTTTTCTCCTTATATGTTAATTGGGTGCCTTCGTGTAGGGGTTTTATCTACCATCTTCCGCATGCCTTTGAAGAATCAAAATAAACTGTCAATGGAAATAAGCTATCAACTATTTTTAAATAAAGAATATAAATTAGTTAATAACTATGTTTGAGAAACTCACATAGCGGTACAATCGGCAGAGTATCAACAAGGACCCAAATGTCCATATTGTCTACCTCGCTGTCAGGATCACCAAGATCCATGGTGATAATCATACCCTCATCAAAACCATACATTTTGCAAAGTGCTTCCCAATTTTGGCAACCAAAATGGGTTACGCTCTGAGCATTGTACAGATTTACTTCAAAACCCATATCATGATGGGTCCTTAGGTGTATTTTCTTTGTTTCAAAATTTTCATGGTCTTCAAAACCCATCCTCTCCAAGACATAGCGTCTTGCATGGCATGGGATAAGCTAGTCGAATTGTAAAATATGAAAATTAGACGTTGAAATAGTTGAAGTCATGCTTAATGGAGAAAAAACCTATTGTCGCTGCTATGCATACCATATGAACATCGCAGGTCTCCTCGAGCTTAATGCTGAAGCGGCGATCGCCGTCCAAATTAACGAACCTGTCGCACATACCTCGATCGTCGTGGCACCAGCTACACTCCCGGGAGACCGTAAATCGTCCGAAAGTACGACATTTCCTACAATCATAATTCAAAGATTAAACTTGTAGATATTCTAGCACAAGTCATGTCAGAATTCACGACAAAATCCGGCATGACCTTTGCTAAAAAAGGACATATCGAGCGCCTGAAATTTGCCGGAACGGAAATTAATCAACACTCCGACAAAACATAGGCCACTCGGAGATGTAAACTGGACATGAACGGCCACTTGGGCAACCACATATCCTATTTGAGCAACAACACAAAATATACAAGGATATTTGGCTGGTCTCACCTTGATGTCTGTAACGCCCTCGATGCGGCTATATCTCCCACGTGTCGAAGCACGACTTAGAGGCATAACCGCATTGAAAGCAATGTCGCAAGTGAGGTAATCTTCACACAACCCATATATTAAATAAGGGAAAGAGATACATAGTTGGCTTACAATTGCCACTTCACACAATTACATGAATAAAGCATTACATCATACAGATACAATCAAGGTCCGACTACGGAACCAAAATAAAAGAAGAACCCCAAATGCGACAAAAGGTCCCCGATCGACCCCAACTGGGCTCCACTACTGATCAACTAGAACGAAACAAAACAATGGGCAAGATCTCCATCGAGCTCCTCCTTGAGCTTGATTGCGTCACCTGCAAACTGGTTTTGGAAGTATCTGGTGAGCCACGAGGACTCAGCAATCCCATTACCATGGGTATCAAGACTAGCAAAGCTTAAAGGGAAAGGAAGGGGTAAAGTGGTGAGGTTGCAGCAGCGACTAAGCAAGTATGGTGGCTAACATACGCAAATGAGAGCGAGAAGAGAAACAAAGGAACGGTCGTGAAGCTAGCAATGATCAAGAGGTGATCCTGAACACCTACTTACGTCAAACTTAACACAGAAACCGTGTTCACTTCCCGGACTCCGCCGAGAAGAGACCATCACGGCTACACACACGGTTGATGCGTTTTAATTCGGATCTGGTGTCAAGTTATCTACAACCGGACATTAACAAATTCCCATCTGCCACATAACCGCGGGCACGGCTCTCGAAAGTTTATACCCTGCAGGGGTGTCCCAACTTAGCCCATGACAAGCTCTCGCGATCAACGAAGGAATAGACCTTCTCCCAGGAAGACCCGATCAGTCTCGGAATCCCGCTACATCAAGACATTTCAACAATGGTAAAACAAGACCAGCAAAGCCGCCCGATGCGCCGACAATCCCGATAGGAGCTGCACATATCTCGTTCTCAGGGCAACACCGGATGAGACATCCTACGAGTAAAACCAGACCTCGAGTTGCCCCGAGGGGGCCCCGCAGTCTACTCGGTTCGAACCAGCACTTAGACAAGCACTGGCCCGGGGTGGCTAAAAATAAAGATGACCCTTGGGTTGGCCGACCCAGGGGAAAAGGATAGGTGGTGGTGAGGCAAATGGTAAAACCAAGGTTGGGCCTTGCTGGACAAGTTTTATTCAAAGCGAACTGTCAGGGGGGTCCCATAAATCACCCGACCGCGTTAGGAACGCAAAATCCGGGAACATAACACCGGTATGACGGAAACTAGGGCGGCAAGAGTGGAACAAAACACCAGGCATAAGGCCGAGCCTTCCACCCTTTACCAAGTATATAGATGCATTAATAATATAAGAGATATTGTGATATCCCAACATAACCCTGTCAATCATGGAGAAATCTTCAACTTCACCTGCAACTAGCAACGCTATAAGAGGGGCTAAGCAAAGCGGTAACATAGCCAAACAACGGTTTGCATAGGAAGGTGTCAAAGGTTAGAGGTTCATGGCAATATGGGATGGCTTGACAAACAGGTAATAGGTAGCACAGCATAGCGGTAGAACGAAGCAACTAGCATAGCAATGATAGTAGTGAGATCCAGGGTAGCGGTCATCTTGCCTGAAATCCCGCAAGGAAGAAGAACGATTCCATGAAGAAGACAAACGGACGTAGTCGAACCAATCCTCACAATCGCAACATTACTGGGACTAAGAAGCAACACCGGAAAGAAACAAACAACATAGTAAACCAACAAGCATAAGCATGGCATGATGCACAAACAAGTATGATGCATGTCCGGTTTAATGAGGCATGGCATGGCAAACTGCAACACACAAAACTACAAGTTAAGTGGAGCTCAATATGCAACGAGTTGCATATTGACGGAACACCACATCAATTATTTAGTTCACTCTTGTTTAAGCTACCCAACAATATTAAATGTTGATTAACATGGCAAGGGGTGAAGCATAACAAAACTACCTACCTAGGCAAGTTTAAATGAGGCCGGAAACAACGAACAACAAGTCCGGAAAATCCCCATATGCATATTCGTATTAGCTACTGTTCTACCCTAAAGCATATTTTAAAGTTGTTAAACAGGAAAATAAAGTGCACCATGTTAATCTATGCATTTTTCCACCCCATTTACATATAAAGAACATTTAAAACCGAGCTACGGTTATTTAGTTATGAATTAAATCATTTTAACATGGCATTTGAGCAAATTTAAACAAACAACATTTTAAATAATTTAAACATGGATGAAAGTGGCATATTATTAAACTAGACACAATTTTAAGCATTTTTCATGTTTAAATCATTTTAAACCGATGCACCATTTGTGAGTTATTAAATGCATGATCATGAAGGGTTTTTCTGTAAAACAGTAATACTCTGGAAAATGGACAAAATCGCAGAGCCTAAAAAAATAGACTCTGGGCCGAATCTGGCTGGCCCAACAACGAAAAAAAGGGAGGACGCTGGAGGTGGCCTCACCATGGGCTCTTGGCCCGGTTCGGAGGGGAGGCTGCAGGAGGGGCGCGCTGGGCCTCACCCATGGGCTTCGGCCCGCTTGGATCTGGAGGAGGCTGGCCGACGCTGGGCCTTGTTGGAGCGCGATGCAACCCAGTAGCTGTCAACGGGAGAGCGGGCGAAGCTGCTCGTCTGCTTCAAGAATGTAAGCAGCAACCGCAGTTCATGGCGATCGGAGGGAGGCAGAGGCGCGGCAGGACTTGGCGCGGACGATGGCAGGGAGGGCGGAGGCCGTCGGAACCGATTCCCGGTGGTGGGAGGCGAATCAGGCGAGGCGAGGTCCTGGTGGCGGCGAATTTGCCGGTGTCGGCGATGAGGCGCGAGGGAGCAGAGGCCTGTGAGACGGCGCAGCGAACGAGGCCTGGCGAGGGGCAGAGTTTGACGGATCCGGTCGCGGGACACCAGTTCCTTGCGGCCGCGTGGCAAACTGGAGCTGGGGAGGCATCCATGGCGGCCATTGGCGATGGGGACCATGCGGGAGTTTCTCTGTTTCAACGAGACAGAGAGAGAGAGGGTGAAACACGGGAGAGAGATGGGGAAGAAAGGGAAGGGGAGCAGGAGAGAGGGGGCGAGGGAGCTGGATCGGGGCTCCTCTGCTGGTGGCGCTGCTTGCTCGGGGACGAGCACGGGAGGCAGGGAGCAGAGGAGGCTCGAGGATGGATGGGTGGATCGGCTGGTTGGGTGAAGAGCTCGCAGCGGATTGGATCGGAAGGGATCTGGATCTGGCTCTGGTTGGTGACGCTGAAAACGAGGGAGGGAGAGAGGCTAGCTGCGGGCTTGGATCCCCATGAAGAGAGAGGCGGCGGCGGATGAGGGAATTTTGGTGGATGGGACGGGCTAGGATCTAGGGTTAGGCAAAATATATCGCAAGTGGATTTCGGGTTAGGGGCTATCTCGTCCCTCCGATCGTAAACGGACGGTTCGAAATAAAATAGTTAGGGATCCCAATTAACAAAACGGAGACGTTTTGTAGACGTTAGGTGATGATCCGGACCCAACGGTAATGACTGAGCAGGTCGGGTTCGGGGAAGTTTCAGACGCGCGGGAGGGGTCTGTGCGCTGTGCAGAGGAACAAGGTGGCCGCGTGCAAGTGGGTGGTTGGTCTCAGAACGGTCAACGAAGACAAGCGGTCTGACAAAATAACAACGGAGGCAAAGAGAGAAAGGGCAACTGCGAACGGCTACGAGTTTTATGAAAAACGATGCCGATGTGATGCAATGATGCGATGATAAAATGCATGACATGAACAAAATGCAAAACGAAAGACAAAAACCCAATCACGGAGAAAATAATATATCGCATCTCCGGAAAAGGCAAGAGTCAGAGTTACAGATATGGAAAGTTGTATCCGGGGCGTTACAATGTCGGAGGGGGTACGTCGGTGACTGGGATGACGGCGGGGATGTCGGAGGGGGTCGGTGACGGGGACGACGGAGGTCACCTGAAACCATATAAGTTATCACTAGCAACAAAACATGTTCAACTAGTTTTATTAATTCAACTAGTTCTTACTAAATATAAACTTACAATAAATAGAAAAAACTAGTTCTTTCTAAAAATAAAGTAGTTCAACTAGTTATATTAATTATCTTACTAAAAATAGATTAGTTCTGTTAATTCAACTAGTTCAACTAGTTTATTAATTTACTTACTAAACTAGTTCAACTACAACTAAAGTAGTTCAACTACCACTACTACTACTACTACTAAAAATCTAGTACTAACTAAGCTAAATTAACATCTACTACTACTAAATTCACATCTAGTACTAGCTAACCCTAAATTAACATCTACTACTACTAAATATAGTACTAACTGGTGGCAGGGGGTGGGGCGACGGAGGTAGCTAGGGGCGGCGAGGTCGAGGGCGGTGGGAGGAGGCTGCGGTGGAGGAGGAGGAGGGCGGCCAGAAGAGAGGGAGGAGGGCGGCGGAGGAGGGAGGGCGGCATGCGGAGGGGAGGATGTGCGAGGAGGATGGAGGAGGGACGGAAGGAGGGGAGTACCTCGGCGGTGGATTTAACGGCGGCGGGCAAGGGCAGACGGACGACGGGGTTGACGCGGGCGAGAGTGAGAGTGTGAGTGAGAAGGGTCGGTCCTCCCGTGGGGATAAGGTAGGGATAGTTGTAGCGCGTTTTACAAAAAGCACTACAGCTAACGTAAGTAGCGATGGCGCTCTCAAGATAGTGCGCCATCGCTATAGCTAGCGGGGGCCAAGGTCATGGCAACTATAGCAGATGGCGCTGTATGCCACAAGCGCTCCATCGCTACTTCCAAGTCGATGAGCGCTTTGGCGGAACCGCTGCTGCTAAGTAGCAGTAGCGTGGTATTTTGAAGCGCGCTGCAGGTAAGATTCTGTGTATAGGCTTTTCCCTAGTAGTGACAACTCACTTGTGTTCTACTCATGCATATAACATAAAACCATAAAAACCTAGGCTCGGATGCCACTGTTGGGGAACGTAGTAATTTCAAAAATTTCCCTACGCACACTCAAGATCATGGTGATGCATAGCAACGAGAGGGGAGAGTGTTGTCTACGTACCCTCGTAGACCGAAGCGGAAGCGTTGACGCAACCTAGAGGAAGTAGTAGTACGTCCTCTCGGTCCAACCGATCCAAGCACCGTTACTCCGGCACCTCCGAGTTCTTGACATGCGTACAGCTCGATGACGCACCCCGATCTCCGATCCAGCAGAGGCGCGGGGAGGAGTTCCATCAGCACGACAGCGTGGTGACGATCTTGATGTTCTCCTGTCCCAGGCCTTCGCCTAAGCACCGCTTCAATATAACTGAGGTGTAATATCGTGGAGGGGGGCACCGCACATGGCTAAGGAACGATCTCAATGATCAACTTGTGTGTCTAGGGTGCCCCCCCCCGCCCCCGTATATAAAGGAGGGAGGGAGGAGGAGGCCGGCCTAGGGAGGAGGCGCGCCATAGGGGGGGCAAACCTACTCCAAGTAGGTTTGGCCCCCTTTCCTATTAGGAGTAGGAGAAGGAAGGAAGGGGGAGGAGAGAGAGGAAAGGGGGGCCCCCCCTCCCAGTCGGATTGGGCTTGGGGGCGCCTCCCTTGCTCCTTCTCCTCCCTTCCACTAAGGCCCAATAAGGCCCATATACTTACCGGGGTTCGGTAACCTCCCTAACTCGTATATTTCAATCTCACCCGAACCTTTCCGGTGTCCAAATATATCCGTCCAATATATCAATATTTACGTCTCGACCATTTCGAGACTCCTCGTCATGTCCGTAATCACATCCGGACTCGAACAACCTTCGTACATCAAAATACATAAACTCATAATGAAACTGTCATCGAAACCTTAAGCGTGCGGACCCTACGGTTCGAGAACAATGTAGACATGACCGAGACACGTCTCCGGTCAATAACCAATAGCGGTACCTGGATGCCCATATTGGTTCCTACATATTCTACGAAGATCTTTATCGGTCAAACCGCACAACAACATACGTTGTTCCCTTTGTCATCGGTATGTTACTTGCCTGAGATTCGATCGTCGGTATCCAATACCTAGTTCAATCTCGTTACCGGCAAGTCTCTTTACTCGTTCCGTAATACATCATCTCACAACTAACTCTTTGATTAACAAGCTAGTCAAGTAGAGGCATACTAGTGACACTCTGTTTGTTTATATATTCACACATGTATTATGTTTCCGGTTAATACAATTCTAGCATGAATAATAAACATTTATCATGATATGAGGAAATAAATAATAACTTTATTATTGCCTCTAGGGCATATTTCCTTCAATATCTGGATCTTGTTTGATGCGAGATGGTTATTCATTTAAATCAGAGAATAATGGTTTTTCTATTTATATGAGTAATATCTTTTATGGTCATGCACCCTTGAAGAGTGGTCTATTTTTGTTGAATCTTGATAGTAGTGATACACATATTCATAATGTTGAAGCCAAAAGATGCAGAGTTGATAATGATAGTGCAACTTATTTGTGGCACTGCCATTTAGGTCATATCGGTGTAAAGCGCATGAAGAAACTCCATACTGATGGACTTTTGGAATCACTTGATTATGAATCACTTGGTACTTGCGAACTGTGCCTCATGGGAAAGATGACTAAAACGCCGTTCTCCAGAACTATGGAGCGAGCAACTGATTTATTGGAAATCATAAATATTGATGTATGTGGTCCAATGAATATTGAGGCTCGCAGCGGGTATCGTTATTTTCTCACCTTCACAGATGATTTGAGCAGATATGGGTATATCTACTTAATGAAACACAAGTATGAAACATTTGAGAAGTTCAAAGAATTTCAGAGTGAAGTGGAAAATCACCGTAACAAGAAAATAAAATTTCTACGATCTGATCGTGGAGGAGAATATTGGAGTTACGAGTTTGGTTTACATTTGAAACAATGCGGAATAGTTTCGCAACTCACGCCACCCGGAACACCACAACGAAATGGTGTGTCCGAACGTCGTAATCATACTTTACTAGATATGGTGCAATCTATGATGTCTCTTACTGATTTACCGCTATCATTTTGGGGTTATGCTTTAGAGACGGCTGCATTCACGTTAAATAGGGCACCATCAAAATCCGTTGAGACGGCGCCTTATGAACTGTGGTTTGGCAAGAAACCAAAGTTGTCATTTCTTAAAGTTTGGGACTGCGATGCTTATGTGAAGAAACTTCAACCAGATAAGCTCGAACCCAAATCGGAGAAATGTGTCTTCCTAGGATACCCAAAAGAGACTATTGGGTACACCTTCTATCACAGATCTGAGGGCAAGATTTTCGTTGCTAAATTCGGATCCTTTCTAGAGAAGGAGTTTCTCTCGAAAGAGGTGAGTGGGAGGAAAGTAGAATTTGATGAGGTAACTGTACCTACTCCCTTATTGGAAAGTAGTTCATCACAAGAACCGGTTCCTGTGACAACTACACCAATTAGTGAGGAAGCTAATGATATTGATCATGAAACTTCAGATCAAGTTTCTACTGAACCTCGCAGGTCTACCAGATTAAGATCTGCACCAGAGTTGTACAGTAATCCTATTCTAGAAGTCATGTTACTTGACCAAGGCAAACCTACAAACTATGAGGAAGCGATGATGAGCCCAGATTCCACAAAATGCCTTGAAGCCATGAAATCTGAGATGGGATCCATGTATGAGAACAAAGTATGGACCTTGGTTGACTTGCCCGATGATCTGCAAGCCATTGAGAATAAATGGATCTTTAAGAAGAAGACTGACGGTGATGGTAATGTAACTGTCTACAAAGCTCGATTTGTTGCGAAAGGTTTTCGACAAGTTCAAGGAGTTGACTACGATGAGACTTTCTCACCCGTAGCAATGCTTAAGTTTGTCCGAATCATGTTAGCAATTGCTGCGTTTTATGATTATGAAATTTGCCAAATGGGTGTCAAAACTGCATTCCTGAATGGATTTCTGGAAGAAGAGTTGTATATGATGCAACCAGAAGGTTTTGTCGATCCAAAAGGTGCTAACAAAGTATGCAAGCTCCAGCGATCCATTTATGGACTGGTGCAAGCATCTCGGAGTTGGAATAAACGTTTTGATAGTGTGATCAAAGCATATGGTTTTATACAGACTTTTGGAGAAGCCTGTATTTACAAGAAAGTGAGTGGGAGTTCTGTAGCATTTCTGATATTATATGTAGATGACATATTGTTGATCGGAAATAATATAGAATTTCTGGATAGCATAAAGGGATACTTGAATAAAAGTTTTTCAATGAAAGACCTCGGTGAAGCTGCTTACATATTGGGCATCAAGATCTATAGAGATAGATCAAGATGCTTAATTGGAGTTTCACAAAGCACATACCTTGATAAAGTTTTGAAAAAGTTCAAATCTGGATCGAGCAAAGAAAGGGTTCTTGCTCAGATTACAAGGTGTGAAGTTGAGTCGACTCAATGCCCGACCAAAGCGTAAGATAGAGAGAAATGAAAGATGTTCCTATGCTTCAGCCATAGGCTCTATCATGTATGCAATGCTGTGTACCGACTGACGTATGCTTAGCAATAAGCTTGGTAGGAAGGTACCAAAGTAATCCAGGAGTGGATCACTGGACAGCGGTCAAGAACATCCTGAAATACCTGAAAAGGACTAAGGATATGTTTCTCGTTTATGGAGGTGACAAAGAGCTAGTCGTAAATGGTTACGTCGATGCAAGCTTTGACACTGATTCGGACGATTCTAAATCGCAAACCGGATACGTGTTTTTATTAAACGGTGGAGCTGTAAGTTGGTGCAATTCTAAACAAAGCGTCGTGGCGGGATCTACATGCGAAGAGGAGTACATAGCTGCTTCGGAAGCAGCAAATGAAGGAGTCTAGATGAAGGATTTCATTTCCGATCTAGGTGTCATACCTAGTGCATCGGAACCAATGAAGATCTTCTGTGACAATACTGGTGCAATTGCCTTGGCAAAGGAATCCAGATTTCACAAGACGGCCAAGCACATCAAGAGACTTCAATTCCATCCGGGGCCAAGTCCAGGTGGGAGACATAGAAATTTGCAAGATACATACGAATCTGAATGTTGTAGACCCGTTGACTAAGCCTCTTCCACGAGCAAAACATGATCAGCACCAAGACTCCATGGGTGTTAGAATCATTACTGTGTAATCTAGATTATTGACTCTAGTCCAAGTGGGAGACTGAAGGAAATATGCCCTAGAGGCAATAATAAAGTTATTATTTATTTCCTCATATCATGATAAATATTTATTATTCATGCTAGAATTGTATTACCCGGAAACATGATACATGTGTGAATACATAGACAAACATAACGTCACTAGTATGCCTCTACTTGACTAGCTCATTATTCAAAGATGGTTATGTTTCCTAACCATAGACACGTGTTGTCATTTGATTAACGGGATCACATCATTAGGAGAATGATGTGATTGACATGACCCATTCCGTTAGCCTAGCACTTGATCGTTTAGTATGTTGCTATTGCTTTCTTCATGACTTATACAAAGTTCCTACAACTATGAGATTATGCAACTCCCGTTTACCGGAGGAACACTTTGTGTGCTACGAAACGTCACAATGTAACTGGGTGATTATAAAGGAGCTCTACAGGTGTCTCCGAAGGTACATGTTGAGTTGGCGTATTTCGAGATTAGGTTTTGTCACTCCGATTGTCGGAGAGGTATCTCTAGGCCCTCTCGGTAATGCACATCACTATAAGCCTTGAAAGCAATGTATCTAATGAGTTAGTTACGGAATGATGCATTACATAACGAGTAAATAGACTTGCCAGTAACGAGATTGAACTAGGTATTGGATATCGACGATCGAATCTCGGGCAAGTAACATACTGATGACAAAGGGAACAACGTATGTTGTTATGCGGTTTGACCGATAAAGATCTTCGTAGAATATGTAGGAACCAATATGAGCATCCAGGTTCCGCTATTGGTTATTGACCGGGAACAGTTCTAGGTCATGTCTACATAGTTCTCGAACCCGTAGGGTCCGCACGCTTAACGTTACCATGACAATTTTATTATGAGTTTATAAGTTTTGATATACCGAAGGTTGTTCGGAGTCCCAGATGTGATCACGGACATGACGAGGAGTCTCGAAATGGTCGAGACATAAAGATTGATATATTGGAAGCCTATATTTGGATATCGAAAACGTTCCGGCTGAAATCGGGATTTTACCAGAGTACCGCGGGGTTACCGGACCCCCCCCCCCCGGGGGTTAATGGGCCTACATGGGCCATGAGGGAGAAGAGGAGGGCCGTCCAGGGCAGGCCGCGCGCCCCCTCCCCCCTAGTCCGAATAGGACAAGGAAGGGGGGGCGGTGCCCCCCTTTCCTCTTTCCCCTCCCCCCTTTCCTTCTCCACCAAGGCAAGAGGAGGGAGTCCTACTCCCGGTGGGAGTAGGACTCCTCCAGGCGCACCCCTAGGGGGCCGGCCGCACCTCCTCCCTCCCTCCTTTATATACGGGGGCAGGGGGCACCTCTAGACACACAAGTTGATCATCGTGATCATTCCTTAGCCGTGTGCGGTGCCCCCACCACCATATTCCACCTCGGTCATATCATTGCGGTGCTTAGGCGAAGCCCTGCATCGGTATAACATCATCGTCGTCACCCTCTGGATCGGAGTCCGGGGATTGTCATTGAGTTGAACGTGTGCTGAACTCGGAGGTGCCGTACGTTCGGTACTTGGATCGGTCGGATCGTGAAGACGTACGTCTACATCAACCGCGTTGTCATAACGCTTCCGCTTACGGTCTACGGGGGTACGTGGACAACACTCTCCCCTCTCGTTGGTATGCATCACCATGATCTTTGCGTGTGCATAGGAAATTTTTGAAATTACTACGTTCCAGCACTGCCCCTGTATATAAAGGAGCAAGGGGAGGAGGGGGAGGGCCGGCCCTCTCTATGGCATGCCCTAGGGGAGTTCTACTCCCACCGGGAGTAGGATTCCCCCTTTTCTAGTAGAACTAGGAGCCCTTCCATGTAGTAGGAGTAGGAGAGAAGGAAAGGGAAGAGAGAAGGGAAGGAAGGAGGGGGCGCAGCCCCTCCCCCTAGTCCAATTCGGACTAGGCCTTGGGGGAGGGGGGCGCGGCCTGCCCTAGGCAGCCCTCTCTCTTTCCCGTATGGCCCAATAAGGCCCAATACTTCTCCCCGGCGAATTCCCGTAACTCTCCGGTACTCTGATAAATACCCGAATCACTCGGAACCTTTCCGAAGTCCGAATATAGTCGTCCAATATATCGATCTTTACGTCTCGACCATTTCGAGACTCCTCGTCATGTCCCCAATCTCATCCGGCACTCCGAACTCCTTCGGTACATCAAAACTCATAAACTCATAATATAACTCTCATCGAAACCTTAAGCGTGCGGACCCTACGGGTTCGAGAACAATGTAGACATGACCGACACACGTTTCCGGTCAGTAACCAATAGCGGAACTTGGATGCTCATATTGGCTCCTACATATTCTACGAAGATCTTTATCGGTCAAACCGCATAACAACATACGTTGTTCCCTTTGTCATCGGTATGTTACTTGCCCGAGATTCGGTCGTTAGTATCTCAATACCTAGTTCAATCTCGTTACCGACAAGTCTTTTTACTCGTTACGTAATGCATGATCCCGCAACTAGCTCATTAGTCACATTGCTTGCAAGGCTTATAGTGATGTGCATTACCGAGAGGGCCCAGAGATACCTCTCCGACAATCGGAGTGACAAATCCTAATCTCGAAATGCGCCAACTCAACATGTACCTTCGGAGACACCTGTAGAGCTCCTTTACAATCACCCAGTTACGTTGTGACGTTTGGTAGCACACAGAGTGTTCCTTCGGTAAATGGGAGTTGCACAATCTCATAGTCATAGGAACATGTATAAGTCATGAAGAAAGCAATAGCAACATACTAAACGATCAAGTGCTAAGCTAACGGAGTGGGTCAAGTTAATCACATCATTCTCCTACTAATGTGATCTCGTTAATCAAATGACAACACATGTCTATGGCTAGGAAACATAAGCATCTTTGATTAATGAGCTAGTCAAGTAGAGGCATACTAGTGACACTATGTCTGTCTATGTATTCACATATGTATTATGTTTCCGGTTAATACAATTCTAGCATGAATAATAAACATTTATCATGATATAAGGAAATAAATAATAACTTTATTATTTCCTCTAGGGCATATTTCCTTCAGTCTCCCACTTGCACTAGAGTCAATAATCTAGTTCACATCGCCATGTGATTTAACACCAATATTCACATCTGTATGAGCTTAATACCCATAGTTCACATCGTCATGTGATCAACACCCAAAGGGTTACTAGAGTCAATAACCTAGGTCACATCATTATGTGATTAACAACCAAAGAGTACTAAGGTATGATCATATTTTGCTCGTGAGAGAAGTTTAGTCACCGGGTCTGTCACATTCAGAGCCGTATGTATTTTGCAAATATTCTATGTCTACAATGCTCTGCACGGAGCTACACTAGCTAATTGCTCCCACTTTCAATATGTATCCAGATTGAGACTTTAGAGTCATCTAGATCAGTGCCAAAACTTGTATCGACGTAACCTTTTACGACGAACCTTTTTTCACCTCCATAATCGAGAAACATATCCTTATTCCACTAAGGATAATTTTTACCAATGTCCAGTGATCTACTCCTAGATCACTATTGTACTCCATTGCCAAATTTAGAGAAAGGTATACAATAGGTCTGGTACATAGCATAGCGTACTTTATAGAACCTATGACTAAGGCATAGGGAATGACTTTCATTCTCTTTTTATTTTCTGTTGTGGTCAGGATTTGAGTCTTAATCAATTTCATACCTTTGCAACACAGGCAAGAACTCTTTCTTTGACTGCTCCATTTTGAACTACTTCAAAATCTTGTCAAGGTATGTACTCATTGAAAATCTTATCAAGCGTCTTGATCTATCTCAATAGATCTTGATGCTCAATAAGTAAGTAGCTTTACCAAGGTCTTTCTTTGAAAAAACTCCTTTCAGACACTCCTTTATGCTTTGCAGAATAATTCTACATTATTTCCGATCAACAATATGTCATTCACATATACTTATCAGAAATGTTGTAGTGCTCCCACTCACTTTCTTGTAAATACAGGCTTCACCGCAAGTCTGTATAAAACTATATGCTTTGATCAACTTATCAAAGCGTATATTCCAACTCCGAGATGCTTGCACGAGTCCATAGATGGATCGCTGGAGCTTGCACATTTTGTTAGCACCTTTAGGATTGTCAAAACCTTCTGGTTGCATCATATACAACTCTTCTTTAAGAAAACCATTAAGGAATGCAGTTTTGACATTCATTTGCCAGATTTTGTAAAATGTGGCAATTGCTAACATGATTCATACAGACTTAAGCATCACTACAGTTGAGAAAATACCATTGTAGTCAACACCTTGAACTTGTTGAAAACCTTTTTGTGACAAGTCGAGCTTTGTAGATAGTAACACTACTGTCAGCATCTGTCTTCCTCTTGAAGATCCATTTATACAATATGGCTTGCCGATCATCGGGCAACTCCACCAAAGTCCACACTTTGTTCTCATACATGGATCCCATCTCAGATTTCATGGCCTCAAGCCATTTTATGAATCTGGGCTCATCATCGCTTCCTCATAGTTCGTAGGTTCATCTTGGTCTAGTAACATGACTTCGAACAGGATTACCGCTCCACTCTGTGCAGATCTGTACTTTGGAAGACCTACGAGGTTTTGTAGTAACTTTATCTCAAGTTTCATGATCATCATCATTAGCTTCCTCACTAATTGGTGTAGGAATCATCGAACTGATTTACGTGATGAACTACTTTCCAATTCGGGAGAAGGTACAAATTACCTTATCAAGCTCTACTTTCCTCCCACTCACTTCTTTCGAGAGAAACTCCTTCTCTAGAAAGGATCCATTCTTAGCAACGAATGTTTTGCCTTCGGATCTGTAACAGTTTCCTTTGGGTATTCTATGAAGACGCACTTCTCCTATTTGGGTTCGAGCTTATCAGGTTTAAACCTTTTTTTCACATAAGCACCGCAACTCCAAACTTTAAGAAACGACAGCTTAGGTTTACTGCTAAACCATAGTTCATATGGTGTCGTCTCAACGGATTTAGATGGTGCCCTATTTAAAGTGAATGTAACTGTCTCTAATGCATAACCCCAAAACTATAGTGGTAAAACAATAAGAAACATCTTAGATCGCACAATATCCAATAAAGTGCGGTTACGATGTTCGGACATACCATAACGATGTGGTGTTCCAGGTGGTGTGAACTGTGAAACTATTCCTCATTGTTTTATATGAAGGCCAAACTCGTAACTCAAATATTCTCCTCCACGATCAGATCGTAGAAACTATATTTTCTTGTTACGATGATTCTCCACTTTACTCTGAAATTCTTTGAACTTTTCAAATGTTTCAGACTTATGTTTCATTAAGTAGATATACCCATATCTGCTCAAATAATCTGTGATGGTTAGAAAATAACGATACTTGCCACAAGCATCAACACTCATTGGACCACATACGTCGGTATGTATTATTTCCAACAAGTCAAGAGCTTGTTCCATTGTTCCGAGAACGGAGTTTTAGTCATCTTGCCAAAAGGCACGGTTCGCAAGCATCAAATGATTCATAACCAAGTGATTCCAAAATCCATCTTTATGGAGTTTCTTCATGCGCTTTACAATCGATATGACCCAAACGGCAAGATTACCACAAATAAGTTGCACTATCATTATTAACTTTGCATCTTTTGGCATTAATATTATGAATATGTGCATCACTACGATCGAGATCCAACAAACTATTTTCATTGGGTGTCTGACCATTGAAGGTCTTATTCATGTAAACAGAATAACAATTATTCTCTGACTTTAAATGAATAACCGTATTGCAATAAACATGATCAAATCATATTCGTGCTCAACGCAAATGCCAAATAACATTTATTTAGGTTTAACCTAATCTCGAAAGTATAGGGAGTGTGTGATGATGATCATATCAATCTTGGAACTACTTCCAACACTCATCGTCACTTCCCCTCAACTAGTCTCTGTTTATTATGTAACTCCTGTTTCGAGTTACTAATCTTAGCAACCGAACAAGTATCAAATACTCAGGGGCTACTATAAACACTAGTAAGGAAAACATCAATAACCTGTATATCAAATATACCCTTGTTCACTTTGCCATCCTTCTTATCGACCAAATATTCAGGGCATTTCCTCTTCCAGTGACCATTTACTTTGCAGTAGAAGCACTCAGTTTCAGGCTTTGGTCCAGCTTTTGACTTCTTCGCGTGAGTGACAACTTGCTTGTCATTCTACTTGAAGTTCCCTTTCTTTCCCTTTTCCCTTTTCTTGAAACTAGTGATCTTGTTAACCATCACCACTTGATGCTCTTTCTTGATTTCTACCTTTGTTGATTTCAACATCACGAAGAGCTCAGGAATCATTTTCGTCATCCCTTGCATACTATAGTTCATCATGAAGTTCTAGTAACTTAGTGATGGTGACTAGAGAATTCTGTCAATCACTATCTTATCTGGAAGATTAACTCCCACTTGATTCAAGCGATTGAAGTACCCACACAATCTGAGCACATGCCCACTAGTTCAGCGATTCTCCTCCATCTTTTAGCTATAGAACTTGTTGGAGACTTCATATATCCCAACTCGGTATTTGCTTGAAATATTAACTTCAATTCTGGAACATCTCATATGGTCCATGACGCTCAAAATGTCTTTCAAGTCCCGATTCTAAGCCGTTAAGCATGGTGCACTAAACTATCAAGTAGTCATCATATTGAGCTAGCCAAACGTTCATAACGTCTGCATCTACTCCTGCAATAGGTCAGTCACCTAGCGGTGCATTAAGGACATAATTCTTCTATGCACCAATGAGGATAAAACTCATATCACAGATCCAATCACTAAGATCTTTCAACACAGTTTTCTAGGAACATATCAAAATAAACATATGAAAGCAACAAGCGCGGGCTATTGATCTACAACATAATTTGCAAAATACTACCAGACTAAGTTCATGATAAATTTAAGTTCAATTTTAATCATATTACTTAAGAACTCCCACTTAGACGGACATCTCTCTAGTCATCTAAGTGATCACGTGATCCAAATCAACTAAACCATGTCCGATCATCACGTGAGATGGAGTAGTTTTCAATGGTGAACATCACTATGTTGATCATATCTACTATATGATTCACGCCAACCTTTCGGTCTCCGTGTTCCAAGGCCATATCTGATATGCTAGACTCGTCAAGTTTAACTCGAGTATTCCGCGTGCAACTGTTTTGCACCGTTATATTTGAACGTAGAGCCTATCACACCCGATCATCACGTGGTGTCTCAAAGACGAAGAACTTTCGCAATGGTGCATACTCGTGGAGAACACTTCTTGATAATTTTAGTGAGAGGTCATCTTAAAATGCTACCATCAATCAAACCAAGATAAGATGCATCTTGTGCTTGTGATCAATATAAGTGATATGATATGGCCATCATCATCTTGTGCTTGTGATCTCCATCTCCGAAGCACCGTCGTGATCACCATCGTCACCGGCGCGACACCTTGATCTTCATCGTAGCATCGTTGTCGTTACGCCATCTATTGCTTTTACAACTATTGCTACTTCTTAGTGATATAGTAAAGCAATTACAGGGCGTTTGCATTTCATACAATAAAGCGACAACCATATGGCTCCTGCCAGTTGCCGATAACTTCGGTTACAAAACATGATCATCTCATACAATAAAATATAGAATCACGTCTTGACCATATCACATCACAACATGCCCTGCAAAAACAAGTTAGATGTCCTCTACTTTGTTGTTGCAAATTTTACGTGGCTACTACGGGCTGAGCAAGAACCATTCTTACCTACGCATCAAAACCACAACGATAGTTTGTCAAGTTAGTGTTGTTTTAACCTTCGCAAGGACCGGGCGTAGCCAGTCACCTTTAAGCACGAGTGCTCGTAACGGAGAAACCAGTCTCGCGTAAGCGTACGCGTAATGTCGGTCCGGGCCGCTTCATCTCACAATACCGCTGAACCAAAGTATGACATGATGGTAAGCAGTATGACTTGTATCGCCCACAACTCACTTGTGTTCTACTCGTGCATATGACATCTACGCATAAAACCAGGCTCGGATGCCACTCTTGTGGAACGTAGTAATTTCAAAAAAATTCTACGCACACGCAAGGAGCATGGTGATGCATAGCAACGAGAGGGGAGAGTGTTGTCCACCGATCGCCTCCAACGTATCTATAATTTTGATTGCTCCATGCTACTTTATCAATTGTTTTGGACTATAATGGGCTTTATTTAGCACTTTTATATTATTTTGGGACTAACCTATTAACCGGAGGCCCAGCCCAGAATTGCTGTTTTTTGCCTTTTTCAATATTTCGAAGAAACAGAATATCAAACGGAGTCCAAACGGAATGAAACCTTCGGGAACGTGATCTTCTCACCGAACGTGATCCTGGAAACTTGGACCCTACTCCAAGAAGCGCCAGAGGCGGTCACGAGGGTGGAGGGCGCGCCCCCTACCTCGTGGTCCCCCTGACGCTCCACCGACGTACTCCTTCCTCCTATATATACCTACGTACCCCCAATAGACTAGATACGGAGCCAAAAACCTAATTCCACCGCCGCAACCTTCTGTATCCACGAGATCCCATCTTGGGGCCTGTTCGGAGTTCACGAGGGGGCATCTACCACGGAGGGCTTCTACATCAACACCATAGCCCCTCCGATGAAGTGTGAGTAGTTTACTTTAGACCTTCGGGTCCATAGCTAGTAGCTAGATGGCTTCTTCTCTCTTTTGGATCTCAATACAATGTTCTCCCCCTCTCTCATGGAGATCTATTCGATGTAATCTTCTTTTTGCGGTGTGTTTGTTGAGACCAATGAATTGTGGGTTTATGATCCATCTTATCTATGAATAATATTTGAATCTTCTCTGAATTCTTTTATGTATGATTGAGTTATCTTTGCAAGTGTATTTTAATTTTCCGCTTGGTTAGGCCAACTAGATTGGTAGTTCTTGCAATGGGAGAAGTGCATGGCTTTGGGTTCAATCTTGCGTGTCCTTACCCAAAGGATGTAAAGGGTTGCAAGGCACGATTGTATTGTTTCCATCGAGGATAACAAGATGGGGTATTTATCATATTGCATGAATTTATTCCTCTACATCATGTCATCTTGCTTAAGGCGTTTCTCTATTTTTAACTTAATACTCTAGATGCACGCTGGATAGCGGCCGATGAGTGGAGTAATAGTAGTAGATGTAGAATCGTTTCGGTCTACTTGTCTCGGACGTGATGCCTATATACATGATCATACCTAGATAACCTCATAATTATGCTCAATTCTATCAATTGCTCAACAGTAATTTGTACACCCACCGTAGAATACTTATGCTCTTGAGAGAAGCCACTAGTGAAACCTATGGCCCCCGGGTCTATTCTCATCATATCAATCTCCATCACTTTATTTATTTGCTTTGCTTTTACTTTTTACTTTGCATCTTTATACCAAAAATACCAAAAATATTATCTCTATCAGATCTCACTCTCGTAAGTGACCGTGAAGGGATTGACAACCCCTAATCGTGTTGGTTGCGAGTAGCTATCGTTTTGTGCAGGTACGAGGGACTTGTGCGTGACCTCCTACTGGATTGATACCTTGGTTCTCAAAAACTGAGGGAAATACTTACGCTACTGTGCTGCATCATCCTCTCCTCTTCGGGGAAAACCAACGCAAGCTCGAGACGTAGCAAGAAGGATTTCTGGCGCCGTTGCCGGGGAGGCTTAGACAAAAGTCAACCATACAAAGTACCCATCACAATCCCTATCTCTCGCATTTCATTATTTGTCATTTGCCTCTTGTTTTCCTCTCCCCCACTTCACCCTTGCCATTTTATTCGCCCTCTCTTTCCCAATCTCCTCCTCTCTTTCCGTTGCCTTTTCCTCGTCCGCTTTGTTTGCTCGTGTGTTGGATTAGATGCTTATTTATTCCGAAACAAAGAAGCCAATATCTATGGATCCTGATCCGCTTGCCAATCTTTTTAAGAGATCCAATTATGATGAACCAATTCCTAGTGATTTGGATGCACTAGATTATCTTTATAAGCTTTTGCCTAAAATCCGTAGATCTGAAAATTGTGATGAAGTGCTTCATGATAGATCTTTAAATAAAAAGAATGATTGCAATGATTTAATGATAAGTTCTATTGATGTAAATTATGCTAATAATATGCAAAACCCTAAGCTTGGGGATGCTAGTTTTGCCATGCCTACTACTTGTTGCAATGATCATGATTGGGGTGATTCTTCTTATGATCTCGAAAAATTATTTAAGCCCCACGATGAATATGAGATTGATAAAATTGTTTGCAATAATATTGAAAGTGGGTTTGGAAGAGTGTCAACTTTAGTCTTTAGATCCCACATATTTGGATAACATTCAATCTTATGAAGTTTTTGATAAAAGTGGGTTTGGAAAGGTCATGACTTTAGTTAATGATAATCCCACTATTTTGGAAGAGTATCAACTTTGCATACATGTGGATCATGTTAAGAATATGTTATGTGATAGCTATTTTGTTGAATTTTCTTATGATCCTACATGTAATTATTATGAGAGAGGAAAATATGGTTGTAGAAGTTTCCATGTTACTAAATTACCTCTCTTCATGTTGAGATTGCTATCGTCACCTTCTTCTTCCTTGCATATGCTAGTTTTCGCTTGCCTTGCAAATTTGTTTGCCTATAATATGCCTATGCATAGGAAGTATGTTAGACTTAAGTGTGTTTGTCACATGTTTTATGATGCTCTCTTTGTGCTTCAATTCTTTTCTTTCATGTGAGCATCATCGAAATCTCAATGCCTAGCTAAAAAGGCTTTAAAGAAAAGCGCTTGTTGGGAGACAACCCAATATTTATCCTTTCTGACTAGGAATAAATAATCCATCTATGGATCTACATTCTGTTTGGATGTGGTTTTATGTTTTAACTAGTGTTTGTGCCAAGTAGAACCTATAGGATAACCTACGATGATAGTTGATTTGATTCTGCTGAAAAACAGAAACTTTGCATGCACGAATTCAGTTATGATAAATCGCAGCAACGTGCTTTTGCGTTGATTATTTTTTCTTCTGATAAATAAACAAATTCTCCAGGACTTCCTATTTTGGTAGAATTTTTAGAGTTCCAGAAGTTTGCGTTAGTTACAGAACATGTGCTGAACTCAAGGTGCCGACGCTTGGTACTTGGATCGGTCGGATCGTGAAGACGTACGACTACACCAACCGCGTTGTCATAACGCTTCCGCTTATGGTCTACGAGGGTACATGGACAACACTCTCCCCTCTCGTTGCTATGCATCACCATGATCCTTGCGTGTGCGAGGGAAAATTTTGAAATTACTACGCTCCCCAACAAAGGTATCAGAGCCTGGTTTTATGCATAGATGTCATATGCACGAGTAGAACACAAGTGAGTTGTGGGCGATATAAGTCATACTGCTTACTAGCATGTCATACTTTGGTTCAGCGGCATTGTGAGATGAAGCGGCCCGGACCGACATTACGCGTACGCTTACGCGAGACTGGTTTAACCGCTACGAGCACTCATTGCTTAAAGGTGACTGGCAGGTGTCTGCGCTCTCTCACTTTAGTTGAGCGAGTGTGGCTCGCCCGGTCCTTGCGAAGGTTAAAACAGCACTAACTTGACGAACTATCGTTATGGTTTTTGATGCGTAGGTAAGAACGGTTCTTGCTCAGCCCGTAGCAGCCACGTAAATGTGGCAATTGCTAACATGATTCATCAGACTTAAGCATCACTACGATTGAGAAAATACCATTGTAGTCAACACCTTGAACTTGTTGAAAACCTTTTTGTGACAAGTCGAGCTTTGTAGATAGTAACACTACTATCAGCATCTGTCTTCCTCTTGAAGATCCATTTATACAATATGGCTTGCCGATCATCGGGCAACTCCACCAAAGTCCACACTTTGTTCTCATACATGGATCCCATCTCAGATTTCATGGCCTCAAGCCATTTTATGAATCTGGGCTCATCATCGCTTCCTCATAGTTCGTAGGTTCATCTTGGTCTAGTAACATGACTTCGAGCAGGATTACCGTTCCACTCTGCAGATTGTACTTTGGAAGACCTCGAGGTTTTGTAGTAACTTTATCTGAAGTTTCATGATCATCATCATTAGCTTCCTCACTAATTGGTGTAGGAATCACTGGAACTGATTTCTGTGATGAACTACTTTCCAATTCGGGAGAAGGTACAAATTACCTTATCAAGCTCTACTTTCCTCCCACTCACTTCTTTCGAGAGAAACTCCTTCTCTAGAAAGGATCCATTCTTAGCAACGAATGTTTTGCCTTCGGATCTGTAACAGTTTCCTTTGGGTATTCTATGAAGACGCACTTCTCCTATTTGGGTTCGAGCTTATCAGGTTTAAACCTTTTTTCACATAAGCACCGCAACTCCAAACTTTAAGAAACGACATAACTTAGGTTTACTGCTAAACCATAGTTCATATGGTGTCGTCTCAACGGATTTAGATGGTGCCCTATTTAAAGTGAATGTAACTGTCTCTAATGCATAACCCCAAAACTATAGTGGTAAAACAATAAGAAACATCTTAGATCGCACAATATCAATAAAGTGCGATTCACGATGTTCGGACATACCATAACGCTGTGGTGTTCCAGGTGGTGTGAACTGTGAAACTATTCCTCATTGTTTTATATGAAGGCCAAACTCGTAACTCAAATATTCTCCTCCACGATCAGATCGTAGAAACTATATTTTCTTGTTACGATGATTCTCCACTTTACTCTGAAATTCTTTGAACTTTTCAAATGTTTCAGACTTATGTTTCATTAAGTAGATATACCCATATCTGCTCAAATAATCTGTGATGGTTAGAAAATAACGATACTTGCCACAAGCATCAACACTCATTGGACCACATACGTCGGTATGTATTATTTCCAACAAGTCAGTAGCTTGTTCCATTGTTCCGGAGAACGGAGTTTTAGTCATCTTGCCAAAAAGGCACGGTTCGCAAGCATCAAATGATTCATAACCAAGTGATTCCGAAAATCCATCTTTATGGAGTTTCTTCATGCGCTTTACACCGATATGACCCAAGCGGCGATTACCACAAATAAGTTGCACTATCATTATTAACTTTGCATCTTTTGGCATTAATATTATGAATATGTGCATCACTACGATCGAGATCCAACAAACTATTTTCATTGGGTGTCTGACCATTGAAGGTCTTATTCATGTAAACAGAATAACAATTATTCTCTGACTTTAAATGAATAACCGTATTGCAATAAACATGATCAAATCATATTAGTGCTCAGCGCAAATGCCAAATAACATTTATTTAGGTTTAACCTAATCTCGAAAGTATAGGGAGTGTGTGATGATGATCATATCAATCTTGGAACTACTTCCAACACTCATCGTCACTTCCCCTCAACTAGTCTCTGTTTATTATGTAACTCCTGTTTCGAGTTACTAATCTTAGCAACCGAACAAGTATCAAATACTCAGGGGCTACTATAAACACTAGTAAGGAAAACATCAATAACCTGTATATCAAATATACCCTTGTTCACTTTGCCATCCTTCTTATCGACCAAATATTCAGGGCATTTCCTCTTCCAGTGACCATTTACTTTGCAGTAGAAGCACTCAGTTTCAGGCTTTGGTCCAGCTTTTGACTTCTTCGCGTGAGTGACAACTTGCTTGTCATTCTACTTGAAGTTCCCTTTCTTTCCCTTTTCCCTTTTCTTGAAACTAGTGATCTTGTTAACCATCACCACTTGATGCTCTTTCTTGATTTCTACCTTTGTTGATTTCAACATCACGAAGAGCTCAGGAATCATTTTCGTCATCCCTTGCATACTATAGTTCATCATGAAGTTCTAGTAACTTAGTGATGGTGACTAGAGAATTCTGTCAATCACTATCTTATCTGGAAGATTAACTCCCACTTGATTCAAGCGATTGAAGTACCCACACAATCTGAGCACATGCCCACTAGTTCAGCGATTCTCCTCCATCTTTTAGCTATAGAACTTGTTGGAGACTTCATATATCCCAACTCGGGTATTTGCTTGAAATATTAACTTCAATTCCTGGAACATCTCATATGGTCCATGACGTTCAAAATGTCTTTCAAGTCCCGATTCTAAGCCGTTAAGCATGGTGCACTAAACTATCAAGTAGTCATCATATTGAGCTAGCCAAACGTTCATAACGTCTGCATCTACTCCTGCAATAGGTCTGTCACCTAGCGGTGCATTAAGGACATAATTCTTCTATGCACCAATGAGGATAAAACTCATATCACAGATCCAATCACTAAGATCTTTCAACACAGTTTTCTCTAGGAACATATCAAAATAAACATATGAAAGCAACAAGCGCGGGCTATTGATCTACAACATAATTTGCAAAATACTACCAGGACTAAGTTCATGATAAATTTAAGTTCAATTTTAATCATATTACTTAAGAACTCCCACTTAGACGGACATCTCTCTAGTCATCTAAGTGATCACGTGATCCAAATCAACTAAACCATGTCCGATCATCACGTGAGATGGAGTAGTTTTCAATGGTGAACATCACTATGTTGATCATATCTACTATATGATTCACGCTCAACCTTTCGGTCTCCGTGTTCCAAGGCCATATCTGTATATGCTAGACTCGTCAAGTTTAACCTGAGTATTCCGCGTGTGCAACTGTTTTGCACCCGTTATATTTGAACGTAGAGCCTATCACACCCGATCATCACGTGGTGTCTCAGCACGAAGAACTTTCGCAATGGTGCATACTCAGGGAGAACACTTCTTGATAATTTTAGTGAGAGGTCATCTTAAAATGCTACCATCAATCAAACCAAGATAAGATGCATCTTGTGCTTGTGATCAATATAAGTGATATGATATGGCCATCATCATCTTGTGCTTGTGATCTCCATCTCCGAAGCACCGTCGTGATCACCATCGTCACCGGCGCGACACCTTGATCTTCATCGTAGCATCGTTGTCGTTACGCCATCTATTGCTTTTACAACTATTGCTACTTCTTAGTGATATAGTAAAGCAATTACAGGGCGTTTGCATTTCATACAATAAGCGACAACCATATGGCTCCTGCCGATTGCCGATAACTTCGGTTACAAAACATGATCATCTCATACAATAAAATATAGAATCACGTCTTGACCATATCACATCACAACATGCCCTGCAAAAACAAGTTAGATGTCCTCTACTTTGTTGTTGCAAATTTTACGTGGCTACTACGGGCTGAGCAAGAACCATTCTTACCTACGCATCAAAACCACAACGATAGTTTGTCAAGTTAGTGCTGTTTTAACCTTCGCAAGGACCGGGCGTAGCCAGTCACCTTTAAGCACGAGTGCTCGTAGCGGAGAAACCAGTCTCGCAGTAAGCGTCTGGCGTAATGTCGGTCGGGCCGCTTCATCTCACAATACCGCTGAACCAAAGTATGACATGATGGTAAGCAGTATGACTTGTATCGCCCACAACTCACTTGTGTTCTACTCGTGCATATGACATCTACGCATAAAACCAGGCTCGGATGCCACTCTTGTGGAACGTAGTAATTTCAAAAAAATTCTACGCACACGCAAGGAGCATGGTGATGCATAGCAACGAGAGGGGAGAGTGTTGTCCACTGATACGTCTCCAACGTATCTATAATTTTTGATTGCTCCATGCTACTTTATCAATTGTTTTGGACTATAATGGGCTTTATTTAGCACTTTTATATTATTTTTGGGACTAACCTATTAACCGGAGGCCCAGCCCAGAATTGCTGTTTTTTGCCTTTTTCAATATTTCGAAGAAACAGAATATCAAACGGAGTCCAAACGGAATGAAACCTTCGGGAACGTGATCTTCTCACCGAACGTGATCCTGGAAACTTGGACCCTACTCCAAGAAGCGCCAGAGGCGGTCACGAGGGTGGAGGGCGCGCCCCCTACCTCGTGGTCCCCCTGACGCTCCACCGACGTACTCCTTCCTTCTATATATACCTACGTACCCCCAATAGACCAGATACGGAGCCAAAAACCTAATTCCACCGCCGCAACCTTCTGTATCCACGAGATCCCATCTTGGGGCCTGTTCCGGAGCTCCGCCGGAGGGGGCATCTACCACGGAGGGCTTCTACATCAACACCATAGCCCCTCCGATGAAGTGTGAGTAGTTTACTTTAGACCTTCGGGTCCATAGCTAGTAGCTAGATGGCTTCTTCTCTCTTTTTGGATCTCAATACAATGTTCTCCCCCTCTCTCATGGAGATCTATTCGATGTAATCTTCTTTTTGCGGTGTGTTTGTTGAGACCAATGAATTGTGGGTTTATGATCCATCTTATCTATGAATAATATTTGAATCTTCTCTGAATTCTTTTATGTATGATTGAGTTATCTTTGCAAGTGTATTTTAATTTTCCGTTTGGTTAGGCCAACTAGATTGGTAGTTCTTGCAATGGGAGAAGTGCATGGCTTTGGGTTCAATCTTGCGGTGTCCTTACCCAGTGACAGAAAGGGTTGCAAGGCACGTATTGTATTGTTTCCATCGAGGATAACAAGATGGGGTATTTATCATATTGCATGAATTTATTCCTCTACATCATGTCATCTTGCTTAAGGCGTTTCTCTATTTTTAACTTAATACTCTAGATGCACGCTGGATAGCGGCCGATGAGTGGAGTAATAGTAGTAGATGTAGAATCGTTTCGGTCTACTTGTCTCGGACGTGATGCCTATATACATGATCATACCTAGATAACCTCATAATTATGCTCAATTCTATCAATTGCTCAACAGTAATTTGTACACCCACCGTAGAATACTTATGCTCTTGAGAGAAGCCACTAGTGAAACCTATGGCCCCCGGGTCTATTCTCATCATATCAATCTCCATCACTTTATTTATTTGCTTTGCTTTTACTTTTTACTTTGCATCTTTATACCAAAAATACCAAAAATATTATCTCTATCAGATCTCACTCTCGTAAGTGACCGTGAAGGGATTGACAACCCCTAATCGTGTTGGTTGCGAGTAGCTATAGTTTTGTGCAGGTACGAGGGACTTGTGCGTGACCTCCTCTTGGGATTGATACCTTGGTTCTCAAAACCTGAGGGAAATACTTACGCTATTGTGCTGCATCATCCTCTCCTCTTCGGGGAAAACCAACGCAAGCTCGAGACGTAGCAAGAAGGATTTCTGGCGCCGTTGCCGGGGAGGCTTAGACAAAAGTCAACCATACAAAGTACCCATCACAATCCCTATCTCTCGCATTTCATTATTTGTCATTTGCCTCTTGTTTTCCTCTCCCCCACTTCACCCTTGCCATTTTATTCGCCCTCTCTTTCCCAATCTCCTCCTCTCTTTCCGTTGCCTTTTCCTCGTCCGTTTGTTTGCTCGTGTGTTGGATTAGATGCTTATTTATTCCGAAACAAAGAAGCCAATATCTATGGATCCTGATCCGCTTGCCAATCTTTTTAAGAGATCCAATTATGATGAACCAATTCCTAGTGATTTGGATGCACTAGATTATCTTTATAAGCTTTTGCCTAAAATCCGTAGATCTGAAAATTGTGATGAAGTGCTTCATGATAGATCTTTAAATAAAAAGAATGATTGCAATGATTTAATGATAAGTTCTATTGATGTAAATTATGCTAATAATATGCAAAACCCTAAGCTTGGGGATGCTAGTTTTGCCATGCCTACTACTTGTTGCAATGATCATGATTGGGGTGATTCTTCTTATGATCTCGAAAAATTATTTAAGCCCCACGATGAATATGAGATTGATAAAATTGTTTGCAATAATATTGAAAGTGGGTTTGGAAGAGTGTCAACTTTAGTCTTTAGATCCCACATATTTGGATAACATTCAATCTTATGAAGTTTTTGATAAAAGTGGGTTTGGAAAGGTCATGACTTTAGTTAATGATAATCCCACTATTTTGGAAGAGTATCAACTTTGCATACATGTGGATCATGTTAAGAATATGTTATGTGATAGCTATTTTGTTGAATTTTCTTATGATCCTACATGTAATTATTATGAGAGAGGAAAATATGGTTGTAGAAGTTTCCATGTTACTAAATTACCTCTCTTCATGTTGAGATTGCTATCGTCACCTTCTTCTTCCTTGCATATGCTAGTTTTCGCTTGCCTTGCAAATTTGTTTGCCTATAATATGCCTATGCATAGGAAGTATGTTAGACTTAAGTGTGTTTGTCACATGTTTTATGATGCTCTCTTTGTGCTTCAATTCTTTTCTTTCATGTGAGCATCATCGAAATCTCAATGCCTAGCTAAAAAGGCTTTAAAGAAAAGCGCTTGTTGGGAGACAACCCAATATTTATCCTTTCTGACTAGGAATAAATAATCCATCTATGGATCTACATTCTGTTTGGATGTGGTTTTATGTTTTAACTAGTGTTTGTGCCAAGTAGAACCTATAGGATAACCTACGATGATAGTTGATTTGATTCTGCTGAAAAACAGAAACTTTGCATGCACGAATTCAGTTATGATAAATCGCAGCAACGTGCTTTTGCGTTGATTATTTTTTCTTCTGATAAATAAACAAATTCTCTAGGACTTCCTATTTTGGTAGAATTTTTAGAGTTCCAGAAGTTTGCGTTAGTTACAGATTACTATATCGATCTTTACGTCTCGACCATTTCGAGACTCCTCATCATGTCTCCGATAAAAGCCTATATTTGAATATCGGAATCGTTCCGGGTGAAATCGCGATTTTACAAGAGTACCGGGGTTACTGAACCCCCAAGGGCAGTTAATGGGCCTACATGGGCCATGAGGAAGAAGAGGAGGGCCGGCCAGGGCAGGCCGCGCGCCCCTCCCCCCCCTAGTCCGAATAGGACAAGGAAGGGGGGCGGCGCCCCCCTTTCCACTTTCCCCTCCCCCCTTTCCTTCTCCACCAGGCCGCACCTCTCCCCTCCTTCCTTTATATATGGGGGCAGGGGGGCACCTCTAGACACACAAGTTGATCTTCGTGAACGTTCCTTAGCCGTGTGCGGTGCCCCCCTCCACCATATTCCACCTCGGTCATATCGTGGCGGTGCTTAGGCGAAGCCCTGCGTCGCTAGAACATCATCACCGTCACCACACCGTCGTGCTGACGGAACTCATCCCCGACACCCTCCTGGATCGGAGTCTGGGGATCGTCATCGAGCTGAACATGTGCTGAACTCGAAGGTGCCGTACGCTTGGTACTTGGATCGGTCGGATCGTGAAGACGTACGACTACACCAACCGCGTTGTCATAACGCTTCCGCTTATGGTCTACGAGGGTACATGGACAACACTCTCCCCTCTCGTTGCTATGCATCACCATGATCCTTGCGTGTGCGTAGGAAAATTTTGAAATTACTACGTTCCCCAACAGTGGTATCAGAGCCTGGTTTTATGCATAGATGTCATATGCACGAGTAGAACACAAGTGAGTTGTGGGCGATATAAGTCATACTGCTTACTAGCATGTCATACTTTGGTTCAGCGGCATTGTGAGATGAAGCGGCCCGGACCGACATTACGCGTACGCTTACGCGAGACTGGTTTAACCGCTACGAGCACTCATTGCTTAAAGGTGACTGGCAGGTGTCTGTCTCTCTCACTTTAGTTGAGCCGAGTGTGGCTACGCCCGGTCCTTGCGAAGGTTAAAACAGCACTAACTTGACGAACTATCGTTATGGTTTTTGATGCGTAGGTAAGAACGGTTCTTGCTCAGCCCGTAGCAGCCACGTAAAATTTGCAACAACAAAGTAGAGGACGTCTAACTTGTTTTTGTAGGGCATGTGGTGATGTGATATGGTCAAGACGTGATGCTATATTTTATTGTATGAGATGATCATGTTTTGTAACTGAAGTTATCGGCAACTGGCAGGAGCCATATGGTTGTCGCTTTATTGTATGAAATGCAAACGCCCTATAATTGCATTACTTTATCACTAAGCGGTAGCGATAGTCGTAGAAGCAATAGATGGTGTAACGACAATGATGCGACGATGGAGATCAAGGTGTCGCGCCGGTGACGATGGTGATCACAACGGTGCTTCGGAGATGGAGATCACAAGCACAAGATGATGATGGCCATATCATATCACTTATATTGATTGCATGTGATGTTTATCGTTTATGCATCTTATCTTGCTTTGATTGACGGTAGCATTTTAAGATGATCTCTCACTAAATTATCAAGAAGTGTTCTCCCTGAGTATGCACCATTGCAAAAGTTCTTTGTGCTGAGACACCACGTGATGATCGGGTGTGATAAGCTCTACGTTCAAATACAACGGGTGCAAAACAGTTGCACACGCGGAATATTCAGGTTAAACTTGACGAGCCTAGCATATATAGATATGGCCTCGGAACACGGAGACCGAAAGGTCGAACGTGAATCATATAGTAGATATGATCAACATAGTGATGTTCACCATTGAAAACTACTCCATCTGACGTGATGATCGGACATGGTTTAGTTGATTTGGATCACATGATCACTTAGATGACTAGAGAGATGTCTGTCTAAGTGGGTGTGACGCCCCCGATTCAATCATACACTAATCATACACGCAAACATGTACGATCAAGATCAGGGACTTGCGGGAAGATATCACAACACAACTCTAAAAATAAAATAAGTCATACAAGCATCATATTACAAGCCAGGGGCCTCGAGGGCTCGAATACAAGGGCTCGATCATAGACGAGTCAGCGGAAGCAACAATATCTGAGTACAGACATAAGTTAAACAAGTTGCCATAAGATGGCTAGCACAAACCGATATCAGACGAAGAGGCGTGGCCTCCCGCCTCGATCCTCCTAACTACTCACAGTCGTCGCCGCCGGCTGCACGTAGTAGTAGGCACCTCTGTGTAGTAGAGTCGTAAATAACGGTGGCGTCGCCTCTGGACTCCGAGATCTGGTTGCAACAACCGTAAAGAAAGGAAAGGGGGAAAAAGGGGGGAGAAAGCAACCTTGAGTACTCATCCAAAGTACTCGCAAGCAAGGAACTACACTACATATGCATGGGTATATGTGTAAGGAGGCCGTGTCGGACTGAATCGCAGAATGCCGAATAAGAGGGGATAGCTAGTCCTATCGAAGACTACGCTCGCAGCCTCCGCCTTGCAAAGATGTAGAAGAGAGTAGATTGAAGTCCTCCAAGTAGCATCTCCAAGAAGCATCTCCAGTAGCATCGCATAGCATAATCCTACATGGCGATCCTCCCCTCGTCGCCCTGTGGAAAAGCGATCACCGGGTTGTTTGTGGAACTTGTCTGGGTGTGTTTTATTAAGTATCCAGTTCTAGTTGTCATAAGGTCAAGGTACAACTCCGGGTCGTCCTTTTACCGAGGGACACGGCTATTCAATAGATAAACTTCCTGCTGGGTGCACCACATAACCCAACACGCTTGATCCCATTTGGCCGACACACTTTCTCGGTCATGCCCGCCTCGAAGATCAACACGCCGCAGCCCCACCTAGGCCTAACAGAGAGTCAAGACACCGGTCTAACTCCTATGGCGCAGGGTGCGGCCGATCGCCCATTGTACACCAAGACGCTTGCGTGGCCAAAAGCGTAACTAGCCCCTAATACAAGTGCAAGCTTACGTTCCAATCCGGTAGCGCGCCGCCGATTGGCCGACGCCTAGAAGGCTTCGCCGATACCACGGCGCCGAAAGTGCCCATATCTTTCCCACGTAGTTGGTTAGTGCGTATAGACCAAATGGCCAGACTCAGATCAAATACCAAGATCTCGTTAAGCGTGTTATTATGAAGCAACCGCAGACGCCGACCAGGGCCAGGCCCACCTCTCGCCTAGGTGGTCTCAACCTGCCCTATCGCTCCGCCACAAAGATCCACACAGAGGGCCGTCGGGACAAAGGTCCTTTCAGCCCCCAATCCATGAATCACTCGCGGGTACTCTTCGAGCGGACCCGACTTTAGTCACCATCTGTAGTATGTATATATGTATAGTATATAACCGTGATCACCTCCCGAGTGATCACGGCCCAATAGTATAGCAAGGCAGACTGACAAGAATGTAGGGCCAATGATGATAAACTAGTATCCTATACTAAGCATTTAGGATTGCGGTAAGGTATCAATGACTCAGAGCAACAATGACGGGCTATGCAATGTAATAGGAGTAACCGAACAAAGAATATGCTACACTACTCTAATACAAGCGGTATAGAGAAGAATAGGCGATATCCGTGATCAAGGGGGGGGCTTGCCTGGTTGCTCGAACAAGAAGGAGGGGTCGTCACGACGTAGTCGCCCACGGGGCATCGAAGATCGCCACGGGGCTACCAGAGAGAAGAGGGGGAGAAACAAGAAATACATAGCAAGCAAGTGCATAACAAGGTTAACAAGCGAGCTAGATGTGTTCTAACGCAGATGAGGTGATACTGGGTGAAGGAAACATCCGGAAAGTATCCCCGGTGTTTCGTGTTTTCGGACAGATGAACCGGAGGTGAAATGTTGCAGGTTCTCTATGCAAGGGACACGTGGCAGACGAACGGGCTGCGTATCCGGATCCGTCTCGTCGTTCTGAGCAACTCTCATGTTGAAAATAATTTAATCCGAGTTACGGATTAAAACATATGATTTTCGAAAGATTTTATTAATTTCTAGAATTTAATTAATTATTTAACTTATTACGAAAATTGATTTATGACATCAGCATGATGTCATGCTGACGTCAGCAATCAATAGGGGTTGAGTGGTCAACCTGACCAGTGGGTCCCACTGATCAGTGACACATTTTAATTAAGCATTTTATTTAACCTAATCAGGATAAATTAGGGGGTGGGCCCCACTATCATTGACTACTTAATTAGCTAATTAACTAACTAACTAGGTTAATTAAATAACTAATGTTTAATTAGTTGTTTAGCTTAATTAATCAAAATTAATTAAGTTGATTAATTAATTAATTAATGTTATTATTTTAACTAATTCTCTCTTTTTAACGCTACGGGGGGGCGGGGCCTGCTTGGCAATGGGCCAGGCCATATTGGGTCGGGCGCTCGGTGCGGGCGTCACCCGAACGACGCATGCCCGAGGGCATTGGCGCCGCGACGCTGCCAGCGCCGGTCTTGCGCCAGTATGGATCGGCGATGATGGGCGCCAAGGAAGCGAGCGAGCACTCGGCGGCGGTGAGAAAGAAGGGGCTGCATGGGCGAAGTTTCACCGGTTGCGGCAATCAAGCTCGACCGGGCGGAGCTAGCAGTGCCTGACGGGCACGGACGCTGGGCAAGGCGGAAAGGCGCAGGCGGACTGAAGGCTGCGGCGGCGGCAACAGATGCCAGCGGCGACGGGGAGGAGAGGGGAGGTCAGGCAGGAGAGCAGGGGGGGCGTGAGGGCGCGACCATGGGCGCGTCCAGGGGCGCCGGTGTGTGGCCATCGACGTGGTGAGCGCGGGGACGGGGCTTTAGGTGAGGACGAGCGCGGCTCGGGTGCCGCCAGAAGGGGCATGGCGGCACGCAGCGTCGCGAGCGCGACGGCAGTGCGCGAGCGAGGGAGAGGGAGGGAGCTCATTGTGGGGGAGTAGGGACTAGGGAAGCGGGGTTCGAGGGGGCGTCGGGGACGACGGGCAACGTGGAAGCAGGCCGGTGGGGAGGTGGAAGCAGGCCGGCGGGGGAGCCCCGGGCGCCGGCGATGTAACGCCCCGGATCCGATGCGCCAGGTGTCTGCCAGTTATTCGCCGTCGTTGCCATGTCATGTGCTTGCGTGTTGCACTTTTCCATGTCATCTTCTGCATTTTATCATGTCATCATGTGCATCTCATTTTGCATACATGTTCATCTCATGCATCCAAGCATTTTCCCCGTTGTCTGTTTTGCAATCCGGCACTCCTATGTCATCCGGCGTTCCCTTCTTCTCTCCTGTTGTGAGCGGGTGTTAAACTTTCTCGGAATGGCCCGAGGTTTGTCATGCGGCCTTGGTATAGCACCGGTAGACTGCCTGTGAAGTTTCGTGCCATTTGGAGGTCGTTTGATACTCCAACGGTTAATCGGGTAACCGTAAAGCCCTCTTTTGTTGCAGCCCAACACCCCTTCCAAAGTGGCCCAAAACCCATCAAACTCCTCTCCATGCTCTCGGTCATTCGATCACGATCGCGTGGCCGAAAACCGCTCCTCATTTGGACTCTCCTAGCTCCCTCTATGCCTATTTATACACCCCCCCCATTCCAAATCCCGGATGATTTCCCCCGAAACCCTAGCCCCGCTCCCCTCGCGCCCGGACCAATCCACGTGCGCCACGTCACCCCCTCGCATCTGCCAGCCACTCTTCCGCCGCCATGTGGCATCGCCACCTCACCCGCGCCTCCCGCCGCCGGGGCCATGAGCTCGCATGCCGCCCGCCCGGGCGATCTGGGCCCCATGAGGCCTGCGCGCCCGCCGCCCTCGGCGCTCGCCTCCTGCGCCCGATGCCGAGATCGCCACCGTCGCCTCGCCGCCCGGCTGCCGCCACCCAGCGCCGCTGGCTCGCCGCCCGCGATCGACCTTCGAGGCCGGTGCCCGCACCGCCCCATCTCCTCCTTCCCTCTCCTTCCTCTCTTCCTCATCCCCTCATCTCTCTCTCTCTGGCGATCGGCCACTAAAAAGATCGCCGCGGCATCGTCTTCGCCCGACCAGCCAGAACCACCGAACGGAACCCCACGCCTGGATCTGCCCTCCGCTGCGGGATCCACCTTCTTCGCGCCTCAGGCACCCAAAGCCTCGCCGAGTTCACACGCCGCGGCCTTAGTCTTCCTCGAACGTGCGTGCAAGCGGGCTCCGTGCCCTCGGCCAGCGTGGGCCGACCCAGCCTCCTCGGCCAAATGACACGAGATCCGGCGCCACGGCCCGCCACCTCCTCCCAAATACGAATCGGGCCAAGGCCCACTGGGTGAGAAGCCCCAGCGCCCCTCCTTTTTTTCTCCTGTTGGGCCAAGCTGCAGATTCGGCCCGATGCATGTTTTTTTCCCTGGCAGCGATTTTAACCTTTATCCAGAGTTTGCATATTTACATATTGGCCCTCCATCTTCATGCATTTAATAACTCATCAACCGTGCCTCTCATGTAAAAACTTAATATATGAAAGTTGCTTAGAATTTTGTGTAGTTTAATAATATGCCACTTTCATCCATGTTTAAAATGTTTAAAATGATGTTTGTTTAAATTTGCTCAAATGCCATGTTAAAATGTTTTATTTCATAACTAAATAACCGTTGCTCCGTTTTAAATAAACTATATATGTAAATGGGGTGGAAAATGCCTAGATTAACTTGGTCCACTTTATTTTCTTGTTTAACAACATTAAAATGGTGTTTAGGGCAGAACAGTACCAAATTCAAAATATGCACATGGGGATTTTCCGGAAATGTTGTTTATTCTTCCGGCCTCATTTAAACTTGCTTAAATAGTTAGTTTCCATTATGCTTCACCCCTTGCCATGTTTAATAACATTTAATATTGTTGAGTAGCTTATAACTAGAGGGAACTAAATAATTGATGTGGTGTTTCGTCAATATGCAACTCGTTGCATATTGAGCTCCACTTAACTTGTAGTATTGTTTGTTGCACTTTGCCATGCCATGCCTCATTAAACCGGACATGCATCATACTTGATCATGCATCATGCCATGATTATGCTTGTGTGTTCACCATGTTGTTTGCTTCTTTCCGGTTTGCTTCTCTCGTTAGCTTCGGTTTCGTTCTGGAGTTGTGAGGATTCGTTCGACTACGTTCGCTTGTCTTCTTCATGGACTCGTTCTTCTTCCTTGCGGGATTTCAGGCAAGATGACCGCTACCCTGGATCTCACTACTATCATTGCTATGCTAGTTGCCTCGTTCTTTCGCTATGTTGCGCTACCTATTACCTGTTTGTCCAGCCATCCCATATTGCCATGAACCTCTAACCTTTGACACCTTTCCTATGCAAACCGTTGTTTGGCTATGTTACCGCTTTGCTCAGCCCCTCTTATAGCGTTGCTAGTTGCAGGTGAAGTTGAAGATTGCTCCATGGTGGACAGGGTTTATGTTGGGATATCACAATATCTCTTATATTATTAATGCATCTATATACTTGGTAAAGGGTGGAAGGCTCGGCCTTATGCCTGGTGTTTTGTTCCACTCTTGCCGCCCTAGTTTCCGTCATACCGGTGTTATGTTCCCGGATTTTATGTTCCTAACGCTGGGTCGGGTGATTTATGGGACCCCCCTGACAGTTCGCTTTGAATAAAACTTGTCCAGCAAGGCCCAACATTGACTTTTACCATTTTCCTCACCACCACCTACTTTTTCCCTTGGGAGTCGCTCTCTCGAGGGTCATCTTTATTCAGCCCCCCCGGGCCAATGCTTGTCTAAGTGTTGGTCCAAACTAGAGCCCTTTAGCGCCCCTCAAGGAAACTTGAGGTCTGGTTTTAGTTGTAAGGATTGCTCATCCGGTCGTGGCTCGAGACGAGATCTGCTGGCTACTATCGGGATGTCGGCACGCCGGAGGTCTTGCTGGTCTTGTTTTACCATTGTCGAAATTTCTTGATGTACCGGATTCCGAGACCGATCGGGTCTTCTGGGTGAAGGTCTATTCCTTCGATGATCGCGAGAGCTTGTCATGGGTTAAGTTGGGATACCCTGCAGGTATAAACTTTCGAGAGCCGTGCCCATGGTTATGTGTCGATGGGAATTTGTTAATGTCCGATTGTAGACAACTTGACACCAGATCCGAATTAAAACGCATCAACCGCGTGTGTAGCCGTGATGGTCTCTTCTCGGCGGAGTCCGGGAAGTGAACACGGTTTCTGTGTTATGATTGGCATAAGTAGGTGTTCAGGATCACCTCTTGATCATTGCTAGTTGACGACCGTTCCGCTTGTTTCTCTTCTCGCTCTCATTTGCGTATGTTAGCCACCATACTTGCTTAGTCGCTGCTGCAACCTCACCACTTTACCCCTTCCTTTCTCATTAAGCTTTGCTAGTCTTGATACCCATGGTAATGGGATTGCTGAGTCCTCGTGGCTCACCAGATACTTCCTAAACCAGTTTGCAGGTGCCTATGCATCCGAGCAGGTGACGCAACCAAGCTCAAGGAGGAGCTCGATGAAGATCTTGCCCTTTGTGTTATTTCGTTCTAGTTGATCAGTAGTGGAGCCCAGTTGGGGTCGATCGGGGACTTTTGTCGCATTTGGGGTTCTCCTTTTATTTTGGTTCCGTAGTCGGACCTTGATTGTAACTGGATGATGTAATGCTTTATTCTTGTAATTGTGTGAAGTGGCGATTGTAAGCCAACTATGTATCTCTTTCCCTTATGTATTACATGGGTTGTGCGAAGATTACCTCATTTGCGACATTGCTTTCAATGCGGTTATGCCTCTAAGTCGTTGCTTCGACATGGGAGATATAGCCGCATCGAGGCGCTGGTGCAGGTCCAGATGGTGACGGGCGCTGGGTCGAGGCGAGGGATCGGGATCCCGCCGATCCGATCCAGACGAGGGAGTGGGGGGAGTGGGGTGTGGGGCGACGGGGAGTGGGTTAGGGTTTCGGGGGATTATGGGATAAGGGAGTGGGGAGTGGGGTTCGGCCGGCTGGGCCTGGTGGGTTGGCCCAGTGGGGCTGTGGCCTGCTGGGCCGGAGCCTAGTGGGGGGTTTGCTTTCTCTCCTTTTTTTAGCTTTTTTCTGTTTTCTTTTCTTTATCTATTTTCTTCTCTATTTTATTCTTTTAATTTATGTTTTATCAAATATAAATACAACTCCTAAATTAATGTTATAATTTATTCTACTGCCCCAAAGTTTGACACCTAATTAAAATAGTTTGCATTATTATTATTTTTAGGAGGCATTTAATTAATTGTCATAGCTACTGTTTTAATTACTTTAGAGCCTTTAAACATTTTATAAAAGTGTTTCTCCACTAGTATTATCCATGATTTATTTGACACATTTTGGACATTTTTAGTTTTAATGTTTGAAAACTTTTGTTGTTTACCTAAATCAAAATTTGATTTTGAAACGTTTCGATCTAACACATGTTTAGCAACAGTGACAAGGGTGACATGGCATCATTAGCAGGGTTTTACTGTAGCCTAACTATCCGGGTGTCACAATTCTCCTCCACTACAAGAAATCTCGTCCCGAGATTTAGGAGCGGGAGTAAGGGAGAAGGGATCTGGTTACGAAATTCTAATGGATCTTCTCGGCCTTGGTTGCTCTTCTCGAAGAGGTCGGTCCATTACATTGATGTCTGCATTTCTCTGCTTCAGGTCATCATGGTGAAGTCGGCGTCCTTTCTTCAGGAACTCCAACGTACTTACGAATAGGTAAGGGACAGCTCGGCTACGATAGGATGCTTATGAGGGAAACAATCTGGGGTTAACCTATGTATGAGCATAAGATTATCTCTCGAGTTGAACATATAAAATACATCGAGAGTGAGGTATGAAGGTACAATAAGAGGTTCTAAGCGGATAGATAGTTGATCGAAGTCTGAACAAGAGTGACAAAGGGGTTCAGAGCAGCGAGAGTAAGTATTGCGTCTAACACCAGAATAGAGCACTAGGAAGGTGGCCCGTGAATTAAATATGAAGCCAAGCGTGGGGAATAACCATTAGAAACAGGGTTGTACAGGAGAGTCAGGTTTCAATCCTGTGGAATTGTGGGTTATGGGCCCACCATGTGGGTTAAAAGTAGGAAGGGCGGAGACGTCTTGCATGATCATGCAAACAAGGCATGTCAGAGGGTAGCCTATCAGTTATGTCGGCAACAACATCGGTAACAAGGGCGAGGGACGAAGAGAACCATTTTCCTGCTCGTTGAACGAGGCGGACCAATAGGCAAAGTTCTCGTCCATCGGTGGTTACTGGAATGTCATCAACAAAAGCAACAGGGTCTTACCGACAGATTTGTACACCGAGGTGTTTACATAAGCAGGGGAATATTGTTGCTTAGGTCATATAGATCACAAGAAAGGTTAAACCAAACAATGAAAGGGAAATATGATTATTACATCAAATAGAACAATGGAATGGAAAATGTGTTTAAACACATATTTTAGGGGTATATCCTTCCCAAGGACAAGCAGAGCATGATACCCATGACAGGATATAATTGTAGAAAACCCTTTAGGAAAGGGGAGAGAATTTTCATGATATTACCCATACAACGGTGTTTGGATAATTGTGCAAGGAACATTTAGCATTGGGCTTCAGTTGTTCTTGTTAAAATTCGGAGTACCACAAACATGCTTAGAGATAGCATTGGCATGGTCTTCAAGAAAAGATCAGACTTTGGATACACAAAGGATCCATCAGTAACAACTTATAGAATAAGTCTCACAATTTCCTCATGGAAGAATGGTTAACCTCGTTAAAAAGGGAACCATAACAGCAGGTCCTCCGGCCATGTGTGCTAGGCTCATCACCTTATCGATTCATGTAAGGACCAATGTTATGACACTTGGAAAATATCTGAACCTTCATATCTGACCGAGTTTCAGATCTGGTTGGGTCATGATACCTCAGACTCGGGATGCCTGAGAAGGAAAGGTGCAACACAAATTGATGAGAAGACATCATAAGATTTTCGGGAAATTAACTATGGAAGTGAGTTCCGAGACAAGAGTTCATCATTAAACCAAGGAGAGAATGGGGAGGTGGCTGATGAACTCAGCGACAATTCATTGAGATTTCCAAAAAGATGGATTACCACAATCATGTGAACAAGGAGATAACATTTAACAGAACAAATGATATAATGATGAATGCTCGAGGGAAACATACACAATTAATCATTGGTTGAAAGGTTCACCCGAAATATGGGCTGAGGTAGCAGGATCAATGTTAGAATGGTGATTCGATAACCAATGGTCTAAGAATGAAATGTCAACCATTAACTTCAAAGCAATAGGGTTGCTAGAAGTACAGAATCCAAGCAGCATGGTTCACGTGTTGGTATCCTGGTTAGAATCAACACTGGGACCAAGAAAGAATGGTGAGGGTGAGAAGTATCACAATATCAAGAATTCTTAAGAGGTGGAGCAATCCTCACAACATCCTTGTCATAAAGGTCATTAATACTTCAAGGTGGAACATCATACAAGCTGGATAGCAAGTTGCATTCATAACATGAACAAGTTTGTGTTGTGGGAAGGCAAGAATGTTGTTGATGATAACACAATCATCGAGGGGCAAGGATGGTAATTCTCATCATGAATTTGATTGATATTCTGGAAGAGCTCAAAATGTTGATGATGATCACGACACAATTGTCGAGAGATTTCACGAAGAAGCAATCGAACAGCGACGGGATCAAGAAAAAGCAATGGTGAAGCAAAGGGCCATTGGAACCACGGATACGACACACACTCGGAATCAAGCTTGATGTTCAAGGCGAAATGATAATACGAGGAAGATCGACGTAAGCTTAGCTCATCGTCAAAAGTTGTGCTCCGGGAAGAAGGACTAGGTAGCGTAGATAAAAGTTTGCACAATAATGATATCGCCGATTAGGCTAGCGATGACTTGAAGGATTAATAAACTCATAAGCAATGAAAATTACTTAGAGTTATTGAATCGGAGTGCGGAATCGATTCACTTATCTGTGTTCTCGGTCGACAAACAACCCAGAACCCATGAAGTGACAAAGACAAGGTAAGGTAGTGCTTCATCAAAGTTTATAAGATGTAGTGCAATGGCAAGATATCCTCGAGATACCCGGGGTAATACTCGACACAAGATCAAAGTAAAGGTTGGACTGGTGAATTGATCCATGGAAGACAAGTGATTAAACTTGCCCGAGAAATGGGATCAAAGAGAAAATATGGTCGGAACCACGATTGCATAGGATAAATTCACAGATACCAGATGATATTGTATCAATGAAATAGCTATTATCACAAGAAGCTTCTATGGTAGGATCTACATCGTGTCCATGGGCATGAACACAAAGTTCAAGGTCGACTCCCACTTCTTCAATGTATAACCTTCCATTCACCTCTCACTATTGAAGAAGTCGTAGTGTTGAAATTTTATCTAGCAAAATACCAGAAGAGTATGACTCGTGAAAACTTTCGAGTTCACACATATTAAGGAAGGCATAGGTTCAACCCATAGGGGCTTCTTAGAAACATATACCACAAGTTTCAAGAGTAAATATCACAAGCTCGAAAGTAGAGCAAGGTTGAGAAAGTAGATGATACAATTAACCAAAGGCATTATGTATCCGAGGGAGGCTCACAAAGTTATTGAATATGAAGGACACCGCCGGATAAAATCCATTAAAGGATCCGCTGGTCCATAACAGAGCTGATGTGAGCATCGCACACAATCGAGGAAGTAACAATGCAAGGGCATTGGATTATAGAAACAATGACTAATCCAGAGCTCAAATGCAAAGGAATTATGATTTTCAAATCAAGGAAATGTAGCAATGTTCGATTATAAGTGTGAGTCCAGAGAATGATGTGAATTTGCTCTGGTTTTAGGGCATCTCCAGCCGCGCCCCCAAGAAGGCCTCCCCAGGCGATTTTTTCGCGCCGGCGCTGAAAAACGGGCCGGCCGCGCCTCAGACGCCGAAAATCGCCGCTTGGGCCGAAAATAGCGCCGGCGGACCCAGCCCAACCCGGCTACTGGGCGCCGGGCGCCGGGCGAAGTTTTTACGCGCGAAGAAGCCGCGGGCCGCGTCGGCGACTCGGCGCCTCGTTTCCCTAACGGCCTCGGTTTCGCGGGAATCAGCCTTGTCATTGATTCCTTCACGGCGGCGCTTCACGGGCGACGCCGACGCCTCCTCGCCGCGCAGCGTACACGGCGCGTCCGGCTATAAAGCCGGCGGCTCCACTCCACTCTGCTGTGCCCACACCAGCCCCGCCCGCCGCCGCCCAGCCCTCCTCTCCTCGCTTCTCCGCGCCCGCCGCCGTCGCCATGGCAAGACGCTTCGGGGCGAGGCGGCGGCAACGGCTTCGCCGCCGTTCGCCCGCTTTTCGAGTCTCGCTCTGTTCAGCGAATATCCGGCCCGCGGACATGCGCGCCGCCATCGGGATGGAGGCTCGATCGGGAGTGCCCATTCCCGCCGCCGACGCCGCGGCGGCCGAGTATGCCGCCGAGGAGGTCGAGATCGTCCGCTGCCCTCACCGACGCCAACGCCCCTTCCCCAAGACACCGCCGACAACCACGCCGCCTGGCGGCGATTTAAGCGCCGCCAGCAGCAGCGCTCGGGCGCCCATCAACGGCGCGCCGGTGGTCGGCGGCGGCGAATCAGCGGCGGCGCCACCGCGGGCGCCCCGCCGCACACTCGAGGGCGTGCTCACGCACCTCGAGGGCGGGAACGACCCGTCGTTGGCATACCCCCCCGGCGACGCACCGACGCGGCGGGACATGGGCGCCAAGGAGGTTCGGGTCTTCCTCCTCCTCTTCCTCCTCCCAATCCTCCTCGCCTCCTCGGCGCTCGCCCTTTCGCCGCCAAGGCCGAGCTCGCGAGGAGTCGCCGCTTCGGTCGGCGCTTTTCGCAGCGCCGCATCGCTATCAACGAGGCGGCAGACGCTGCTCGCCCTCGGCTCGCCGCGCCTTCGCTGCGAAGACGGAGCCGGATCGCGCCGTGAAGACGGAGCGGGCCGCGCCGTGAAGACGGAGCGGTTCGGCGCCGGCGAAGGCGGAGCTTCGCCGACGACGACGCTGCCACGAATGGGCGCGCCAGACTCCATTGCGATGGAGAAGGCGCGCCGGGAGAAGGCGAAGGAGCGCCAGCGCGCCGCTTCGAGGAGCGCCGACGCGGCCGCGACGAAGACGGAGTCGTCGTCCTATGCGACAGCGACGACGACGACGCACCGCCGCCAGTCCACCATGGCGACGTCGGGTCCAGCCGGGGCGTCCGCGTCAAGGAGGAGAAGGTCGACGACGACGATGGCAGCGACGGCGGCGACGACTTCAGCCCCTTTCTTTTTTAGATTAGCTTAATAATATAATGAAAATGGGCGAATTTGGCCGAAATTGGCCATGTTCAGACGAAATTTAACTACTCTTTGTCATAACTTCGCCGAACGGCCCCCTTTTTTTTACACTCGCCTGTAGGCGGCCCTGGGGTCGACGGCTGGGCGACGACTCGCCCCAGGGCCTTTTTTTCGCCGGCTCACCCCCAGGCGGCGCTTTTAGACGCCCCCTGAGGGGCCAACGGCTGGAGATGCCCTTAGGTACTTAGGTAGCTGAATTATGGGATGCGCGCCCGCGTGGTGAATCGTCGCCGCCTCTCCCCTTCCCTTTCGCCTCGTCGTCGCCGCCTCTCCCCGCTCTCCGTTCTCCACCACCACCACGCCCCTTGCTTCCCCTTCGCTTCTATCCTCCTCTCGATCCGGCGCTGGCACACACAGTGGTTGCCTTCATGGGAGAGTGCGGCGTTGAGGTCTTCAGCGTGGGTGTGGAGGAGCGGGAAGATGTGAGGAGGATGACAACGTGGGAAAAAAAGCAGCCAGATCGAAGCTCTCGTCGCCGCTCGCGTTGCCATGGAGTGGAGGGTCGCCGTTGACCGCATCACAGACAAGCGAGGACGAGGACAACGCCTGGATTCGGCGATGGCATCATGAGAGGCCTGGGCCTCCTCCACGGACAAGGCAACGGCGCGCTTGGCGGCGGTGATCTGAGCACCAGTTCAAGGTGAGGCACCTCCTCTAGCCACATCCAGTTTCTCCCGTGAGTTTGTGCTAAAATAATGAGTTCTTGTTATGGATTTGAGTTTTTTCTTTGTAGTACTCTGTTGGCTGTCGCTGGAACACCTGACATCACTAGCACGCATCATGAGAGGCCTGGGCCTCCTCCACAGACAAGGCTCAAGCACCAACCACAAGCGGTGCCACAAAAACATGGACAGGGGAACACTCAAGCGCATGCCGCGTCCAACTAGAGCAGAACGGCAAAAGAGAGAAACAAACTTGAGGGCAAAATCCATTAACTACTATATATACTGGAATCATCACAAACAATCAGCACAATATTATATATACTGTTTTCCCCTAAGGAAGAACTTGTTCATATCTGTAGCAGCAGCAAACACGGAGTGGTTAATGGAGAAGAGTAGCTTCGCCACTAATAATTTTGATTTTTCAGAAGAATGAAGAAAAGCTAAACTTTCAGTGAATGCGTGTTAACACTTTCAGTTTTCTGAAGAAGAAAAGCTTCATGCTTCTGCAGTTTTCATTCTTCACGGCGCAGAGGTTACAGAGGTATCGAAATATGATGCTTATATGAAATGTTTGGGGTTTATAGTTAGCACTGCTGGTTTAGGATTTGCATAATTGAGATTTTTAGCTAATTGCTCTGCTGTTTGGTAGAGGGGAGAGCCGCCTGAGAGTATAAATAATATTATGCTTATACTTGTGATGTGATGCTTTTTGGATGATGATAGTAACATGAGTGTGATCTTATTTGCAGGTCAGATGATGTGTGCAAGGAAGGAAAGATGCAGACAAGCAACGAAGACGTCTTCAAAGCGCTTGATGAGATTGAGTTCCCAGAGTTGGTAGAGCCTCTGAGGACTGCATTATAAGACATGGCTGAAGATGACATTTTGGTAATTTTGTATGCTGAACCATGATGCTAGGCTGAATAATTTACTATCTTTTGTTCGGATGAGCTCACATTTTGGTAGTTGCAAAACCTAAACCACGATGCTTTCTTGCCGCTGTTGTAGTCTCTAATTAATGGAATTGTGAGAGACTGTAGTTAATTTAAGTTTCTTCTGTTTCAATAAAACAGGCGTTGATAGCTGCATAAGTTTAACCATGATGCGTTATTTTTTTTAGGGAAAACCATAATGCTTTCTTGCTGCTGCTGTAGTCTCTATGGGATTCTGAGATAATTTAGTTAAGCTAACCTCATCGGTTTGCACTCTCAAAAATCACAGGAGCCATACAGAAAAAAGTAGGGTGCTATTAAAAATTGGCCATGTGATTTTTATATTCAGAGAATTGCACATGTGTTGATTAAACTGAAAACGTATGTTGATGCATGGAAAATGTATATGGTGCGTTTCATTTTTCTGCTCATTCTGAGCTAACCAAACTGACCCCATGGATTTGATATTGCCGTGTCTATCAGGTTTGGACATGTTCTTATTTGTACTAAATCACAAAACTAAACTGTGTAAATAAAATAGTCGCCACCCCCCCCTTTCCAACAACTTATTTTATTTTTAGAGTGAGGCAACGACATGTTATCATACTCTGTTTCTTGTGAGCAGTACGTCAGTTTAGATTGCGTATACTCTTTGGTATATGTAGCATTTTTGCCTACCTCTTGCCTATTTCACATAGAATAGATGATTTGCTTTGGAGAGGGATTAGATAAGGCCTATGAGTCCTAGGTAAGCGTGATGACCGTGTCCTGCACTTCTATTTACTATTAAGCACCAACTGAATTTCTGATAATGGCGTTTTAGGAATGACACAATCAATCCAACTGTTACCCTTTGGGGTGCTTTTTGGATGGACTAATCTGAAGATGTTGGCTAGCTTGCACCGCCATCATATCTACAAGCAAGGGATTATAGGGAAAATAAAGGTACAATGCTCCCAGTATATTTTACTTTTTGGCGAAGTTTTGGTGCTTGTGCATGAAAGTAACACCATCATTATAGGCTCATTTTATTTTATCTTCGTTCATGCACTAATGCATAAATCTTTTGGTATTGCCCTTATTATTTAGTCTAGAGCTATGCAGTGGCAACCATGGCTTTAGTGTTCAGGTGAGTTCCATTTATAGAGTGAATAACCCTTGGCATCTTATCTAAATTCTTTGATCCTAGATATTATGTATACCCAAGTACCTTATACCAGTACCTTAATTAGCCTCTTCTGACTATTGATTGTTTGAACTGTTGTAGTAGGACTCAAGACTTTCACTGTTATTAGGCTTGTGGACATGTTTTTATTTTAGATTGTACAGTTTTGGGTTCTTTTGGCTTCTGGTTGCTGCTGCACAAAAAGTACACTAAACTCAGATGATGCATGAAAAAAACTGCAGACCTAAGATAGTTTTTGTATTCGGATTTTTTTGTGATGCCCTTATGTTACAATACTTATTTGTTCTCCAAGTAGGTCAACGACGGCTGCTAGCAATTATACATACATATCAACAATTCCAAGGAAGTGCATATGTCAGGATGCATAGCATAATATATATGTTAATTAGAAAATACAATATGCTAGCATCTGAAACATCTAAAGGCGATCACTCAACTACGTATTATATACAATATACCCAGCTCGATGGTTGGAGCAGTCCCAGCCACTAATTAGTACTCCAACGTTCAATCACTCATCTAAGTATCAACACTACTCTTGAGACTTGCCTATTAACATAGTAGTGCTAGGTCCTCATTCGTTCTTACTCTCTGTTTACCGAGTCTTTGGTTTCTCTTTATCCACATTTCGTTTTCTATTTTCATTATCACTCTGTATTAATTCGGTATCTTGGTTTATCTTTGTTTAGTCTCCACCCTCTTTCTCCCATACCTCTTTTTTCATCTGTATGTCTAAGGTAAGAATGAGAGACTAGATAAACAAACAGGAAAATGCTCACTTCATTCAGGGGATGCATTCCGTCACTGTCGATCAACAAGCTCAACTCCGACGATGGTTCACCGATGTGGGCCGATGCACCACATCAGCAACGTCAATGGCCTGACAGGGCATTTTCCAACTGGGCCTATTGTAAATGACGAAACCACGAGGATGTAATCAGTAATGTTGCTCCTGGTATAGTTATTTAATGAAGTTATAAGCTTCTCCTTTTGGATTTTACTTCTACGAGTGATCAGTCCCTGCATCTTGTTCTATTTTTCAGGAAACGAAGATGTACTTTGCCATGCCACTAATCTCGACAAAATAGTAGATCATGGTGCCCCTCGTGCTACAGTGGAATTGAATCAAAAAAAAATCTACAGATTCATCAAACACCGAAGGAGGTTAGTTTTTACCTGAGCAGCAACGGCGACCGCCGTGGGCTTGCTGGAGCCTCCCTTGTCGTGGAAAGTAACCAGCTTCAGGGAGTGCCAGGCTGCCACACAGCCAGAACAGATGCCCACCTTCGGCAGGGAGCGACAACAGCAACTGTGAGGATTTGGCTCGCCGATACGAGTGACAGCGGCGCCATCTGCCGATTCCGCAGCTTCAACCTATAGCGGGAGCTACCGGACCACCGAGATGCAGTTGGAGCTTCCGGACCACAGAGATGCAGTTGGAGCTGCTGCGCCTCCGAGCTACCGGACCGAGATGCAGTTGGAGCCGCAGCGCCTCTAAGCTGTAGCGGGAGCCACTCCCCCACCAAGCTGCAGCTTGATCCGCCACGAAGATGGAGCCCAGCGTCAGCTGCCTCTAGCAGGTGCTTTCTCGAGTACAGTGTGGAGAGGAAGAGGATGAACTGGTCGATGGAATCAAGGACAACAGTCCACCACATGGTTATCTCTGTCGTTATATGTCATATGTGCAACCCGTGTGTATAGGTGTCCAGACTCCAGAGGGTGGCTCTTTGTCACAATGGCACGGTTGTAATATTATCTTTGGTGCTAACTTGTACTTTATGCAATTGGTATAATATCTATTGTTTCGTCAGATTTATTCCCACTTATCTTAATATAAAAGCATCTACAACCACAAGTATCAAAATCCTTCCCCGAACGTGCGGATGTGTCCAAATGTGTCTGCAGACAGTGATCGATCAACAAACAAAAAATTGTTTCCACAATCGGATATCCCACTTGCAAATCATCAAATTCATACGATTACATGTAATATAAAACTATTCTAAATTTCCGCCGGTGACCGTCCTTATTGTTTCGGCATTGTTCATGTCTGGAAGTGCGGTAAACGGCGAGGTAGAGTAGGACATGGGACACACAACAGCTCACGAGACTCGAGGCGCTGACGTATCCCATGACCTACTCTTGTCAGAGCATGGAGTCTGCATGTTGTCCTTATTGTTTCGGCACTGTCCATGTCCGACGGCTGGTTGTGCCCCTCAGAGTGGAAGTGCGGTAAACGGCGAGGTAGAGTAGGACATGGGACACACAACATCTCACAGAACTCGAGGCGCTGACGTATCCCATGACCTACTCTTGTCAGAGCGTGGAGTCTGCATGTTGTCGATGGACGTGAGATCGACGATGGATCCGCCATGGTGTCCCACGCCCGCTGCCTTGCATGGTAGGCACACAGCGCCATATTTGCTTCGGATGTGAGGCATATGTGCACCTCAGGCCATGAAGAACAGCAGCTATGAAGACTTGCCTCAAAGAAATTGTTCTAAACATCCCGTGGAGCGTGGTACATTTATCTAATGTAGATCCGCCTATCTGCATGCCTTGCTCATAACATTGTAAATGATAGTCCATAAGCTTCTTAGAAAACATGTATCATCATCAACCATCTATCTATCATCAACTCGGACATATTTTCATATGTTTTCTTCTGTGTCTACAAATTTTGATGCACACTCTTTCAATAATTGGCTTGCTCTCGGCCTTTGCGCCATGGGCGCAACGGGTCATCTAGTTATCACAGAAGACAATGGTGGCAGTCGATAGGGGATGATGAAGCTCACCTTGAAGCTGACTGAGCCAATAACACTCGGCTACCACATGAGCAACAACACGGTACTCCGCCTTTACACTGGAACGAGATACCATGGTCTGGCGTTTGAATGACCAAGAGACCAAAGTATAACCGAGAAAGACACAATATCTAGAGGTCGAACATCTGGTGTCAGGGCAGCGGCCCAGTCAACGTCAAAGTAAGTTGTGGGAGAGGCCGATGATGAGCAAGAGATGCGTAAGCTAAGGTCAAGTGTGCCCCTGATATACCAGAGGATATGCTTGACCAGGTGTAGATGCGGCTCGCGAGGTGCATGCATATAGAGACAAGCCTGCTGAACAGCGTGCGCGATGTCGGGTCGCGTGAGTGTCAAGTACTGTAAAGCTCTAACATAGATGCGGTACTCGGTGGGATCAGTAAGGAGAGACCCATCTTGCGCTGAGAGCTTGCATTTGGCATCAGTGGGAGTAGCCGACGGATTACAATCAACCATCCTGGCACGCTGGAGAAGATCGAACGCATATTGTCGCTGTGAGAGCACCATGCACTACTAGGGAGAACCTTATACACAGAATCTTAGCAGCAGCGCGGCTCAAAAAGAGGCGCTACTGCTAATTATCAGCAGCGCGTGCGTGTAAAACTCTCTACTGAAATGGAGTTAGCAGTAGCACGCTTGGAGCAACACGCGCTGCTACAAATATCGACCGACGGTGTCCACCCACCTACATTTAGCAGCAACACATTGTCGCTAACCGTGCTACTGCTAAAGCGTTAGTAGCAGCGCGCTTTTTCTGAGGTCGCTGCTGCTAATTTTCAAATTGGGCACACTGTTGGTCCCAATTAGCAGTAGCACTTGTGTGGGAAGCACGCTGCTGCTAATTTCTTATCAGCAACGCGTTTTGCCACTCGCGCTACTGCTAAGCCGCACCAGCGCACCACCTTTCCCCACCCGTCCTCCCTCCCCCCTCCCCTATCTTCCCTTTCCCCTACGCCCACATCCTCTCTCTCTCACTCTTCTTCTTCCTCAATACTTCTCCCCCATTACTCTCCCTCTCCTACCTACCTTTCTCTCTCTTCATTACTCCTAGCTAACTACACCACCTCCATTAATGCATCTCCTTTCTCTTTTTCCTCCCCCCTCCACTAGTTGAAGTTGTCTCCTCCCAAATTAGCTAGCTAGGTAGATGTAGCATTTAGTTAAGTGACCTATTTGCCCCCTAACTAGATCTATCTTTGTCAAGAAGAGCTTTGTGCACTTTTGATCTCCCTACATCATCATCTCCACCATGTGCTCGATCTCGAGATAGAGGTGATTAAAATTTCATGCTCTTGCAAAATGGAAATATGTTTATGTGTGTGTGATATGATAATTTGGAGATATGATGGAAATTGTGTGTGTGGCATGAGTTGACGCCAAATTGTGCTTTTGAGTTGCCTATGTTTTGCCGAAATGTCGATTTATTTCCGTTTTGGTGAATTCCGGGCAAACTCTAGATCTATATATGTCCTATTTTTAGGGAAGGTCATGCCGAATTTTTGTATGACTTTGATGCATGCACGCATTTTTATAATCAATTTGTTTATTTTTACCGTGCAGAGTTCACGATGGTCAGTGGAACGATGGTGGACAGGTGGTTGCGGTCGGCGGTGCAGGACATGAAAGAAAATAACCGGACAGAGGTTTTATGTCTGTGTCGAAAATGCAAAGGAATAGTTTGGCTTGACCCCCATGACGATGGTCGTGTCGAAGCGCACCTGCTCATGACTTGTTTCATGGATGGCTATACTCGGTGGATAATTGAAGATGAGGATGACGATGTTGAGGACGCCGACGGGGAAGGCAATGATGACACGGGGCAAGACGAAGAGATGATCGATAATGGCGGCGGCGAAGAGGCCGGACATGGCGGCAGAGAAGGGGCCGGACATGGCGGAGGAGAAGGGGCCGGACATGGCGGCGGAGAGAATGACATGGACTACACGCAATAGAGTTCATCGGTACTAAGTTCAATCGTGCGGGACCCTCATGTTCAAGCATTGCTTCGCAAGGAGACGAGTACTGAGAGAGCTGCTTCTAGAGAGGAGGCTAAGCTGGAGCAACTGGTGGTAGACTCGAACACTCCATTGTATGATGGTTGCAATCCTGAGGTGACCCACTTGAGTTTCACGCTCCAACTCCTGAAGACGAAGGCTAAAAACAAATGGACCGACACTAGCCTCGATGAGCATCTCAAGTACCTAAAGGATGTTCTTCCCGCGGGGAATCTATGTCGTACTAGTGTGGATGAGGCCAAGAAGATCGTGTGCCCTCTTGATCTACCACACGTTAGATACCATGCATGCATCAACGATTGCATAATTTATCGGAAGGAGCACGCGGAAAAAACAAGCTGTCCGGTGTGCAATGCTTCTCGGTACAAGAAGGCTGGGAAGAAATGTCCCCAGAAAGTTGTATGGTACTTACCGATCACTCCCCGTCTCCAGTAGTATTTTGTAGATCCCAAGGAAGCAAAGCTAATGCGCTGGCACGCGGAGAGGAAGAAGCCCGACGATGGAGATGATCCGAAGCTGAGACACGTCAAGGATGGAAGCCAGTGAGAGCGTTGAACAACTTATATCGGTTTTTCGAATGTGATGCAAGGAACATCGTGCTCGGCGCGTGTACCGATGGCTTGAATCCGTTTGGCAACCAGAACACCAACCATAGCACATGGCCCGTGTTTGTATGGATGTACAACCCTCCCTGGTTGTGCATGAAGTCGAAATACATTAACATGAGCATGCTTATTCAAGGGCCAAAACAACCAGGAAATAATATTAATTTGTATCTGGGGCTACTTCAAGAGGAGTTAGACACGTTATGGAAAAACACCAGCCAAGACATGGGACGCCAACAAAGGCGAGTATTTCTACATGAGAGCCACGCTGATCACAACGGTGCAGGACTATCTTGGTCACGGATATGTCACAGGCCAGGTGTGCCATGGATATTGCGGATGCACGCAGTGCATGGATGATATGACGTCTCGGCAGCTAACTTCAAGGAAAGATGGCGGGTCTAGGAAAATCGTGTACATGGGGCATCGAAGATGGCTCGAACAGGACGACCCGTGGAGAAACAGTGGAGATCTATTCAATGGTCACGCTGAGCATCGAGGACCTCCACGTAAGCGGAGCGGTGCCGAAATCGATGAGCTATTGAAAAACTGGAAGGAGTGCCCCGCGCCGGGAAAGATGATGAGAAAGACGCCGGAGCCGCTGCTGAAGGTATGGAAGACGAGGTCTATGTTCTGGGACTTGGAGTACTGGCACAAACTCGATACACCTCATTGCCTTGATCAAATGCATATCTGTAAGAATGTCCTTGAGAGCTTGCTGGCAACACTGATGAACATGCCGGATAAGACCAAGGATTGGCCGAAGGCAAGAAAATACTTGCAAGATTTGAAAATTAGGGAAGATCTGCACATGCCGCCCCGTAAAATGTCAGACGAGACAGAGGCGGAGACAGAGGCACGGGAGAAGAAGGGCAAGAAAATAAAGAAAGAGGATTATTGCCCCCTTCTTGCTTCACCTTAAGTCAGGCTGAGATCGATCAATTCTTTAAGTGCCTTACCGGAGTCAAAGTTAGTTCCGATTACTGTGGCAAGATAAGCAGATATCTAGGCACGGACAAGAAAAGGTTCAGCGGGATGAAGTCCCATGACTGTCATGTGATGATGACGCAGATACTACCTGTTGTCCTTAGAGGGATAATGGACAAGCACATCCGTGACACGCTTATTGGTCTCTGCAACTTTTTCGACGTCATCTCTCGAAAGTCGATCAGCGTGAAGCAGCTTCGAAGCCTACATGAAGAGATCATTGTGATACTGAATGAGCTTGAGATGTACTTCCCGCCCGCGTTCTTTGACGTGATGGTGCATCTGCGTGTCCATATTGTGGATGACATAATAGACCTGGGGCCTTCATTCCTTCACAACATGATGCCGTTCGAGAGGATGAATGGGATCATCAAAGGATTTGTTCGTAACATGTCCCGTCCAGATGGAAGCATCGTCCGGGGTTATGTGACACAAGAGTGCATCTCTTTCTGCGAGAATTTTCTATATGGCGCAGACCAGCCGCCTGGTGTTAGTGTTGGTTTGCCCATTAACAAGCACGATGGGAGGCTAGAAGGTGAAGGTCACTGCAATGATCGCAGGGAACTGCATGTGGCATACTCAGATCGATGCAGCGACTTTGACATAGCAAACATGGTAGTGCTACAGCACCGACGAGGTAGATCCTTTCGTGGCACTGCACAAAGAAATTATCGCAAAGAAGTATCGTGACCGGGGGGTATGCAGGACGGACGCCGAAGTTACTAGAGAGCACAACTCCACTTTCCCGCATTGGTTCAAAGAGCATATTATTGCTAATCCCCCGAAGGAGGGATCTAAGGACGGATTGCTCATATACGCCTTAGCACATGACCCCTCGCCCAACCTCGTAACCTATCAGGCATATGATATCAACGGATACACGTTCTACACGGAGGCCAAAGATATGGACAGTGATGATCAGAACTCAGGGGTGACGATGGAATGCATGACCGGCAGCGACAACGGCACAACTGAACGATTTGATGGAAGGATCGAGGAGATCTGGGAGCTTGACTACTCTGGACTGCACAACACAACGATGTTCCGTGTTAGATGGGCTAAGAATGTCGAAAGAGAAAGCCGGATTATCACTACCATGACTATACCCGACGCCAAGAGCGCTACCATGAACGCTATCGCAAAAAACAAGCCATGGGTACACGCTAAGCACGTGACACAATGCTTCTTCATAACCGACCCGGGCGATCCCAGCCGTGTTGTCGTGAGGAGAGGGAAAAGGAACATCATTGGAATGGATGGAGTCGCCAACGAGGAAGACTACGATCAGTACAGCAACCCAATGAGGGAAGATGACGATGATGATGAAGTATACGTCAAAAGAAGAATCAATACTACATTACCTAAGAAAAATCGTACTCCATGGAAAAGGCAAAGTCACAATGAGGGGCTCAATTATTCCTCGACGAACAAGAAGGGAAAGAAGCTGACGCAAAAACGAAAATGTCAACGCTGAGGAACCGTATGTTCTCGGTCAAATGATGTAATATATATATATATATATATATCCGTGTGTGTGTGTGTTCCTATTTTGTATATACACTTAGCCATTATTATGCATGGGTCCAATGATGTAATATATATGTTCCTATTTTGTATACATATTTAACCGTCAAATGATGCGATATATATCGCCTTCCCTTCGTTCACTGCTCTCGGAAAAAAAAGTGAGAGAAAATAAAGGAAAAGAAAAAGGAGAACTGGTTATAGTAGTAGCGGTTTACTGAAAAGAGCTACAGCTTGTCAAGGTAGCAGTAGCATTTTCCTTAAAAACCGCTATAGCTACCTGTATTAGTAGTAGCGCTTTTGGTCTAACGTGCTACTGCTACGTCCACGTAACCCAAAATCCTCCCTCTCTCTTCTTTATGCCGCTTCTTTTCCCCCCAAATCCGCACTCTCTCTTCCCCCGTCGCACCGCTGCGTGCTCGGCGCCGCCTCGACCCGGCCTTCGCCACGACCCGGCGCCGCCTCGATCACGCGCCATGCCTCCCTCCTCTGCTTCCTCCCCTCCCAACCTCGTTCGTCGTCAGGCCTGCCTCCTCGCCCCTGCACCCTCTGTAAACCCCCCTCTCTCTGCTAGCTAGGGTTAATTAGGTTATTTATTTAGTTATGAATTTAGCTAGGTTGAATTTATATGCAAATTTAGGTAGGCTGAATTTATATGCAAATTTGAATTGGATATGTGATATGTGGACATGTCATGTTTGGAATTTGGACATGTCATTTGGACATGCGATGTTTTGGTTCAATTTTGGTAAATGATCCGAGTGGCCTATGTTACGCCGGAATGTTGATTCATTTCCGTTCCGGTGAATTTCACACGCTCGATATGTCCATTTTTTAGCAAAGGTCATGCCGAAATTTTCCGTGAATTTTGGCACATAGATTTCTTTTTTATGTCATTTCTCATTTTTTCATACTTCTAGAAATAAACAAGGAGACTTAATCATAGGAAACATGTCGAACAACGAAGAAACTGGGCCTTCTGACCAAGATGCGGACGAGATGGATTATGAGGGTGAACAAGAGTACCTCGACTATTTGACTGCTGAGCAAGGTTTGCAGGTCGGCCTCGATGATGGTACTGACACCGACACCGACACCGACAGTGCCAACACCGATGGCGGCGCCGAGACCGGTAGGGAGGGTACCGGCGGGGAAGATACCGGCAGGGAAGGTACCGGCGCCGATGCCGCTACCGAAAAGAAGAAGCATAAGAAGCAGAGGATACGAAAACCTAACAATCTAGGGATTGGACGACTAGTGATCACAAAGATGGCACTTGGCAAGTTTGAGCCATTAGAGCCGGAAGAACCTCGCAAGTGCTATGGGAACCAAGTAGGATGCATCCTACAGGAATGCGCGAGCATCAACGACGATGACTTAAGGAGTAAAGAACATTTGACGCAGTTGCTCCTAACGAAGTTGCACAAGAGATTCAAGTTCCCCGACCGAGATGATAACATAGAACAACCGTGGGATGATCCGAAGATGAAAAAGATTAACAATCACACCATGGGCATGTTCAGCAATGATTTGGCCTCCTGGAAAGGGAGGGTGAAACGAGCTATTGAGGCTGAGGAACCCCTGTCCAAGATTCTGGAGGAAAATCTGACACTTACGGAAGAGGAGTTCAAAAAGTTCAAGGACACTTGCGCTACCGAGGCAGCCAAGGCTAAGGCTGCGAAATGGGACACCCCTCTCAATAGGGCCTTAAACGAACTTAAGGGACTCCCTTTGGGCCAGCGGCCGCAATATGGTCGTGTGCATGGAGCTGGAGACGGCGCCACGTGGAAGGTGTTTTACAACGAGGGCCCGGAGGCCAAGAAGCAGAAAAAGAAGTTTAGTCAGGAGGACATCAACGCGAAGGTGAAGCTTGCGGTCGAGAAAAAAGCAGCTGAGGACGCGAAAAAATAGCCGAGGAGAAAACTGAGTTGCTACAAAGAAAATCAATGCACCAGAATCGCCGCAGAAATGATTTTGCTACTAACTTGGTTCCAGCTATCATCAACTAGACGAAGGAAAATCTAGACAAGACGGTACATGATTTCCCGATGCCCAGTTTCATCGGGAGCAACTCCATGAACAACAGCAACACCGCACCATCACTTGCTCACGCAGCCGGGCCTCCTCTCGCAGTCGCTCCCGCTCATAGCAGCCCGTCCTTCGTCTCTGGCGCGCTAGGTGGGCCTTCGTCTTTGGCTGAGCTCGACGCCGTCACGGTAATTACATGTCGCACCAACATATATATATATATATATATATATAGAATATTCCATTTTCGTTGCCTTTCGGATGTTTTACGCCACAGACATATGTGTTTGCAGGGCGAAGAAACCCCGTGCACCATACTCTACTTGATCAAAGGCCAGAAGGTGGACGTAGGAAAGGGGATGATATTGAACCCCTTGAAACCAACGTTCCACAACCAGCCGATCCCCGCTGGGCACTTTAGGGTTAGCTTGTCCAGTGCGAACTCGGGGCACGAGGTTTTGCCTCCTCCAGTACAACATGTGGGAGAGGACGATGAGACCCCGCCGCGGATTGGAAGCTGCAAGGGTTGGGTGGTGCTATGGCCGAAGATATAATCATCTGTGAAGGTGAGAAAATAACGATACCCGCCGCGAGCCTCAATATTCATTGGACCACATACATCAGTATGTATGATTTCCAACAAATCAGTTGCTCGCTCCATAGTTCCGGAGAACGGCGTTTTAGTCATCTTGCCCATGAGGCATGGTTCGCAAGTACCAAGTGATTCATAATCAAGTGATTCCAGAAGTCCATCAGTATGGAGTTTTTTCATGCGCTTTACACCAATATGACCCAAACGGCAGTGCCACAAATAAGTTGCACTATCATTATCAACTCTGCATCTTTTGGCTTCAACATTATGAATATGTGTATCACTACTATCGAGATTCAATAAAAATAGACCACTTTTCAAGGGTGCATGACCATAAAAGATATTACTCATATAAATAGAACAACCATTATTCTCTGATTTAAATGAATAACCGCCTCGCATCAAACAAGATCCAGATATAACGTTCATGCTTAACGCTGGCACCAAATAACAATTATTTAGGTCTAAAACTAATCCCGATGGTAGATGTAGAGGTAGCGTGCCGACCGCGATCACATCGACTTTGGAACCATTTCCCACGCGCATCGTCACCTCGTCCTTAGCCAATCTTCGCAATCCGTAGTCCTGCTTCGACTTGCAAATATTAGCAATGAACCAATATCAAATACCAGTGCTCTGCGAGCATTAGTAAGATACACATCAATAACATGTATATCACATATACCTTTGTTCACTTTTCCATCCTTATTATCCGCCAAATACTTGGGGCAGTTCTGCTTCGAGTGTCTAGTCGCTTGCAGTAGAAGCACTCGATCTCGTGCTTAGGTCCAGACTTGGGTTTCTTCTCTTGAGCAGCAACTTGTTTGCTATTCTTCTTGAAGTTTCCTTCTTCTTCCTTTGCCCTTTTCTTGAAACGGTGGTCTTATTGACCATCAACACTTGATGCTCCTTCTTGATTTCTACCTCCGCAGCCTTTAGCATTGCGAAGATCTCGGGAATAGTCTTGTCCATCCCTTGCATATTATAGTTCATCACGACGCTCTTATAGCTTGGTGGCAGTGATTGAAGAATTCTGTCAATGACACTATCATCAGGAAGATTAACTCCCAGTTGAATCAAGTGATTATTATACTGTAACGCCCTCGATGCGGCTATATCTCCCACGTGTCGAAGCACGACTTAGAGGCATAACCGCATTGAAAGCAATGTCGCAAGTGAGGTAATCTTCGCACAATCCATTTAATACATAAGGGAAAAGATACATAGTTGGCTTACAATCGCCACTTCACACAATTACATGAATAAAGCATTACATCATCCAGATATAATCAAGGTCCGACTACGGAACCAAAATAAAAGAAGAACCCCAAATGCGACAAAGGACCCTGATCGACCCCAACTGGGCTCCACTACTGATCAACTAGGACGAAACAACACAAATGGCAAGATCTTCAAAGAGCTCCTCCTTGAGCTTGGATGTGTCACCTGCTCGGTAACATAGGCACCTGCAAACTGGTTTTGGAAGTATCTGGTGAGTCACGAGGACTCAGCAATCTCACACCCGCGAGATCAAGACTATTTAAGCTTATGGGTAAGGTAAAGGCACGAGGTGGAGCTGCAGCAAGCGACTAGCATATATGGTGGCTAACATACGCAAATGAGAGCGAGAAGAGAAGGCAAAGCACGGTCGATAAAAGTATGATCAAGAAGTGATCCTATAGCAACCTACGTCAAGCATAACTCCAACATCGTGTTCACTTCCGGACTCCGCGGAAAGAGACCATCACGGTTACACACACGGTTGATGTATTTTAATTAAGGTCAACTTCAGGTTTTCTACAACCGACATTAACAAATTCCCATCTGCCACATAACCGCGGGCACGGCTCTCGAAAGTTTATACCTGCAGGGTGTCCCAACAGCCCATGACAAGCTCTCGCGATCATCGAAGGAATAGACCTTCACCCGAGACACTCCGATCAGGCTCGGAATCCCGATACATCAAGACATTTCACAATGGTAAAACAAGACCAGCAAAGCCGCCCGGCGTGCCGACATCCTGATAGTAGCCGCGCGTATCTCGTCTCAGGCCACGACCGGATGAGCTAAGCGTACAGGTACCGACGTAACCCAAGTTGCCAAGGGATGGTCCCATACGGTGCTCTAGTTTGGACCAACGCTAGACAAGCAACGGCCCGGGGGCTATAAAAGATGACCCTCGAGAGAGCGACTCCCAAGGGAAAAAGTAGGTGGTGGTGAGGCAAATGGTAAAAGGCAATGTTGGGCCTTGCTGGACAAGTTTTATTCAAAGCGAACTGTCGAGGGGGTCCCATAAATCACCCGACCGCGTAAGGGACGCAAAATCCGGGAACATAACACCGGTATGACGGAAACTAGGGCGGCAAGAGTGGAACAAAACACCAGGCATAAGGCCGAGCCTTCCACCCTTTACCAAATATATATAGATGCATTAATAATATAAGAGATATTGTGATATCCCAACCAAAATCCTGCCCACCATGGAGAAAATCTTCAACTTCACCTGCAACTAGAAACGCTATAAGAGGGGCTGAGCAAAGCGGTAACATAGCCAAACAACGGTTTGCTAGGAATGGTGTCAAAGGTTAGAGGTTTGACATGGCAATTTGGGAGGCTGACAAGCAAAAGGTAGGCATCGTAGCATTGGCATAGCAAAAGAGCGAGCAAACTAGCATAGCAAAGATAGTAGTGATTTCGAGGGTATGGTCATCTTGCCTGCAAGGTTCTCAGAGTTGTCGAAGGCTGGATCCTCGTAGGCGTTCTCAACAGGTTCCTCGTTCACGTACTCGTCTCCTGGCTCTACCCAAAGCAAGAACACAAGCACGGAACCACAATCAAACAAGGAACAATGCACAAGCAATATGATGCAATACATGACATGCTATGCGAGATGGGATATGCAATGCGTATGTATGCTCCGGAAGGGAAATGATGAACCGGGCATCAACTTGGCAAACCAAGTATGCCGCTGGAAAGATGAGATGATTTCGGTTGAAAACGATATAAAGATCACCGGAATCGGATGCACGGTTTGCAAAAGACAAGCAAAACAAGAATGACGCAAATCTGCGTTTAACAGCCCGATGCTACTTAGCACGCAACACGAAACTATGCTACAGCACCCCAACATAAAAACAAAGCATATGGCAACGAACTACAGGAGATGCTTAACAATAGAGGAGCACTGAGCTACGGCTAAATCACATCATAACATGTTCAAACAAGCATGGAGAAAGTGCTCAAAATATCAGGTTCACAGACTTAGTGAAAATACTAACATACCAGGAATTAACATCAGGAAGGCATGTTTAGAGCAAGCAAACAACATGCTACAGGAAATTATAATAGCAAAGCAAGGCATGACATGATTCTACTCAAAGCATATATCAATAGTCCCTTACTGACCATAAGCCAAAAAGGACTCTAAGAAATGATGGCACCCATGTAAACATAGCAAGTTTTATTACAGATTTCAGACTTAGTGAAAATATCAGAACATGGCCAAAACAGATTCAACATGGCATGTTCGTGAGCTCGAACCACTCACTACAGAGCAATACATGGCATGGAAAGGCAACCAACAGTAAGAAGGCATGATTATGAAGCTAAGCATGGCAAGAGCAAGGTCATAGCATACACGGATCGACTACAACGACCTCGTGAAAATTGAATCTCATGCAAACAATCTGTCAGGAAACATTTCCAAGCAACTTTGGAGCAAGAAATGAACATGTTACAGCAGGCTATAATTGCATCCAAGGGCATGAATGGATAGAGCATGACATGTATATCAAAACATGTTTATAGAGCATCTCCAGATTATGCATAGAATGATTAGTGGAAGCATGTTAACATGGCATCAAAATATAACAGAATCTGTCTAGCAAAACAACAACAGCAACTACCCTACTTTACAAGCTCAATGCACTCATTACAAGCATCACAAAAATACAAGGTCAACACCTCTGGAAAGATGGCATGTCCTAGTCCAACATTCATGTAGAGCTCATACTCATAGGATGCACACATAAATCATGGCGAAAATGACAAAAGAGCTCGAGCTGATAAGATTCTGGAACTAACGATCTGAAGCCTAATTCCAACAGCATTTCGGGCATCAAGATGGCCTCAAATGAGAATGATGCAATGGAATGAAATGATGTACTCGTTGAGACGAACAATTTGACATATTATACGCGTAAAACGGAGCTACGGTTGCGGAGATGTGACACGATGAAAATGCATGAAAATAATCACAGATCTGGGGACTTAGTGGATTTTATACCGACGAAAACGGGACGAGGAGGACCCGGGACGAGGAGATCCGGGCGTTTGGATGGCGGGCCTGGTGGATCTGGTCCAGGCCGCCGGATCTGACCGGAGTTGACTCCGGCGAGGGGCGGCTCGCCGGCGTGAGGAGGAAGAGCGGCGGACGGCGGTGGAGGCGCGGGGCGCCGGCGGGAG